>OV121077.1:34859866-36059866 GCA_921293005.1 Nemoura dubitans | reverse complement strand
GGTCTAGGCGGCCCACGGCCGCGGTCTGAGACACTTGCGGGGCCTGCGGCCGCGATGTTTTCCATCGCAATCTTGTGGTGAGAATGTTGATAGGAGGCTGAAAAGTGCCAGTCTGTGTCAAAATCTGTGGCTTGGATCTCTCTCAAGGTCAAAGCCACCTAGATGCATTTTTGAATTCGTGCAAATCGAAACAAATCCATTCAGAGGGCGCTGGCAACTGGCAAGGTTCCTTAAGAAAATTTGTTGTATTCTAACTTCGTTTTATTTAAGAAGATACCATTCCGCTGGGATTAGTCACTGTAGCTTACAGGACCGCCAATTTGACAAAACTGAATTCGTATCATCATCTTATACCTTCTAATATTACCAAAGCTTATGTTTTTATCTCTCAACTATTTATAGGTTGATATTTTTACTCATAATTATGAAATAGATTCATGTTGAAATTTTTTTATTTGTATGTAACCGAAATAGTGTTTTGTTTTCCTGCCATCAAAATTTTAATTCATGAGTTGGTAGTTCGTGAGGGGGAAGTCCCTGCTGTGGCATCTTCTCTCACGGGCTAGACTGTAGGGAATAAAATCTAAAAACTGTATAGTCCTGGAAAAATCTTAGATACGGCCTGAGCCGTTTCGGCTGCACCGCTGCGCAGGTCTATGATATCTGGTCTGCTTGAAAGTATCACGTTTATGCATTGTTTCGTGTCTTGTCGGTAGGATCCGCGCAATGACCTGTACAGAGATCTGCGACAGCGGATGCTGGACAAAGCGAACGACATGCCGCTAAACAGATGGAGCGGCATTCGCAAACTGTGTGAGTCGCGATCGCCTTTCGGTTGGCTATCATCTTACGAGTTCGAAGACAGCTTCTTGCGAACGCTTGCCTGCGAAATCGTTCCCGTTCCCGAATATTTGGTGGTGGATTCGGAAACGTTAATTATTTCAAAGCGATGTCCTTTTAAAGGACTGTTCAATCACAAGTACGTATTTAATACTACTAGGGCGAACGCAATTTGTGTTGCGTTGAAGATGAGCGTAGCGATTTGTATTTAGCGCATAAAAAGATTGAGGCCAAAAGCCTAAATCATGGAGCAGCAAGCCGGACCATTGCTTTTTAGAAAATTCTGATCACTTGAAATTGTAAACGATTCTGGCCTTTCTTTGTTTCTGTCCGAGATGTAGAGTAGCGGAAATATGCTCATTTCGAGGTCATAAAGCAATGTGCATGTTAATACATAGATGTAACTCATGCCCAAGGGTTTTTATTGGGTTTTATTGGGTTGGTTTTTATTGGAAAAAATCTGGTGTGATGTTTCGATTTGGTTTCGATGGTTTCTAAAGGCAAATCGAAATTGGGAACATTTGAAAAAAATACGCACTTTTAAATAAATTTCCGTACTTTTCCAAACATGCCCAATTGTCGAATTTTGCTCTTTTTTCTGCTTTGAAAGTGAAGGGTATGGAGGATTTTCTTGAAAAACGCAGGGGGTCTAAGTTGAGAACAAAAGTAGACACCCTGAAAATTTCATCCCACTCGAAGCAGGCGTTTGGCCTGTAGAGCGCGCGCAAACACACATACAAACACACACCAAGTGTTTTTTTTAGCAGTAGTGAAATTGATGATTTCGCTTCGCTCGCTTCGCTCGCTACGCTCATCAAAAAATATGTTTATTTTACAACTTATATGAAATTATCTGTTTTCTTTCTACGTTTTGTAGTCTGAACTATAGTATGGGTCCAGCCAGAGCAGAACATTACTTGGCTTGTCCCTCCAATATTACATATCCCTCCAAATGTTTCACTCCCATACTAACGCAGCTCCGCGAAAGCCCTCCGCCCGCAATAATAGTTTCACCGACATTTGATGGATGGAGCCACTGTTTGTTGTTATACCAAATGTAACCAAGGTAACTGTAACCACCTGAGGAACATTGGGTCCCTTGATTATAAATAACCTTGTACCATGGCATGATAGAAGATGTTAAAACAGGTTGCCAACGCACCCCAGCGATTGCCGGCCAAACTAATAGCATCCCAATTTTGCCGTAGCCATAGTTCGGTGTGGTGGAATGTCTGGTGCTTTCACTTACGCGTGTCTTTGTTTTCAGCTTGCTTCGTCTGCGTGCCAGCGGCGCCCTCCACCACATGAAACAGCTGTCACGACCTACGCCACTGGCGAATGCAGACAACGCACTGTCCGAGGTGGATCTGCATCAAGTAATCCCCATCTTTGCAGTCTTGGCCTCAGGGATTGCTATCAGTGTGGTACTTGTCGCTCTGGAGCTGGCTAGAAGAACACGGTATGTTAAGTAGTGAAAGTAGTGATGTACATGATTTTAATACAAGACGAGGTAGCAACTACCGACAACCGAAAACAAGGTTGACTATCGCAGAAAAAACACTTTTGAGCATAGGAGCAAAGATTTTTAACAGTTTTCCTGAGCGTATCAAAATCAGAAACTCCAGCAGACAAGTTTTTAAACAATTGACAAAAATGTTTTTATTGAACCATGCATTTTATACACTAGACGAATTTGAAGCATAAAAGAATTGTATTTGTACTTACTGGGGGTTTTACTGCTAGAATGGATGTGACGATGAAAATTTTTATTGAAAAGACCTATGTATAATTATTTAAAATGTAGACTTGTCTCCATGCTCCTACATGTTTTACTATGTACCTACTAAGAGTGTTTTTTTTTCAGAAATTGGAAATAAATAAACAATTACGATTACTTTGCTTTAGCAGGCAGAACATGGGTATTAGTGACTCCGTAATGAATGTAAGCGCGGTGTGTATTGCAAATCCGTGTCGTTCTCGGCCTCTCAGAGCGTTTCGGGCTCCGACGGGCCCAGCCCTGAGGGCTCCAAAGCGCAGTGTGTATTGCGAATCCGTGTCGTTCTCGGCCTCTCAGAGCGTTTCGGGCTCCGACGGGCCCAGCCCTGAGGGCTCCAAAGCGCAGTGTGTATTGCGAATCCGTCTCGTTCTCGGCCTCTCAGAGCGTTTCGGGCTCCGACGGGCCCAGCCCTGAGGGCTCCAAAGCGCAGTGTGTATTGTAAATCCGTGTCGTTCTCGGCCTCTCAGAGCGTTTCGGGCTCCGACGGGCCCAGCCCTGAGGGCTCCAAAGCGCAGTGTGTATTGCGAATCCGTGTCGTTCTCGGCCTCTCAGAGCGTTGCGGTCTTCGACGGGCTCGAACAGGCCTAGCCCACGGGCTCGATAGCGCACGGGTGTACTGGCTCTAAAAGTTTAGAAAATCGTTTGTCTACTCGTGATGGACCACGTTTGGCCATGCGTCGAGGTTTGAACATATTTGAATAAATTACAAATATTTTAGGAGTCGGTTTTTTAACAAAGTTTGAAGGCATTGTCATTTTTAAGGACTGTTGACGTTCTAATTTACAATGGATAAACAATATAATTTAATTTAACACTTTGGAACCTTTATTTATCTGTATAACTTTAAGGGTATTATTTATTTAAAATAATGCTCATTTCAACGATTAAATACTTGAAAAAGAGTATTTCATTTCTAATGTACATAATGGCTATAATAATCACTGGCATTTTCACAACTATTGAACGAACTTTATTTAATATAGTCGTCATAAGCCAAGAAAACTCAACGACGAATCAATGTCACGTCATGGCGTTAAAATACTTCATCCTAAACGTTAAAATACTTCATCCTAAACGCATTCCGCAGAGCAATCATGGCACCTCCACTGAGCGTGGACGCTGAAATGCTAAGATGTGTATTTTCTTGCAAAGAGGGTAAAGCGGGAGATTTTATCATGGGTTTTTTAAAGCCTGTGCTGTAAAAGCGGTCGCTAAAGTGATCGTGTCAAGCTTACTTTACTTTTCATAAAATGTTATCGTCGCCATTGCTGGCCAAAAAGAATCTGACAAGTTTTTAACAGCGGACCATGTAGCACCACTGGGCGGCGATCATGTAGCTTTGTGATTTTAAAATAATATGTTTTCAATGCCACTGCCTATGGTTAAACATGGGAGCAGTGATTTGAAATTGAGTGATTTCGAGCCAAATCGAATGAAAAAAGTGACATGATCGTACCCCCCCCCCACACAGGTCTTATGGCATCGGTGAATGTTCATGGTCATGAGGATGATCATGAACCTTATCTAGCTTTGTCGAAAAGCAATACACAGGGATCACTTGCGTACCGTCCTTTCCGGACAGAACAACTCGAAAAGAAGGATTCCTACTTTAATACGTGCTGTCGATAAGTTGCCAAGTGGCGCTCTCCCGAACAGAATTGCCCATAAGTGCGATAGAAATGTTGCTTAACTTTGCTTATTTACGATAATTCTAGTGCTTATAATGTGTGCTGCTAAACCGTTCAACTATGGTAATTTCGGTCTAGAATAGTAAAGCTGACAAGCTCTACCCAAATCAGCTGTCTGTTTCTAAAATAAGCGTCTTTGGAGATTTTTCGCCCAGGCTGGCAAACTAGAAGAACAAACAATCCTTTTTAGTAATAATTCAGCCCAGACAAACATTGTTTACATGCTTGTCGCCCGGTGACCATAAAAATAAATAATTAGGTCAGATTAAAGAGTGGCTTAAGCAATTTGCTCAATTTGGACGTCTCTGGTTGGGTGCTGCTGGGGTCGATGTCAAAAGCGGCATGGGCCACGAGAAGAGTTTGTGTCCGGGGAGGATTGTCTGGAGCACCGTTCGAAGTCTCATTTCCGGTCTCTTCGGAGGTGCTGCTGTCGTGGTTGGTAGAGCTTATGAAGTTCTTGTGCAGACTTGCTGTTGATGTACTTTTAGAATGTTGATTTATAATAACTGCTTCTTTGCCACGAACATTGTTGTTAATTCCGAGCTAGAGTGTGTTATTGGAGATGGTTCTCTATAGTACCTACCCTTATTTACTGCTCCTTGCTACCCTAGTTTGAAGGTTCCCTAATTTATGAATTAATTAAGGTAAGTCATTGATGATTGTTGGGGTAAATTAAATTAAACCTTTTATGGATTTCCAATAGATATTTCGAGATTCTGATATTCAATTAGTTATTCAATTTATAAATTTAATTATTTTGTTCAAAGATATTCAATTGGTTGCCAAAAGTGTGAGGATTACGTGGATATTTGTTTCGTAGCAATCGGATAACGGGTGTGGCCTGGAAAGTGTATACGGTAGGAGGTAAATACTAAGCTGTAAGGGATCCCTATGTACCACTTTCAATGAACCGGCTAAACGAGGTTAATTTAAAACTCTTGTAAATAATTGACGAGTGAATCTTGCGAAATAAAAATGGTTCAATTGGTGGCCAGAAGTGCCAAGATTCCGAAAATATAGGTTTCGTCGCGATCCGACGAAAAGTGTGGCCTGGAAAGTGGATACCTTACGAGGTGAAGGAAACGGCTCGACTTCGGAGCTCATTGAACAGGCTTAAAACGAAAAAGTGTTCTACTTCCTAGTTCCTAGTCCAAACTCCCTGGCCCTAGTTCCTTGATTATCTAGTTCCTTTCTACAAATTAGTCCTTCACATCCCTTCCTGTCCCGGCAGGCAGGCGCCGACCTGCTGGCTGGCAAGAGTGCTGAGGAGACGTGGGACAACGTGGTGATCGAGGCCCCGGTCGTGGCGTTCTACTCGGGGGTGCTGATGTTCGTGTACACGACGCTGGAGTGCACGATAGAGTACGCGCGCGACAGCGAGGACGCCGCCAACAGCTTCATCGCAGGAGGCATCACGGGGGCTATTTACGGTACGGACCATGGACCAAAGATATACTGTTATGATAACTTACACAGGGTATCGGTAGCCGGTAACAGTAGCCAGTAGTCAGTGCCAGTAGGCAGTGTCGGACTGGCTATATCCAAGGGCCCCGGCGGCGAGGAGGTCCTGTTGGCCCCCCATCATACATTCCCCTCTCTAAAAAAAAATGACAGCACAATATTTTTCAGTTCAACTAAACGTAAAAGTCCATTCCCTAAAAAAATGTCATCGCCTATTTTGGGGGCCCGCGGTCGGAAAACTGGGGGCCCGCGCGGTCAAATAGCTCGGGGCCCGGCGGCAATCGCCGCCTAGCCGCCTGGAAGTCCGACACTGCCAGTAGGGCGCTTACTCGAATTATATCCCCAGTTTTAGCGTGTAGGTACATATACTTATTTACTATTTATTCTCTAAATGCAGGCAAGTTTTTGTGTAACTACACTTCTCCCCAGTTTTAGAGTTGTCTCCACAGTTACTTTTTAGCAATAGGCTGTGTACGGCAAGCTCACTTCGTTTTCCAATTCGTTATGTTTGAAGTTAGACATTTCATTTCTGGCAATTAACACACACATGACCAGCTTAGGAATATCAATCGTCTTTTTGAGCTAAAAAAAACTTGAACTACATAATGACATGATTTCGTTTCTTCACTTTTACTACATTTTCTATTTTGTTAATTTTATTGTAGTAATGAAATAAACAAATTTAAATTTGTGGTTCAACGTATATTATAAATACAGCATCGTGAGTATTGTGCTTCGTCACAGTGTCTACAGTTTCAAGAAGCATAGTTATAACTCTGAGCTATGCTAACCCTGAGAACTCTTATTTTCCCCAGGAGCGCCTAAAGGAGCAGAGCAGATGGCGTTGTATGGCCTCATCTTCTCCCTCGTGTGCGGCGTTTTAGACGGGATCCTCTAGTGCCAGTCCCATTGATTTTGTGAAGACAGCGACCCCGACTTCGTTGAAATAAAATGGGATTTCGGGACATTTCTGCTTGAACGAATAATTTTTTTGTATTTATACAATAGCACATATTATAAAGTAGGTATGTAGCAGATATAGTATAGTATATAGTAATAGAAGCTTTCGGCTTCACGGGACTAAGTACCTTCGTAGTAATTGTAAGAATAGGCGTTATGAGAAATAATTTGACAGTGAGGGGCCGGCGTTTTAAGAAAAATTAATTTGGGTCACAGGTAGTGTAGGCATTATGGGAATATGTATAGTATAAGAACTAGCCGATATGAAACGGAGTGTTGACGAGAACACTTTTACTTTCAAAATTTCCTCTTAAAAATATTAAGTCATTGTAATCTTTCCATGGTTCGTATTGTTTCATAATTTTCTCAAAAGAAAGAAGAAGATTTACTCTATTATGTTGCATTTTTTCATGGCTGGATGTTATTCTTCTTAAAAATTGTGCGTTAAAACAAAAAACGTTCATGTCATTCAACTTTATACCTACAACAATAAAATGTGTCGTTATAAAATAATGCCATTAGCTGTTCGAAAATGTTTTTCGATTCCCGTGATGGAAAAACCTGCTGCTTAGCGTGTTTGCAAGCAATCAACTAACTCTGTGAACATAGTTGTTTACCTTATAACACTCACACCACTATAACGTTTACTACACCTACCAAAAAGTTTCTTTGACGACAAAGTAACGTTTCGCTGATGAACATATTATTCTCAGCCCTAACTCAGCATTCTCAAAGAGTTTGTAAATTGTAAACCACTAAAGGCATACCCTGAATGGCTGCCGCTTTGCCTTTAGAAGTGTGTTTTTGCTATGTTGCTGGGAAATCAGTGTTTCAATGCAAATAAACCATTCAATGACGCATAGCCAGAGACTTTGTGTTTACCAATTTCATTTTAGATTACGAAGTCACTTATAAGTTATTACATTCATTGGGGCTGGCGTTTATGGATGGCATTAGGGGTAGGTACCATTTTAGTAGCTGGATAAGTTGGATAATATCGAAACACGTCATAGTAAGTTGTTAAAGTTTTTCTGACATCATACGCTTCACTTTGAATCGATTCTTGAATCAAATCGAAACCATAGAGGTTCGCTCAGTGGTACTAGTATGAGCGTCTAATATTGTTAATGTTAGAAATAATACTAATATATGGACACTTCTGAACGAAATCTGATAACACTCTTTGGTGATAACAAAATCTCAGTAATGCTTTAGGTGGGAGAACCCCTTGGCAAACGAATATCTTCAAAATATTTTTTTACAGACAAACTATCAGTGACAGCCTAAAACAAATTAGCTTTGTTCACTAGGCAATTAAAGCTTTCGAATAAAGTATGAGTATTTCTTGTTTTATAATAAGTTTTTACGCAAGTTCAGTATAACTGCCAAACATTTATAAAGCTTTGAAGGTTTTACTCAATTTTGAGCAAGCCTAATCATATATAACAAAATTATTCTTACATTATTTGAAAGCCTCATCAATTGTCTAGTGCCTTCGCTATTTTGTTTTAGGCTGCAACTGATAGTTTGTCAGTAAGACAATATTTTGTGGTTATTCGTAGGTCAAGGTTTCCCCCACCTTTAGGTAAAGAAGAGCCGGGAAAGCCATGCAAGGAACCATGCATCAGTTACTTCTTTCAATGAGAGCTTTATTTAACAAATTAACTGCATTCGTCCCCTAATCCGTGCTGTCGAAGTTTTGGTAAGCAAGGGTTGCACAAACTTCGATCCCTATACGCCCACTCTCCCGAACAGGGCTGACCATGCAAATGACGGTCACCCATCCAATACCAGACTCAGCGAAGTGTTGCTTAACGTCTATCCTTCCAGCCTCTCCTAACAGCAAGCCATGTGCATGGCGGTCATCCCGTCTCAGAAAAGTGTTGCTGAACCTCAATCCCTCCGCTCCTACCTCTGGGCCCTCTTCAGAACAGACTTATAGGGGAAAATGTTAAGATATAATTGACCACAATTGATAAATGGTCAATACGGCGAGGTCATACAGTAGATTGGGTCAACGACCATGTCAAAAACATAAACAAATGAATAACCCATCCGTTACTTCAAAGAACCCCTGCCTCTACGTAAGGCCCATACTTTGATGATCACTCTATACTCCATTTCACGTTACGAAGGAGACTGGAACCCGCTGCTGCTATATACACGAGCTAACAGTCATAAAACTGCTTAAATTGCCTTATGTCCTGCTCAAAACATGGCATGTAAGTTTTTAAACTTTATTACCTGTTGTCTAGCAGCAGTGGGTTCTCTTGGAATATGCAAATCCACTCTTCTCCTTAACGTGAAATGGAGTTTAAAACAGTAGATCCGAGTGGATCGTTCGTTTGTTTGCGACATTGTCGTGTAGAAACCATGGAAACACAGGGCTGTCGTCCTGGTTCTGTGAGGGCGTCGCGTCAGGACTCAGGATGGGACACAGGAAGAGCGAGTGTCCTGGAAGAGTCCTGGGCAGCGCCATCCATGGCCTCGTGGCGGGACTCATCGGGGGCGCCGCGTACGTGGTCAGTTTATGATACCATCGGGTTTAAGAACTATGTGTTAGTAGTAATTGGCAAGGCAAGATCCAGAGTATTTACTCCAGCACAAAGTGTTGTTCTCCCAGAAGACTGGGCTAACATCGAAACTCATGAAAACTTTCCGAATGCTACGTTATATGTTGCAGAAAATCACAATTTTTAGAAACGTATTTATTAATTTTGAGCTTCATCGCCAGCAACAAATATATTCAAATGACAACATGGATCAATATGGATATTCATCCGTCATCAACTATTAACTTAGTTCATTTTCCAATATACAGCTCATAAACATATAACAGGTGCCGAGATTTGTCCAGGAAAAACAAATTGTTTTAGTTAACAAATGACACAACTAAAAACGCGAAATAGATGTTTCTATTTGTTTAAAACAGAAAAAAATCCTACTCCGCTTGCTTCATGCGATCAACTCGAGCAACTCAACCAACTGACACAACAAAACACTAAGCGACACAAAGAATATATTTGGGCACTGAACAAAAATAACATTTACAAAATTCTCCACGGGACATTAAACATGGTTAAACAGCAAAACAATTGGGCGAATTCTGTGTACATTTCTTGCACGGCTGCAAAAATAGATGGTGTACGTATTTATTTTGACAAAGTATCTGTCGACCCAACAACTCGGAATCCATAATTGTTTAAGGTCAAGCCGGAATACATGATCAAAATATACGAAAATCAACATATAAAAGCAACCAGTACTATATCTTTGGCTACATAGGTTAAATTATACCATATTTACGTTACAAGCTTCACCTTTTAAAATTAAGCAATGTGTATAGGTACGTGTGAATGAATACCTTACAGTTGGCATGCCACGTTAAACATTTCCCGTTTTTAATTGATGATTGATATGTATACTTCATGTTATATATTTTATTTACTCTAATAACCAACAAAAACATCAAAAAAAGCAAATACCTTGTGTTTTCGCCATCGCAATCGCAGACGGTGAGCGACCTCTTGCAAAAACAGAGCCTGAAGGTGGCCGCCCAGAACGCCGTTCTACGAGCACCGGCGATCGGCATCGCAACCGGCGTCATCCTCACCGTCTACACCACCTTCGAGTGCACGGTGGAGTACGCGAGACGGAAGGAGGACGCTGCCAACAGCTTCATTGCCGGCGGAATCACCGGAGCCCTACTATGTCAGTGGTCATTGATTTACCTACCTGCAAGTGCAACCGAAACTAATAAATCCAGTTATAGGTCGTTTGTACAGCAGAAATATCATTGACTTAAAACATTCAGATTTGAAAACAATTTGACTTGAAACTAAAGATGTCTGTTTCATATAACCTTTTCATACCTTTTGACAAGGTTAAATTATTTTGCAAAATGCGTGTATTGATAGGTATAGTATTATTGTTCCTTCAAGTACATAAATTGTGTTTTTTCTTCTTATATTTTAGTTGCGTTTATGTAGGTCATCTTCAACAGGAAAAAGTGTCGATGGTCTAGTTATTATAATTACCTTCATAATGGCCGGTGTAATTTGCCCGGTCGTTCAACCGAAGAGAATCAGAAAAAGTGTTGGAGTTTAGCTACCTCTCTATAGTACGTCTCGGGTCCTTTTCGCAGCGCCTCGGGGCATTGGGCCTACACCATACCATTGTAGAATACCGGTTTGCTGCTGACAAAATAACCTGATACGTACTATAGTTTCGTGTCGATGATGTAGGTACAGCGAAAGAATGTACTAAAAATGAACGCATGAACGCATGATTACGTTCAGATTTCTTTTACATACAATATCAACAATAATCAAATATTTAGAGATTGTTCTGAATATGCACTTTCGACCACTGAAAGTTCAACTTCTTTGCACTTTCGTATATACAATGGCTCTAAAAGGGTAAAAAATGAAGAGTTTCGGGGTATGTTCTAGCATTCCAGGGGCAAATTCTCGAAAAAACGGTCATCGGCGCCCTTATTTACGTCCCTTTTGTCTACAACACACCGAAATATTGAAATGATAACTTCAACGATGTGGCCTTGAGAAGTCGGCAACTTTCGGTCTGAAAGTCACCTTCTGGCGAACTGATCTGTCCCCCTAATTTCCATTCCTTAGCCAGCTGAAATCTGGATTGCAAACGTGACGCTGGTTGTTTGGATTCGTAGAATTTCGGGCGCTAATTTAATAACGATCGTTTTGCCGTTTGTCTGCAGCCTCCCGTGGAGGACCGCAAGTGATGGCGGTGAACGCGCTCTTTTGGGGTGCGATCTTCGGCGTTGTGGACGGCCTGCTCTGAACCAAATCCCTGTGTAACACTGAAACTACTCGACCAGTGAAAAATAAATGATGTAAAAACGAACAAGAAATGTACTGAATTGTACTTGGGTGTAAATTTTTCAACTGAACGTGATTTTTAGAGTATGTTTGTAAGAGTTTATATTTTTTATTTATGTAAGAGTGGAGGAAGAAGGAGAAGAATGGGAAGGAAGAAGAAGGAGAAGGAAGGGGGAGAAGTGAAACAATCTTACGAACGAGAGGAAATTGTTACTGGTTTAAGCAGTTACCAGTATGCAATTGATGGAAGGGAGGTGAAGCTGGAAAAATGTGCACCCGAACCGGGATACGAACCCGGGACCTCCTGCTTGCCGGGCAGGTGCTCTACCAACTGAGCTATTCGGTCACACATTCTCCCTGCTTCGCCGGGTGGGACAAGGGGGATCTCCAGGGAGACGAGAGGCCGAGCGACCCGTATAGGGGACGGGTAAACGGACTCGGCCCCAGGACGGCGATGGCGCAATCACTAGACCCTTTGTCCCATGTACCTTTGTCCCTTTGTCCCTTTGTCCCATGTAAAACTCGAATTCCAGGACATTTTTTGAGTATAAATCCAAATATGCTCTGAAAGTTAATTTTAACATAAATTCTGGTTTAGTTGTACTTGGTCCGATCTTTTTTACCCAGCTTACATAAAAATTGGATGAGTTATGAGGCCTCCCTGTCTGCCAAGCACTTACTGCTATGATGTTTCAAATAATTGAAATCATCCTAGGGAAATTTTAACTTTACAACGCGGGAGCCGGGATGTTCTTGTTCGGTTTGGGGCACTGCTATTTCCCCCATTTCCCTCCATACTTGATTGTATTGTATTGTGTATTTTCCACTGTAAAAACATTACATATGCAATGATCGTTATCATACAAGAACATTAAAAACAGGCTTTGGAAATTGTCAATCATCAATTAAAACTCTCGTACATTTAGTCATTTAATAATTCACACAATATAAACAATTACAATCATTTAATCTTGTGAATTCTAGGATGGGATAGAATGAGTGCTGAATTTAAAAAATCTTTAATCACTTACTGGCATTCTCTGTTATATTACATTTCCTTTATCTTGAGGGGTCAGGGGTGTAGGAACTATTTTTTTCGTGGGGGGGGGGGGGGTCAGACATTCATAAACATTCGAGGGGTTTTGGGCGCAGCCCCAAAACGAATTTTGAGTTCAAGGTTATCATTGGAACAAATCTACGCGTTTGCGGTCAATTAGGGGCTTGATAATTGGTTGGTCAGAACTGCATATTTTATATGATTGATTTATTCTTTAAGAAGGTTCCTGTACTAAATTTCTGTTGGACTCGTTAGTTCACTGACACATTTTTCGCGGTACTGTTAAAAAACCAGGCCCGTAATTGCGAAAAGGCGTTGCTATAAATAAAGCCAGCAGTTCAGAAAATATTTTTATGTTGTCATACCTTTGAAAAGAGATGTAATCCAGTAATTCTACCACCAATTGACGACACATTTTGCGCCGCAGGCGACAATTTTACGGTTTCTAGAGTTTCCATAGCCCAATATTTTGTCCGAATTCAGCAATTGCTGCGTGCTAAGACATGCTAATGAAAATTTGGGCCAAATCAACCATGGTTATCAGAACAGGGAATCCTAGTTTCAAATTTACTATCATATTTAATAGAAAGTTTCGTGAAACCTTCAATCACGGGCACGATCCAGTTACAGGGTATTTGACCCCCCATCCCCCCGCCTTCCTACGCCCCTGTGAGGGGTAGTTGTTATATAAAATAGATTCCACAAAGGTTGCGTTCTTCTTCTGATCGTAGCCACGAGTTTGCGTTCGTTATTGTTAAACGAAGTTGACAAACGTCTAAGAACTAAGAAGTGTTTCCCTAGAAACGGTGCTGTTGGTCGAATCTGGAGGCATCGTCATCTGCCTCTGAGTCGCCCTCCCTTCGCGATGGTCTGGGTTTGGGTCCAAGGGGGGCCCCACAAACCCCCCTGCCCTCAGCGCATCGGGGTGACATCTCTGAACGCCCTGCTCTTTGGATTCTTCACTGGATCTGTCTTCGTGGTGAGAGAGTAGGCGCTCTTTTAAGATGGGCAATACTCCTTGAACAAACCAATTTATGCGTGGACAGGACTAAAATATATACAAAACACAAGAAAATGATGAATTCGATGTATTATATAAGCAAGTGTTACAAGCGATTTCTGGCATTAAAGAAAAAAATTATCCAATATCTACTCCTGGAAAGTAGAAATTAGTAAATGTTATCCGTGATCTGTTCAACTTTTTATCACGAGGGTCTAAACCATTCTTTGCAAATCCGGCTCACCCCAATTCACAAACATTTCCTTCTCATACATTTCCTCCCTTAACTTTCCCCCGCCTCTCCTAAGGAGTAGCGTTATCGCAACCTTTGTTATAATACTTTAAATTAAGCCAGATATATAATCCCCCCTCATTCCTAACGATGTTCAAGTAATAATATATTTAAAAATCGGCGCTGCTGCAAGACTTAACTCCACTTAAATTGAGAAGGAGAGTGGATGTACATAATCGAGGACCCACTGCTGCTAGACACGAGCTACGAGTTTAAAAACTACCCATAGAGCCTTTTGTCCAGCTCAAGACATAACTTGTAAGTTTTAAAACTCATAGCTCGTGTCTAGCAGGAGTGGGTTTTCGGAAAGATGCTAAGCCACTCTCCTTCCGTGAAATGGAGTTTTGTTCGAAATAAGCTCACAGTTGCAGTCAGGCTAGAGGCCACCACAGAGGCAATTGTAGGGTTGCCAAAATAACTTCTGTCCATTTTTTTTGAAGAATTGCCTTTCGTCTGGCTAATCCAGCCCACCTCTACTTCGATTGTCGGGTCCATAGTACATGCGCGATGAAAAGGATATCACATGATGATGTCACGAAATCAAAATTGACATACCTTTATAAAATTTTTAGACTCATGTCTACTATGTCCCATCTTTAGCACTGATTTTGAAATAAACTATTTAAAACGTGGATTTGAATGCTAAATAAAAGTCTCATAGGTTTCCCAGGGTTCCGTAACATAGTTACATCTTCAAGGGTGATAGCTCGACTGACGTCAAACATGTGAACAAAATAACCAATTATGGTTTTTTAACCAAACTTCGTTAGTGTTACTAAACGTCCGGGAAACAAGTGGACTTTTATTGAGCATTCATATCGCAGTTTGAAAAAGTTTTTTTTTAACATACCTTTGGAAACTATACATGTGCCATCCTGTCCGACAGCTGTTCAGCGAGCTGCTGAACGAAGAAAATATGCGCGACGCGACGAAGAGCGTCATGCGTCGGGCTCCGTCCATCGCCTTTGCCACGTGCATCTTGATGGGCATTTACTCGACGTTCGAGTGCACCGTGGAGTACGCTCGCGATCGGCAGGACTCCCTCAACTGCTTCATCGCGGGGGGACTCACGGGCGCAGTGTTAGGTATGTAACAAAATAATGTTCGATCTCTACCACTTCACAATTAAAAACTTTCAACTGTATAAATCGACTATCGTTTGTACATGGATTTTACAGAGCAAGAAAACACGCAGTCAAATTCTTTTCCCTCCGTTCATGAACTACTTTAGTCAAATCCGTCTTCTCCCTTCTCTGTGTGATTAATATTATTATCCAATAGTCAAATCAGCAACTATGTCCAAACATGAAATATGATTTTAAATTATTAATAACTACAGGTACGGCAATGTCGTTATAAGCTGAGGCAGATGCTTTGACCTGTTGTTTCCATGCAAGCTCGCAAAAAACCGTTAAACTTTTGAACTATTGAGAAATTGTTCGCCAGAAGCTGATCTGGTGGCCAAACCAAGTACTAAACTAGTGTTTTCCAGCTTCCTGAGACTGAACGATCTAGAGTCTAGACTGCATACTGCATTTCCTCTAAAAAAAATGTCGAGTGCTTTTTGTTTTACCATCCTGTGCGCTGCTATCAAGGTCATGTCTTAGCACCAAATCTGGATACGAGGTGGTATCGATATTATGTCGAAAATAATTCCAAATTTGTGACTCAAATGCATCAAATAAGAAATCGACGACCAGATTTTGTTTCACAAGGCATGGAATTTATTTTCAACGTGTGAATTTTTACGAAGCCCCTAATTATTCGATGGCTTTCTACCATTCGTGTTTGGAGGGCCACAAACCACTTATTTCCAGCCAGCCAACCAACCAACCAAACCACATTACCAACCCTAGCTAATTACCAAATTTAAATCAATACACCGCACCACTCCACTCCACTTAAACTTTCACTCCCACCACTAACCAACTAATTTTCTTCGCCATGGTGTTGTTGTGGCCTTTCCAGGATCCCGTGGAAACGCAGAGACGACCATCATCAACGCCCTCATCTTCTCCATGCTGTTCGGCTTCCTTGAAGGAGGGTTTTGAGCAAGATCACAGCAGTACCTATAGTCAAACATTGGAAGTATACTCCTAAATCACCTGGAGTCCTAAATTGTAGCCTGTTTTGCATGTACAAATTAAACAAATTTAAAACCATAGGATTGTACCGATCGTTGAAAGTTATTCGGATATGTTTGCAAAGAGTTGTATATTGCAGCGGTTTTCCGCATGTTCAAAACTTCTAAAAGTTCTCCTAGTGTTCTAGAGGGTGAACAGGTAACACGGGGCTTCCAATATTGGTATACGATCTGCGGAGCCCAGTAACATTTGTCCTAAAATAATTTCAAATCTTTTCCACCAATGGTCATAATAATGTTTAGTAAAAGAATAAAATAATATCATAAAATAATATCATAAATTACAATGTTCACGTAGATTTTTGACTATTGTTAAGTGTAACGGTTCGTGCAAAATATAATGTTGCAGATACTTGGCAACCAATTATGAATTTCTATAAAACTATCAATTTACCCAGTATTTTGAATATTTCCCAAGAATGATGAAATACGTCCTCAGGTACGGGTTCTAATGTTTATTTGCTACAATCTCCTTCTTTGTCATGTAATTGAAAGTATTTAAATCACCGCTCGAAAACAGCAAAGGATTCAAACTCCCACTTTCACACATATCTCCCCATTTCGTTTCCTTTCGCAGCCTCCTCACCTCCCTGGCAACCCGTATCAAGATCTCGGTCTACGCGTACACCGTAGTAGCTCTTCTGACAGCACCCATGGTCAGCGTCTTCCTCCTCGGCAAACTCTACTGGCACGTATTCAAAGCCGGCGGATTCACGCTCTTATGCAAACAAACCATCAACACATGGAGCTGGGTCTGCTTTCTCTGCAGCATCCTTGTGGCTTTCTATCCACCAGATGAAGCACAAGATGATGTTGCCACTCCCCGAAAATACGGTGTGTGTTTGGCAGCAATCGCTGCTGTCTTTCTTTACGAAGAAAACGTCAACGGGCCCGTGTGGCCAAGTCTAAACCTTTGGCACTTTATTTCCATCGGCATTTTGGTGATGGCGTCGATGTTCTTTAGCATTAAGAGTGTGAAGTATGCTGCTGGGATCGTGACGGTCATGGTGGTGACTTATTTTGAGAGGGTGATGGGCCTGTTTCCGGAAAGCAGCTGGGTGGCGATTTTCAATGAGTTTTTTCACGCGGCTGGAATGAAAATGTGCTGGGCTGGTCCCATGATATTTTGTTTGTTGAAAAATATTTTGGAATTCCTGTTAAATGATGGGCTTCAGGAGTTTCTCGATGAATTCAATGGATTTTTTGAAGTTTTGGATGATATTGAGATCGCACAAGGATTTTGACTGATTTGTTTAAAGATACGAAAAAATGATATGTACTCAATATGATTTCATACTATTTCTTTTACTTGGATTGGTTTAGTTAGATGCTGCAAGATACAATATGCTTTTTTGAAACTTACAGCATTGATGATACTAAACCGGTTTTTATTTTTGAAGGATGCCATACGATTTTTTAAAATTCATCTCTAGAAACTTTTAAATGAATGAGACTATTTTTTCAAGTATAAGTACCATGAGAGGTAAAAACTAAATAACAAACACATTCAAACCTTTAAAAACGCAATTGATTTGAATAAACTACAAGAGTTTTGTGTCCTGCGCATACTGCTTGCGCAGCTCGTACTTTTGAATTTTGCCCGAAGCGGTTCTCGGCAGAGACGCGACGAAATGCAGCCCGCCATGCAGCCATTTGAACTCGGGTAGGCTACCTGAAACACAGGGTTGCAAGCTTTGATCTCATTTGAAGCTCACGGTTTGGCTAGATGGCTTATAATTTGAAATTTTCATTAAGATTAACCTTCAAAGAAACCTTAAAAAAAAGCCTTCAGAGGGTTTTCGTTGCACAGAATGAAATCCACCTGATTTCCCAGGATATGAGCCCTAGAAATTAAATAACGCACATCTAAGGACTATAGACATATAAGGACTAATCAGCATTTGAAAATTTACCTTATTATGTGTCTCAGTGGAAAGTTAAATTCTAATGGTCTGCAAACTTGTTATTTGCTTAGCAACGTCCAGTCAGTCTTAAATTTTCTTGCGAATGGACCGTTAGTATCTTAACGGGCCACTTGCAAACCGACACTTCGCATTCCAGTGAGCAAGATGTCGGTAAGTTTGAACGTTAACAAGTACTGCAATAAGTCATTTAGGTTTTTTAAAATTTAAGTGTCGATTTACATCGGGAAATTTTCCTCCAAGGCAACAATGTTCAAGAGAGAGCGAAATTTTCTGGATAATTTACCATGTGTATTAGAAATTAAGTTAAGGGAGTTCTTAACTGAACCGTGATTTGCTCAACTCTCCAACTCACTCTGCACTACTGCGATGAGCTCCTGTGAGGTGACAGTTGCGCCATCTCTAACCACCACTGCGGCAGTGGCGTGCTCCCAGTCCGTTTCGTGGTAGACGCCGAAGACGGCCACCTCCTCGACTTCAGGATGCAGCAGAAGGACTTCCTCTATGTCCGGAGCAGGCACCTGAAGTGTGTAAAAGAGATGTGGTTACTCATGTCCTCTATAAGGATGCTTTATTAACATGTGACGGAGTGGTCGGTGAATATTATATACAGATAGCTTGTGAAATAGGTCAATGGGTACTTTTTTAAATCAATATCTGTAGTAACTGCTCTCGACTGTATTAATGAAGTTGAAGATCACGGCGGAAATTATACCACAACAAATTAGAGCTGCATTTGGTTTATCTGGAAGTATCAGGATAGATATATCCCGGTTAGGTTACACGTTTTTCTAGCTTTGTCTTTCTTCCAACTAAATTAGTGTTTACTTTTCCTTCACCTTGCTATTATTCAGACCACAAAACTGATGCTTAGCTAGGGTAAGAGTATTATTGTACAAATGAAATTCAGTAAAATAAAGGGTAGCTATATGGTTCAAAACGTCACAGAAAAGCAAAGGAAAGCTAAAGGTATCGAAAATAGAAACGGAGAGCAAAATGGTTTAAAGAAGCAAAGGAAAACAAAATATCACCAAGTTTAAAACTTCGTTCACTTAAAATGAACTCGCGACCGTCCACGCCAACTCACGTGATCACGCCTGTATTTGATCAGCTCTTTGACCCTGTCCACGATGTAGAAGAAGCCGTCGGCGTCGTAATAGCCGACGTCGCCGGTGTGCAAGAAGCCGTCGGCGTCGAAAATGTCACGCGAGGCTTGGGCGTTGCCCCTGTACCCCTTGAAGGCGAAGCGCGTCTTAAAACAGAGCTCTCCCTCTTTGCCTGTGCCTACTGTCTGGCCAGTGTTGATGTCCAGCACCTGGAAGCAGAGATACAGTGTTTCAAGTTAGTCTTTTATATCAAGGAAGGGCTGGTTTATCGAAGAAATTGGTATCCCAATGAAAAAAATGTTCGCACAACATCGTTTTAAGTGATACTTTTTCGGTGGTGGGCTTAGAATTTGATGTGTCATGCCATAAATCACATTTTAAAATTATGTTAGAAACGCTGCCGGAGCTTGTTCGCGATGAAGATGAGCGTAGCTGTTTGTAGCAGATAAGTTCAATACAGAACGTCGTAAACAGCTGATGTGTTGATTTATAATTCCAAGTTTGGTCACTCACAAAGTCACAATTAATTTTTGAAAAAATTTGGAAACAATACGCACTTTCAGAAAAATATCCGCAGGTTTCCAAATTTTACCAATCTCGAATATTATTATCTTTATGATTTGAAGGGGAGGTGTATTGATAATTTTCTTGAAAAATCCTTTAAATAAACATATAAACAAACAAACAAACACACACACAAGTGTTTTTTTTACCAGCAGTGAAATTGAATATTTAGCTTCGCACGTTTTTGATAAACAGTTGATATTTTAAGGTAAGGACTATATTAATTTCATGCTGTTTTCCCCCTGAATGTACATGAGACTTTCATTTCGTCACAAGTTGTTGTGGGATGGTACTTTTGTTGAGTTCCTCTAGTATTAAAACTTGTAGGTTTCACATATTTTCCTTAACTTTCAATAGGAGCGTTTGGACGTCGGAAAAATATTATTAGAACCTCAAGCTGGGTTTGCAGGTATCAATGTCATTGACACGATGTCATTAACATTGACTGCAGTGGACCAATCAAGGACTCCGTGGAAGAGTCGCGAACATGACGTCATTCACATTCAGAGTCGATGACCGGTCCAGAGCCAATGTTCATGACATTGTGTCACTTATGCCCGGTTTTAACAAGTTTTTCAACTCCTAGTTGAGATCCCAACTATAGGATTTACAACTGAATTCGCTGCATGTTATTGGCGAAATCCAGTTATAACTCCTAGTTGGGATGTCAACTAGGAATTGAAGAATTTGGTAAAACCGGGGCTTACATTGCTAGCTGTAAACCCAGCTTTAGAGAGCGAAGTGGTCTCAATTAAATGAGAGTACGAGAACATTATTGTAAACTATTCGGCATCACACCAAATCGGACTTACCTTGGCCGAAGCATTGGGCCCCAGCCTCCCAACATTCAGCGGTCTCTCGCGATCGTTCCAAGCCGGCAAAATGTGTCCCGTGCACTCGGTCATTCCGTACTTCAAAACCACGGGGACGTCAAACTTTTCTTGTGCCCTCTGCAGCATCGACATACTCATGGGGGCGCCACCGTAGAGGATGTACCGGACGCTGGAGAGGTCGAACTCGGAGCAGGCAGAGTATTGGGCAAGGGCGACAAGTTGGTTGGGTCCTAACATCATAAGGTTCACCTGGAAAACGCGATAGTAAGGCATACAAGACTCGTAATGGTTTTCACTAGAACGCAAGCTGTACACTTATTTATCAGCCTAAGCTCTGATGTTTTTCAAGTCTAAGCCGTTACATTATAAATGGCAGTTAAAATTATGGAAGGGAAGCGGGAAAATACGCAAACGAACCGGGATACGCGCGCTGGGACGCGCTATTCCGTTCTGTGCCTCGTAGAGCAATGTTGAATTTCCCGCATTTAGATAAGCTTTTTGGCAGTTTGTCCGGAGCTAGCCTTTAAAAATTACCCAGTAAAATTACCCAGTTCGAGAACCTACTGTGAGTATTACCATAAAAAAATGTATGCACGATAGAGTACAGTGATGCACACAGAAATGACGAAGATTTGAGGCAAGGAGACGATTTAAAAATGAAATGCGATGTAAATATGATGATTCAAGTCGTTCAATTGACTTTGATACCAGTTTGCTACCAATATGGTACCAATATTTTACACAACCAGTATGATTGCCAAAATGAACACATTTAACATTGCGACTACGGGGTACGAGACGGAATAGCGCACCCGGGCACCTCCTGCTTTACGGGAAGGTGCTCTACCAACTGTGCTATCCGCGCACACATTCTCCCTCTTCGCCGGGTGGGACAAGGGGGATCTCCAGGGAGACGAGAGGCCGAGCGACCCGTTTTATATGATCATTTTGGTATTTTTATCATGTACTGTGAGCCTTGACAATAAAAATATATTATTATTATTATTATTGTTGGCTGAAATATAAGTCCAAACCACTAGTTGACATTTTAATTCTCATGGACTTTATAGTCGGAGTTCGTAAAAAAATTATAGAGAGCAAAACTAATAATATATTTAATTCGCTACAATGGTGTCAGCGTGTGGGATTCACTGGCCTTGAAAAATAAAATATTGCTTTCGGTAAAAGTATGATATTTTTGATTGCCATAGCGCATATATATTGAATCCTAGAGTTGATTACCGGAAATCATTACTCTATTATTATGATGCCAGCGGTGGGATTTTCCAAAACAACAGAAAACATTGTCCCTTGCACATGCATATCGAGCATTTTTTGTGCAAAATTTGTCTCCTGTCCCTCTCTGTGGGAGGGGTGGGGCAGGGGGGGGTCAACTCCTCATCGGTTGCTATTCTTATGAAATTTGCAAGGCAACGTTCTGCAACGTTTTAAAAGGATCGGTGAAGAACTTTTTCCAAAAATCGATTTTTACGAAAATTTTCGATTGTTTCAAAATTTTGAATCGTTTTAAATGACAAAGTTATTGAATTATATTCTCAAAATTTTGCACACTTGTTGCCATTATAGATACTTATCATTACTTAAAAACTTTGATTGGTAGGACGCTCTGTCTGGTTTTCATTCCTAATTAAGCACTGATTTTTTTCTTGGTCGGTTTTCTTGGTTTTCTTATGTTTTCCGTGGTGACCAGTTTTGTTGATTTCAAATTTGGCCACGGCAAAGTTTTGATAGCTATTGGAAGTTAAGTCAGTTTCGATTGCGGAATAAATTGATATGGAATCATCGGCAAAAAAGTATACAAACTAATTACAAATCTTTATGAGCACCTTAGATTTATGTTATTTACAATTTCTTTACTCTGTAAGTGGACATGAGTCTAAGAAATTTCATATCGAAATAAGGATATTTTTGCTATCTGACAGCTTGCAGGGGACAACAAAGAAGTTTGGCAGACATCTTAATTTTGACATTATACTAATTTTCGAGAAGGCAACGGCACCAATACTTTGGCTGGGCTTCACAACTTCCATGGCAATCATAGTGGAGACCAACAGTGCTTGTAACTCGCCCTTCCTTGAACGCGATAACAAGCGTTAGGTGTAGCCCTAGTCATTAAAAAATATGTATAAATATGTAAATATGTATAAGCTATCTGTGGCTATATACCTTGTACTTCTGCACGTGGTAGAGAAACGAGTGTTCTGTGAACGGCGCCATTAGCACAACCTTAGAGCCGCGGTTGAGGCAGAAGAGCGTGATCATCTGGCAGGAGACCCAGTGGGGACCAGCCATGTTGAGGTACACTTCGAACTCTCCGTCATGAGCATTGCTCTCGACGGGTCTAGAACATTGAGTTCAGTTTATAGAACAATCAGCTAGGATTGATGGTATGCCAGGATCGGTCAGGAGCGTTGTATTCAGATCCACAAACAACAATTCATTTAAACCTAGTTTTCAAATGAAGCGTTTTAGATTTTTGTAGCTTTTTTTTAACAATAACGTTTTTATTTCGTTTTGGTATAGGTAATGCAACAAAAATGTGATATTAATTTGAGAGTGTCGGCGTCGGATTCATAAATAAAATGAAGATCCTTCTGGCACAAAAATGGGCTACGCCTCAGCAGGGGACTTCCTTCTCATTGTACGTAGGTTGTGACTAAATAACGAATATGACGCATTAAAATTTCAGATAACGAATCCGGTTTCTATTTTGAACTTAAAAAAATGCTTTCAACAAATTGTCGGGTTCTCCATAAACCTTTCATCGAGATTGTATACTCTACATTTAAATACTCTACATTTGAAAAATTAACCCCCACATAATTTCAAATGGAAAGTCCATTTCTCACTGGATCTAGAAACTATTCACGTAACAATCATGTAACATTTGGTGGCTAGAATTTATGAACATCCTCACTTCAAAAGGATTGTTTGGTCAGAAAATGTTTACCTGTATAGTTACGGTGTAACATGCATGTTTTTTTTGTTCCAAACTAGATGGCCCAAACGGTCGTCGCCATAACTATACCGACATTAAGGCATCCTGTTGCTCACTTTGTAAGCCATTTCTTTGGCTAAATTTCTAAAGTAATAAAGCAAAGCTACAAAAGCAAAAAAGAGATCCGAACCGTTATCAACAATAACAAATGTACCTGCACCGGTTCAGTGATTTAATTTTCAAATTAAGATTGCAGTCCCGGTCGCGGTTCTATACATTTTACACAAAGGTTTCATTTCCGGTTCCGGTTCCAGGGAAAATATCGCGGTTTTTCGGGAGCCAATTCCAGTTCTGATAAGGTATCGTGGAAAGTTACGCCCAAATATGAAAACGCAAAAAGTACAAAACCTTTATGAAACCGAAAGAACCGTTCTTTTAACTCAAATGAAGGTTCCTGATCCGGCTGAAGTAATAAACATGTGGGTTCTTCTGAGTTCCGGTTCGAATCCCTGAAAAAAGGAGAGCATGTTTCCACTCACGGAAAAAATTCGTATCGTACGAGCATCAACATGAGGGTGGCGTGGACCATCTCGACACCTTTAGGCTTCCCCGAAGTCCCGCTAGAGCACATCACGAACGCCACGTGGTTCTCAGAGTCCTTGACCTCGGCCAATCGGAAAGCGGCGCTCGCGTCTGTCTTTTCCGCCAGGCAACTGTAACAACCAATCACAGGGCTCGGCTAGATAAGTTATTTTGCTGGAGCTTGGGTCCAACAAAAACAGTTATCAACTACCGCTAAAAAGGATTTTAACCAAATTTCTAATACTAATGGCTACTATGTCCCATCTTTAGCAATTGTTTTGAAAAATACTATTTCAATCTGGGATTTTAATTCTAAAGGCACACTTGAAAAAGTATCCATTACATGTTACTCTAATTGTAAGATCTTATAACTTATAAGCTCTTGATAAGATCTTATAAGATCTTGCGAGATCGTGGTAAGAATTTTCAGAAGGGAAGGGCAATTATGCTTAACAATGCAAAGGCTCTTCAAAGTAAGATGGTAAATATATCAGGCATTTGGAATACATTGTTTAAGTTTCTTTTGCGTGTATACGCTTCTAAGCTATTTCTACGGTGGTTTTTTATAATCAACCTTAAAATCACATCTATACCATCATAATTTTTGTGAATACGTGTGCCACTGCTATGTGAATGTGTATTGTCTTCCAAAAATAATCCTGACTGGTGCTTTATTTACTGGCATTTAAAATGTACAGCAAACTAAAGCTGCTGGCGAAGTTTGGCGAAAAACACATTTTTTAGGTTCTGCAAACAACACAAGCACTCAGATGCAAAGTGCAAACTTCATTCAAGTGAATTGATATCATCATAGATGAATGAAGTACCATATACCTGTTGACTGTCTCGATGGGTATCAACTCGACCGGGGCGTCATAGCGACTCAGAGCCTCTTTGATCCTCTTCTCGGCGTCCTGGTTCACGATCACCACTTGTGGCTTGATTACGTTGATAAGAAGCAATAGGTCAGCTGTGAAAGTCAAACGCGGAGCGATTACGAACTTGTCGCCAGTGGCGTTTTAAGGCATGGGCCGGCGGGGCCCTGACCCAGGGCGCCAGGCTCCTAGGGGTACCGCGAAGCGGCGCAGTATTTTAAATATTTTTTTAAAGGTTTTCGTGCACATCTATTACCAACATCAAGTTTCTGTTCACATCGCATTATCAGCGGCACTAGGTGACTAGAGTAGGAACAGGTGGAAACTGGCATGAGTAACTTAGTATCGGCATTGAAGGATAGGCTAAAATTTTAGTTCTTGCATGAAAAGTACGAAAAAGAGTCAAATTTCATGATATTATAATATTATGCTCATATTCGCGAGATTTGGGTGCTGATCTGACAAAATTCCCGGAGCAAGAAAAAGCACTCTGAGATCGAGCAGCCGTACCAACCGGACATTCAATATCCACCCTGGAGCGCTCTGGTTTGATTAATCGAACACGCGACTTGCTCGCAGAGCGCTCTCAGAGCACTCTAGAGCAACCAACTGAAAACGCCATTAGCTGATTAGCACTAGCGTTGCTTATTTAGCAGAGAGCGGCCATTAAATTGCATGAACGCTATTTTTTGTCCAAACTCGTGTTTGTCACTTGGCCACACTAGGCCAAATTGGGATAAAATAGACACAAAATTGACGTTACGATAATGATTTTCTTTCGTCACATTGTTTATTCACCGTGAAATTTATGAATTAATCGCATTAGTCAATTAATGGCGTCCAAAACGGTATCAAGCATGGCCGCTGTCTGCCAAATTACAGCCTCTTAAGAGTTGAAAGATAATATAAACCTGTCAAAATACATGATCGGACCTGTGTCAAATGCTGGGTTGATGGGCGCTAGTGCTGCCCCCACGAACAGCGTCCCAAGGGCGATCGGGGCGTATTGCAGAGTGTTGCCGATGCACAGCAGCACTGTGCCGTCAAACTCGAGGCCGCGACTGCGCAGAAGAGTGGCGAGTCTCTGCGACTGCGCGAGTAGTTCGGCGTACGTCACGCTGGTGGCGACACCTGCCACCTGGCGACAGGAGCGGGAAGTTAAGCGCGGGATGGGTGTTTACGATGGGAATTTTTGGATTTTTGATTGGGTTTTATGTCAATTTGTGATTTTTCCAAAGAATGACGAAGGGGTTACACAAATTAAAAACGTTCAACGTGTGTTGAAATTAGAGAACCGATTGAAACAGCTATTTAAACAAATCAAAGGATTCAAGTTCAAGAGCAGAAAACGTACGGTTCAACCAGAGAGAAAAAAAAACTTCATCAAGAAGATAAATTTCCAAAAAAAAATCAATTGATTCAATTGATATAATTAATATAGATAATTGATATAGATAATTGGATATTGATTTTCAAAAAAATCAGATTCTATTTTTCGTCCTTTGAATCGTTTCGATCAGAAAGATTTAATTTATAGTGCCCAGACGCAAAATTGATGAGCACAGCAAGCGAAGCGTGTGAAGCGAAATCGTAAATTTCAGCATTCACCTTATCTGCTACAAACAGCTAAACTCATCTTTAACGCGAACGCTCAATTGGCAGCATTTCTTGTATATTACAATTGAGAGTCAAGAGACCCTGGATTTTCTCTATGGAAATGTTCACTTCGCTGGTAAAGAAATTGTCTCACCTTCACACAAGTTGTGCTCAGATCAACGATTTTGTATTTTTATAACCAATACGGAAGCAATTAATTAAAAAAAAATGTGTCCACCAATTGCCGTTTATCTTTCCAATTTCAAAATAAAAATTCAAATTTGTAATATCGATTCCAAATTTAAAAAATGCGAAGTGATCACTGGCAAAAGTAAATACCGAAAGTTTGAAGAAAATCGCTCCTAAGGGAAGGTAATTACGGCCAAAAAACCAGTCCCAGAGCCCGCGATGACGTCACACAAATGCTGTTTACGGCCTCAAAATAATGTAAGATTTTTTTGACTCTGTCATGGAGGATAAAAAGGAAATCTTTGGCCTGAGCACAGCTCGCCAGGAGATGAGATATGGCATTTAAAAGGCAATGCTATATATTTTCAGTTTTCAAAATCTATACCATGTTTAAATGGAAATTTGGCACATTAGGTTTCCAACCTACTTGGTCCAGTCACAGATATTTTGTCATGATTGCACTCATAGCACAAAGCCTTTTATAGCACCAAGCCTATAATAGCAGCATGACAGTGATGTCACATACGTCACTCAACTTCCGCATGGGATTGACAACAAAGCTGTGAAATGATTTAAAATTATGCTTATTCGCACGCGATTCTGTATTGATAAATAGGAACGCATACCTCCATGACCTCCATTCCGTTTTCCATTTTATTTCATTCGAAGTATTTACTCTAAAATTTTCACAGCGTCATCAGAAATAGACATAATAACACAAATTTATCAGAACAAATATAATGAATTTGTGTAAAAGTTTACCAATGAAAAGCTCACAATATTTTGTGTGTGAGGGCTTTATATTGCAAGTGTTAGTACGGCAAGCTGAGGTTAAAAATATTTTGACAAGTTAGAGGCCCTACGCCACTGGTGATGGATCTTAAGGGTTACCGACGCCTGAGGATACCATGTGACGGCAGGCTGATTGTGTTTCGGCGTACAACGAACTTTGGAATCGCTGTTTCCGCCTGTGTGTACCGCAGTAAACACTAGTGTCAATAAGGTGTTGCTTTATCTAGCGAGATTGATCGCAAAGATACACGACCCCCTAAATTTCACTGTGGGCACATACGGGGATTAGTTATACCGAGACGATTTTACTAAGTTTGGACCTCACGAGCACATGCTTGTCTGTGGATGTATAATTAGAAATGTAAGTTTGGGTCTGCATTACACTACATTTTTTTGGAAGAGTAAATTTGAATATTAACTTGTAATTATTTCAGCTCATTTACATCATTGACAAGCGTAGCTAGACTAATCATCTCCTAGACTGGTTTTGACTGGAAGAATGTCCTCGTTTTCCTGTCCAGTTTTGTTTAATTAGTTTGACAAATGCGCGTATCAAGAGCATTTTATTTCAGTTTAATGGTTTTACTTATTTCACAGCAGAGATCAGATATTTCTAGTCGAAAAGGGCTTCTTGCTATCCTCGGTAGCGCATTCAAAAATGCTTTCGCAAATGACGCTGCTGTTCGCGCTGAATCGACGCCTTTCTACCACGCAACTTTTTTTATATATTATTTCAGTAAATGGTCCAGTACCTCTTGTACCAAAGCGACAGCATCCCCCAGCTCCTGCAGCCTCTTGTAGAAGTGCTCCCCGAGCGATTGGGTAGGCCGGACATCTTCCGTGGTTTCACCGTGGATGATATTGCCATCCATCTCCAACGAATGCTGGCACGCGACTGAAAAGCCCGATGCAGCACCTCACGTTCACTTCACTTTCGAAATCACTGTATTCACATTCCGTCACCGGATAGTTGGCGGAGAGGCGAGGAATTTTATTGCGATTTAGTCTGCTGATGTCTACTATGATAAACTTGCCTTTTTGTATGGGCAAAGTAATTTTTTTTTAATTTTGAGTTTTATATTATTATACACGTGGTCATGAGCTATAGTATAGTACGTCTCATGTTCTTTTGGCAGTGCCTAGGGGCATTGGGCCTTTACTATAACATAGTAGAAAACCGGTTTGTTGCTGCCATCGGAACCTGAGACGACGTTTCAGGGTATTTTGTCAGCGGCAAACCGGTATTCTACAATGTTTTAGTATTTGCCCAATGCCGCGACGCGCTGCCAAAAGAACCTGAGGCGTACTATAAAATCTGTGAGGAGAAATTTATCATCCATAATCTTTGGCTGTCATAACGCGAATTATTAATTAATTACCAATATTTAAAAAGCTAGAATTTATACCCATCTTTTCGATCCCATTTTTTCAGCAAGTAAAATAGTGAATTAAATTTAGATCTTTGCAATTTACTAGCATTGAGCAAAGACCGGTTTGGTTGGTGAACTTGTAACAGATACGAGTAAATTTATTGCGCATATTTTGTCTGATATTTTAGGTTGGTGTATTAAAATTTGACCTAGATTTTAGCTTGGGCTTCGTTGGAGACATTTAAGTTGCGTTGTTGATAAGCGGAGATATTTGTAGCAGATAAAACTGTGAATAAAAAGAAAGAAATGTTAAAATTATAGGCCACGAGAGATAAACATCAAATTTTCGAGACTGTGGGTTTCCAGATTTGCAGTTCCGCTGAGTTTTAAATTGATTTAAAAGTGAAAAGTAGAATTAGAGGACATATCTCATCTCCTGAGAAGCAGAGCTCAATTTAAGATTTTTACTTTCTATTACCTATGGCAGAAGCAAAATTTTTTGTGGCTGCAAACAGAATTTCTGTGGAGCCCTCTATGACGTCATCGTGGGCTCTGGGGATAGTTTTTTGGCCATAAATACCTTCGCAATGTTGCGATCACTTCGCAATGCTACAATTTGGAATTTATATAAACATTTTAAATTTTTAGTTTGGAATTGGAAATATTAGACAAAGCGGCAATAGGCGGACAAAATTTTTATTTTTTATTTATATTGCTTCTGTATTGATTATACAAAGGCAAAATCTTTAATCTGAGCACATCTAGTGTGAAGGTGAGAGAATTCCTTTAAAATAATTCACTTTATATCCCTTTCGCAGTTGAATTGTCTCCTGTGAGTAGAGATTATCATTGCGAATTTGTTTACAGCACGCCGTCCAGGAACCAAAACGCGACGGCACCGATGATGGAGTTGACGGCTACTCCCTGAGGTCCACCCCTTGCTCCTGAGGGATCAAAGACAAAGGGTTGGTTTTCATCTGCACAATGATGTTGATGTATGAGTCAAAGATTTCCTTCAGCGGCTCAAATTCATTGGGACTCGAATTGAAACTGCATCATACTAAATTTAATATTATTAAGTTTGAAATAGACTCCACAAGCTAAATCTCACAATCACCTCTACAGCTTATTTTAGCAGTGAGAACTAATAGTAGTTTGCATTTATTCAGAGCTTGATATTTTCATAAAGATATTTTCAAAAAGCCGTTTTTAATTCGCAAGTCAATCAGATTTCAGCTGAACGAAACAGCTAGATGTGAAGCATCTCCAAGAATTCAATATTTCATAATAAGTTGATGAAATCAGCATCTTCGATGAATAATGTTCAACATTGAATCCATTAGATAAATATTCCTACTTGCTTAGAATGTTTGACATACAGTCAAACATTAGAAATATAACCCATTATCCTGTGGGGTCCTAAATTCTAGCCTATTTTGAATGTACAAATTGCACAAACTTAAATTCACACATGTTATTACTGTTCGTTGAGAGTTATTCGGATATGTTTACAAAGACTTGTATATTGAAGAAGTTTTCCGAATGTTCAAAACTTCTAAAAGTTCTCCTAGAGTTCTAGTGGGTCAATGGGTAACACTGGGCTTTCAATATTGGTATACGGTAGGGCCCATTGTAATGCTTCATTTGTTCTTACTTTCGTAAAATAATGTCAAATCTTTGCCACCATGGTTATAATAATGTTGAATAAACTGGCAATATTACTCGTGCGTCATAAAAGAATATCATAAATCACAATGTTTACAATGTTTACGTAGGTTTTCTACTATAGTTACGCGTTACGGTTCGTGCAAAATATAATGTCGCAAATAATTGGCAACCAATTATGAGTTTTTATCAAACTATTAATTAACTCAGTATTTAGAATATTTCCGAAGAATGATGAAATACGGCCTTTAGGTACGAGTTTTAAGGTTTATTTCTACAATCACCTTCTTTGTATTCTTTGTAAAGTATTCAAATAACTTCTCGAAAACATAGGGGGATGCAAAATCCCACTTTTACACAAATCTCAATAATTCGATTCTTTTCGCAGCCTCCTCACCTCCCTGGCAACCCCCATCAAGATCTCGGTCTACGCGTACACCGTAGTATAGCTCTTCTGACAGCGCCTATGGTCAGCGTCTACCTCCTCGGCAAACTCTACTGGCACGTATTCAAAGCCGGCGGATTCACGCTCTTATGCAAACAAACCATCGACACATGGAGCTGGGTCTGCTTTCTCTGCAGCATCCTTGTGACTTTCTATCCACCAGATGTAGCACTAGCTGATGTTGCCACTCCTGACGTGCGAAAATACGGGGTGTGTTTGTCAGCAATCGCTTCTGTTTTTCTTTACGAAGAAAACATCAACGGGCTCGTGTGGCAAAGAATAAACCTTTGGCATTTTATTTCCATCGGCATTTTGGTGATGGCGTCAATGTTCTTTAGCACGAAGAGTGTGAAGGTCTCTGCTAGGATCGTGGCGGTGAGGGCGTATACTCATTTGGAGAGGGATGATGGGCCTGCTTCCGGAAAATAGCTGGGTGGCGATTTTCCGCGATTTTTTTCTCGCGGCTGGAATGAAAATGTGCTGGGCTGGTCCCATGATCTTTTGTTTGTTGAAAAAGATATTGGAATTCCTGTTAAGTGATGGGCTTCAGGAGTTTATCGACGGATTGAACGGATTGTTTGAAGTTTTGGATGATATTGAGATCGGACAAGGATTTAGACTAATAAAGTGTATTCCATATGCTTTCATACTATTTCTTGTACTTGAATTGATATAGTTAGATGCTGCAAGATACAACATGCTATTGTGAAACTCACAGCATTGATGATACTAAACCGGTATTTATTTTTGAAGGACGACATGCGATTTAATTTAATTCATTATCTAGAAACTTAAAAATGTTAAAAGGAATTAAAAGATTATTCATCCATGCATATAAAAGTACCATGAAAGGTAAAAACTAAAAAACAAACTATTTTAAACCTTTAAAAACGCAATTGATTTGAATAAACTACAAGAGTTTAGTGTCCTGCGCATAGTGCTTGCGCAGCTCGTGCTTTTGAATTTTGCCCGACGCGGTTCTCGGCAGAGCCGCGACGAAATGCAGCCCGCCATGCAGCCACTTGAACTCGGGTAGGCTACCTGAAACACAAGGATCCAGACTTTGATCTCATTTGAAGCTTACGGTTTAGCTAGATGGCCTATAATTTGAAAATTTCATTAAGATTAACTTTCAAAGAAACTATTTCCAATTGGGTTTTCGTTGCATAGAATATAATCCACCTTATTTCCCAGGATATGATCCTTAGAAATTAAATTACGCACATCGAAGGACCACCAGCTACTCAAAAACAAATCAGCGTTTGAAAATTTACCTTCTCAAGTTTCTCACTGGCACGTTAAATTCTAATGGTCTGTAAACTAGTTATTTGCTTAGCAACTCCAGTCAGAGTAATTAATATTTTTGCGAATGGACCGTTAGTATCTTAACGGGCCTTTTAAAAACCGACGCTTCGCATTCTGGTGAGCAAGATGTTAGTAAGTTTGAACGTTAACAAGTACTGCAATAAGTCATTTAGAGTTTTTAAAATTAGAGTGTCGATTTACATCGGGAAATTTTCCTCCAAGGCAACAATGTTCAAGAGGGAGCGAAATTTTCTGGATAATTTGCCATGTAAATTAGGAAGTATATCTCGGGAGTTCTAAAGTGAACCGTGATTGGCTCAACTCTCTAACTCACTCTGCACGAGTGCGATGAGCTCCTGTGAGGTGACAGTGGCGCCTTCTCTGACCACCACTGCGGCAGTGGCGTGCTCCCAGTCCGTCTCGTGGTAGACGCCGAAGACGGCCACCTCCTTAACTTCGGGATGCAGCAGAAGGACTTCCTCGATGTCCGTAGCAGGCACCTGAAGTGTGGAAAAGAGATGTGGTTTCTCATGTCCTCCTATAAGGATCCTTTATCAACATATGACAGTAGTCGGTGAATATTATATAAAGATAGCTTGTACTAAAGGTATGTCAATGGATACTTGTTTTATTCGATATCTGAAGTAACTGCCCTCGACTGTATTAATGAAGTTGAAGATCACAGCTGAAATTATACCACAACACATTAGTGCTGCATTTGGTTTTTCTGGAAGTTTAAGGATAGATATATCCCGGTTAGGTTACACGTTTTTCTAGCTTCGTCTTTCTTCTAACTAAGTTAGTGTTTACTTTTCCTTCACCTTGCTATTATTCAGACCACAAAACTGATGCTTAGCTTAGGGAAGAGTATTATTGTACAAATGAAATTCAGTAAAAAAAGGTTAGCATATGGTTCAAAACATCACATAAAAGTAAAGGATAGCATTCGGTCGCAAAAAAAGCAAAGGAAAGCTAAAGGATTTGAAAATGAAAACAGAGAGCAATATGTCTCAAAAAGCAACGGAAAGCAAAATATCACTAAGACCCGGTGTTTTAGTGGCACGTTAAATACTTAATGGTCTGTTAATTTGTTATTTGCTTAGCAATGTCCCATCAGACCCCTTAATTTTCTTGCTAATGTACCGTTAAATCTTAACGGGCCACTGAAAAACCGGCACTTAGTTTGAATCTTCGATCACTTATAATGAAACTCGAGGCCGTCCACGCCAACTCACGTGATCACGTCTGTATTTGATGAGCTCCTTGATCCTGTCCACGATGTAGAAGAAGCCGTCGGCGTCGTAATAACCGACGTCGCCGGTGTGCAAGAAGCCGTCGGCGTCGAAAATGTCGCGCGTGGCTTGGGCGTTGCCCCTGTACCCCTTGAAGGCCAAACGCGATTTGAAGCAGAGCTCTCCCTCTTTGCCTGCACCCACTGTCTGGCCAGTGTTGATGTCCACCACCTGATACCAGAGATGCAGTGTGTGAAGATTGTCTATTATATCGAGGAAAGGCTGGTTTATTGAAGAAATTGGTATCCCAATAAATATACCTTCGAACAACAACGTTGTAAGTGACATTTTTCTGTTATGTAGGTTGTATTTTATGTGCCATTCTGTTTAATCACATTTTTTAATTTTACTAGGAAACGCTGCCACAGTTTTTGCCTTGAAGATGGGCGTATGGGCGCAGCGGTACTAAGTTGAGGACAAAGGTAGACACCCTGAAAATTTCGTCGCAATCAACGCAGGCGTTTGGTCTGTAGTGCGCGCGCAAACACACAAGTGAAATTGAGAACGAAATTGACACAATTTCTGACAAACTTTAAGTCAACAGAGGCCGGTGTGATATTTCGATGTGGTTTTAATGGTTTCGAAGAGACATAGGTATTCGAAATTGGGAAAATTTGGAAAAAATACGCATGTACGCATTTTCGCATTTACGCTAATATTAAAACTTTTGAGGTTTCACATATTTTCCTCAACTTCAAGAGGAAGCGTTTGGGCCATGGAAAAATTATTATTAGAACCTCAAGCTGGATTCTCAGCCAGCAAAGCCGATGTCAGTGACACAGTATCATGAACATCAACTCTGGACCATTCAGGGACCTCGTGACAGAGTCGCGAACATGACGTCATGCAAATCAAGAGTCGTTGATTGGTACAGAGCCAACGTTCATAGACATGTGCCAGCTCTAACTCCTGATTTAGATAGCAAAGAGGTCGCGAGAGCCAAAAAACCAAATGAGGTTTTTGAATGAGAACAAGAGAACTTGAATGTGAACAAGAGAACTAGAATTCAAAGATATCTCTCAAAATCGAATTTACCTTGGCCGAAGTATTCGGACCAAGTTTCCCAACATTCAGCGGTCTCTCCCTCTCGTCGTAAGCCGGCAAAATGTGTGCCATGCATTCAGTCATTCCGTACATAAGCACTACAGGAATGTCAAACTTTTCTTTGGTCATCTGCAGCATTGAAAGACTCATGGGGGCGCCACCGTAGAGGATGTACCGGACGCTGGAGAGGTCGAACTCGGAGCAGGCAGAGTATTTGGCAAGGGCGACTATTTGATCGGGTCCGAAGATCAAAAAGTTCACCTGGAAAATGCAATGACAACGTTTACAAGAAAATGGCAAAAACAACCATCTAATGGGTACACTTTTCTTAGCTTTCAATAAAGTGTTTAAAATAACCTCTCAAATCAGTGTGTATGTCTTTTTCAAACAAAGGTAACAAAGAATTAAGTTAATTGTAGATTTGAGATGGCCGGTCTCAACCCCTTACTGAACAGCATAAAACAAAACTAAAGTATATTTCTAGTAATATTCTGTAGCCTTAAACAATAACATCTATTTGCGATAGACCACAATGTGTTTTCAGTGTGGTTTTAATTATCTTGTCAAGCGTGGTGCCTAGACGCATTGAGGCTACGTTTAGGGACATGTAGGTTCAAGGGTCCAATGCCCTGATACTCAATCCTATTCCCACAGGAATGCTCAAGTAAAAGTAATAAAATAACGAATGTTTGCCGCTCCATGCAAATTTCTGAAGTATAATGTTAAAGTGTTAAAGTATTAAAGTATTAAGTTAAAGTATTATTAATATGTTCCTTTACAAAAATTTTGTGTATACCTTGTACTTCTGCACGTGGTCGAGAAACGAGTGGTCCGTGAACGGCGCCAGGAGCACCAGCTTCTTACCGAGGTGAAGGGAGAAGAGCGTGATCAGCTGACAGGTGATCCAGTAGGGTCCGGAAAGGTTGAGGAACACGTCCCTCTCGGTAACCTCCACATTGCTGTCGTCGATGCTGGAACGTACGAGGCCGGCGAGGTCTGAAAGCTCTGTTTTAACTCTAAGAACCAGTCGGAAATCTTTCTTAAAGGTCATATCACATCTCCTGACAAGCTCTGCTCAGATAAGAGGTGCAAGAAAAGACGACAAATAAAATAATGTGACAGAAGAATATGAAATGAGTTTGAGCACAAATTAGAGTGAATCTGTTGGACTGGACGGGAATAAAATAAAACTGTGAGGAAAAGTCCAAATCGGCAATGAAGAAATTGAAGAAAGAGGCGAGTTTAACTATCTGGGCAGTATCATAGACAAAAATTCAACTGTTGACGTAGAAATAAAACGAAGAATTGATAAAAGCGATGGTTTCTACCTAAAAGTAAGAAAGTTGTTGTAGGATGAAAATTTCCCCAAAAAATGTAAACTTTCATTTTATAACCTTATTTTACGGAGCATGTACATTGACTGTAGCCGGGCAACGAAGAAAGAAACCTGGAGACGCACAAATGAAATTTATACGAAATGAACAAGGAGTAAAAAAAAAAATGGACATGATTCGGAGCAAGATATTGCGAGAAAAGGTAGGAGTAGAGAGGTTAAGTTATAAGATGGGAAGGATAGATTGAAATTCTATGGTAGAATAACGAGAATGAAAGAGGCAAGATTACCAAAGAAAGCAGTGGAAATGAATGAAAAACGGGGAGTTGGAAGACCAAGAGAGAGATGGATGGATCAAGTGAGAAGAGACTTCGAAGTAAGAGGAGAAACTTCGGAAGAAGTAAATACTACAGGAAAATGGTGGAGTAATAAGTAGAGGTGGATAGACTTGGCATAGATAAGAAATGTATGCTTATTTTGTACGCATTTATAATGTGTCTTTTTTGAGTTCGCAAACAGCCTTTTCGTCGAGCCATCAATGACGTCATCGTGGGCTCTGGGATTGGTTTTGTGGTCGTTATTATCTTACCGAAGCACCGATTTTGAAATTGGAAAGATTAGACAAAACGGCAATTGGTAGCCTTTTTTTTTATTGCTTCATAATTGGTTATAAAAAAGACAAAATACTTAGACTGAGCACAACTTGTATTAAGGTGAGAAAATCCCTGAACGGTTATCTTCCCTCTCACTGTGTATAAGAAGGCATAGGAGCCTCTCAATTTTAGGAGAAGGTTCACTCTCTCTGGTAGTGATTACCTTACGACACTAGCCAGCAAAATATAAGAGTTGTTGTGGGTTATGAAAATGCCCAATAAGTAAGGGACTATTAGAGTTTTACGAGTTCCTTGCATTTTTTCACAGTAAACATCTCCATTCAACTAATAAAAAGGGGGTCTTTTATCGAATTCGAAGTTCCCAATAACACCAATCGATTCCTCTCTGAAAACCGATCAGTACTCTTTTTGAATCGCAACTCTAGATTGAATAGGAGTAGCGCAGAAGGCTGCGATTGATACATTAATTTTCAAAACAATCTCCGCTGCTATCACGCACAAATAAAGAAAATGCCCGAAAATCGCGCAGGGTGAATCGTATACCCAGCTTGATAATTTATGAAATTGGGAATATTAAAAAATGATGTAGGATTGTTGCGAAATTCCAAAAGCCACATTAGTGACTGATAATATTATATCACACCTACCTAACAGTACAGCATGAGCTCTTGGAATCGGATTCCCAATTCCCGAAACATTACTCTCAAGATTATACATGTTTGAAACTTTTTATTGGGATGGCAATGGTTTTGGAAATTAATGACAATCTGAATGACAATGTCAAAAATCGGAATAACATTGGCTAAAATCATCTATTATCTAAAATATGGCGCATAAATATCAAACAGTGGCTCCATTCCTTGACTGCTGGCGAAACTATTTTTGCTGGCGGAGGGCTTGTTGAGAGTTTTCGCGTAGTATAATAGTGGAAAATCTGGAACTGTGATATAATCACAACTGTTCTTTAAAAATTATCGGAGTTGAAACCACGAAAACAAAGCATGTTTCCACTCACCGAAAAAATTCGTATCGTACAAGCATCAACATGACGGTGGCGTGGACCATCTCGACACCCTTGGGCTTCCCCGAAGTCCCGCTAGAGCACATCACGAACGCCACGTGGCTCTCTGTGTCCTTGACCTCGGCCAATCGGAAAGCGACGCTCGCGTCCGTCTTTTCCTCCAAGCATCTGTGACAACCAATCACAGGTCTCGGCTAGAAAATGTGTTTAGCTGGAACTTGGGTCCAACAAGAACAGTTATCAACTACCGCTAAACAGGTCGTTAACTAAATGTCTTAGACTCATGTCCACTATGTCCTATCTTTAGCACTGGGATTTGAATGCGAAAAGCACATTTGAAAAGTATCTTGTACATGCTACGACACGTCGGGAAACAAGGGAGACTTTTATTTAGCAAGTTTTTTTTAAGGTCGTTAACTTAACCGTGCATCTGTGACAACCAATTATAGGGCTCGGCTACCAAGGCATGTTGTTGCAGCTTAAAGGTCCAACAAGAATGAATAGTGGGGCTTTCAGACGCGTCAACCTTAGAGTCATTTTGCGCCTGTCCAACAAGAAGAGTTATCAACCATCTCTACGTTGCTAACAGTTCGTTGACCAGTGTTTGGGCATCGGTGTTCAGAATCATCCACTAAGATTGCAAGTTTCCATTCGAAAGTCAGTCCTTGAGTAGCCATTGAACCATACATCTTTCGACAGCGTGCTAAAACGAAATGTAATAATTTAACGCAGGGTTAATCTTGTTTTCTTCAGTTGGGCACTGCTATAGGAGTACATGGATTCTGTTTTGGATTTTTTTATTTTTTTATTGGGCAAGCGTATTTTTTTAAGAACATCAAACAAAGGGCAATGCTGAACAATGCAAATGCTCTTCAAAGTTAGATGGTAAATAAACCTTTCAATTGGAATCCATTGTTCAAGTTTCTATGGCGTGTATAAACTTATAAGCTTCTTCTACGGTGGGTTTTGATTATCAACGTAAAATCACATTTATATCATCATAATTTTTGTAAATATGTGCCATGTGAATGTATAGTCTCTTCCAAAATAAAAACATGACTTTTGCTTTATGTATACTGTCATATCCAATGTTCAGCAAACAAAAGCTTCTAAGTGACTGGTTGCAAAAATAACTCATTTAGGTTCTGCAAACAACACAAGCCCTCAGATGTAAAGAGCAAACTTCATTCAAGTGTACTGATATCATCAAAGATAATTAAAATAATTCACCTATGACATCATCTTGTACCTGTTGACTGTCTCGATGGGTATCAACTCGACCGGGGCGTCGTAGCGACTCAGCGCCTCTTTGATCCTCTTCTCGGCGTCCTGGTTCACGATCACCACTTGTGGCTTGACCACGTTGATTAGATGCAACAGGTCAGCTGTGAAAGTCAAACGCGGAGCGATTATGAACTTGTCGCCAGTGGCGTTTTAAGGCATGGGCCGGCGGGGCTCTGACCCAGGGCGTCAGGCTCATAGGGGTACCGCAAAGCGGCGCAGTATTTTGAATATTTCTTAAAAGGTTTTCACAGTGCACATCTATTTTCAACACCACGTTTCTGTTCACATCGCATTATCCGCGGCACTAGGGACTAGAGTAGTAACAGGTGGAAACCGGGGGGCATGATTAACATAGTATCGGCGTTGAAGGACGAGCTAAAGTTTTAGTTCGTGTATGTAACCTACGAAAAGCAGTCAAAATTCAATTTATTATAATATTAGAAAAGAAGCAAAATTCAGCTTTCAGACTCTCAATTTCTTTTAGTGTTATGATTTTATAAAACACATTGAGCCAAGCTAGCTACCACCTAAGAATACATGACCTGAACCTTGATGTTGAAGCTCTTATTCTCAGGATCAAATCTGATCTTAAACATTCAGATAAATTGCACAAAATAGAAATCTTCCTTTTTTTTTATGTTCCCATGAAAGGGCAGATCTATCCTGTTTTCTAATTGCATCCCACAAAACCGATTTTGTCCACATGACTAAATATATTGTGTGGGGCAAAGGATACATTAAAATTTGTGAAGCGAGTAGATTTCCTGAAAAAAGACATAGTTTCTTCAAAATTTTCCGGGGGCTTTTCCTCTGGGCTACCCTGTACCTGGGGGTGAGCCCCTACTTTGGTGTGGGGGGGGGGGGAGGCTCATATTAGCTTGCCCCAGGGTGCCAAATACGCTAAGACGACCCTGCTTGTCGCGCATGTCAAGAAGGAGTTGCCTAAACGGTCGAAGTAACATGGCATCGACTATTTATTTATGTACACACTTTATTGATTAATTTTTTTTGGCTGGCGCAATACATTGACTCAACGTCAATGCTGAACCTTACATGGGGCCAAATAGTCTGCGACAAGATTACTTGGTTGCTAACGTCACACAGCGATATGCAAACCTCAATAACTTAATTGTTACGTTCAAGTTTAAAGCGATACACACATATAACTTTGGAGCCCGTTGTATATTGAGAATCCGTCTCTTTCTCGGCCCCTCAGAGCTCGGAGCAAAGGCTCGAAAGCGTCGAACAAGCGTGGAAAAAGGGTGGAAAAAAAGCCCAAATATCTAATTCCAAAGTCTATCTAGATGCTGATCATCAAGGTTCTCCACAAAAGGGCTGCATGTATGACTAAAAAAAAACTTTTTGCTTCTACCACGGGTTTAAAAAAGTATAAATCTTTCATCTGAGCATAACTTGTGTCAAAATGAGATAGAGATGATGTCATTTTCGTTTTCGTATGCTCTGAGTGCACTAGGTAATTTGCTTCGTGACGCCGTTCTCGATCGCAGATTTTATGTCAGTCAGATTTGCCAGATTTGGGTGCTGATCTGACAAAATTCCCGGAGCAAGAAAAAGCTCTTAGGTCCCCGGATTCACATAAATATAGGATTTCGAAATGGGGGGTTTGGCGAAAATGAGATTTTATACTCCCTGCAAAACCACCATAAAATATTCCCCCAATTATCAGTATTCTCAAAAGGATATTTTAAAAGAGGTATTTGGAGAGGGGGTAAATTGATATTTACCGATCAGAGTTCTTCAATTTTGGAACTCATTTCGGAAAAAAAAACAGTTGACAACTCAGCTGTCAGATTTCTCGGAATCCAATATCGCCTAAATAGACCTAACCTAACTTCAAATTGCCAAATTTTAGCTTCTACTTTCAAATTAAAATGCATGTACTTACATAATCAGCCAACACAATCTTTTCTATTGGTATAAAATGCTGCTGTATGTTTGCAAGAAAACGTTTGAAAAAATAGTGATAAAAGTACGAGGTGAGTTTCAGATTTTGGGAGATTGACAAAACCCTTGCTCCGTAGCAGGGTAATTACTGTCCCAAAAAAGACAGAATCCCTCTTTGTGAATACAAAAGAAAGGGGGAAACTTTTGGGGGTTCTGTCAAAACTCCAGAATAATACACCGAATCTCCTTAAGTGAATCTGGGCCCAGAGCAAATTGCCGTACCAACCGAACATTGAAAATCCACTCTGGAGCGATCTGGTCAAGAGCAACTGAACGCGTGACTTGCTCGAGAGTGCTCTCAGAGAACTCTAGAGCAACCAACCAAAAACGTCATTGGCCAATTAATCGCAATGGACGCCATATTTGTTCAAACTCGTGTTTGTCACTTGGCCACTCCAGGCTAAATTGGGATAAATAAGACGCAATATTGACGCGATAATAATGATTTTCTTGTGTAACATTGTTTATTCACCATGCAAATTATGAATTCATTTCATTTGTCAACACTCTAATGGCTTCCAAAGCGGTTTTGCAAGCATAGCCGCTTTCTGCCAAAAACAGCCTCTCTATTTTAAGGCAGAGTTGAAAGATAATATAAACATGTAAAAATACATGATCGGACCTGTGTCAAATGCTGGATTGATGGGCGCTAGTGCTGCCCCCACGAACAGCGTCCCGAGGGCGATCGGGGCGTATTGCAGAGTGTTGCCGATGCACAACAGCACTGTGCCGTCAAACTCGAGGCCGCGACTGCGCAGAAGTGTGGCGAGTCTCTGCGACTGCGCGAGCAGCTTGGCGTACGTCACGCTGGTGGCGACACCTGCCACCTGGCGACAGGAGCGGAAAGTTATACGCGGGATGGCTGTTTGCGATGGGAATTTTTTGATTTTTGATAGGGTTTTATGTCAATTTGTGATTTTTCCAAAGAATGACGAAGGGTTTACACAGGCTAAAAATGAACGAACGAATCGAATTCAAACAATTTAAACTAAAAAGCTCCCGCGCGACGCCATATCGTTTTCCATTTCATTTCATTTGTAGTATTTACTCTTAAACTTTCACAGCGTCATCAGATATAGTCATAATAACACAATTTTTTAAAAACGAATATAATGAATTTGTGTAAAAGTCTACTAAAGAAAAACATAATATATTTTGTGTGTGAGGGCTTTATATGCAAGTGTTAGTACTGCAAGCTTAGGCTAAAAATATTTTAACAAGTAAGAGGCCCTACGCCACTGGTGATGGATCTTGGTTACCGTCGCCTGAGGATACCATGTGTCGGCAGGCTGATAGCGTTTCGGCGTACAACGAACTTTGGAATCGCAGTAGCCGCCGGTATGTGCCACAGTAAACACTTCGTGTCAATAAAGTGTTGCCCTACCACGGGAGATTGATCGCAAAGATAGGTACATGACTGGCTGGATAGACAATGGGTACATAGGTATTATTTATAGACTTTTAGGGGAATTAGTTGTACCGAGATGAAATAACTTTGAAGTTTGGACCACACGAGCACATGCTTGTCTGTGGGTGAGTAATTAAATGTAAGTTTTGGTCAGCACTACACTACACTTTTTTGGAAGAGTACATTTTAATATTAACTGTTTATTATTTCATCTCATTTACATGATTGATAAGCGTAGCTTGACTAATAATCTCCTAGATTGGTTATGACCGGTAGACTGGCCTTGTTTCACTGTCCAGTATTGTTCAATTAGTATGACAATATTGCGCATATCAAGAGAATTTTATATTTCAGTTTAATAGTTAACTTATTTCACAACAGAGATCAGGTATTTCTCGACGAAAAGGGTTTGCTATGCTCGGGGTGCTACTCTCGGAAAGACATCGGCACAAGCCGTACGTTGAGGCGGCTGTCAGCAATGGTCATCCTCTTCGAGATGACCTTGACTTAGAGAGCTCATCCTTATTTCGGCGAGCGAGTGTTTTCTGTTTTTGGGACACGTCCAAGCCGTCCTCTTCAAGGAACCAATATTACATTCATCGTCTTCGACCACCGCATTAAGTAATTGAAGTGAATAAGAGTGAATTTTATTCAAGTCTTTCGAACGCAGCAATTTAAAACGCTACGGTAGATTCAAAAATGCCTTCGCGAATGACGATGCTGTACCGACGCTCAGGATTCGCTCCCGTGCCGACGCCGCTGTTCGCGCTGAATCGACGCCTTTCTACCACGCAACTTTTTTATATATTATTTCAGTAAATGGTCCTGTACCTCTTGCACCAAAGCGACGGCATCTCCCAGCTCCTGCAGCCTCTTGTAGAAGTGCTCCCCGAGCGATTGGGTAGGCCGGACATCTTCCGTGGTTTCACCGTGGATGATATTGCCATCCATCTCCAACGAATGCTGGCACGCAACTGAAGAGGCCGATATACAGCACCTCAAGTTCACTTCACTTTCGAAATTACTGTTATTCACATTCCATCACCGGAGCTTAGACGGAGAGGAGAGGAATTTTATTGTGTTTTAGTTTGCTGATGTCTACTACAATAAACTTGCCTTTGGTAAAGTAACTTCTTTTTTTATTTCAGTTTTTTATTACAAAACACACGGTCGTGATCTATAGTATGTCTCAGGTTATTTTGTCAGCGGCAAACCGGCATTCCACAATGGTATAGTAACTTAGGCAATGACGTTACTGTTCGTTGTTTACTGTTCGTTGAGAGTTATTCGGATATGTTTACAAAGAGTTGTATATTGAAGAGGTTTTCTGAATCTTTATTACTCGGCCAAAAAACTCCCTAGTTACTAGTTTGGCAGTGAGACCCCGGGTGTTCTGGGTTCCTTGGGACTCCTGAGGAGTCCGATACACACGCGAAGGACGGCACCGTCCGGAGTCGAGCCCCGCAATGGGGACGGCCGAGTCGCTGAGAGCTCTGTGGATGGCGGAAGTGAGGTGGTCTACTACGTAGCCCAACCGTGTCAACTTGCGCCGACAGAGATCAGACAAAACTCTAGGCCGTGTGCGACTGTAAGGGGTATCGAACAAGGATCACCCGGACGCTCTCACTGCCGTCCTAGTAGTGCCTTAACCAACTTGGCTACTAGGGAGTATGCATGAGGATGGAGAAATAAGATATATTAATTGCTTGCATTCTGAAATATTCAATATTTCAAAATACAAACTCGGATGGAGTCGAGCGGATTTGAACCAGGTCCGCCCGGCTGCTATTCCAGTACTCTACCACTGAGCTAACTGGTTTTCTGTACGGGATCTTCTAAAAGTTCCCGTAGGGTTCTAGAGGGTCCATGGGTATCACGAGGCTTCCAATATTGGTATACGGTCAGGGCTTGTTACGGGTCGAGTTCAAGTTCTAAGGTTTATTTCTACAATCACCTTCTTTGTCATTATTTTGAAAGTATTCTAATTACCTCTCGAAAACTTTAGTGGATGCCAAATCACACTTTAACACATATCTCCCCAATTCGTTTCCTTTCGCAGCCTCCTCACCTCCCTGGCAACCCCCATCAAGATCTCGGTCTACGCGTACACCGTAGTAGCTCTTCTGACAGCGCCTATGGTCAGCGTCTACCTCCTCGGCAAACTCTACTGGCACGTATTCAAAGCCGGCGGATTCACGCTCTTATGCAAACAAACCATCAACACATGGAGCTGGGTCTGCTTTCTCTCCACCAGATGTAGCACTAGTTGATGTTGCCACTCCAGACGTGCGAAAATACGGGGTGTGTTTGGCAGCGATCGCTGCTGTTTTTTCTTTACGAAGAAAACGTCAACGGCTTCGTGTGGCCAAGTCTAAACCTTTGGCACTTTATTTCCATCGGCATTTTGGTGATGGCGTCGATGTTCTTTAGCACGAAGAGTGTGAAGGTCTCTGCTGGGATCGTGACGGTGATGGTGGTGATTTATTTCGAGAGATTGATGAGCCTGTTTCCGGAAAATAGCTGGGTGACGATTTTCTGCGAGTTTTATCTCGCGGATGGAATGAAAATGTGCTGGTCTGGACCCATGATCTCTTTTCAGTTGAAAAAGATAGTGGAATTCCTGTTAAATGTTGGGCTTCAGGAGTTTCTAGACGAATTCACTGGATTGTTTGAAGTTTTGGATGATATTGAGATCGGACAAGGATTTTGACTGATTTGTGTCGAGACGAAAAAATGAAAGGTTTTCCATATGTTTTCATACTATTTCATTTACTTGGGATTGGCTTAGTTATATTATGCTGCAAGATACAACATGCTTTGATACTAAATACTATGATAATGCTAAACCATTATTTATTTTTGAAGGACGACATGCGATTTTTTAAATTCATTCTCTAGAAACTTTAAAATGTTAAAATGAATTAGACGATTATGCATCCATGCATTTAAAAGTACCAAGTGAGGCTAAACTACAAAACAAACTCTTTCAAACCTTTAAAAACGCAATTGATTTGAATAAACTACAAGAGTTTTGTGTCCTGCGCATACTGCTTGCGCAGCTCGTACTTTTTAATTTTGCCCGACGCGGTTCTCGGCAGAGACGCGACGAAATGCAGCCCGCCATGCAGCCATTTGAACTCGGGTAGGCTACCTGCAACACAAGGTTCCAGACTTTGATCTCGTTTAATGATCACGGTTTAGCTAGATGGCATATAATTTTAAATATTAATGCTAGTAGACCTGAAGATTTAGCTTCAAAGAAACCATTTCCAAATGGGTTTTGGTTGCTTATATTGAAATCCATTCGATTTTCCAGGCTATATGAGTAATAGAAATTTAGTAACGCACACCTAAGGACTACCAGCTTCAAACAAATCATTATTTGAAAAAATATCTTTTCAAGACAACTTACGACCAGGGTTTTCAGTGGCACGTTGACCTGTTAATGACCTGTTGACCTGTTATTTGCTTAGCTACGTCCAATCAGAGCCTTTATGCTAATGCTAATTGCTAATGGACCGTTAGTATCTTAACGGGCAACTGAAAACCCGGCACTTAAGATGACAGATCAGTTCGCCAGAATGTGGCTTTCACACCAAACGTTGCCTACATCTCAATGCCACATCGTTGATGTTCAATATTTCATCTTTGATTATTTCAATTTTTCAGTATCTTGTAGACAAAATACGTAAATTAGGGCGAACATGGCCCTTTTTTCGAAAATTTGACCCTGGAATGCTAGAACATAATGTACCCAAAACTTTTCGTTTTTTACCCTTTTTGAGCCTTTGTATACGAAAGTGCAATGGAAATTGGGGAAAATGACCATGAGCGCCCTTATTTACGTCTTTTGTCAACAACATACTGAAATATTGGAATGATAAATTTCATAGTGTGGCCTTGAGTTGTCGACAACTTTTGGTCTGTTTCAAGAAAAAAAGTGCTAATCATGCGATTTTGGCCACCCTGAAAATAATTTTTCGACCAAACTGGTAAACATATGTACTGCGTGAAGATCTACATGTGTTTCTTGCACGTGATGTGTCTCGTGCCGATAGGAGGCAATTTACGGAAACTGGTATCTGGAAGTAATCTTCTTCCTTAATCGCATTCCAGCTAGCAAGATGCTGGTAAGTTTATACGTTCTTATTCATAGTACTGCACTAAGTCATTAAGGCATTTTTTTCCAATTTAAGTGTTGGTTTACATCGGGAAATTTTCCTGCAATGCAACAATGTCCATTAGAAAGCGACATTCGCTGGAAAAAATTGTGAAAAATCTCCTAAAAGTTCTAAAAATTGAACTGTTATTTGCTCAACTATCCAACTCACTCTGCACTAGTTCGATGAGCTCTTGTGAGGTGACAGTGGCTCCATCTCTGACCACCACTGCGGCAGTGGCGTGCTCCCAGTCCGTCTCGTGGTAGACGCCGAAGACGGCCACCTCCTTAACTTCGGGATGCAGCAGAAGGACTTCCTCGATGTCCGTAGCAGGCACCTGGTGAATAGAAAGGAAATATGGGTTATGGGTTATGGGTTTTCGGTTTTCGGTTTTCAGTTTTCAGTTCAAGGTTTAAAAGGTCGCCAAAAGCAAAGGAAAGCAAAAAGTCGCAAACACAAATAAGATGCAAAACGCTGCCAAAGAGCAGAGGAAAGCGAACTTTTTGAAACGGCACAGGAAAGCATCGGTCTCACAGGCGAAACATTTCTTAAAAGGCTAAGGAAAGCAAAATGTAACTTAGTTTGTCACAAAAACTTTCATAACATAAAATACATACAAATAATAATGATCTCAATCATACAACTCGAGACTGTCCACCCAAACTCACGTGATCACGCCTGTATTTGATCAGCTCCTTGATCCTGTCCACGATGTAGAAGAAGCCGTCGGCGTCGTAATAGCCGACGTCGCCGGTGTGCAAGAAGCCGTCGGCGTCGAAACTGTCGCGCGTGGCTTGGGCGTTGCCCCTGTACCCCTTGAAGGCCATGCGCGATTTGAAGCAGAGCTCGCCCTCTTTGCCTGCGCCCACTGTCTGACCAGTGTTGATGTCCACCACCTGATACCAGAAGTGGGTGAAGATAGTCAATTGTTACGTCGAGAATCGCGGGTGTCTTTTCTCTCGTCGTTGCCTGCATCCTCGATTTCGGTCATGATGTCAAGAGGGGGTCACCACCCCCCGGAAAAGTATAGTTTTTTATGAAATTGGTACAATTTTGTACTTGTATGAGAATACTTGTATATCCGATGTGCCATGTCATACAATCACATTTTTTAATATTACTACTTGGCGGGAGCATGTGATAAACATTTTTAAAGCTAATAACAAAATAAATTTGATGCTGTTTTCCCCCTAATGTCCTCGAGACTTTGACATCGTCACAAGTTGTTATGGGATGGTATTGTGGTTGATGTCCACTTCAATACAAACTTTGAGGTTTTACATATTTTCAACGACTTCAAGTAGGAGCGTTTGGACCTCGGTGAAAATATTATTAGAACCTCAAGCGGGGTTGCAGGTATCGATGTCATTGACACGATGTCATCAACAATGACTGTGGACAAATCAGGGACTCCATGGCAGAGTCGCGAACATGACGTTATGCACATCCAGAGTCTCTGATTGGTCCAGTTCCAATGTTCATGACATTGTGTCACTTGTACATTATATAATACATGATACATGTTGCGTGTGATTATATGATACGTTATAATATGATATGATACATATTATGATTATGTGAGATCATATGATAGGAAATTCATCGCCATCACACCAAATCGAATTTACCTTGGCCGAAGTATTCGGACCCAGTTTCCCAACATTAAGGAGTCTCTCCCTCTCGTCGTAAGCCGGCATAATGTGTGTCACGCACTCAGTCATTCCGTACATAAGCACTACAGGAATGTCAAACTTTTCTTTGGCCATCTGCAGCATCGATAGACTCATGGGGGCGCCACCGTAGAGGATGTACCGGACGCTGGAGAGGTCGAACTCGGAGCAGGCAGAGTATTTGGCAAGGGCGACTATTTGATCGGGTCCGAAGATCAATAAGTTCACCTGGAAAATGCAATGAAAACGTTTACAAGAAATTGTCATGAACAACCATCAAATAAGTACACTTTGCTAGTTTTCAAGAAAGTGTTTAAAATGCCCTCTGAAATCAGGGTGTTTGTCTTTTCCCAACAAAGGTAACAAAAATTATAAAGTTTAGGTAGATCTGAGATGGGATTCTCAACCCCTTTTTTGAGCAGCCTAAAACAAGACTAAAGTGTATACATACCAATTTTCTGTAACTTTGAACTTTCGCAGATATTTGCGAGAGACCACGTTGTTTTCGACGTGGTATTAATAATCCTGTTACGCGTGACTTAAGGGGATTCAAAACCACGTGTTTTTTTAGGGGGATGGTTTCGTCGTGACTAATTTGTCATAAGAAAAATAAGTAAAAAAATCATGCATAATTTTTTGTTGGAAATTTTTTAGAAAAACCCCCAAAAAAATAGTGAATCGGTAGGTTCAGTTTTATTGACGCAATATTATAGATAGCGAGCCGCGGAATTTTTTTCCTGGCGCAGAATAACTGTCTGATTATGACCAGATAGTGCCATGATCGCATTACATATATTGGCCGAGAAATAAATTTTTGAAAAATCGAAAAATAAACCAGTGTTTTTGAACAATCTGTCAGCGTAAAAATATGACTTATTTTGACATTTAAAACATATAGTCATAATGCCTGAAGCTTGTAGATTCCAAAAATATGTGTCTCATCTTGATCGGACAATTGGTATTGACATAAAGCTGCCCCGGGGACGCCTATGCGAAAACTATAAATTTGAAGCCGCGATCTGTTCCGAGTCGCGACTTTTGCATACGTACAGGCTTGAACTCCGATCCAGCAACTGCAGTCGACGGGGCGACCTTGGAAGGTTTGCGAGCCGAACGACTTGTGTTAGCGCGACGTTATCTCATAATCCCCGAGATTATATATTTAAATTTTTTGCAGTGAGGAAGTACGATTTATAAACATCTTGATACGCGAAGTGTTTCGCTTGCCAAGAGCAGGGAATGATTCTTAACTTATTTCGCATCGTCGCATCCTCGATGGTCCCGGCGGATGACGCTTGAACTCCCGGCAAACGTGAGGCGACCGCACTCGGACTTTAGAGGTCCAGAAACTACGTATCGCCCTTACCACTTGGCAGCTTCACGATTTCTTCACCCTCCTAGATATTCTATCTGAATCGCAGTGTAAAATCTGTATGACATGTCCGAAACTACGATCTGTAATAATTAATGGTCGTTAATACTACGTACAAAATGACATTTTCCGTAAATATCATAATTGATATGAAAATGGCAATTGCTTGGAGAAAAGATTATAATGTCTTCATGATGAACTCTATATAAAAAGAAATAGATGATTGATGAATAATATTTGTGCGCGCGAGCGCATCGGTCTGGTAGAAAAATTGCACGGATAATTGTGTTACACACATGTTATTATTCATCATTGTGGAGATTTATAAAATATTGTACCCGCAGGACTTTGAAAGCGTGCTAGTCGAATTTCGGCTATCTGCTCAGAAAGGTATGACTGAAAACAGCATAGGTAGGCCAGGTACCGACCACGTGGCTGAGCACATGGAGGGACTGGATGACATGCATAGAGGGTCCAAATCTTGTAATGACAAACCAGTTTTGCTTATCAGCAACTGCCTTGCGCCGTGAAATGTGAATCGACCAAGATGATAGTTCGGTATGATAGTACTCAACTGATAGTTTCGAAGTCAAGATTGTGAACGGGGGTGGGGGGCATGGTGCAAGCATTGGCAGAGTTGGACTGATATATTTTGCGAGACATAAGACCTGGAGCGTGAGAAAACACGTCCTTCTGCCTTGAGAGCTCGAGAACGACTGATCTCGCGAAAAAACACATTAAGCAACTTTTGAAAGTAGCCGTGGGTATGATACCCGTTAAGGGGACTGTGGATCCAAGGATCCAATGCCCTGATACTCAACCCTATTCCCACAGTAATGCTTATATCAAAGTAATAAAAGAATGTTTGCGGCCAAATGCAAATTTCATATGTTAATTACCAGTTTTTATCGGGGTCGGACTTAGACAAAATGCGCCAATAGGCGTTTTTTTTCGTGGCGCCCCTATAAGCTCCCAATGCTAATCACAATCAGTAAAGCCTAATGAACCAATTTTAAAAAATGCGTCTTTTCGTAAGTGAAATTATACAACGGACTGGTATAGATTGAAACTAGGTAGGCACCTTTCTTGCAGGTTTTGTAAAGTAACCCCAAATATAAGTAGTACACAATAAAAACATTCCGTTTTTAAACCTGCATTGTTCTTGCTGCTGGGCATGATCTGGCTGACTTATGTGGCGCTCTTTAGCGATTTTTTGGTTTTGAGCTTCGCTCAACTTTTTTCTAGCACTAATATCGCTCATTGTTTAACTATCGCAACTTTCTAATGTACAGATAAAAAAAAATGCCCGAAAATCGCGCAGGGTAAATGCGATGCATACCCTCCTTGTTGACCGCGCTAACGAAGGCGCACTGGAGTGTCCCATGCTCAATGATTTTCCCAACATTAGACACAGGAAAAAAGCGATAAATAGTTCCAGGAGTGGAATTTGTCATTCTGCTGATTCGGGAGCTGAATTCGCAATTGTATATTTAAACCCTACCGTAAAATGAGTTCAAAAAACCTTTCAGTCCGTTTTTCACGGCTGCAAATGCCTTTCATACAGGAAACTATAAAAATACAGAAGTATTGTTGCTTATATGATGCAATGCTTACTGAACACATGACATCGCAATTCACAATGTAAACATTAAAAAGCAATATAGGGGTAATTACCCCTAAAACCTCGACGTCTCTAGGCAATGGCCTACTTTGCATACCGGTAAATACGGCACTGGTTTTCATGCGACAAGCCAAGTTGTAAACAACCATTCTCTTCTTTTGACTAGCGTTTGATGGGGTCACACTGTTACACGGGGGTTACAGGGGACGAAATATTATGCTGAACTAAAGTAGTTGTTTAATAGTCAAGAGGATGGTTGCCAAAAATTATTATAGATTTTGAACATGTACATGACAATGTACATTTTGTACATTTGTACATGATAATTATATGTTTATAATCAAGCTGTTTTGTCCTGAATAAACCTTACTTATTATGAGAGCAATATTATGATCTTTGTGATCAAAAATTTTGGATATATTTAAAATGTAAGAATTCAATGCTGAATAATTGTTTGACAATTCGCATGTTTCTGGTATCTGCTTAAACCATAAACAACTTTCCTCTCAATTTGCATGATCTGGTATCTGCTAAAACCATTAATAATGATGTTCTCAATTTGCATGCAGTTCAAATTGTTTTATGTATATCAGATACCTTGAACTTCTGCACGTGGTCGAGAAACGAGTGGTCCGTGAACGGCGCCAGGAGCACCAGCTTCGAACCGAGGTGAAGGGAGAAGAGCGTGATCATCTGGCAGGAGATCCAGTAGGGTCCAGCCATGTTGAGGAACACGTCTCTCACGGCACCCTCCGCATCGCGGTCGACTATGCTGGAACGTACGAGGCCGGCGAGGTTTGAAAGCTCTGTTTAAAGTCTAGAAACGTGTCGGACATCTTTCTAAAGGTCTCGAGTTTCTGCGAAAATTTGGGAGAAAATGCGAGACGCAGAACTGTTTCTGCTGGTTTATTACATGGCACATCACGGCTCATAACCACGGTGTTCAGTTTACCGAAACCAGTGGCGTAGCGTGAATATGATGCGCCCCCCCCCCCCCCCGGCAAAGTTTTGACGGCGCCCCCCAGGGTGTGATAGGGTTAAAAAAACCGGCCCGGGCATTTCCCACGTCTCCGAAATTTTCCGAGGACAGTCCCTAAAAAAACGTATCCCGAGATATATTTGCGCCCCATGAACCCCTCGGCGCCCCCCAAACCTCGGCGCCCCGCCGCGGGGTCTGTGGGGGCGGTCACTACGCCTCTGATCTAAACTTAAATGCAGAAATCGTTTTCTATATAAAGAGCACTAATCAGTAATCACAGAGTATTATTGTTGGTCTATGTCTTGGTCTATGTGTTGGGATGTGTTGTGTTGGTCAAGGACTTGGTCTATGACTTGGTCTAGGTCTCGGTACAGGGCCGAGCCTTGGTCTAGCTGTTGGTACAAAGTCTAGAGACTTTATAGGTTAATGTAGTGTATATGTTGCCACTTATAAGTAAATTTATACACTTCGAAATGCACATTTCTTGCTGAAAGAGAACTGCGTGGTTATAGTGGTTCTAAAGCAGCCTTATTACGTCACAAGGTAAGCACTCTGTCATGCTATTTTAGCACCATGGTAAAAAATTTTAAAAATAAATTTGTTTTGGAATGGAAATATGCCGCCAAGAAATATGCAAAAAATTATGAGATATCGAAACAAAATCACTACAAGAAAAAAATATAAGATCGTCACATGCATTTCACCTATTTTCGACAACATTCCAGCTAATAATTAACCTCTTACCGTAAACACTTTCCAGGCCACACCCGTTATCCGATCGCAACGAAACAAATATCTACGGAATCCTAACACATTGGACAACCTATTGAATATTTCAGAACCTCGAAATATTTCTTGGAAATCCATAAAAAGTTGAATTCAATTAACCTCAACAACCATCAATTAATGGCCTTAAGCCACTATGGCAAAGCCTGTTTTCACTTACGGCAAAAAGTCGTGTAGTACGAGCATCGACATGACGGTGGCGTGGACCATCTCGACACCCTTGGGCTTCCCCGAAGTCCCGCTAGAGCACATCACGAACGCCACGTGGCTCTCCGTGTCCTTGACCTCGGCCAATCGGAAAGCGGCGCTCGCGTCCGTCTTTTCCGCCAGGCATCTGTGACAACCAATCACAGGGCTCGGCTAGAAAAGGTATTGTTATTGCACCCAAGCTTGTGTGATATTTCTTTTGGGGAGAAGGAACTAATTTCGGTGGTCGGGAGGAGACAGGCACACAAGCACAGACACGGACAATAGTTCAAAGCATAGATATGATATATAACTACACGATATAACACGTGCGCACGACCGGACACCGATTCTACACAAAGATCAGATATTTGAATAACCCTAATCACAAGGGAGCGCGCGAAAGCAAACGTGAACGCTAATTCTCGCGTACGAGGCTCTCCCCTCGAGCCCCCGTGGACGACCGCCCGCCGCCGGAGCTGGGGTTACCGAGCTACCTGGCTCTACCCCTAGCCCAGGGGCTAAATGTACCGCACCGCGTGGTCCGCTATGTTGGTGACGTTAGATACGTCACAAGCGCCAACAAGAAGAGTGATCAACTATCGCTAACAGGTCGTTAACCGTGTATCTGTGACAACCAATCACAGGGCTCGGATAGCAAGACATGTTGTTGGGTCTTGGGTCCAGCAAGAAGAGTTATTACCTGTCACTAACAGGTCTTTAACCAAATTTCTTAGACTCTTGTCTACTATGTCTTATCTTTAGCACTGTTTAAAATATATATTCATAAAATATATAAAAAATATATATGCTAAAAAAATAAATTTCGCACTGGGATTTGAATGCTAAAGTCGCCCTTGAAAAAGAAAGTAATATATGTTCATAAACTTTTTCTACGGTGCTTATTGACTTTCATCCTGAGAAACACATTATGTCGTCATGATTTTGTCGTCATGTAAAAATGAATATTACGAATGTAAACAATCTTCTAAAAAATACCTGGCTGTTGCTTTATTTCGCGTCATGTATAATGTTCAGCTTACAAAAGTTGCTGTCTGACGGTTTGGAAAAATAACTTATTTAGGTTCTGCAACAACACATGCCCTCAGATGCCCTCATCTTGTACCTGTTGACTGTCTCGATGGGTATCAACTCGACCGGGGCGTCGTAGCGACTCAGTGCCTCTTTGATCCTCTTCTCGGCGTCCTGGTTCACGATCACCACTTGTGGCTTGACCACGTTGATAAGATGCAACAGGTCAGCTGTGGAAGTCAAACGCGAAGCGATTACGAACTTGTCGCCAGTGGCGTTTTAAGGCATGGGCCGGCGGGGCTCTGACCCAGGGCGCCAGGATCCTAGGGGTACCGCGAAGCGGCGCAGTATTTTAATTATTTTTAAAGGTTTTCACAGTGCACATCTATTTTCAACACCACGTATCTGTTCACATCGCATTATCAGCGGCACTAGGGACTAGAGTTGGAACAGGTGGAAACCGGGGGGGGGCATGATTAACACAGTATCGGCGTTGAAGGACGAGCTAAAGTTTTGGTTCGTGTATGTAACCTACGAAAAGCAGTCAAAATTCATTATATTATAACGTTAGAAAAGAAGCATCATTCAGATTTCAGACGCTAAATTTCTTTCAGGGTTTATATTTAAGAAAAAACATTAAGCCGATCTATTTACCACATAAAAATACATAAACTGCACCTTGTTGATGAAGCTCTTTTTCTCAGGATCAAATCTGATCTTAAACATTCAGAAAAATTGCACAAAACATAAATTTTCCATAAATTTTTTTAAGGTTCCCATGAAAGGGCATATCTATCCAGTTTTCTAGTTGCATCCCACAAAACCGATTTTGCCCACATGACTTTGTATGTGTGGGGCGAAGGATACATTAAAATTTCTGAGACACCTAGATGTGTTTAAAATGACCTCGTTTCTCCAAAATTTTCCGAGGGCTTTTCCGCCTGGCTACCCTGTACCTGTGGATTAGCCTGTCCTTAAGGGGGGGGGGGGGGGATCATATTTGTTGGCCCTGGGGCGCCAAGTACCTTAAGACGCCCCTGCTTGTCGCGCATTTCAAGTAGTAGTCGCCTAAACGGTCGAAGTAACATGGCATCGACTATTTTTTTATGTATACACTTTATTGATCCATTTTTTTCGCCCGTCGCAAAACATTTGACAACGTAGGTTAAGCCCGAGACTCAATGTCAATGCTGAACCTACCATAGAGCCAAATAGTCTGCGACAAGATTACATGATTGCCCACGTCAGAGGGGGTTTATGTTATTCTTAGTTTTCAACAAACCTCAATAACTAAATTGTAACGTTCAAGTTTGAAGCGATTTACATATATACGCTTTGGAGCCCTTAGGCTGAGCCCGTTGAGAATCCGTCTCGTTCTCGGCTTCTCAGAGCTCGGAGCACAGGCTCGAAAGCGTGGGAAAAGCGTGGAAAAAGCGTGGAAAAGGGTGGAAAATACACCCAAAATACTAGTCCCTATGTCTTTCTAGTAGATGATCATCAAGGTTCTCCACAAAAGGGCTGCATGTATGACTTTAAAAAATCTTTTGCTTCTACCACGGGTTTCAAAAAGATAACTACAATATAAACATGTCAAAACACATATTCGGACCTGTGTCAAATGCTGGGTTGATGGGCGCTAGTGCTGCCCCCACGAACAGTGTCCCGAGGGCGATCGGGGCGAAGTGCAGCGTGTTGCCGATGCACAGCAGCACTGTGCCGTCAAACTCGAGGCCGCGACTGCGCAGAAGAGTGGCGAGTCTCTGCGACTGCGCGAGTAGCTCGGCGTACGTCACGCTGGTGGCGACACCTGCCACCTGGCGACAGGAGCGGGAAGTTAAAGGCTGGGTGGGTGCTTACGATGGGAATTTTTCGATTTATGATTGGGGATTTTTTTTGTCAATTTGTCCGGGAGTTTTCCAACAAACTGTCAAAGGGTTCACAATTTGAGAACGTACGACTTGTGTTGAAATGAGAAAATCCTTTTTAAACAATATAAAAAAAGGGCAAGTTCAAGAGCAGGCAACCTACGGCTGAACCAAGGAGATAAACTTAATCGAAAAGACAAATTTTCAGTAAAACGTTTAAATAAGGATCGAAATGAGATTCGTTTTAACGTTAAGTAAACTGTTTGAATGAGAAATATTTTATAGTGCCCAGTGGCATAATTAATGAGCCCAGCGAGCGAAGCGCGTGAAGCGAAATCGTCAAGTTCTGCATTCAATTTATCTGCCACAAATATAGGGGGCAGCGTTTATTACAAATGAGACCGAAGGTTCAGTAAGGCCATTCATTGATGGTTGTTGAGGTAAATTGAATTTAACGTTTCTTGGAATTTTAGGAGTCATTTCAAGGTTCTGAGGTATTCAATTGGTTGTCAAAAGTGTGAGGATTCCGTTTATATTTGTTTCGTCGCGATCAGTTTACAGGTGTGGCCTGGAACGTGTATCCAGGAAGAGGTAAATTCTTAGCTGGAATTGACATCTTTCAATGTTTCGGCTGAACAGGGTTGTTTTAAAACGCTTGTAAGAAATTGACGGGTTAATTTCCAGGAGTGTGAAGATTCAGAAAATATATGTTTCATCGCGATCCGACCAAAGGTGTGGTCTGGAAAGGGTATCCCGTACGAGGTAAGCGGCCCGAGTTCACAGCTCTATGAACAGACACATTAGGTTACTAACCTACTTGGTCCAGTTACAGGCATGTCAAGATTGCACTTACAGCACCAAGCCTATTATAGCAACACGACAGTGCAGATGTCACATACGTCACAAAACGTCCGTGGGATCGAAAACAATGCTGTGAAATCGGCTAGTTTAGACAAAAAATATTTGAACAAATTAGAGGTCCTACGCCGCTGGGGATAGATCTTCGTTACCGTTGCCTGAGGCTATCAGGACCCCTATTCTGTAACTTTTTCCAAGTGAGATGACAAGAAATGAGAGTGACAACTCCAAGTTCGCCTATGTTTTCATATGGAACAAATGAAGGTTCTCGCTCTCATTTCATTTCATCTCACATCAGAAAAGTTACAGAATAGGGGTCCAGGTGTCGGCCGGCTGTTTGTGTTTCGGCGTACAACGAACTTTGAAACCGCAATTGCCGACGGTTTGTTTCACAGTAAACACTAGTGTCAATAAGGTGTTGCTTAACCTCGCGAGATTGATCTCGAAGAAACATGACTCTCTGAATAACGCAATGGGTGCATAGGTATTATTTATAGACCCTATTATGGGATTAGTTATATACAATGGTTACCGTGATGAAATTACTTTGAAGTTTGGACCTCGCGAGCACGCGCTTGTCTGTGGGTGAGTAATTAGAAATGTAAGTTTTGGTCAGCACTTCACTACTCTTTTTGAAAGAAAACATTTGAAAACTAACAGTATATTTCAGCTCATTTACACAATAGATAAGCGTAGCTAGACGTATCAATTCCTAGACTGGTTTTGACTGATAGACTGGCCTAGTTTCCCTGTCCAGTATTGTTCAATTAGTATGCCAATTGCGCATACCAATTGAGCTTTATTCTAGTTTCATAAGTTTGCTTGTTTCACAGTTACAGCAGAGATAAGGTATTTCTCTACGAGAAGGGTTTGCTCCTCGGTGGTGCTTCCCTCGGATATACACCGGCACAAGCCGTACGTCGAGGTGACGTTGACGTAGAGAGCTCGTCCCTATTTCGGCGAGCGAGTGTTGGCTGCTTTTTGAGACTTCAATCCAAGCCGTCCTCTTCAAGAGACCAATGTTAAATTCATCGTCTTCGACCACCAAAATTAAAGTTTTTGAAGTGAATTAGAGTGGGTTTTATCCGCGTCTATTGATCGTCGCCATTTACAACGCTACGGTAAATTCCAAAATTCCGTCGCGAACGACGCTGCTGTTCGCGCTGCAACGACGCCTTGCTTCCACGCAACGCGTTCTCCAGCTTGCCGCTCCTCGACGACGCCGAACTTAGCTTCGCACGACGCCCTCGACGCCGTCCTACTAAGCCACGCTCGGTGTCGCTACGCGCCGGTATCGTTTAGATTATTTCTTGTATCTGTTTTTTGCATTCATTTCATCGTTTATTTTGAATTCATTTGTTTGTTTACATTAGTCCAGTTAGGTCAAGGTAGAATGATCACCTTTGCCAACGAAACGAATATCTACAAAACTATTATTTAAAGGCAAACTATTAGTGACAGCCCCACCTGAATAGCTTACCTCTTAGGTAATATATAATGCTGTCAATATAAGTAGGAATAATTGTTGTGTAATGATTGGTTTGGCTAATTAACGTCAGTAACTGTGGGAATCATTAGTTTCTATAGTAACCATAATTTCCCAGAGACGGACGTAAGTTATCCAGCCTTGCATATTACCATAGATGATATTACCTTGGATGTAAGCTATTTCGGTGAGGCTATCACAAATAGTTTGCCTCTAAACAATTGTTTCGTGGGTATTCGTTGGCCGAGGTGATGATTCCACTTTGTACATGCTTATGAATTGAAACCAATTTTCGTTATATGCGTAACCGACGGCTCGCAGTCGCCCGGTAAAGAGTTCATATGTTGTGCATTGTCGTGTTCTTCATTACATATTTTAATTTTAATTTAATTTTCGGGTTAACTTTCATCCCAGCATTGTTCGATGACCGTTCAAGCTGGCACGTCACAAAACTATTCCACTATTGGTCCCCGAAGTGTTCTATTCCTTCTTTTGTTCACCATCATATGATATGAGTTGTTTGTTCACTATGTCTAAGGTGTGTTACATATTATTATATAAACATTTCTGAAATTTCAACTCATTGAAAGCATTCGTGTAAAATACATTGTGTTGTCGAAAATTGCCAGCTATTTATTTGTGGCATGCATTGTTTTCTTAATATAGCCAATAATTATAGATGAAACAAAGAAAATAACAACATTACCTACTAAAGGTGACTGTAATTACTACATATCTCACGGGGGTTTCAATACCTACTTCAAAGGTTGCTGACTTCTGTACATACATTTTATAATTATACCCTAGTATCTTTTCTCAATATCTCTGATGATTCCTAGCCCGACGTGGAGGGATTTCCTAAAGTTCTGCATTCTTCTTTTGGCAGAAACTAGTAAGATTTTAGTATCTGCAGATTGTTCAATCGTGATTGTATGGTACCTCTTATTGAGGTAGCCAAAACGACGAGGGCATAAACTTTATTACACGCAGAATCGATACGATTAGAGTGCATCTATAAAATAAACTGCCCGGAAAAAAATGCGTTATGATTGAAGAAATGAAAAGAATTACGCGAAGTAGCTAAAGGTTCTCAGATGTAAGGGTACAATTTATTGATTCCCCTTTATCTGAATCGTCGTTTGGGAAAATAATTATGAAAATAGCAACCTTGTCTAAACGTCTATTATTTCAGTAAATGGTCCAGTACCTCTTGTACCAAAGCGACAGCATCTCCCAGCTCCTGCAGCCTCTTGTAGAAGTGCTCCCCGAGTGATTGGGTAGGCCGGACATCTTCCGTGGTTTCACCGTGGATGATATTGCCATCCATCTCCAACGAATGCTGGCACGCGACTGAAGAGGCCGATGCAGCACCTCACGTTCACTTCACTTTCGAAATCACTGTATAATTAGCATTCCGTCACCGGAGAGTTCACGTAGCGGAGAGGATTTTTATTGCGTTTTAGTGTGCTGATGTCAACTGTAATGAATTAATTAACTTGCCTTTTTAAGGGCATGGCTCATGAGCTAAAACCTGTGAGGAGAAATTTATCAGCCCTCATCTTTGCCTGTCATAACACGAAGGAATTTAATAGCAATTTTAAATGAGTGAGAACCACCTTTTCGGTCCCGTTTTTTCAGCAAGCATAATGTTTGTACCTGATTGAAATTCAGATCTTTGCAATGGACTAGCAACCAGCAGATACCGATTTGGTCCGTGAACTCGTATGCAATTGTAACAGTACGAGTTAGTTTTTTGCGCATAATCTGTCTAATATGGTTGGTTGTTATATTGAAATTATTTATCTGGGCTTCGTCGAAGACATTTAAGCACGGAACAAAATATTTACTATATTTCGTCACAACACACTGAAATCAAAATAAACTTCGAGATAATATGAACATATTTTGACAGACTTTTCGTCTTTTAGACCAGCTTGTATAATTCTTTCCTAAACTGTCTAACGCCACAGAAATAAAGTTCATCTACTTAAAGTTAAAATAGTACACTAACAGTTCTTTTGGGGTGGCAAAATATTTATACTAATAACTTGATGGAGACATTTTTCTTCACAGTACAACGTTTGTCAAATTTTACAAGAAAATTCGTGAACACAGCAAAAAAAAGTTTGTTCTGTAAATATTTTTCTCAGTGTGCATTGTTCATGAGCGGATGTATTTTTAGCAGATAAAAAATTGATAACATATACAAAATGGTAAGATTAAAGGCCACGTGAGGTAGGTACACCTCAACTTTTACGAGACCGTGGGTTTCTAGAATTGCAATTATTTTAATATTGAAACGGCGAAATCAACTTGTAACCAAACAGTCGAGGGAGCCTCTAAAGATGAGGCGAAAAATATTTTCCCCGGATTTGTACATTTTCAGACAGTTCCACAGCCGGGATACGCAACTAGCTAAACGCTGTAAGTTTCCCATGCAACGTTAAAGTATATAGGCCTTACCAGCTGTGATCATCGGTCAGATCAACTCTATAACCATGCTTATGTCGTTATGTATTGCTATTTAAAAGATTAAATATTTACTAGTACATTCTAAATAAGTAATTTGAATTTTAGAAGTAGCTAAATAATCCCCCTGTTTATTTGTTTTAATGTTTATTCAGTTTTAAGATAGCGGAAACCGGCAACATGTTGAACGCAGTAAGAGCTGGCATCGCATACTAGTTGCCTATCCCGTACCGGAGCAGTGATCGAACAGAAGGTTCCGCTGAGTTTCAGACTGATTTAAAAGTGATTTTTTAATTAAAACAAGTCCTTTTGCATTATTTTCACCGTTTTATTGTCTCCGGTGAGTTGAGATGATCAATGAGAATTTGTTTACAGCACGCCGTCCATGAAGCCAAACGCGACGGCGCCGATGACGGCGTTGACGGCCACTCCCTGAGGTCCACCCCTTGCTCCTGAGGGACCAGAGACAAGAGGTTGGTTTTCATTGGCACAATGAGGTTGTTGTATGAGTCAAAGATTTCCTTCTGCGGCTCATGGTTCATTGTAACGCTCTTGCATGGGCGGCACTAGGCGCTCAGAAGGTCCGCGACCCAGGCCCTACCGCGACGGCTGGGGGCCCGTCGCCCGGCGGCCGTCACCCGCATTCATATTGTATTTGAAAACATCCATATACTTCGGACTCTTGTCCTTCCTATATTAATCACACCTTCTTAATTCGATCCATTCGCAAGTCAGTTCTCGGGTCTCCACCGCGAACCCTCGGTCTTTTGTCTGCGTCTTGGGAGTAAGTATCTGAGAGTAAACCCGGGTGAAATTGTTCATCTCAGGTTGAACAGCACCATAGTGTCCCATTAGATTACCTAGCAGAGCGCCCGTGATCCCGCCGGCGACGAAACAGTTAGTGGCGTCGCGTCGGTTCCTCGCCGACTCCAGCGTGCATTCGAGCGCCGAGTAGACGAACATCACGACGCCTGTGCCGACGGCGATCGCTGGCGCCCGGCGGCCGACGTTTTGAACCGTCTTTCCAAAGTCGTTGCTCGCCAATGTGTCCGCCACCGCCTGCAGGTGGCAAAATGTACTGAGTTATTAATAAAAATAAAAATAAAAATTTGTTTATTCATCCCGATTGATTACAAGTTTGCAATATTGGACATGTCAGATGTGTTTGGGTGCAAAAGTAGCAGTTGAATTTGAAAATGGCGAAAATATTCCCGAACCGCGAGAAGCGACCGCCTGAAGTGGGTCGCTGTAGTTACGAACCATTAATTAAAATTCAATTAATTCAATTCAATTTAATTAACTGTTTTATGATAACCTAAAAGTGATACCTACCATAAGCAATGCAAGTTCCTCATCGTTTATGTTGTTAATTACTGGAAGGATGCTCCAAGGCAATGTAGATTTTATGTTCTTTATAGAGATTATATTTCCCCGGTAAATTCGTACCACGTGTTTACTCATAAATAAGTATACTATGAAATGAAGAGCGCGACGCTGTACACTTTTCATGGCGAAGAGCACCAAAGGGCATACAGAAATAAGGTCGAAACCAAATATCAAACCACGAGATATTAACCAAACATATAGGAATTGTGATTCTGTAACTTTTGTGGTTCCAAAATCTTTCGTTTTCAATTTCACTTCCTATGGTTAAATTCGGGCAGTGATTTGAAATAGAGTTATTTCGAGCCAAATTGAACGAAAAAAAAGTACATTATCGAACTCTAAGGACAGGTATGACTGGGCCTGGAGGAAACAAAATATCTTTGAATTCGTGAACCAGCCCTGTCTATATTAAACACAGTCCAAACTGCCAATTGTGCAAGGATCTGTATTCCAACGAGATAGGTAAAAGCGTCCCAAATAATTAGTTAAATATAAGTTCAGAGCTTGCCAATTGAACTACATCGAATATCACGTCAGTTTCCCTGAGCCTATGGACATGCACTGAAATTTTGTGGACCATTTGATTTGCGAAATGGAATCTCAAACGGATACAACAAGTTAACTATTGTTAATCACAATGAGAAAGTATCTAACATGAGGGGTTTCCTCATCCATGGAGGTATCAATAAAGTATCTGCTATATAACAAAAGGAAGTTAGATGCACTTTATTAAATAAACCCACCACGTACGCGGCGCCCCCGATCAGGCCTACCACGAGGCCATGGATGGTGTTGTTGACGATTCGGTCGGGACAGTGTCGTTTGAAGTGCATACTTCTTATGGACGACGCAAGGAAGATATGTAAGCTCCATGGTTACTTTGGGCTGTGATATTTAACAATTGATCGGATCTTTAAATTGTGTCTACTGTGTTGCAATGACGGCGAATCGTTTTTGGAGCTTTCTATACAGGTTATCATATGTGGCGAATTCGGTTGGTTGCTCTAGAGTGCATTGAGAGCACTCTGAGAGCAAGTCGCGTGTTTGACTGGTCAACCAGAGCACTCCAGAGTGGATTTTGAATGTTAGGTTCGTACAGCTAATCGCTCTGAGAATACTTTTTCTTGTTCCGAGAATTTTGTCAGATCTGGCAAGATGGCCGCGCGAAATTTGACAGCGATTCTGGAACTGCTTGACACATCTTCAAGTATTCAGTGAAGAAGAAGAGGAAAAATTTTTAAACTTTTTAGATACAAAAAAGAACCTGAAAATAAACTGTTATGAAGGTAGTGCTTACATGTTCAAAGTCAGGTAAAAGAAGTTTGGTTAAATACATCTGTCACCCTGTCAATAAGGTGCGCGTTCGTTCAGATCGCTCTGACAGCAAATCTGCGATCGAGCATGACGTCACAGAGCAGATTACCTAGAGCTCTTAGAGCATATCCAACCGGAAATGCCGTAAGTTAATCAGCTATTGAATACAACCAACAACCAGTGGCGTGCTGAGGACTTCAGCCACGTGGCGCGAGTAGGGTGCATAGACACCCACCCACGCCAGGGAACTGTCAACGAGGGGGGGGGGGGGGGGGTTGCAAAAGCGCGTAAATTTAGTGTTTTTGAGAAAATAATCGAATTTTGTGTCTTTGGACCGTATGCAAAGTATGTAAAGTGAAGCGCCAGTCAGTTTTTTTTTGCGCTCTGTACCAGGTACATACTTTTTAGTATTTGCTTTCCCCACCATGGAAATTCTATCGGCTAGGGGGCTAGGGGCGCAGCCCCAAGAAAAACTGTTACTCAAGGTTTATTTTGAAACAAATCTATTAAAGTAAAACTGAAAACCTATTCAATTCAAAAATTTTATTTCTAAATAAGTGATATTATAAATCACTAAATAAGTGAAGTAGGGTATAACGCAGTGTTGCGTTGAAGATGAGCGTATATAGCAGTTTGTATAGTGAATAAAATGGTTTTGCTTGGAAAAAAATACCCCAAATTTAGTTTAGAAATACGTCTTCATTCAAGACAATAATTGTAAGTGCATTTAATTTTAGCATGGAAAACGCAGAAAGTAATTCTATTGAGTATATTTTTATAAGTCGACCCAAGCTGATAACACCATGTGCTAGCAATCACAATCATCCCTGTCTTGAAAATAAATAATAAATAAATAAATTGTATAAATAAAATAATAAATAAAATAAATATAATAAATATAATAATAATAATATATAATATAATATAATATATAATATATAATAATAATAATATAATAAAAATATAATAAATAATAAATAAATATAATAAATAAATAAATAATAAATAAATAAATGCGTTGGACTATAAAGAGTAGAGGAAATCTTTTTTTAGACAATTTTGAATAAAATTTGCTTGAACATCGCAAAAATGTACTAAAAAAATGTTAGAAATGTATTAAAAAAAAGAGAACGGAAAGTCCTAAATGCCTCAAAACTTAAGAAATGCTTGGTTTTATCACGTTTCATAACATTGTAAAGTTTTGTGAAAAAATATCGAGAACTTTCGGCTGTATAGCTTGGACAAATTTTTATGAAATTATGAATTCTTTTGGATTTTGAATAGTTTAAAAACTATTTAGTAGATTATGCTGAAAACAGCACAGGGTCTAAGTTAGAACCTAGCGAAATACCTCTGCAAATTTTGTCAAAATCGGATCAGCCGTTTGGACAGCAGATCGCGAACAAACACACACACAAAAAAAAAAAAAAAAAACACATAAGTGCTTTTTTTTGGGGTTTAGTGAAATTGAAGATTTCGCTCCGCTCGCTTCGCTCGCTACGCTCATCAATAATAATTACTATAGCTAGCATATTGACGTACTGATATCACGTGCAAATGATCAATTATTTTTATTTTTACTACCCAGTACCCATACTTCACAAGATTGCAATCGCATAATTGATGAGCGTAGCGAGCGAAGCGAGCGAAGCGAAATCATAAATTTCACTACTGCTAAAAAAACACTTGGTGTGTGTTTGTTTTTTTTGTATGTGTGTTTGCGCGCGCTCTACAGGCCAAACGCCTGCTTCGAGTGGGATGAAATTTTCAGGGTGTCTACTTTTGTTCTCAACTTAGACCCCCTGCGTTTTTCAAGAAAATCCACCACACCCTTCACTTTCAAAGCAGAAAAAAGGGCAAAATCCGACAATTGGGCATGTTTGGAAAAGTACGGAATTTATTTAAAAGTGCGTGTTTTTTTCAAATGTTCCCAATTTCGATTTGCCTTTAGAAACCATCGAAACCAAATTGAAACATCACACCAGATTTTCCAATAAAAACCAACCCAATAAAACCCAATAAAAACCCTTGGGCATGAGTTACATCTATGTATTAACATGCACATTGCTTTATGACCTCAAAATGATCATATTTCCGCTACCCTACAGCTCGGACAGAAGCAAAGAAAGGCCAGAATCGTTTACAATTTCAAGTGATAAGAATTTTTGAAAAAGCAATGGTCCGGCCTGCTACTCCATGATTTAGGCTTCTTGCCTCAATCTTTTTATGCGCTAAATACAAATCGCTACGCTCATCTTCAACGCAACACAAATTGCGTTCGCCCTAGTTCTATATATAAAAAAACTTCGATTTAAGATACTTCCGAAATGTCCCTAGGTATATAGGTGTCGGCTTCGAGGCTTCAAGAAGTTTTCTTCGTGTAGAATTATACATTCTGGACAAATAACTCCTTTTTTATATTATTGATGAGCGTAGCGAGCGAAGCGAGCGAAGCGAAATCATCAATTTCACTACTGCTAAAAAAAACACTTGGTGTGTGTTTGTTTGTATGTGTGTTTGCGCGCGCTCTACAGGCCAAACGCTTGCTTCGAGTGGGATGAAATTTTCAGGGTGTCTACTTTTGTTCTCAACTTAGACCCCCTGCGTTTTTCAAGAAAATCCTCCACACCCTTCACTTTCAAAGCAGATAAAAGAGCAAAATTCGACAATTGGGCATGTTTGGAAAAGTACCGAAATTTATTTAAAAGTGCGTATTTTTTTCAAATGTTCCCAATTTCGATTTGCCTTTAGAAACCATCGAAACCAAATCGAAACATCACACCAGATTTTTTCCAATAAAAACCCTTGTGCATGAGTTACATCTATGTATTAACATGCACATTGCTTTATGACCTCATGACCTCATTTAAATGACCTCATTTAAAATGAGCATATTTCCGCTACCCTACAGCTCGGACAGAAGCAAAGAAAGGCCAGAATCGTTTACAATTTCAAGTGATCAGAATTTTCGAAAAAGCAATGGTCCGGTTTGCTTCTCCATGATTTAGGATTTTTGCCTCAATCTTTTTATGCGCTACATACAAACCGCTACGCTCATCTGCAACGCAATAGAAATTGCGTTCGCCCTAGTTATTATCATTATACTCGGAGTCACCCATTGAATAGCTCAATCAGCAAAATGTTGTTTAACTTCGATGGTCTCAGAGGACCATGTTTTCCAAATTGCCAAACCATATAATCAAACTGTTGAATACGACGAGGCACGTACTCTGTGTCAGCTAGCATTAATCAAAATGTCGACTTTGTTGTCATTCATCTTTATCCCCAACGATCGGATTAATTATCACATGCACCGATATGCACATCGGATGAATAACCAATGTTCCAGCTATCAGCCAGTTTTGCAAATTGATGTTTTCGGACGTAGAGCGTGCCAGCATGATTAGTCGGCAATTACATATCCGGATACTGGCTATCAAAACATTATCAAACCTTTCCGAACTATGGTAAGGACCAAAATTACGGAATTTGCATGAAGATTTTTTTTGTGTTTGAAGTTTAATGCATATTATATACAAAAAAACAGTCCTTTACCGTTTGGTCTCTCATTGTTAACAGTTATTCGAATCATTTGTTATGATGAATGTATGTTTGTTTCATTAAAAGCCAGAGAATCTTTAAGCGAAGCTTATTGATAATTCATCAAATCCCTGGACTGGGATTGTGTGCAGGTAGGTATAATGTCAGGTAATAACAATATGTGTGTATATGCGTGTCATAATCGCCATTAGATTGTGATCAGATCCCCGGTGTGCGTAGCATTGCATTTACCTTTTCTGGGATTCTAGAATGTCTGTCCATACCATTTATTTGTGCCACTATAGTGGCATCATTTTTCACATGCGTGCCATAAAAACAGTTTCGACTTCTCAGCTGCAAATATATTACTTAAAAAATAAAAAACATCTTTTCAGCATCACAAGCTTTGTGAATAAGACGACGAAGTTCATCAAATGATTTGAAATAAACACAGTTTCATGATCGCTGGACTAGTATGAGTTATTGCCAACGTATTCCTCTGTGGTATGTGAGTAATGCTACGGTGATGTTAGTGATATGAGTGAGAGATATCTGCGAGCGTTAGTAAACGCACTCGTGACACACCCAATGTCAGTGACAGCTCTCACATTATTCGTGTAGGTGACAGGAACTACTATACTCTATCACATATTATGCATATCATTTTATTGCTTATTGCATAATTTGCTTATGACTGTTACTGCAAATACAATAATTAACACTTTGAAAATTGTTCGGTGGCGAGTGCAAAGTAAAAGTAAAGCTACAACTTACTTATATGTGAGGAATATATACAAGAAACTCTCAAAAAGCTATATTTAGACATATTTTTGAGACATCGTAAGCGGTTCAAAGTCTATACATGATGGCTGGTACGATTTCCCTCGTATAAGGTAAGGTTTGGCAATGCAATAAATACCAACGATAATTTAGCACACTTGAGGATTTCAGCTTGGGATGAACGGACAAATTTTTCTTTAAAGCATTTAGAGACTTGATTGTTAAACGGGAAAGTAACTCTTTGAACATGAACAAATATATTTCCTCTCGTAACATGACACCTGTGTAAAGTTCAGCTGAATGACACAGTTTTTTGGCCGTTGGCTTTTCAGGTGAACAACATAATAACAACTCAGTAACAGATAAATTCCACGGTTGCCATGACAAATAACTTTAACTCCTACAGTAACTCTGAGTTGTCACTTGTAAAACCGGCCATAAAAAGAGTTTTGAGATGTAGTATAATTATCTGAACGTCACAATTTGAGTTCTAGGTTATTGTTTTCCACACCAAAAATAATCTATTTAATAACAGGACCTAATTCCCGTTTTCCCGTACATGAATCATTGAAAGCAAGGTTTATCCCAACTAACAGCATTACATTGAAAGCTAGAGTGTCAAAATATACCATCAGCCTATTTATATAATGGTTTAACAAAACCAAAGCCGCAATCGAGGACATTACCTCGTTGGAGGTTAGCAGCTAAAATGTTGACCTACCCGTGGTTAGCGCAAATCATAGCGCCAAAGCAACAATGACCGTATTATATTTAAAATATACTTCCTGTAACCGTTCATATCCGATCGCCGCTACAGAGTGAATATTGAATCGGACAATTTTTAATGAGCGGAAGTAGTCTAGTTATTAACCCACAAAGGTGCGAGCGCTGTGAACATTATAATATATAAAAGTGCGTATTACATCGCGTAGCTTGTTCAGTTCTGTGAGATATTTGTTTGTTGAGAGTGCGGTAAGCCTTTGCTTTTTGCTCTCGAGTGTACAAAGACCATGAAGGACCCAAAGAGACGCTTGTTATTATCGACATTGTTTTTGCTGACGTTCAAACACTTTGTTGTTGTGTTTGCCTGTGCTGGATGGAAGACTAATCAAGAGGTATTAAACGTTATCGATTTTACGATCATATTTTGAAAGTGTGGAGCTGGTTAATGCTGCAATAATTTGACATGGCTCTCATAGGCTGTGAGCGAGAGTAGGTATTATCAAAATAACAAGGCTGATTAGAGTAAACATCATTTTGTTTGATCAAAAGTTTGAATTAAAGAATTTCGTACATCAATTTGTGAAACTCGCATCTCTGTTTTTCGAAAAGTTGGCACAGAAAATAACGGCATGTATAAATCGCGACATATGCATCTGATTGACTTTGAAACTAATGTAGTGGATTGATAATTCCTTAACCCACACATAACCAACAAACACATTATCATAATTTTACGTTTTGTATACACTTCACTTTTTTTTTACATTTTGATTACGTTTTGTTTTATTTCTTAGAGAGACAGCTACAAAACCGATTCCGGTGTTACTCTAATCGAAGCTGTATTCGACGACCCGTTTGACATGTTTAACGACTGGTTTAACGAAGCTAGATCGTCGGACGTGGCTTTGCCCGGCGCGTTCACCTTTGCCACGGCAACGCAGTGAGTAATCGCTCAATATTGTCAGCCAGCCACTTTCACACACTTCTAACAGCGGGGAGTCTACCAATAGTCACTCGGCATCTCGAGCAGAATCTAAGTAAGACAGATTACTTCTGATTGCCGTGTCTTATTTTCTTCTAGTGAGGGCAAGGTGAGCGCTAGGACTCTGCAACTGCGACGTATCGAAAACGATGGCTTTGCCATTCTCACTGTGAGAAATTCGAGAAAAGCTCGAGACTTGGTAAGGGTATTCTTTACTTCGTTCTGTTTAATTGACACTTTAATTAGAAAAATGTGTTCCTTTGCTCCTGGCATTCTGTCTCTCGAGGATTTATCCTCAAACCAGTGGCCTATTTCAGTCAGTATTGCACGTGAGTCTTAAGATCGTTGAAATACGAAGATTGTTCGGAAAATAATTAATGTAAGATGGCGTACACTCGTTTTCAAGCGTCGCCATAGGAAAAAAAAATAATTCTGTAATTATTAGAATGACTCTTTTAATTCTAAAATAATTCTATATTCGACGAGAATAGTTAAATTTGAAATAAGCCCTAAAATAATTACCAGCTTTCATATAATTGCAAGATTGTGAGAAGGACGTATTATGACCACCATGTTTTTTACACTTTATTGATGAAATCCTCTACTATATACGAATAGATTCCATCGCAACCGTAATTTTCCATAGCTACGGACGTAAATTATCAAAAACGTTTCATAGTACAAAATGTATTCTTGCGTAATTTGAAAGCCTAATTTATATTACCTAGGAGGTGAGCTATTTTGGTGGGGCTATCACTATATAGTTTGCCTGTAAACAACTGTTTGTTAGATATTCGCTGGCCAAGGTGATCATTCCACCTTAATGTTAAGCGAACTTGCTGCGTGTCATTTAATGGATGCATTCTCATAAAAAATCATTACAAATTGCGTCCAGAAGTTGAACTGATAAAAACAATCTGCCAGGCACTCCTTCGTCATTCATCTTCGCCATTAAATCCTTCTACAACAAATGCTTCTGTTTCACTTTATTCGAGGTGGTCCGTAATTCTGGATGGACTTTATATAAGTCGAGTCTTCGATAGAAAGGGACTCAGGATCTCCTCTCCTCCCTTCTAGGCAATACACGTGCTTTATTATTATCATCATAATCACGCTAACATGGGCGACCAAAACAGTGCGTCGTAAAACACAAGAAATCTATTAATTTACGAAGTACCCACAACTCCTTGCAGGTGGAAATACCTGATGCGGCGATGGTATTCAAGTGGGAGTACTGGAAGAGAGGACGGAAGATCGTCAGACAAGTAAGTCGTATTCTGCTCCTTGTAAACTTCCCCTGAAATTAAAGGAATAGTATACAATTAAATTAAACAACTAGAATTCTTTATGTCTCTAAAAGTCTCTTCTGAAAGGGTGTCCAAAAATGTGATAGCACCAATCACGCCTGGATCCCTAATAGGAGACATACCCTAAACGCAGCCCGCAGAGCAAACTCGGCTCCTCCACATTCGCCGTCGTCGATGTTTGTGGAGGTGCCGAGTTTTCATGCATTACTTTTTAAGAAAATAATGCTATATAATACGGATTTGCATCAAAACTTAACAAAGACAAACGAGATACATATTTTTGTCATGTATTTTTCATACGGCAGCAAGTTACAGACTTGTATTGGATTATTATTCGTAAACATGATTTCTTTCATTGCTAAGACAAATCGCGAGATAGAAAATTTCGGACAAACGTAACTGAATGAGATAATATATCTTTGCGAATACAAGCGGTCGTTGACAGGTTAAAGTTAAAACGATACTGTACAAATACAGACAGTCATCTTGCCGGTTCAATATACAGATTTGTCAAGATAGCTGGGTAAAAACGTACTCAATTGGAATCGTTCAATTGTTCACCGAAAGTTCGTTTAGCTGAAAAACTTTTTCAATTTCTTGCTGAATAAATTATTGAAACAAATGCCATGGCATCAGCCAATCACTTGCAGTGACATTTAATTAGATCTAAACTGGAATTTTAAAAGTTTTTAACGCTCAAAGTTGATTCTCATACCTATATAAGATGCAAATATTGGCGAGAGCTCAACAGAGAAGTCCAAGAATTAATAACAAGAGCTACGAATTCGAACAAGCAAGGAACTTGAACTCAAACAAGCATCGACAAGGAAATGAGCAAATTCAATATTAAACTTATATCTTCGAGATATGATCACTCCACTTGCTTATTCCCTTTTATCACAGATAGAAAGGCAACCCAGATTATCTACTCCTATACTTAACTAAGGCTAAACTCCTATATACTAAGGCCGAAAATTCGCGACGTTCCCTTCACCATACAATCTTAAATAGTTTCTCCGGCAAGCAAGGTATGAAGCATCTGTTCTTGCATCTTGTTGTTGTTATAAATCACCTGTACTGTAACCAGGGAAACTGTAACCATCTGTGTAAAATTGGGCTCCTTGATTATAATACACCTTGTGCCATAAAATCCTTGTTGATTTTGTTGAAACAGGTTGCCAACGCACCCCAGCGGTTTCCGGAAAAGTTACTGGCATCAATTATATGTAATAGCCATAAGTAGGTAGGGTAAACTTGAGAGCCTATATACGATTAGGGAGTGGTCATCATGATAACATTTTTCTATTGGCTGTTCGAATTCCATGCTAAACGGCCGCCATGTTTTTACCAAGTTGATCATGAAGCACGTGGCAGCTGTCTAAATGAGTTTATCATATTCCTTTGCATATCTACGTATTATGTACATGGTGAGGTAAGTTCGTAACGTATCAACTACTGCTGAAAGGGCTGTTGAATAGTTCAAGTTGGTAAAAACATGGCGCCCATACGCAGAGATGGCCACTCTCTAATCGTATATAGGCTCCCTTGGGTAAACTTATATCTGTGCGTTCAGGTTCGTATGAATGTGCGCGTGGAAGAGCTGGAGCCTCGTCAGTTCGAGGGTCTGTACGAAGAGGAGCCGCTCTACATGAAGCTGCAGTACACGGTCTGTCAGCAAGGTCAGATCGCTGAGTGGCACGAGATTAAGGAGCGCCACGACGCCCTCTGGATGGAGGTGGTTGGGGAGGGCAAGGAGCTGCCCATGCCGGAAAGGATGTGAGTCATGCGATGCCCCGGATTTAATTTGATAATCTACATGGTAATGAACAAGTCGGCTAGGTAGATCAATCTGTTAGCTGATTGGCAAGTAGGGGATATACCAGTATTATTGGTTTTGGAGAAATGGCCGCCTTCAGTTCCAGGGTCGATCACGAATGTGGACAAGTAATTCCCAAAAAAAAGCATTGCGTATAATATATTCCCACATAAGTGGTTGACTCTGGAACAAACCATTGTGATTTTTAGTTCAATGAAAAGTAGGAAATGTAGGTAATGGGTTTTCGACTAACTTGTTAGCTCGTAGACCAAAATGATTAAACCATGGTCTGTTTGGACATAGGTCAGGCCCAGCTGGAGTAGTTGTCTTTTACACGCTTATTCACATATTATACTATACAGCAAAGCATTGAAGAGCACCGAACAAATATTCAGTTAAATTTGCTAGCGGGTTAGAATTGATGGTTAATATGTTTTTAAAATGGCAGACTTTTTGAATTGTGAACTTTATATTCTATTGTCATTGAAATTGCTTACACGTCCTGTTAGGGAACTTCTATGGTTCCATATAAAAGGAGAATGCTAGAGGGTAAGTATTTTTATGATTGGATATTTTCTACATCCCCATTGATTCTTCAGACCGTCCCAATTTTATTAAAAAAACTAACTCTTAAATGGTAATTGTTTTTGAAACTACATTTCACCGTCATACGCTCACTACACTCACTGAAAAGAACCATCAGATTTGAAAAATAATTTAAATATGATTGTTTAGTATTCATCGCAAATCCATGGCATTTATTTTCATATGACCCAATTATGTCAATCAAATGAAATGTTATTTGCAAATCAAATGAGTTTTATCCGCACAGTGATATATTACGGTGTGCTCTGTACTACACCAGAGAGAATAATTGCAAATGACGAAGTCTTTTTTTAACCTATATCTATTTATCCATTTGATTTCTCCACCAGACCAGACCAGACCAAAGTATTCGTCTGGCTTTCAATAATCTGTACATTAAATATATTGAAATTTACATCATGCATTCAAATAGAAAACTATCAACCAATCTCGAGTGTAGCGTGCTAGTGCTAGATATTTACGTCAGGTGGCAAGGATTATGAGGAAACATAATCGGTCACGTCGTTTATATCCGCATTCAGGATCATGTGAAGCGTGCAGAGTCGTCTAGTCTGAATCTGTCTCTCGTCCTGACTGATCTGCATGTCCTGATCTGCAGACTGATCTGGGCTATGCAAGCAAAGCAAGCATCCCCAATGTACCCATTTATCTCTCGAAAACATTGATCTCTGCAATATCTGCATGCAGCCTCTTCACGGTACTCGTGATATAGTTAATTTTAGCTGGGGACTGTCCGAATCTGCCAGGGGTTTGTGTAGTATCTCTCTAGCTTCCGAATTTTGGGAACAGCGTTGTTGGACGAGATTATATGTGTACGTAAACGTAAAGTAAACAGTAAACGGTGAAATTGATTTTGTGAAGCTGTTATATTTTAAAGTGAATAAATGATAAAGTGGATGATAATAATAATAAAGCTAAACTAAACTATATCTCACTCCTAAAAGGCTGCAGAGACTTTGTGATATTTCATGGGAAAACCCTCGTTGTTGAAACTGTTTACTCTAACATTGTGTATAACTCGCAGGGGTTGGACCGTGGGTTTTTACCGGACTTTAGCAACCATTTTTCTCTAGTAGCCTTTCTAGCATCCATATGATTAACCGTCTTAGTAGTAAATCTGTGCTTTTAGAATAACGTAGAACGATCAATTTACATTACCTTTTGCTTCAAGCAAAACAATTCCTGTTAATATTTGTCTTCGTTATATTTGTTCCTGTTAGTATTTGTTAGCGAGGCCTGATCAGGCATGAGAGCATATTAATTTTAAAGTGAAGAGGCTTCGTGTTATAGAAATGCTATTTTCCTCAAAAACATGATACTGTCATTATGTTCGTCAAATTGAGTTGCAATTCGATTCGCTGCGCCACGAGCTGTGCCCGGAAACTCATCCTCATTGGCTGCCCCAGTCACGGAACGATATTGTTCACAGTTCTTGAGGAAATTGCCTCGAAACAAATGAAATTGTTGCAAATGGCATCAATTTGATAACACTACCTACAATCTTAATTAAACTGGAAAATGATAGAGCTCGATTATTCCACTTGACATGTTTTAATCAATTATGATCACCAAAAACAACGACGCATATTTTTATTGCAGACATTGGGAATTTAAGCCCGTTTCCATGCAAATGAAAATGCGTCGCTAAACAACTTTGCTCGCCACGTTATCTGCTTGCATCCAAGTGCGTCGTTAAACATGTTCGATCTGCCGCAGGGCTGGTTTCCGACTGCATTTGCCATGGCCATGCGTCGTTAAGAGAGAACAAACAGTTGTCGTTATGGTCGATTTTCTCGTAAATAAAACGTTTAAACGGAACTTCTCCTGGCTACAAATATAAACGTAAAAATTTGAAGGAAAAAAATACACCTGTTGTAAAAGAGTTGCTGAATGGCTGACACTATTTTTGTTGTTGTTGTATTTTGAAAACTAACAAGGGAGGGTTTTTTCAAAAAAATTTAATTTAGGCACTTTTAGGATTTTTTATGTAAATTCCCCCGCTGTAAGTTTTCAAAATGCGACAAAAATATAGTACCAGCCAACCAGCATCTATTTAACAACACGTGTGTTTCTTTCAACATTTTACATTAATATTTGAAGCCAGGGGAAGACCCATTTTAATGTTAAACTTGCGAAAATCGACTAAAATATCAACAGTCCTTTTTTCTCAAGACTTAATATCTGCTACACTACAGAGAGTGCTTCCGACTTTTTCACTATGGCAAAGGGCCGTAAAATACGTTTTCTCTGACACAGGGAGAGCTTCCGGCGACCTAATTGCCATGGCAATGCTTCGTTAAACCCCCTCCGCCTTCACAGGGAGGGCTTCCGGCGACCTAATTGCCATGGCAATGCTTCGTTAAACCCCCTCCGCCTTCACAGGGAGGGCTTCCGGCGACCTAATTGCCATGGCAATGCTTCGTTAAACCCCCTCCGCCTTCACAGGGAGGGCTTCCGGCGACCTAATTGCCATGGCAATGCTTCGTTAAACTCCCTCCGCCTTCACAGGGAGGGCTTCCGGCGACCTAATTGCCATGGCAATGCTTCGTTAAACCCCCTCCGCCTTCACAGGGAGGGCTTCCGGCGACCTAATTGCCATGGCAATGCTTCGTTAAACCCCCTCCCTCAACACAGGGAGGGCTTACGGCGACCTAATTGCCATGGCAATGCTTCGTTAAACCCCCTCCCTCAACACAGGGAGGGCTTACGGCGACCTAATTGCCATGGCAATGCTTCGTTAAACCCCCTCCGCCTTTACAGGGTCGGCTACCGCCTGGTGCCCGACGTGTTCGAGTACTACTCGGCAGTGGGGTCCATGATCGCAGACCGCATCGTCTACGTGCGAAGTGCGGCCAACGAATGGACACACCACCGACTGGCCGCTTAGTGGGGACCAAGTGGACCGCACGGTGACCGCACGGTGACCGCAGTGGACTGCAGTGGACCGCAGAGGGTCACAGAGGACCGCACGTGGACCGCACGGTGACCGCACGGTGACCACAGTGGACTTCAGTGGACTTCAGTGGACTACAATGGACCGCAGCAGACCGAAGAGGACCGCAGAGGGACCACAGTGGACCGCATGGGAACCGCATGGGGGCCGCAGTGGACCGCAGTGGACCGCAGTGGACCGCAAAGTACCGCAGATATATCGCGGGGTATGGGATTGGACCCGTTTTATGCAAGAGTCAAAGCCGAAACATTGAAAATAGTTTATTTATATTTTGTGATAGTATGATTTAATTGTAAATAAATTTGGATATAATTGGTTTTTGGCTATCGATTTTGTAGTCAATGAATATGTCATCACAGACTAAACTACGACACACGCCAAGCTCAATGATGAGCGTAGCGAGCAAACCGAGCGGAGCGAAATCTTCAACTTCACTAGCTTTAAAAAAAAAGCACTTATGTGATGTTTTTTTTTGTTTGTTTGTATGTGTGTGTGTGTGTGTGTGTGTGTGTGTGTGTGTGTGTGTGTGTGTGTGTGTTCGCGGTACGATTGCCCAACGGCCGAGCTGATTTTGATAAAATTTTCAGAGGTCCTTCGCTAGGTTCTAACTTAGACCCTGTGTCTTTTTGGAAAATATCGGTTTAGAACGTTTCGAATAAATCAATTTTTACGAAATTTCGATTTTTTTTTAAATTTTGAATCGCTGTGAATATCAAATTTATTTACATATTTTCACCAAAACATATAAGCATGTCGGTCTTATTACATATTTACTGTGCTTGAAAATCTAAGGTCGGTAGGACTTTCCAATCGGGTTACATTCGCATTTTTGTAGTGTTATTTTCGTGATTTGACGCCTGATTCAATGAGAGCCTGGTTTCCATCATTTCCTGGGTTATCAGTTTTGTTGACTTCAAATTGTCGATTTTGCTGAAAAGAGCACAGGGTCTACGCTAGAACATAGTAAAGGACCACGCAAATTTGATCAAAAACAGATGAGCAGTTTGGCTAGTGAAATTGAATATTTCACTCCGCTCACTTCGCGCGATACGCTCATCCACAAGGGCTATCGATGTACTACTCATACTGCCACTGTGTGTAAAAACTATAAATTAATCCTTACTTGCTTGTAGTAAATAAGGTTTCATTATATCACTAGGAAAAAAGGAATTTAATTGCGTTATTCACACAACAAATCCAAATTTGAGCACACAAAACTAGGTTATCACAGCTATTGAGCAAACGATGGCATATTTCTAGAAAAATTACACAACTCTACATCAAAGTTTGTACAAATTTATAACAATGCAATAATATACCTTTCTAAACAAATTCATCCCAATGCATAATAATCGGTAGGTCCCATCAGGGTTTCAAGCAGTCATAGTGTATACACAGATCAATATACTTGTTGTTTACAAATAATTAGGTACGGCATGAAACGACCTGCCTTGTTTATCAGCACGTAATTGGTTTAAAATGTCCCAAATTAGTGGCCAGTATTGATGCTAGAACATTATTGAACATGTGTGCTCTGAAACTAAAAAGTTGATGACAAATGATAATGTTTGTACGACAATGTTACTGTTAACACACTGGTACTTGATGTTTGCAATTATCAGCAAAGCGTAATTGGATTAATTACAATTTATTGGAACAGATTAGAATAAACTAAGCTTTTTAATCAACTCGTGAAGTAAATGTAGTAGGGGGTTATTTGCATGTAGTTATAAATATAATGTATGATTATTCACAAAGAGTTAATTTATATTTTGCAATGTGTATACATGCAAAGAGAAAAAAAAAGCTTTTAACCAAGTAAAAAAAACTGCTCAAATAGATTTTATTTTCAATGCAAATTGGTGCGAATTCTTCGGTCTTGGCAGTTGGAAAATAAAAGTGATAGGGTTATGAAAATTGCTCGAGAAAATCATGAAAAACCACCACCACCACCACCAAAATGACGAACTTTGCACACATTCCTTGCCAATATTAAAAGAAACAAACTGTGTTTTTTCCAAATTTTCCCAATTTTGATAATTGCTCTTCGAAGCCATCGACACCACAACGAAACATTAAACCAGATTTGTTGACTTCAAATGTGTCCAAGGCAATGATTTGACAACTATCAGAAATTTGGTCAATTTTGTACATGCAAGATTGAAAGTAAATCCGCGACAGAAATACATTTCCAGTCTAATAAAAACTCTTATACATAAGTTACACAGATGAATTTAGGTGCACATTTCTCAATGAACTCAAAATGAGCATATTCACGCTATCTGACAGCTTGGATGGAAACAGGAAAGTCAGAATCGTCTTCATTTTCCAGTGATCAGAATTTTCAAGAAGGCTATATGGTCTGGCACGTGGCTCCATGGTTTTCATAGGACTTCTGCCTGCACCTTTATATCCGCAGTACAAACCGCTACGCTCATCTTCAACGCAACACAAATTGCGTTCGCGAAGCCCTAGTACTACGAAAACAATTCCTGTATATACTTACAAAGAGATTGCAATATTATACTATGTTACCTTGAGCTTGTGGAGCGGCAGTTAGGTTATTCCGCCAAGAAGTATCAAAGTGTTTTATTTTTAGAGGTAATTTTTAGGCGATAAAAAATGTAATGCAAATGGAATTTGTCTGACAAAAAAAATTTGGCCTGGGAAATAAAAGCATAATCAAAAATTAAATCACCACCAGCCACAAATTCTTGGGGAAATTATACAAAGGTCAGGACTTAAAGGAAAATATAAAAACATTGTCAAATGGAAGAAAAGTATTTTATTTCAATATAATAACACCTGTCAGCTTCTAGTACAAAGAGCGTCGCAAAGGCCAAAGTTTGACTTCAAAAACCGTTAAAATCATATCAGCTAATGATATATCTTTTACTGTTGGGGATTTACCTAGTGTTGGGCCGAGAAAAAACTAGCGCCCGAATCAGATAGTATTTGACCAAGTTTCCATCCCGATATCTCTGAACTAAATATTTTAGCTAGCGCACCAGCATTGTCCAACAAAATGCCGGTAATCTTTAGGGTGAATGCTTTCGCAAAGCTTCTCAAGCTTTATCGGTTCCGCTTTTAATTTAGAAAGAGAGTATTTGGATGATAGATCTGAGGTTGGCCGACAAACATACATTACCTAGATTTTGATTTATTAAAGTTTACAGTAACCAAACACGAAGTGGCCGGCTGGGGCGTTTTGTGGTCGAGTTTCCGTAAGCATTCTTCGTTGCAAACTCTGTCAAATCTCTCCAGTAAATGCATTGTCGGTGTACACACTCTAGTTATCCTCTTTGCCCACATCCACATCCGATTTTATCTAAACCTCATGCCGTCTTTCAAGCGTGAATTGACGCGAACTCGAAGTGACTATTGACAATTTTCTTGAGTCAGGGAAACGGGTTGCCTTTGTCGACTTTCTGACAGATGTGACCCACAAAATCGAGAGATTGCAAAGGATCGGAAGAAGACAGCTGCTTTGTGGAGGAAAATTGGAAATATTTCTATAAGTAACGATATACAATGAGAGGAAAAAGAACAATCGGTCAGACAAACAGACGGAGTTTTTTCTAATCATGAACATCGTCCTACCCCTAGGAACCCCCTTTTCCTTGCCCTTAGAATACGGGCTGGGTTTTCAAAAGATGGATTTTCTTTACAGAAGTGTTCATTACAACAGATTCTTAAAATAGATATTTAATTTCGTATTTTATAAGATAACTGTTAAAATTTAAAAAGTTTCACTTTGCCGATGCGATTAATAAACAGCCGTGAATGGACTAAATAGGCAAATAATCTGTTTTGAGTGGGTGTATTATTCATAAAATGTTTTTCAAAGTAAAAAGAATAAAAGGGAGCAGAAAGCTGCGAATATTTTCAAGTATTTTTGAAAATTATTCTTAGCGAATTGTTCACAAAACAAGCGAAAACGTATTAATCTTTGCCGAAAATCGAAACGTCTCCATCCAATTACACATTTGGAACACAAAGTATACTACCTACCTACCTACCCACCTATCCACTTTCTATAAAAAATATCACAAAAACATTTCAAATAGAGAAATTATAAACAAAGCAAATTCTTTAAGCAAAATCTTTAGCTACTGATTATTTATTTTGCGAGACAGTAGCCAAAACTCAATTTTTTTCACTGTAAAGGAAAATTGGACTTAAAGGAAAATAAAAAATGCCAGTATAAGATCTGACAAAAAATAGGTCACAGCTCTGAAATCAGTATCTGACCGAGATTTTAATTGTGAAGCAATTCAAATACAACCCGGTCATAAGCTCGCCTGAAAGTCCCTTAACCCTCTCGGGCAACCACCTGATCTCCATCCCTAATGGCTCGATCCAATCCCTTATTCAACATCATTATCCAACCGGAAGCGTGAATGCGGGGGGAAGAGTAAATCCAGGCGGAAACGAAAATCCTGGTGGCAGCGTGAATCCCGGAGGGAGTGTGAGCAGGACTCCCGGCGCTCCCGTAACTCCAGAAGGCAGCGAGATTCCAGGAGGTCGCAATGTCGTAGGCACGGTCAGTCCAGCCACCGTACCGAGGACAGTGGATAGACCGGGAAGCAATCCCGGCACGGTTAATCCAGGTAAAGTGCCAAGAACAGTCGATATTCCGGGTAATAACCCTGGCAGAGTCGCTGGCAGAGTTGGTATTGACACTGGTAAAGACGGGAATGGTATGCTCGGGAAGGGTCCGGGAATAATTGGGCGTGGCGTAGTTATCAGTAGAGGTGACGTTGGTAGGCCTGGAATTGTTGGTAGTGTAACACTTGGGAGTGAGCCTGGAATGTTTTGAATACCAGGAATACTTGGGAGTGAGCCTGGATTGTTTGGAATACCAGGAATACTTGGGAGTGAGCCTGGAATGCTTGGAATACCAGGAATACTTGGGAGTGAGCCTGGAATGCTTGGAATACCAGGAATACTTGGGAGTGAGCCTGGAATGTTTGGAATACCAGGAATACTTGGGAGTGAGCCTGGAATGATTGGAATACCGGGAATACTTGGTAGTGGGCCTGGAAGTCCAGGAACGAGTGGCCTTGCCGTGGTTGGCAGTGCAGGAGTAATCGCGCCCGGGAGTGCAGGTATTGGCACTGGTATGGTTGGACCTGGGCCTGGGAGTGGACCTGGAACGCCGGGGATCGGTCCTGGAATGACAGGTCTTGCCGTGGTGGGGAGCGCCGTCGGTACAGGCACGGGTACGGGTCCCGGTGCGGGGGCGGGGGCGGGTATTGCAGACGCCGGGAGGGCAGTGGACGTCGTGAAGAAGACGATGATGCGACGCCGGTGGAAGTCGACGCCGACGCCGTCCTTTGGTCGCGTCGCAGACGCTGTGATGGTTGGCTGGAAGATGACGACCATGTTTAAAGCCAGGAATAGTCAATATGTCCAATGTTGGTATCGTTGGCCAGGGGCAGCGTTTCAAAAGAATTTTAAGCGCTATTTAAGTTTTAAGAGTTAGGAAATGTAAGAGTTTAAGATAAGAGGTGATTTCACACGCTCGTGAGCACATTGCAAAGAAAAGTATTTCCATAATTTCAACATTCCATGTGCCAAAACGCCACCACTTTCCTTTTGGAAGCTATCAAATATAACTTTTCCTAAACAGCAAGGAAAAGTTCCGGGTAATTGTGGGAAATTCGACTCACATTTAGAGGTCGAAAATTAAACTATAGGAAAAGCAAATTTTAGATTATGGCAACGGCATTGCATGATTATTTCCTTGGCTCCACCGCAAAAAAACGAATAAAGTTACCTTTTGTGATTAAAGCAATTTACGTCTTAAATAACCAACTACTTTGCTATGAAAAATGTTCTCACCTGTTGCAAAACTGCATGTGTCGTCATCACAAAAACTGCAGCTAGCCGCCAACAAGGCAGGATTCCTGTACCAAACATTCCTGTCTAACTTAACTTAACTGCGAAACAAGCTAATCAAAAACAGCTGTCGCAGGTTAAAGCTGATCAGAAACTGTCGCAAGTTGACTGAATAGACTGGTGGTTGGGTAGAGCATGTCCATGAATTTTGAAGGCTTTTCGCTCATAAAGCGTTAATGAACGAATTGATGCAGTCATATGATTTTGGTGGCGCGATAGCCTTTGCAATGGCACTTGCGTGATTTGTTGTTGCGAATTTTGGCATTGAATTTCATGGATCTGATTCAAAAAGCGATAATTTTAATTAATGTACAGTGAAGGGCACTGTATGTGTAATGGAAGCTAATTGCAAGGTGTCTGTCGGATTTGGTTTCAGAATGAATGCAGTAAAAATTTTACTTGATTTCCCATATCCAATTTATTTGTCTCAATTGTATTCCAGGGTTTCGTTTTATTTTGTCTGTACATCCTGTTCACATCATTATTTTGTAGCAATCTAATTTTTTTGTTGGTTTTGTATACATTGTGAATTTAAAATTATAACAGCAAAAGTTTAAATACATAATAACAATAAATAGGGTGCCTCAGAAGTGTTTAAAATGTAATAAATTACACTTCCAAAAGTCTTTGACAAGAATTGAGTAATTACTAGAGGCAAGTATATTAATGGTCTTCCTGTCAATATCCTGTCAATATAGTCCAATCCTGTCAATATCAAGCGATATCGATATCTTATCAAAAAACATTATTCTTCTAAATGACTATGTTCAGAAATAAGCTACCTTTAATTGACGGGTTTGAAGAAACATAATTGAATCACAGCTCACACGGTTACTTTGAACACCAGCAGTTGACAATTTGTGTCTGAGCATTCTCGATTCGCATCTATAAAGTGGACCAATGTTATCCCACTGGAGGCACTGGATTCACTGGAAGCCCTGGATTCACTGGAAGCCCTGGATTTACAGGAGGCACTGGCAGGCCAGGTACACCAAGTGCTGAAAGAGTCAAACAAATGTGGGGATTATTTTGGCGTCGCTGTCAGCATTCTTATACCCGTTGAATAAGATATATTTTTAAATTATCGCTTGGGGTATGGGAAAAGTATACTTAAACATTTGTAAACAGTTCCTTCTGTTTGAAATTGAGTAGACATTTATTCGTTCGCAAGAAAAGAAGATGAAACCGTGAAGTCTAAAGAACAATTTTTGCTCTTGTATGACAGGAACTATATTTCTCTCTTGACAAAGCTAAAACAGTCATTTTAGTGACAGCTTAGTCAAGCTAACATGTGCAATTGATTCCACAGTACAATTCTAAATGGCAAAAGTAGAGATACATATATATTTTTCTATCCACATTTTTGTCACTATTTTACTAAAGCCATTTTAGATTGGCAATTTTTGTTTCATGGGACATAAAACAACCCTCGGCCCATTGCATTTGGAAACTGGAAATGATACGTAAATACAAAATTGTTAAGTCCGTGTATATATAAATTGAAAATCTCTGCTTGCCCAACTCAAGGGGTTGGCTGGGGTGCTGTAATGCTGCGCCGTCCAAAAACGCTTAATCGAAAAGCTTTCCCTTTGACAGGCTAATCCTTTGACCTCATAAAATAGAAACCCTCTCAGATAACTTCAATAAAGGTAGTACCGGCAAAACCACATAGGTAAAAACGACAAACAAAGAACTGCGAAAGCAACGAGGCTAAAATTCAACGAAAATGACTTCAAAATAAACACCGTTTCACTAGAAATCATGTGCTTTTCTGTTGATAAAGCCAAAAAGACTTTACGAAAACGCCGCTGCTGCAACATCATTGCGTCGCGTCAAACTATTGGACAGGTTCAATATTTTGCCCGTGTTGCAGAGCCTTCGCAGCTTGTGTTGCGGATTTGTCACGCGACAAAATCGGGCACGCTGATTGGTTGATAGTTCTGCAACGCGTTGCGTACTTTCGCTGGAAGTAGCACTAAACGAGGCATTACAGTCTGGACCAGGGTGGCTATTCTGCACCTCGGGGCATTGGGCATATTCTATACCATTGCAGGAAACCAGTTTGCTGCTGACAAGGCAACAGCTGGGGCCGAATTACAGAACGAAATCTTAGCGTAAACAGCTAACTTATCTTAAAGTTACGCAAAGTCTCTGTAATTCGCCCCCCAAAACCACGGCGTAACGCATCTGTCAGACTGAATCAATGGATGACTTACGTCAACTTTAAGATAAGTGACTAAATCTTTCTGTAAAATGGAATTAACCCCCACCAAAGTCCATTTTAAAGCTTCCGTAAAGTTACGATGAACAGCCCATCTCATCTTAAAGTTACGCAAAGCTTCTGTAATTCGCCCCCTGGTCCAGACTGTAGTGGCATCCCGGCTAGCAATGATCGAAGGTACATTACAGACACCTGGAATGCACCTGGTATCGCCGGCCGCGCGGTGGTCAGGGCGGGGAGGGTGCGAGGCGTCAGGATGATCAAGATGCGAGGACGGTAGCAGCAGTAGAACCCCGGCGTCGGCGCCACACCGACGCTCTCGATGTCGCCGTCGTGCAGCGCTCGTGTCGGCTGACAGATTTAAAGGTCAACGACCCTGCTGATAATTCTTACCAAGATCTTGCCACTATCTTGCAAAATATTACAAGATTCTCCACAATCTCCACAAGATCTAGACTCAAGATCTTGCAAAATCTTGACTTTCAATATTGTTTGAGCTATCTTGTCTCAAGATCTTGAGTCCGATCTTAAGTCAAGATAGTAAAATCTATGCAAATCTTGCAATATCTTACAGGATCTTGAGTCAAGAGCTTGCAAGGTCTTGATAAGATCTTGCAAGATTTTGGTAAGAATTTTCAGCAAGGTTTCTTTGGTTTGAAATTTTTAGCGGTAGGTAGAGTTTATGGTTTGTAATAGTTTCTTTACCACTTTGATATTTAGTCGTTTACCTTTGCTTAAAAGAATATACTCGTGAGTACTTAATTTTTAGGATGTAAGAACTGAAGGGGACGTTGTTCTCTAAAAATAATCGGTATTCCACAGCACGTGAATGATCATATTTTGTTCTGTGCAATGTCTCATTATAACAATATTTCCATATCAAAAGGCATTTGATAAAAGTGAGAAAAAAGTCATCCAGTTTGAATGGTTCACGCCAGTAGGCTGTGAAAAACAAACAGTGTCAACCTATATTGATGTCAATGTATTTCTGCCATAATATTATTATTTTCCAAGTTTCAGTGAAAGATAATACAAAATGCATTAGCGTAGCAAGTAAAACCTTCAAATCAAAAACTTTTCATCAATTTAAAGATCTCTAATTAAAATGCCTCATTTTTTCCATCCACCCACCAAGCACATCATCAACGATGTATTCCAATTCGTCAACGAAGCCTCGTTGGGCTTCTCCGTCTGTAATCCGACGGTCGTCAAAATGGAAGGACACCGAATCGTAATGCGTCGCGACCATCGCCAGCTGAAAGGCACGGTAAAGATCTTGGCTGGCGGGGGCGGGGGTCACTATCCCTGCCTAACTGGCTTCGTGGGGGCAGGAATGCTGACCGCAGCAGTGTCTGGGGAAGTGTTCCGCACCCCGTCGTCCTCCACGATTTTGTTGGCGATACGGGAGATCGGCGAGGGGCATCCCGAAGGTGTTCTCATCATCATTGGGAACTATGTTGGGGATCGCATCAACTTCGGACTGGCTATGGAAAGAGCTCTCAAGGAGAACATTAAGGTTGAGTTGTTTTTTATGCACTAGAATTTTTTTAAATTTGTGTTTAGGGGGTTTTGAGGAGTTGACAAGAATTCTGAATGTTTTAGAATAAAATATAGCAATCCTAAAAGGTATTTTTTTGGTAAATGGCTTTTCATGATTTCCCACAACCATGAACAGACTGTACAGATTGTTCAATTATTGTGCATATCTTGTACAATTACTGTACAGATTGTAAAGCAATGCACAGATAGTAGGTATATATTTTGCCAGACGTTACGCATAAATAACGATCTGCTTTCCAAACAATTTCGGCCTGGCCTTTAACAAAATCCTCAACTCAAGCCCTAATAGGTAATTGTACAATCCATGCATCAATGCAGGATACTTTATTTTGCTCTCAAAGCTTTAATAGTTGAGCTTTCAGGGTGAAGTTTATAAGCTCATCATTCAATGTCCATTATCCTCTCCTACTTAAGGTGCGACTGGTGGTGATCGGCGACGACTGCGCCGTCGTGAACCCCCCCGAAGCCGTCGGTCGACGCGGTCTCGCCGGCGTCGTCTTCGTAGTCAAACTCGCTGGCGCGATGGCCGACGACGGCCGCAAACTCGAGGACATCTACAACGCATGTCGCGCCCCCTGCTTCGACGAGATGTCGACGCTCGGCTTCATGACGTCCTCGCCGAACGTCCCCGGCACGAACACGACGAGTCGAGTTCCCGACGACGCGATCGCTTTCGGCGTCGGCAACCAAGGCAACGATTTGGGAGTTCGCAGTCTACCAGCCAGCTATTTCGCCGGCGAAATTGTCGCCGCAATGCTAGACCACATGGCTGCTAACACGAAATGCTTGTCGGGTGAAGATGACGTTGCCGTTCTTATCAACAACTTGGGCGGAGCGTGCTATATCGAGCAGCAAGTCTTCGCGATGGAGACAATAAAACAGTTGACGGCTCGAGGCATCCGGTTATGTCGTGTAATTTCCGGCCGATTGAATACGGCACTCGACGCATGTGGCTTGTCGATAACGATACTGAGCTTGAGAGCTCCGTTCGATGTCGTCAAATATCTCGACGCCAAAACAACGGTGCCCGGATGGCCGAATGTACTGACCGCCAAGCACGTGGGCGTCATCACCGATTGCGAGTACACGTTGCCGATTGTTTATGCTGGCCGAGAATTTCCTGAACTCGAGGCTATGCTCGATGACGAGCAAGGACCGCGAATTTCAAATCGCCAAGGTGACAGTTTTCATCAAATCATTCGCATCGCTGCTGAAGCCGTTATGACATCATATAGCACGATAAACATGCAAGATTCCGACCCTGGTGACGGTGACTGCGGCATGAACGTCCGCAAAGGAGTCGGAGAGATCCTTCACGCACTAAACACGCACGAAATTAACGTTAAACGGCCGTACGCAGCGCTCAAACAGTTGTGTGCTATTTGTGAAAGGAGTATGCCGGGTATTTCGGGCTCGTTGTACTGTCTCTTCTTCACGGCGGGTGCTGGAGTGTTTCGGAAGATGCCGGAAGACGCCGAGGTTGGTGTGAAACCGTGGTTAATGGCACTGAGGGAAGGGATCAATGTGATCAAGAAATATGGCCTGGCACGGAAAGGCGATCGGACTATGTTGGATCCTCTGATCGCTGCGGAAGCCGCTGGTCGGGTGGCTCTAGAGGCTGGGGTGGATGACGGCAAGAAGATCGGAGAGATTATGGCCGAGGCTGCTGAAAAGGCGTCGGAGAATACGATCACGATGCCGGCGAGTGTGGGCAGGGGTGGGTTTGCGTTCAAGCAGTTGCAGGACCCGGGGGCGTTTTGTGTTGCTGTTTGGATGAGAGCTGTTAGTGAGGGCATCATGTTGGTTAGTTGATATGAGAAATTAGTTCTTCACACTATTATGGACGGAAATGGTCAATTATTAGTCTTGTTAACCGGTGTATTTATACAAATATATTTGGTTTTGTGTAAAGTCGCGGTGATTCCAATACACTTTAATTAATGTATGGTGTTCTAGTGAGCCGTTGACGTCATGGTTATAGTTAATAGCTGTTATTCACTGGTTTTGAAGAAATAACCAATAATTTGAAAGAGAAAAATTTTCTTTAAAGAGCGTTTTGAATGGTAAATAAAAGTCTGCCCTCTATCCCAACGTTTCGTAACGTATTATACCAGTACACTTCTTCATGGGTGATAGCTCGACTGACTTTAATAGAGTGATACGTGAACACAAGAACCATTTGCTTTTTAACCTAGGCTTCCTAAATTCTAACGTCCTTGCCAACATAGGCTTCCTAAATAATTAAATCCAAAGCTACTAGACTATAGTATTTCTGTAACAAATTTTAAATCCCATCTTAAACCTTGTTATGAGTAAAGTCTGTGTTTTCCAAAAAAGTTTTTAATGATGCCATTGAACGTAAAAGTTAAAGATATGAGATTGGGGATTTGAAACTCGCTTGCAGAGAATCCTTGCGATTCCAGCTGATATCATCAACCAATAAAATATCCGTAATATCATGGCTAAAATGCGTGTGAACAGGGCACATGGTCCACCACCAGAACCCACGCTTATAAAATAAAGGTGTGATATCCAATGGCACAATGTATATAATATTATTTACATTAATTGCATAAACCAGTACCTTTTCTGTACACAAATTATCTTTCATGCAAACCTTGGTTGAAACGGTCGTATCAACTTGGGCGGATCCACTAGGGCTTCGAGATATGGAGGGTTTATTAACAGAATGATTTAAACAATTTTGAAAGGAAACGTAAGCAGATATAGATGTTGCTACACTGTACCATGCGGAATAAGTATATTCCTTAAAATATCTCGCGTGCATTCAATTGAATAGCGTTTCTATCAGAGTTTATAATATTAACAGAGCGATATTATAATAAGCTACATATATGTCTTCCATTTCATATTCGATGCATATGTTGCAAGTTTAAAGCTTGTATTTAATGAGTATGACTGATTTACCTATGATATATACTTAGTAATTCATGTTTTCGACAGCTCAGATATGGCCGACACCTTATTTGCAACGAATATTTATTTAAGAAATCCTAATTTTAAACCATGCACAGTTCAAAATATAACCTCCATGGGCAGATCCACAGAGCTGGGTTAGGGTAAATCAGGAAGTTTGTTACCACCATGGTTACTACCCCTGTAAATCTGCAAATGCCCGGATGGGCCCAGGTGGTTGGATATAATCTGTGTTCTTAGCCTGACTTAAAAAAAAAACCGGCCAGAAAATAAATACATTTTCTCATATTGCATTTCTTATACTTTCATGTCTACTTTTCCTCCTTCAGCTAGATCAGTAAAAAATACTATTTCGAACTGGTTACTGGAATGCTAAATAAAAGTTTCGCTGTTTTCCCGACGTTTCGTGACATAATATGCTAGTTACTTTCTCAAGGTGATAGTTTTTTCTCATCCCTCCGTTCTCTGTACCATTGCACAAAATGCCACAAACCACGATTTTATCATACATAATAATATATATACTACGATGAAATAGTGTGTGCATTTGGTAGCACATATATGCAAGATATGTGCAAGTTTTTTTGCGACGAATGTCAGAGAGAAGTCAACTTCCGACTCGCAAAACAAACAACGTGCAACTCACCGCTAAGAGGAAAAGCGCCGTTAGAGCGAAAACGAGCGTGGAGAACGCGGTCGTGCTCATTTTCCTGACGTCGGCTGGTCTTTCGTTGGTGTTGCCGTCGTCGCTGCCTGCACACTACCCATGACTTCCGCCCTGCACCGAAAACACGCGGTCCATGTCTGCTGATATCGGACACAGGCGTGACGATTTTTATCGAAAACTCCGGCATTGAATTTACTGTTCATGATTTTTGTTTGGTGGTTTTGACTTTGACACAGTTTTGATTGTGACACCTTTTAGGCGGAACGTTTTTTTTAAATATGCTTTTTAGGGCTATTGAAATATCGAAAATAGCATTTTATCCGACGATTTGTATTTTACCTTCCGTTTTATTTTAAATTTGTTAACAATTGCTTTGTGTGCAGTTGGTGCCTGTACTCATATAGTTGTATATCATTATAGTTTCTTAATATCACACATTCAAATAACAATTTGCAAAATTTAATTTTGAAAACTGTATGCAAACATACGAAGACATGCAAACAGAAAAAGATTTCATGTATACTTATTAAATCTCTTTCTTCGTTTTGGTTGAATGCAATATGCATTCAACAAAAACGAAATTCTTATATTGTTTTTATGCTTGCGAATACATTGTTGTTGGTTTTTGTAAAATGTGTTTGAAAAGAGGTTAATACTTGTGTGACCCTTAGAGAATATGGCAATCCAAAAATATTCGTATTTTGATATAAATATGTTTGAAGCAGAAAGGAAAATGAAAAGGAAAATGAAAAAGTAATGAAATAACATTCAAATTTTACTTGTTACCATGTTTATTGTCAAACCGCCGAAAGAGGTATATGCTGGCGTAAACGTCACAAACACTGCAATATTGTATTACGATTTTTGTAAAGTTGCAAAGAATTCACTTCAAATTTTAATTTGAATATCAATGAATGTATGTGAGGAAGACCAAAGTTGCTAAGAGACATGTGAACAACATTGCAGGGAAATTAATTAATTTTATTGTTTGAAAATCTTTCTTTCCTTTACAATCAAGAATCTTGATACATTGCTAGTCATAACTATAGGAAATTTTCTCGTTTGTTAATTCGCATGAATATTGAGACTTCCCTCATCTTAACACTCAAATATTTTGTGCTCAGATAAAGATGTTGCTTTTTAAAAACAATACCAAAGCAAAAAAAATATCCACCTAAGACCTTACTGTTGAGTTTCACCAAATCCAAATTTCATATTAAAAATTTTAATAGCATTTCACATTGTTGACATTGCGATTTATCGATTTCTATAAGCAGTCATTCCCGAAAGTTTGGAGTGAATCGCCGCCAAGGGAAGATGACAGGCGGGAAATGAACCGGGAAATGAAACGACATCATCTAGAGCTCCACAAAAAGCATTTTTGTATGTTGTAATTATTTTTAATATGTTGCACTTTACCATGTGTTTTAAAAAGGCCATAATCTTTCATTTGAGCACAACTTGTATATGAATGTGAGAGGAGTCCTCTAAAAACCAGATTGAACCAGCGGCCCGGAATCATGACATAATCTCGATAGATCTCTTAAAAATAAAAATTAACAAAAAACTACTAATTATACCTGCGACCATTGCTAGCCGGGATACGCAACTAGCTCAACGCTGTTTGTTTACCATGCAACGTTAAAGTATAGGCCTTACCAGCTGTGATCATCGGTCAGATCAACCCTATAACCATGATTATGTCGTTATGTATTGCTATTTAAAAGATTAAATATTTACTATTACATTATAAATAAGTAAATTGAATTTTAGAAGTTGTTTGTTTCTTTGTTTGTTTTAATGTTTATTCAATTTTAAGATAACGGAAAAACGGCAAAACATGTTGAACGCAGTAAGAGCTGGCACGGCTTACTAGTTGCCTATCCCGAACCGGAGCAGTGATCGAAGATTATACATACATTCAAATAATTACAGGCAAGGGCTTTGGGCCTATACTATAACATTGTAGAAGACCGCTTTGCTGCTGACAAAATAACCTGAGACGTACTATAGTGAACCACATGAAACGCAACAAGTCATTTCCTCGAGTCCAATCGCCGCGGTACAAACACCGTGAACGGAGACCCGGTCGTCACAGTTTCCCGGCCGCCCGGGAAAGCCCCGTTCGCCGGCACGAAAAGCGGCGGCAGCATGGCAGCCGTCAAACCTCCACCGTTCAGTGGTGCCGTCACAGCTCTGACGGTGACACTCGGTACTAGCGACGGAGGCGGCACATTGGTCGGAGGAACATACTGGGAGCTTACAAATGATGGAATGGCATTGCTAAGATTAATGCCTACAGGTCTGGCTTGGAAAGATTGTTGTGAAGCTGTGAATAGTGATTGCGGTCCTGGTATTGGAGGGCGTGCTGTCCCATTGGTGACTGAAGCAGCTGGGGGTTGGACGGTGTTGTAGTAGATTATCACGCGACGTCTTGCAGACATTGGGGTGTTGAGATTGTTGACAGGCAGAGCTGCAGCGGTCTGAAACAAAAGCGAGTTGCATTTGACTACTAACGGCCATATTCCACTAGGGTTGCAACCTCCTGATCCTAGGCCTTCTTACCGCAAATTTACTATCACCACCAATGGAACAAAACCATTTAGAGGGCCATGGATCGGCAGGTTGCAATCCTGGTGGAATATGGCCTTTACATATTATTACATATTTGATGCCTTATAAATATTTTCATTTATAGGCAAATGAGTGTTGAAGTTGAAGAGAGCTTTCATTTCATTTCATTTTATTGGTGTCCATTGACAAAATATAATTTCGTATGAGTTACTTATGGCCGGTTTTACAATGTCCCGTTAAAGTGTTAACTGTCAGTTAAAATGAAAATAAAGGTATCTGATTGGTTGTGACCTTGGAGATAATAAACTTAACTGGCAGTTAACACTTAACTGGACGTTGTAAAACCGGCACTTAGCTACTTAGACCCGGTTTTTCAGCGGTAAGTTAAATATCTAACGGTCTGTTACCTTGTTATTTGCTTAGCAACGTCCAATCAGAGCTTTTAATTTTTTTGCTAATGGTCCGTTAGTATCTTAACGGGCCATTGAAAAAAAGGAAGTAGCCTGCTTAGCTGTGGCTAACGGATAAGAATTTAAAATTTACCTCTTATATTCTCGACTCTGATGATTTAATTAGATATATTATGAGTTATATCAAAAGAATAATGTTTTTACTTACAGTCAGGATCATCGCAGTGACGAGAAGGATCCCCTGAATACGAATCGCTTCCATTTCTGGTGGCGAATAGCAAAAAACTGGACAAAATCTATAAGCGTTTTTACCCGGACAATTTCATCAGGCGAAATGAAGTGCCGAAAAACGATTGCCACTAAAACCACGGCCCGTGAAAATCCATTTTGATTCTTTTGTCGTCGGCTGCTTTGCCGCAAGGACACTTTCTATTGACGAGTAAAAAGGGCTTACATCAAATGTGTTAGCAAACCTCATATTCAAATAATAATCATCATTATACAATCTAATTTGTTGGTCAACATATTTTGAGTGAATAAAATTTGTTTTGGTACTTCCTTTTGAGAGTGTTTTGAATTGTGAATTGTGTGCCTGTTGTAATAATATCTCAATTACGATGCATTGTATTGCATTCCACAAAAACTACCTGTGTCGAATTGCACTGTAAATTCAAAAGGTCAAGAGAGTTAGATAAAATGAAGCTGCCATTTGATAGAATACCACATGCATGAGTTTTATATAGACTGGGATAAGGTTAGTAAAAACGAGGAATAGACAATAAACATGTTTATTTTATCACATTCGTATTTAAAGAGAGTCTTTGCTAAAACTATCATCTAATTATAATGTACAACTTTCCAAAGTCTTCTACTACATTTACATTGTGACACAGACTTACCTTGACAGCACTATTTCAATTCGATAACAATACAGCTCCTGCAATACATGTTATCTCACTGGTGGACAGCATACTCGCATTGGTTTTTAAACGGGAATTAACGTCGAGGTTGTCCACAAGTGAGTTTAAAGAAGGCTGCTGTTGCAGGTGCACTATTGTAGATTCATTTTAATTATTCTGATTTTAGGTTATAGTAATTGTAAACAAAAAACAAAGCATGATTCAGATTCAGATTATGTCGCAGATTTTGATAGTATCTATTGAGTTTCGTTATCTTATTTCACTGCAAATGTATTTTTATAACTTGTAAATGGGATAAATTACCATTTTCCATTTAATTTGCCACTAGACATCTTCCAAACAAGAAGTAATTTCCAAATGAAGGAACCAACTTTGCCACTTGCCAGCGCCCTCTAAATGGATTTTTTTAGATTTGCTTGTATGCAAAAAATTTATCTAGGTGGCTTTGACCTTGAGCGAGATTCAACCCAAGTATTCTTTGACTCTGCCATTTTCCTCAGCCTCTTAGCAACATTCGCGTCATAAGAGAGAAGGGAAACATTTCCATGTAGAAGGCCCTGGTTGTGTGCTCGTATAGAAATTCAAAGTGTGCTGTCGATGGCTGCCATGCCTTGTCACAACACTTGCTTTCCACCCAGAAGGCCCTGGTTGTGTGCTCGGATAGAAATTCAATGTGTGCTGTCGATGGCTGCCATGCCTTGTCACAACACTTGCTTTCCACCCAGAAGGCCCTGGTTGTGTGCTCGGATAGAAATTCAATGTGTGCTGTCGATGGCTGCCATGCCTTGTCACAACACTTGCTTTCCACCCAGAAGGCCCTGGTTGTGTGCTCGGATAGAAATTCAATGTGTGCTGTCGATGGCTGCCATGCCTTGTCACGACACTTGCTTTCGCGGTCACGGGCACAGAAAACGGTGTAGTTTTCGTGACCATCATTTTAGTTCCCCCGTTCTGGACCGTATCTTACCATTTACCCTGCGCACGCCTATGCTCTACAACAATTTTCACGACAACGAGAGTTGAGTGCACAAAAAATAACTAACAAATTCATAAATAATTACTTTTCCGTAATAATGAGTAGCGGAAAAGATACATTAAAAAAACTTCGAATTGCATAGTAACTGAAAATGAATGATCATATTTTCAATCATCTTGCTTGATACTTACAAGTTTCATTTTAAAATAATTACACACATGTGTATAATTTTTTTATAAACTCGTGTTGCAAACGATTGCTGTTATTTGTGCCTTGATGCCTGTAATTTGCACAAGTAAATCAAGATCAAAACAACGTTGGAGAATTGTGTAGACCGTTTTACCGGAAAAGCTGCTAACCGGAAAATAGTTTAATTTGCTGTTGTGGTTATGGTCATGGCACGGCCATTTTGTTTTATTTTACTTATGCACAGATCCTACTTGTGCTTTTCTTCCTTATCAACATACCACATGCACTTCTCTCCAATTCCATTGTTAAACACTTCGTCTTCGGATTTTAGAACCGCTCGACTTCTACCATTTAGATAACTAGCACACACGTATTGTTGAGATAGGACATTCTTTATCTTCACTTTGTCATCTTCCTTATTCATGATCCACTGACCATTAGGCTGCAGATCAAACAGACCGCTTGACTCTACCGCAAGAAAGTCAACGAAAAGCGGTTTTCCAGAAAAAGGATGATCTTTTCTCAGCGACGGCACAGTCAAACGATGTGTTAGGTTTTGCCTTTCGTGGACTATGAAGAAAAATCGATCATATGGCCGGAGATGGAAAAGCATTTCGTGATGCTTTTTGTCACTTTTGACTTCTTCTCGAATGGCCAGACCCACTTGGGGCTTGCTGATGTTTGTGAGGTCAAGGAATATGTACTCGCCGGTGTCGTAGTTCAGGAAACTGAAGTTTTCCGGTTGGTATACAGATCCTTTGCAGACGGTAGCGCTTAGCACCAAGAAAACCAAATAAAAATCCATTTCCTATCACCTGATTGTAAATATTTTTATTTTTTTTAGTGAAAAAAAAACACAATTGCATTTGTTTTGGAGCCCTCTATTGAACACTAGTTTCCGCTATGTTTGTAGATTAATTGAGACCAGCCACCAAATGGCACCGAAGGCAAATAAACCAATTAAAGGTAATGTAGTTCGCCTTGAAAGGATAATTAAATCTGGAGAATGGATCATAAAATGATACCGAGTATTCGTAAAAACGTTGCATTTGTTTCATCACACATTGCACGTGATTTTGAGATTTGTCACCTTTTCTCATAGTTTCTGAACCTTGAAAGACCGCGTCAGCTGTCGTAATGTCATCTCTTTTTACTTTCTGACATTTTAATAGAAAAATTCAATAACAATCGTTGATAATACAATGGCACTAGGTTATATTACATTGCTTACAATCTCTTAAAAAATTGCTTAAACGGAATCAAAATAGGTGATATCATTTTTTATTATGATTAATCATTCAAGTTTCCAATACTCGCACGATTAACAACAGAATTGCAATCGATCACAGTGAGAGTTAGGCATCGTACAAGATTGAAGCTCTGTACTTCTCAAGTCATCTTACAAGAACGAAGAACTAAGAACTAAGAACTAAGAATCAAAAACTAAGAACTAAGAACTATAATAAGAACATGAAGTTGGCCTATTTGCTGACCACATTTCTTCTCAAGGCCATCGTAATTGACACCAAGAAGTATGACGGTGCATATTTTATTCGCAACGTCGTAACCGGACAATACCTCTACATACACCATTCGAACCAAAAACCAGTAGTAATGACCGCGCGAATAGAATTAATCAACGAATCCCATAATTACTTACGTTTCTATATTATGGAGAATATGCAGGATAGTAATTATGTAAATATAATTTCGGCAGATTTACGATACACTTTATATTCTAGTGATGAAACTTGGCGACATAAAGATAGACATGTTGTGGCTCTCCAAACTGATATTAGGCACAAGCATGAAGATCGTTGTTTGTGGAAGATGGAATTTCTCGATGATGACAGAGTCTACTTTAAGAGTAAGAAGCACAGTGGTTATATTTACAGTGATAATTTTGAAAATGAGGATGTACGAAAGGTTATGACTTGGAACAATCCGTATCGAGGTTGCAGCTGGAGGCTGCATCCTGTGAGGAAGCGTAGGGATATTCATAACATGACCTTGAACCACGAAACCAGGAATGAGTTTGACAGTTGATTTTTGTAATGAGTTCTTAAAACGATACTTCTCTGTTTTAGATTTTTTGCTTCATGTTAAAAATAAATGTGTTATGTTAGAACATGATAATGTGTTGTCTAATTTTATTTAGTCTGGCATAAACATCAATAAGAAATATCTCATCATGCCTAACATAATTGTCACATACAAGTATCCACGATAGCGCTTATTCTTCAAACGCACCGACTCGTCTAATTACATCTCCCAATTGCAATACGTACCGTTTTTATGCTTCAGATCTGTCACAACATCCACCAAATGTCTCTTTGGATTACGAAGTGTCTTTCCGAGAGCGCGGACGGTGTGTTTTAGCGCAGCCGAAATGATATTGTAGTTGTTGGTATTGTTCTTCAAGATGTTGAACCGGAAATAATGTTTTTTACTGTCGATTAGATTTAGGATCGCTGACAACAGCTGAGGCTCTTAGCCTAATGTTTCCACATAAAGGCAATGGTCGGTGAAGTGTTGCAAACAAAGTATATTCCGTAGAATTTTTGCCCTTGTTGACCTTGAATAGAAATGCTATAAGCAGAAGGAGCAACGTCATTTTCCTTTCAGTGTCGATGTTGTCAACTAATGTAGTATTTTTACGAATTCTGAAACTATTCTTTCGTAGTTGCTAGTCAAAAACTATGTTGTTATCTTGCCTTCGGAAATGTATATTTATAAGTGTACTTCCATTTTTGCATTGTGGTGTTCAACGTGTAATCACAATAAACAAGAAATTTAATAGACTATTGTCACAATTTTATTGCCGTTATATCTTCGATATACGCACGGTTTTTTTGCGGCTTTTTGCTATTGATGGCGAATGCGAGTTTTATATTGTTATGGAACAACTTCACAGTTTGTTTCGACGTTTTCATACTACAGTACTGCTGAAAAGACATCAAGAGAAGTGTAATAAAAATGAAGATCGCCTTATTCCTTTCGGTGATTGTCTTCAGTGTCTGGATGATCGACGGAGAACTTTTCCCAGGCACCCATCTAATTCGCAACTTCAAAACTGGACATTTTCTCATGTTACAACTTACGGATTCTGGCTGGAAGATGTTGACTTCATCAATAAATGACATCGACGAAAGTAAACCAACGTATCTGTCATTCAAAATTGTAGACAACGTAAAATCTCAAAACATATTAGTGCCCGACGTCGAGTTTCGTGTAATTTCGTCTGAAGAGATAGTGAGAGATGAAAATCGACATCTTGTGACTGTAGACCAAGACAAATCCTACCACAGCCGGGTGAATGCTCAGTGGGATTTTGAGTTCGAAGAAGATTTCTTTTACATTCAGAATAGGAAACATGAAGGGTGGTTGTATGGAGACAAGGAGTCTGGAGGTCCTGTTTACCAGGCTTGCAATTTGAAAACGAAGGAATTTGACGATGCCCTTTGGTTCGGTATCCTTGACGATATGGATGCGTTGAGCATGCGAAGCGGTAGGCTTGACAAGAAATTGTTGCAGCGCTTTATACTGGAAAAAGAGGCAAATGCAACTTATTTGGGAAGGAAGGTCTATAATGGAAGAAACGCGACTTTTGAAAAATAAGATTTTCAAATAAATTAGCCTCAGTTAGTTAGTGACACTATAAAGTCAGATTTTGTGAAAAATTGAATAAGAAGATTCAATTTTTTAAATAATTTTATGTAGTACCTTACATATTTTTGTGAATTTCTTCAAGGAATAAGAAATAATATTAAATTCCTGAAAATGAGTTGTGTCACTCAAAAACAATATATGTTGTAAATTGATTGATATTTGATTTCCATTCCATACAACTGATGTTCTTTGTTTTTAATTAAATTGTCATTAAATCGACAAGGTGTTAATATACAAACGGCAATTTATTTTCTATAAAACATGCAAGTCATAATTGGAATAAAAATCTGAAATTAAACTCGGGTTTGTAATTAATGACTAGCTGCTAACAACGTCGCCTAGTTACGTACACGAGTGCAATAATATGATTTCAATTTCCAATACAATCTCGATTTTAATTTATTTTTATTGGTCATTGCATGCTGTATGAGTAATGACTGATAATGCCTCGGGAATAACATGACGCCCGCCAGTATTTCCATCATGTGCACATACCATTGTTGTACACAAATAGACAACTGATATATCATTTTGTTTACAACTAGAGTCACCTGATTGAACAAGAGCTATGGGCTCTGTGAGATGTGTGCCAGCTACGATCTTCGGCATGGTATGTGTATTTCAGTAGTATGTTGTATGGTATTGGTTGAAGATGCGATTATTTTGCTTCTTATCGTCTTTAAGGTGGTAGGCAGAGTTGTGACAGATAACTTTAAAATTTATCTAGACAAATGATAACGATAACTATATATTTTTTATCTAGATAATAGAAAAAGATAACAGTATCAAAATTATTAAGATGAAAGATAAAGTTAACCAAAATGTAACTAGATAATCAAAAATATATAAAAGATATTCGATGATATTCGAATCACTACCCCCCAATAGTAACTTCTGTAGGTACCTATGTTTTTTTGCTGTATGTTTGTGCGCGCTCTGCAGACCAAACGCCTAAACCGATACATTGATCTTTGATAACTAAATATTTAGTTATATATTTACTATATGTTTAGTTGATAACTATATATTTAGTCTTTGATAACTAAATATACGATAACTATATTTTTTATCTTGATAATAGAAAAAGATAACAGTATGAAAATTATCTAGATAAAAGATAATTAGATAACTAAAATGTATCTAGACTAGGGCGAACGCAATTTGTGTTGCGTTGAAGATGAACGTAGCGGTTTGTATTTTGCGCGTTAAAAGATTGAGGCAAAAGCATTTGAAAATCATGGAGCAGCAGGCCGGACCATTGCTCTCTCAAAAATTCTGATCACTTTAAAGTGTTAACGATTCTGACCTTGCTTTGTTTCTGTCCGAGCTGTCGGGTAGCGGAAATATGCTCATTTTGAGATCAATGAGCAATGTGCAATGAATGCCCAAGGGTTTTTGTTAGGTTTTATGAGTTGGTTTTTATTGGGAAAAATCTGGTGTGATGTTTCGATTTGGTGTCGATGGTTTCTAAAGGCTAATCGAAATTGGGAACATTTGAAAAAAATAAGCTCTTTTAAATAAATTTCCGTACTTTTCCAAACTTGCCCAATTGTCGAATTTTGCTCTTTTTTCTGCTTTGAAAGTGAAGGGTGTGGAGGATTTTCTTGAAAAACGCAGGGGGTCTAAGTTGAGAACAAAAGTAGACACCCTGAAAATTTCATCCCACTCGAAGCAGGCGTTTGGCCTGTAGAGCGCGCGCAAACACACATACAAAAAAAACAAACAAACAAACAAACAAACAAACAAACAAACAAACAAACACACACCAAGTGTTTAGCAGTTGTGAAATTGATGATTTCGCTTCGCTCGTTTCGCTCGCTACGCTCATCAATAATCAAAAATATATAAAAGATATTCGATGATATTCGAATCACTAACCCCCCCCCCCCCCCAAAGTAACTTCTGTAGGTATTTTTTTTTGCTGTATGTTTGTGCGCGCTCTGCAGACCAAAAGCTTAAACCGATTCATTGATCTTTGGAACTCAGGTGCAAATTTTTAGCTTCTCAAAAGTAGATATACAAAAAAATTAAGTCAAGAGATCTGTAATTGCAAATGTCTAGTGGCTGGGGGTTGGGGGACTAAAATAACCATCCCATAACGCCCCCCCCCCCCCACCGGACCATCATTTAAATTCAGTGATACTGTAAGAGAAAATATGTGTTCCAGGCGAATTGAGCTTCAAAACTGATATTTCAACAAATGTAGTATCCCTACAACAACGTGAAACTTCCTACAGTGATCCCTTGCTGATCATACGCTATGCATAACCCGTAATTACAAACATCACGTGGTGTGCATTATGTCACTACCGTGGTATTTAACAGTAAGTTGATATAAAAGTGTCTCCAATAACATGAATGCGTACCAGACAATACATGAGCTTCTGATTTATCCAGTTGTAATAGCAGACAGTCTAAACAAATCACTGTCCAGCAAGCTTTTAGCAAAGGTTTTTGTTCGATGCCTGCCAGTAGCTGCAACTGCATTGAGCTGAATACATCGTGCTAAACCGTGGATGCAGTTAGCGTAAGCGTTAGCTTAAAGTAAGTCGTGTTTTTTGATACAGTTTACAAGTACCTCAACCCAGAGAAAATACTTTCAGACTCGGTTGAGGCACAACATGGGGCATGCCTACTTAGTCTATAAATTAAGTTATTTGTTATGGCAACCACTAATATGATGACGCAGAGTTCGGAGTTGAACCCAGGGTTGAAAATTATTGCAATATTGGCAATTTTTTGCGTGATGATTTTTGTTGTATTTCTGAAATCTACGGACAAGCCCTCTCGGCTTTGTAGAGAACAAGGCTATTAATGCCTACCGAATTTTCCAATTGTTTTGTGATAGAAAATAAACAACAACTTGAAACCAGTGCGCCTCAAATTGGGGAGTCCCAGCAAAAGGGTATATAACAATAGTAAATGCCCCCAATGCCCCTGGGCGCTGATTTCCGAACGTGAGACATACAATAGACAAACAACGATTTATGTTATTAGATGCTTGCTACGATCCCTGGTAGCACAAGGGAATAGGAAACTCTTACCATTCCCTATAATCTGTTGGACTCGCCCAGCATTAGTGAATAGCAACACCTAATTCCATGTGCATGCTGCACTTATCCTGTGTCTTTGGTTTTGACTGCTAAACTTTTCCGATGTGGAGATCTAAATCAAACGTGAACTTTGATGCATTGACACTGACAGATGCACTTAATTAAGCAGTAGAATGACCTGTGCAGCAGTGTCAAGTTTTCATCTACCCATCTTGATTATCATATCAAGATTGCTTAAAACAATTCCCAGCCTGATACACTGAACACGTCCAACGTTCATATTACGATCTCTATGTTGAGCGTAGTCTTTCGGCATCGCTTTACAATATCTTCGGCAGCAGTATCGTCATGGTATCTTTGATCTGGTACATACCCTACGGCTAGAAATGTTTAAAAATGCACGTGAATCATGAATTATTTATTCTAGTCTTAAGAGCACCAATTTAAAAAATTTTAATTGGGAATAGAGTGCTATTTTTGAAGTCTTTCTGTCTTTGACATCTATTTGATATTTTCGCCAACTGTTTTAATGAAAGAAAAAAAAATATGTAGGTATAAAATTTGCTGGGTGCTGGTGAAGCTTCTACTAAATTCAAAGCAAGTCACCCAAAAAGAGCACTATCTCATTGTCTTATGTGAAGGCTGCTATTGCTGTGGGCAGTCTGGGAAAGCTCACCAAACAAGGCAGTCTCTCTTTGAGTAAGCAAGCTTATTTTCATCTTGCCAATACTTGTACAGGTGTTACTTCTGATGAATGATTGCTTCTCCTCTTTGATGATGACCGTGCCAGTAGTAGTGAAAGAAACTTCAGAAATATTACACAATTGTAAACACTATCAACTCAAATCAAAGTAAAACCCTGAACACTCCTACTGAAAACTCTCAGCACGATCTTGCAAGATCTCTTGACAATTATTCTAAAAATATCTTTGACAAGATATGTCAAGATTTTACAAAAATTTCAATATCTTCTCAATGTCCTTCTCACAACAACATATATTTTCTATTTCAGAATACCCGAAAATGCGGGTCTCCGTCATAGCACTTCTCTTCGTAATTGCCTCTGCGTCTGAATTCTACGACGACCCTCCAGGCACCAAATACTACATCCAAAATTCAAAAACCAAAAAGTACCTATTCATGGGCAGAGAGAAAGGCTTGCCCAACGAAAAGGTATTAGCCCAATACGCTTACATCTGGAACTTCCCAAACATAATACCGCCTTACGACGCTAAAGACTCACAGTTCTACATTTCGCCAAACAACGCAATCGGTCCGTATTACCAGATCCAAAACGTCGGCTGCGCTTGCACACTTTTCGGCAGCGAATACACAGTCTCCCCCGTACTCAACAACAGCGTCAACATTGTGATGGGCTGGGAGAGCGGTGAGCACAACAACACCCCGGAGGCGTTGTGGAACATCCGACACTTCAACGACAACTTGTACATCCTGAACGTGCAGTACGGAGCGTACATGTACGCGAACGACGATATTGCCAGTCCCACGTTGGTGGACCGGAACAAGAGGTACGCCGTGCTGATGCCTTCGGACACGGCAGGCAGGGTGGCTGGCACAGAGTGGCTGCTGATTGCGGTGGACGAGGGTCAGGGGTTCGTGGCAAGATCGGGTGACCAGGCGTTGGAGACCGTTGTAGCAGACGAGGAGAAAGATGGAGAGAATAAAGATGGACATGGTGCACGGGTAGGGGGTGAATATGGAGGGGGTGAAGGGGGACAGGACCAAAATGGAGAAGGTGTGGAGGGAGGTGATGAAGGGGGTAAAGGGGAAGAGGGAAAAGATGGAGAGGAGAGGGTGAAAAATGAGAAAGTGGCGAAGGAAAAGGAAAATGTGCGAGAGGAGAAAGTAGATGTGAAAGTCGAAGGAGAAAAGGAAACTGGAAAGGGCAATTACGAGTTGGTAGAAAATAATAAATCGTTGAAAAAGGATCCGCCAGATGCAGAGGGAAAATTAAATGAGAGAAAAATGAAAGGAGAAAAAGTGGTAGAGGATAAAATAGTTACACAGATAGTGGGAGTAGAGATAGGGGATGAGAAAAAAGTTGCTCCGACAGAAAAAAATGCGTCTGTTTCTGAGAAAAAGGTAGAGGGGAAAGTAGAAAGAGAAAAAGTGAAATTGGACCAAGGTGACTTGGAGAAAGATGAAGTAGAAGGGAACCAAGGGGAACAAATTAAAGAGAAAAAGGATGAGCTGGGTCAAAAGGATGTGGCAGTGAAAGATAAAGAGGAGCAAGTAGCAACGGAGGAAGATAAACAGAGAACCGATAAGCCTCTAGGAACGGAGAAGATGGTGGCAGTAGAGAAATATGAGGAGATGAAAGAGATAGGCGAGAAAGTAGATCACAAGAAAGTGGAAGGGGAAAGGAATGATTTTGCAGGAAAGTATACGACGGTGACAGTTGAGCAAGATGGTAAGGTGAAAGAGCAAGGAACGAAATTGGAAGGAGAAGGGGGAGGGGGAGGTGATAAAGCTAAGCCGGTGGAAAAGGATTTGACAGAGATATTTGAGAAAGATGCTGAGGATCGAGTGGAAGGAGGGAACAAAGAGCAGAAGGACGTGAAAGAGGAAAAGGAGGAACCTCTCGGTAAGCCTTTTGAGCGAAATTACGGGGAAAAAGTGGAAAATGAGAAAATGGAACAGAGGAAAGTGGAAGAGAAGGAAAAGCCTGTATGAGGGAGTACAAAAGTGGTAGACGAGAGGTTGGATGGGACGACGACTAGTTGATAGAAAAAAGCGATGCCGGCGAAGCAGAGGAAAAATAAATAAACTGTTCACGGAACAGTGACTTGACGGTTAACACCTGTTGGTTTAGTGGTCAAGGTTTCGAATTCTTATGTCTATTTTATACACAATTTTTGGTGTCGATCTATAATATTATTTGCATAATGGGTTGCGTTCCTAGAATAGCACTTTGTATTTTGTATTTTATGAACTTGTGTTGGTTTTACTTATGTATTATGTGAAAGTCTACAATTTTAAATTTCCCCGTAAATTTCATCGACCAAGTAGTACCTACAGCAAGAATTCATTGCACTCAGGGTTCATTAAAATGTGACTGAAAATGTGAGGAAATGAATTATAAGTGCTTGTATAAAATTTGACAGGGAAATATGTTTCGATCTCGAGACACATTAAAATTTAAAGTGAGATGGTTCCTTCGCTTCATACATACCTTCTGTTTTAATTGAAAAATATTATTTTGGGTTCGGATATAAATAATTTGACTGTACTGTGCATCAGGTTAGGGGGCTTCTGCACCCTGGGGCATTGGACCGGTACCAACATAAAATTGACCAAATTGTTACATTAGTTACTAGCATAGTTATGATCACATTGTAACATTGGTTACTAACATAACATTGACCACATTGTTACATTGGTTACTAACATAGCATTGTCCACATTGTTACATTGAATTGGTTACTAAGCATTGCCCTTATTGTAACATTGTAGAATACCGGTTTGTTGTGAACAACTGATTGTAAAACACGTTATTAATTGTATCCTTTTAATAATAATATTAAACATAATTGTAGCCATGGTGTTAAAAATAAACTTGTGAATATGAATCGAATAAAAACCGCTTCAAAAATCGACTTAATTTATATATGTATTTTTGTATCAACCTTTCTATGGGGTTAAGAGTAAAATTCCGCTCCATTTCTTGCGCAAAGAATTATTATTGATTCAAAATATAATATAGGTTCTGCTTGAACTAACAAGTTTCCTCCATTAAGTTTTATACACACGCCATGCACATAATTTATAATAAACAAAGACGCACATTCGAGCTTTTACCACAAAACCACCGCCCGCAGTTTTCCACACAAGTTGATTTTAAATTAAGAGTTTCGTTTCTATACTCGCTTTCGTATCTTCCACGAAAGAAACAGCCACACGGAACAACTTGGTGCTCTGAGGAGTCTTAGATGAGAAAAGCAATCGAGTTTGCGGTGGTATTACACGATGAGTGTCTTAGTGATCATAAAATGCAAAAGAAACTTTAGAGATTTCAAAACTGTAGAGATTTCAAAACTGTAGAGAAACAAGCAGGTATTTTCCCTCTTCGTAACGGTCCGTTAGCTATGTGGCTAGGATTCCATGACATCATGACTTGACATGACGGTATTTAACTTTCCTTGATATAATTTTATATACATTTAGTAGGATTTTCAGAACACCGATGAAATATTGTTTTTGATTGCGTTCCAATTAACAGGTGTTTAGACTTAACAGACAGCTAGTTGACATGAGCATTGTACGATGTGATTCAGTTACTGCTCATTCGTTGCGTTGACAGCATCGCTATTTTTTTGTAGCCTCGCAGGTGAGCAATAATTTTAAATTTAGTGAACCTTTTTATTATATTTGAAGGGGTGCGCCGTTTTTAACTATTTCTGATAATTTTCACCAGATGTCAAAATTGTGCTTGGGCGGGTTCATGCCTGATCTCACGTTGGGGGTGTATCAGCGTATATTTGTGGTGTGCTCGTTCATGGCGTAATTAAATTTATTTACAGTCACCATACTATTTAAATGAACAAAGTTTCAGTATCTGACCGATTCCCGAGGTATCGATAACCAAACTCAGTAAATTTATGCCTTCACTGGCTTTGTGAACATTTTGGGGAAGGGCGTCCTGCAATTGTATTCCAACATTACCTCAACTACAAGCGAAGTAAATGAAAAATGAATTACTCTCGGGTTACCGGTACAATTTTATTAAATATGTTTTACTTGTTCTGCATGTAATCACTATCCGATTACTTATTACGAGTCATATCCACCCAGTCGTCACTCCACATATCTGATGGTACGACGATAAAATAGAAATTCACCTCACTCTTCATTCCAATAGTATGTCAATAATTGAATCTTGGCAATTGGCAACGACATGAAAATAACTATTCAACTCATCTCAACCAGAAATCTTTTAACGAACGCTTTAATTTGTCTTCCAGTCAACCATAAGATGAAAGTCATCGTAGCACTCGTCTTCACCTTCATCTCCACTGCATGCCTCGAAGATCTCGACGGCAAGACCTACCACATCCAGAGCGCAGTAACCAAGAAATACCTCTACGTAGACCACACCCTTGACACACTCAACGACCCGGGTACCCCCAGAAACGTGAGCATTCTCGAAACAGCAAACAAAATACCAACTCCAAAACTAGATGCCCAGTTTCTCGTGGTGCGAAACAAAGCCGTCGGTCCATACTTCAACATCATCAATTTGGGAACTAATGCAACGCTGTATGCCACAGATACACTTATCAGCTACGAAAGTGGCAGTCCTGTCTACAAAGTAATGGCCTTGAACAATGCCTCGCTAATTAACGCACAGGAGGCGATCTGGAACATTAGTACCTTTCGGAACGACACGTATATTCTGAACGTGCACTTCAGATCTTATCTTTACACGAGCAACGCCCTAAACAGCAGCGCTGTTGTGGAGGGTTGCTGTAGTTTTCCGCTCCTGTTGTCCTCGGAGATTGGTGGAAGAGCGCTTGGTACACAGTGGCTGCTTGTTCGTGGCGATGCAAATGTTGAGGATGAAGGGCAGATGGACCGGAAAGACGCTGGGAAGATGGCAGAGGATAGGGCATCGAAGGAGATAAAAAAGAGGTTGGAAGAACATGTAGATAACCAGCAAGGTGAAATAGAAAAGGAAGATGATACGGAAAAAGGAGAGCAGTTGGGAAATGTGGAGGTGGTAGTAGAAGAGAAAGTGGTGAAGACGGATCAGTTGGGGAATAAGAAGGCTGTGGAAGAAAAGGAATCGACTAAGAAGGAATTAGAGCAAATAGAAATTGAACCAGGCTTAGGAGAAAAGAAAGTAGATCTGAAGAAATACGAGCAAGTGGAAATTGTACCATCGGTGGAAATAGAGAAAGTGTATGACAAGGAAGACGAGCAGGGGGAAATGGAGTCAGCGAAAGAAGAAAAAATTGAGAAAAATGAAGATGACGAAATGGAAACGCAACAATGGATGACACCTATGGAGCCTTGGCTGAGAGAAGAGAAATTAAAAACGAATGAAGATAAGCAGGCGCAAATGGAGACAGCGGGGGAAGAAGAGAAAGTGGTTGGGGTGAGAAGGGAGCAGAAGAAAACAAATTCAGGACATGAGGACGAAAGGAGAGTAGATAGGGTGCAAGGCGAGCAGTTGCAAATACCGCCGGGAATGGATTTAGAAGAAGTGAATAGGATGAGATACGAGGAATTGGAAAGGTCTGCAATGCTCGGATGGGAGACAAGGGCAAGGGTCGGGAACACAAAGGTGAATAAGGTGACGGTGGACCCCAATGATCCAGACTTTAAAGCTTTTGCTCTTATGTTCAACTGCCGCCTCACTACGACCAGAAGCCCTTTTACCACCGTCCCTTGGGTCATCTATTGGCCCTTCCCGTATCCGGGTAGCCCTTACGTGAGGCCTAGGGTCCAAAGACCTTAGTCATTCCTGATTCCAACTTCAAATTTTGGGTAAGGGTTGTTATATGACAAGGATATGAATGCCTGTTTCTGACAAAGTTATCACAGTTGCATTTCATTTTTGTATTAATGTGTTTTCATAAATATTTTCAAAATAAATATTTATTTACTTATTATTCTTCGTGTAGGTATTTAACTTTATATTTAAACCATTTTTATTATATTGAACAATTTTTTACTTCCTATAAAGGTACTTCTTGTTCATATAAGATAAATAAGAACAATTTGTTTATTTCCTTCAAATTTTATCCTTTTTTGCATTCCTTCATTTCTCTTGTTAATGTAAGTGTTTCCCTCTAACAGAATTTTCACCGGCGTCGAATTTTAATTTCAGCTCGATAATTATATCCCAATACGGAACTCTCTCTTCCCACAATATTTACTCGAACATCTTATGCAGTGCTGCATAGTAATTAGTCCAGAGATCCTTGTAAAGTTGTACCTCCCCCTCTATGCTAATCGCGCACTTAAAGCGGTCAGTTCCTGTGTACCCGGGACACGGGATCGATTCCAGACTGGGGCAAAAGGAAGCTGCGACATGGTCTACATTTAGATAGTGAATATCGGAAGGCTGGTCGAAGGCTTAGTGGACGAACATAACCTCTAGCTTAATGGGTTAATTAAGGGCATGAGATATGGATATAACTATGCATCTACTGTAGGCAACCCTGTTAAGTCTACGGAATATGGCTAAGATGTAACACAAGCTCGGAGCTTGGGGTTGCTAGTTAGTATTAGATAGCGGTTCGCGAAGTTCACGATGGCTGGGGTGATATTTTAGTGTCTTGTGTACTATGTAGTGGTCGTAGAAACAAATGTGCCTGATTAGCTCCGGGCCTGGTTTTGTGTTTATCATGAGAATATGCGTGATGCTGTTATGGTTGGTTCATAGATTCGATGAAGCGATAACGTAGGCAAGGGAGTGATAACGGAAATTCGTATACTGAGACATGAGCAATGTGAAACGCAAAATTGACAATAAAGTAAAAATGAACCAAATCCCAATCAATTATTCTCATTTACTTTAGTTAAAGTGTGTATTTGTCAAAATTCTTGTACGTCTATTTCCCTTTTCTACCAATTTTAAATGTTTTCCTCCAATATTTAATGGAACACTGGAAATTCTCATAGTGGAATTAAAACTATTTTATATTAAAAAGCTTTTTTAAATTGCTTCGTACGAAACGAATGCAGCATGATCATTAACGATTAAAATATTATCGTTGTCCCTTGTTAATGGATTTAAATAGAAATTTTAAGAACATGACATTGCAAAATTGTGCGGTCATTGGTACAGAACTAGCGCCAGACGCAATAAATGGCAGGTAGATGATCTTTATAGTCTTCCGGGGCTTTACCAGTGTCGGCGCTAGCTTGAATTGCCAAAGGTGAACATGTAAACAAAACAATGTACTGTTAATATTAATACACTACTACTAATATTAATATATTATAATAATACACTATGCAAATCACTACTATGTGCGCATTGTCATGGGCAACAGAGAGGTATTTAATATTATTTAATCAATTGCTCCTAAAGGTAGTGGTCATAAACTTCAAACGAAATATTTCGGCAGCCGCAAAACAGAATGTTTGCCCATTCTAGCCGAAAGAATCAAACCAGATATGGCTCTGCCAAACATTCAGATAATGAAGACGCAGAGGAAGATATTATATTTTATTACGATGGTACAGTCTTGTATGTGCATAAGCTAAATGTTTTGATGTTTGATTGATAATAACAGTGATTGAAAATTAGCATACAATGGATGTATTCAATTAGATGGCGCCAACATGAAATGCGTTGTGTTGTTTGTTTGTGTCCGCACAACAATGTTGATTCATTGAGCTACCTACGCTCAATTTGACTGCATAGAATTTCCCTCTGATGATGAACCAAATTAAGAATAGAAATGCGGAGAAAAGAGTTTGGTACATTCTCACGAATTCTGTTCCTTTCCAAATGCAATGTTTAGGTGCCTCTTACGCATGAAGTATACCTACTCTATGGTCAGTTAGAACGGTAAAATAATTTTGCCACGAATAATTGAAGTTTAGGTATCTTTGGCGGTAACCTATCCATTAGCTAAATCAGCGCACTGTTGCTTAACTTACGCTGAAATCTGTAACCACTGTGTCTTTCCATGTTTTTAATATTTATTTTTCATCTATTCATATCTTTTTGTATATTCAAGGGAACAATAGAGGGATTTCATTTTAGATCTCTCGATTGTATTAGAAATTATTCAAATAAGTGCTTCAATAAATTATGGGTCCTTTGCTCGTGACAAATATCTGCATTTGATAGGGTAGAAAAATCAATAAAAGAGAAAAAAGCGTCAGAAAGTACCATAATAATTCACAAACAAGAATTGTCTTTCAGCCACAATTTTTTTATTGACCAACATAAAAATTTGTTTTTTTGTTTAACATAACAAAAGATACGTGCGATTCAAAATACACAACACCGTCATTCTTCCGGCTCATCGGGATACCACTGGGTAGCGTTAACGGGGTCCTCAAAGGGAACTTCTCTCACAGCTCCAACGTCCGGAACAACGGTTTTGATCCAATTGTACACAACATTAGAACCAACCTCCGAGTACATCGAGAACGACATCTCCTTAACATCACACGGCTTTTTCTCCCTCCGTTCCGACAAAATTCCAACCACCAAACCACCGCACACCAACGGCCCACCAACATCCCCTTCGCAATTGTTCTGCCAGCCACGAATATTCTTCGAAACCGCGCAAAGATAAAAGCTATCAAAATGGATCATCTTTTTAGTCAAATCCTTTTCAAGTTTCCTACAAAACCAGGACGCGGCAACCCTCACTTTAAACTGTCTCAATGCGGTTAAGAAATAATATTCGGGCACATCATACTCGGCCGGATCTGGCGTGGCGTTCAAATCTGCCTCTCGGATGTTTGCGTATCCGAAGCCCATGCCGAGGCAGTAGTTGTTGACGAATTCGCCCTTAGGGCCGATCCTCTTTGCCAACGCCGCTGCCTTGACAAAGGCGAACGTGAAGTCGAAAGGTTTGTCCATGCGGATCAGTGCTACGTTCACGTCGAACATCGTCGACAAGTGGAGGTACTCGGGGTGGATGTAGAGGGTCGTGGCTTGACGATCTTGATGCTCTGTGGAGGATCATGACGTTTTGATTTATTATTAATTTTCTTAGACTCACTTCTACTATATCCTAACTTTAGCACTAGTTTTAAAAAAAACTATTTCAAACTGGGATTTGATTGCTAAATCAAAAGTCTCACTGGTTTCCCGACGTTTCGTAACATATACTAGTTACTTTATCAAGGGTGAAAGCTTGACTGACGTTAAAACATGAACAAAAGAACCAACAATTATTGTTATTAAACTAAGCTTCCTAAATTTTAATATCTTGTCAAAATCCAAAAATAATGTTTTATTATTTGAAGCCATTTTCTGCTTACTAGGCTCCGGACTAGATCCAAATTCCGATACCAAAACGCTATCTCCTTTTAAAATAAAAATAAAAATGTTAAAATGTATGGATTTTGGAAGCAGTGGACTATGGAGATCAAAAATCAAAAGAAAAAGTGTCCTACAAACACAGTGCTATACAATGTCTTCAAATCTCTCGCTTACATGTAGTCAGAAAGTGTATTATCAACTGTAGGCATATGCAATTGTGGAAACACATGAGCTAATTTGGGGCCGTTGTTGTGTTCTTCTGGAGGAACTGCAGCCTCAATTGAACCCAATCAAAAGGAGTTGAATTAAGTGCATTGAAAGTACGTAGGCACCGTTATTGCTTCCCGTACGCTGATACATAGATTATTAATATAACTATGCAGTTGTAAAAGTAAAACTAAAGGATAAAAGGATTTAAGGATTTTGACCGAATTTGCCCATTGGATGAGTGGCGCATATTACTCAGCCCTTCAGCATGAAAAAAAAGACTCGAAAGAAGAGATAATTTTTCAATTCGTAGCAATGTAAATGGACTGACCACCGAAAACGAAGTCCAGAATTCCAAGCTAGAAAAACGTACTATCGAGGTCGGCTTAAGTTCGGCGTCCCGTCGTGCAGCGTTGGTAATTTACGCAGAGCGAGCAACGGAATCAGAGGGGAAAGAGAGAAAATCTGCGTCTGTCTTTTGTCTTTTAGCCCACAGCGAAACAAGAAGATTCCATTAATAGATTGAATTTGGTTGTTCGAATAGTAGGTATAAAACATAATAATATATCGTAATTGCGTTGCGAACTGTGTACACCGAACGAGCAGCAAGTTTATACATTATAATATTATAATTTTGCATATTTATTTGGATTCCTAGTTGTTGTTGTAATCTGTTATCAAGACATTGTGTTCATTAAGAATTAAACGGAGAGTCTTATGAACGTAAGAGTCAAAATTGATTTCGTATCCACCACAAGTCTTTCGGGCAGCTTGTATTACTGAATGCAAAGAAAGAGATCGACTAGTCTCATAAATTGACCCAAATCGAATGTACAATCAAATCATCGTTCCCCTTTACCTGATGGTCGAAACCGACTTCCGTTGACAGCTCCAGCACGCACAAACGTCTTCTCGTACTTCCCTAATTTAATTTCTCTGTTGACTGTTTTATTTTTGGTGTTGTGGTTGTCCCTGACCAGCTGTTCGAAACAGCTGGCCGCCGTGAGGACGAAATCAGGATGTATGACCACGCCCGAGCAGATGATGCGTTTGGTCTTCTTGTACTTGCGCACGAGGTAGCAGGAAATGTGCGCGACAAAGGGGTACTTCGTCAGGGGCACGGGATTGCCGGCAGCGACGCGCAGGACTCGTTTGTTTACGGCGTTTTCGTCGGGAGTCGGTGAAGGAGCGACGATGAGTGGTGTCAGTACGCAAAATGGGACTATGATTGATAGAAGTACACGGTAATTTAGTTGCATGGTGAGTTTTATGGAGAAACTTAATGGTAAAAAGATTAAATGAAGGTGGAAATTTTGTGATTGAGTTTGAAATAAATATTCATGGAAACAGAGTTATGGCTGGAGTATTGTTGGTAGACATGGATAATATAAACAGAGTGTTACAATGCGAGAAAATTGCAATAAGTTTTTCAAAAGCCATTCATTGCAGTAAACTCTCAGTTTATATTCAGTATATTTCAGTGAACATCATATTTTAAGTTTCAGCATATTTCAGTTTTTATAATGTATTTCAATCGACCTTTCCCTTACTCTTTAATCGCGGCCATTTTCGACAGATAGGATCCAAAAACAATTGTCAAAATCTCAGCATTTAGACATTGATTGTAGCGTCTAATTACTTAGCTTCTTTAAAAATCTTTCGAAATCGCAAGATCTACTCTTAATGATTGCCCGAGACCACGAATTGTCTAATCACCAGAATCCAAAAAGGGTAATTTTACCCACGAGAAGAATAAGAAGGGATGCAAAGTTCGGTGTGGTGAAAATGCAATATTATATATTTAAAATACAGTGCAAGAAACCATTTGCAACACTTGCTAGAGCTAAAAAGAATTGCATCGAATTGCAATTGACGGCTTAGTTTTGTGAGTTCTCGGTCGGCGAGGCTTTTTAACGTATTTTTGTGTGTACATAAACATATGTTATACGTGTGAACTGTGAAGTGACCCATTTTTTCGAATCCAATGTGAACATGGCTTCGAAAAAGATTGCAAAGCTTTGCGAGATCCATACCTCACAAGATTCTCGGCATTCCCTTCACCCAAAACTCACAAGCTTAATGCCCAGACTGTCGATTAATGTAGAAACTGGTAGTTGTAATATCTGATTTACTATCTCTTACTGATCTGGTGGGAACACTAATTGCGATTCAAAGTGCCCTACAGCGACTGCCAAGGCACCTATACTATATTCAAAAATATTCCCGTAGCCACTTCACTTACAATTACTTACTTACTTACGTACTTACTTACTTACTTATTTACTTACTTATTTACTTATTTACTTACTTACTTACTTACTTACTTACTTACTTACTTACTTACTTACTTACTTACTTACTTGCTTACTTACTTACTTACTTACTTACTTACTTACATACTTACTTACTATACTTAGGATAGAATATCTGGGTGAGGTTTATCTGTGGTGGTAAAATCTACTCTCGCACGAGGACCTTACAAACACACACAATTTAATTTTACAATTTAATTTTCATATTGAATGATAAGTTAGCGAGAGCTGCATTGTTCCGACTGCTGTATACAGAGTTGTACAGTTGTACAGTTGTCCAGAGTATACAGAGTAGTAACTCGAATTATATACTTTGAATAATCTCCCACAATGAACAATTCAGGAATCAGAACTGTCACTTCTCTAGTATTAATTTACATGCAGCATTCAAGGGAACGAACCTGTTTTTCCAAGTGAATTTTAAGAAGATAAAGGATATTGCCATGGTCTATAAGATCAAATGGATTCTTTAATTAAATTCCCCGACAAAACACAAATGTGTTACCATTTTAATTAACAATTATCAATTAACGATTTTGAAGCAAAAGTCATAGAATATTATTTTAAAGTATTCATTTGGTAAGTAAGAATAATGCTATAAAAACAGTGATCTTCATTACCTCACAAGCTTGCTTCTATAAGCATATTTGTAATAATAAAGAAAATAAACAAGTCAGGAAAAGATATCATGGCGTTATCCATGGTATAATGATCAGTTTGGTGTTGCCAAATCATCAAAACAATATAATAATATTTGTGGGAAACTAATAATTCATTGTATGCTATGCGAAAACTTTCATGACAAACAGGTTGTAGACTTGGCAGGCCAGTGCAGCTGCTGACCAAGGTTAATTAATTCAAATGAAATGTAAAAAAAATAACGCACCCGCCATTTTTTATAAAACAGGAAAGAAGAATATGTAATGTGTCCTCATTATATTATAGTCTAACAACCGATAGGTCACGTCTGACCACAACAAAGATATACCGGCAAGATTCAGTTCCGAAAAGAAAACAGGAGAAACAACAACACACAAGGAAGATCACACGACGGTAAAGGACTTAAACATAACAAAGGTACATTATAATGAATGCTTTTGAACCGAAAACTGGAGCTAACCTATAATACCATTGAGTTTATTTCATACGATAATACTCATGTAACGGTTTTTTATTTGACAAACGGGAACTGCACTAAAAATGAAAACATCGCAGGAACTCTCGAACGAAAGTGAAACTATCATCCACACAAAAACAAATAAAATCTTTCTTGTCTGAATTAGAACACGTGTTTGCCATCTCCATAACGTTCTAGTCGAATCTATCTTCGAACGCTATTCCAGCATCGAATACCAATCATTATCGCACCCCAGCTCCAATTGACCCTGATATCAACACGCCAAACCGATCCCAAAGATTTGATTACTAGCCCAACAAATGAATCGGACGCTTTGATTGATTCGACGTATTGTCTGTCCACTGACGCGGCCAACTTGACCTCGATTGACCTGCCACGCAATCACGTGGTCTCATAGGCAAGCTCGCGTTGGCTGAGAAACAGGTCTTGCCTCAGATTGTTGATTGCTAAAGTTGGTCAGTCTGGTTTCGGATCCAGTAGTTGCAAGGTTGTTCGTGAGCAAGGTGGTTCGAACGTCAATGTTTGTGCCGAATTGACATGGAAGTTCACTGTTTCTTCGTAATACCAGGTAGGAATATGTGACACTGCAATAGTGCACAATCATTCAAGACAGTATCATGTTATATATGTCAGTGTATAAGTAAATATGTGTTTTGTGATGATTTATTATGTCTGTTTTTAAAGTTCATTTCATGTTGCGGCTTTGCTAATTAGTAATTAGGTATTTTTATGACTTGATGATATCTGATGGACGATTATTGGGATAGGACAGTGACATAACTGGAATTCAGTGGTTTACTTTTCAAATAAACTCTGAATAGAGAGCCGGCGTTTGTCACTGTAATCTTTTATGATTGTCTACACGTGGCATGCCATGCGGTGTAAAATCAAGCGCACATACCGCGGATGGCTGGAGTTTACGAGTTACTGTCCTACTTTATAAAGAATAAAATTAATTAATATACGACAGAAACAGCTGACATCAAGTAATATTAATGCACAAAGGAAAATGATACTGAAAATAATTGAATTTAAGTCAAATGATTGGCGTACAATTAAAATTCATTAAAATTTCACGAAAAGCGATCAACTTTCTGTTTTGTTTTGTTATATTATCATGTTTGTGACGCGGGTATAATTTATTTATTTGTTTCGTTTCTTTCTTACAAAAAACACAAAGGCATTTGATGTTTAGGAAAAATATATATACATAAATAAGTAAAAAATCCCACGTGAGTTTTCAATCGTGTGTGGGCGATTACATAAGATTTTTTTCTTAGTATGCAATTCAACACAGCCTATAACCACTAGATAATAACAAATGGATGCTATTTTGATCTATAGTTTCCTATATAAGTACATATGGTGTCAAAATACGGCGAATAAATTCTGACAGCTCTATACTGTGTATATCTCAACAGGACTTCCACAGAAGTACAATGTTGCCGTGAACAATGGAACACTGTATATCACGCTTTGTGGATATAGTTTGAACCGCTAAAGTTAATTGATAATTGCTTCTACATATCTGGCTATTCATGGACCCATTGCTATCCAGCACAAGCCGCTGCGGATTATATCTGGCAATTAGCGAGATTGCTGATGCTGTTGATGGTGCAATGAGCATCGCACTTTGTTTGTGATTCATCGGTTGCGACTTTGTAATTTGTTGGTACATTGGTTTAAATTTGTGTTTGACCGCAATATGTAATGAAATTATTGTTTTAAAACGAAAATCCGTTGGGAGTATTTGATAATTTGGTGGTTACTATAAACGGATTGATAATTGTCACACACAAAATTGTGGGGGGGGGGGGGGGGAAGTGTTACTGTCACGTGCTTCTTTTTAAAGGTATTTTGAGTGCGACTTGAAATGATATTGACTTTCTGATCAGATATCATCTCACATAAAAACCATAAAATTGCACATTGATGTTTAAAAATTACCAAAAGTATCACTGCAGTTCGCTAAAATCTGCAAACGGATTATAAAAACGCACGTGGCATGCCACGGCATACGTTAGCTGGACTTCTTAAAAAGAATGTTTCCTCGAGCTTAAACCAAAAACGGGATTTGATTACAAACTCGAATTAATTTATTAGCATGCGGAGTTATGAAAAATGGGAGATGAGAATGAAATGAGAAATTGTAGGCGTGGCAAGTAAGGCTTTCAAAAAAGCATTCCTGGTGCTTTCAGGGTGATAGACAACCTGACAAGAACACACTGTACCCTACCTTTGTTCTCAGCCTAAACCCGATGCTCTTTCCGGCAAAATCGGGATGAAAGTTTTGAACCAATCAAAATTTACGAATTACTTGGACGCTCCAGAGCCAGAAGTTCTGAATGGTTTTTGATGAAGATTTGTAGAGGTGTGAAGTTAACTGAAATGAAGAAGGTATCCCTGAAACCTCTGTTATCTTTCGTTATTGGAGTTTTTTTCTAGTTTTATTGAATATATTTTCGCGTTTTTTTTTTTACGTGATTCAATCAAAATTGTCTTGAACTCAGATTTAACAAGCTCATTTTTCTATAAAATATACTTAACACTTGGCATACTATTTACGACGTTCAGACTTCATCCTTTTTCTCCTCTACAAACAGTTTCGCTCATCTTCAACGAAACACAAATTGCGTTCGCGAAGCCCTAGTTTAATTTTAAAATTTATTCTTTTCCTGTTCAACTTTTCAATTTATTAAAGAAATTAAAATTAAATTGCATTTTTCATGAAAAGCCTTGTCGTACCTATATATACGAGTTTCTTTTCTATGATTTAAAATTATTTCAATTTCTGAATGTTTTAGTCGGCAGAAAAGTGTTTCGCTGAAAATGGATGTCTTCATTTTATACAAACAGTCCCCTGAGCTACTATCACGTGCCAAGTGATCTTATCTCCATGAAAAAACGTCCGTTTCTCCTGTTCCAATTGCACGTAAAATTAGCACTTGCAGCTTCAAAATTTAGAATTTCTATAGTGTATAGGATTTGTTGATAACATATAATATTTTCTTTAAGTTAAGAAACAATATTGAAACAAGGAGTATTATTGTATCCTTATCTTAAGACGCAAAATCAATTCAAAGGCATATCAAAACAATGTCTTTTTTTCTCTGTGAAACACCAACACTTTTTAAATATGAACAGAGTTGGCACATCAATTTTATTGGGATATTTTGGAAAAACATGTGGACGTTTTTCCAGAATAAACGGCTGCGAAATAACATTTTTGATGTCACGAATTACAAAATATGAAATTGTTTTTTATCGGTAAATAGCTAGGGGCTTGAAATTATACTTTTGTTGTGACAATTTTCGAAGGTAACAAATGAAATATGTTCGTATAATTCTCAAATAACGCACGCAAAAAACAACCACTGGAAATACACATCAAAATATCAACTCTGCACAACCATTAAAAATGTTTTCGCCCATTTCGTAGCTTGGTTAACGTTTTAGCCCTGAGCTAGTTCCATGGAAAATCCCCCTTCCATTTCATTTTCATCGACACAAAGGGCACGTACTATAACAATATCAAGTTATGATTGCGGTCCATTCCATTGGTATGTTCGATTAACCGAAACTCTAATGCATTGAATCCGTCGCAAGTAGCGTAGCTTCATTGGGGGGAAGAGACTACAGATATTAATTATCACAGTGTCACGTCTGCTTGGCGTATCATTAGCACAACTTTTCATGAAAAAAATCACCCTAGAAGAAGTAACTAGTAAATGTTACGAAACGACGGGAAATCAGTGCACCTTTTATATAGCATTCAAATCCCAGTTTGAAATAGTGTCTTCAAAACTACAATTCAATTCAATTTTAATTTATTTATTCTTGCATTTATGCATGTGCATAATTCTTACTGCCTACTATATGGCAAGAAGCTCACACCAGGTTTAAAATATCAGGTTAATATCTCGATATCAGATATTATATCGTCGGCTTAGAATTGAAGTCCAAAAAGAGCCGAAATGAGATTTCGATATGGGATCTCTACTGCGACGATCACGGTTTCAGCTCTAAGACAACGATGGTGTATGACAGTCCATGATAGTCCATGAAAGTCCATAATAGTTCATCATATGGAGCAGGGAATAACGCGAGACAAACCTTTACTGTTCAGTGTCGGACTGGCTACCCAAGGTAGGACTGGCTGGTCCAAGCGGTGAGGTGGTCATCGCTATATTTTTCGGTTCAACACAACACTTAAAAAGTCAATTTTCTAAAAGAAAAAGGTCGTCGACTATTTTGGGGGCCCCGGGGCGGCATTCGCTGCCTAGCCGCCCTGGCCAGTCCGGCACTGGTATACTATTTATTTGTTTACCTCGAAACTTTGATCTCAAGTTTATCCCATGTACAGCACGCCACTGGCTTTCAACTATATTGAAGCAGTATGAAAATAACGAGACCGGAAAACCCAATAGAAACCAACCGAACCGCAAACAGCCAAAGGAATTTATTATCTTCATTGTTGAACGAAGTATCAATTCAGCTTAGCCGCTTCATCTTTCGCGATATGACCCATACGAAGATGTGTATGCCAAAAAGCGGAAGGAGAATATTATCAAGGGGGTAGAGCGAAATCGTTCATTTGAAGGGGATGTCGACTGCTCTTTCATTGCCGGTAATCGATAATCTATAATGTGGTGGTGGTTTGGCACTTGAGCCTGTTTCTTTGTGATCATGGACTGTCTTCAAAGACGAAAAATATCCATATCATATCGATATGAAAAATAAACAAATAAAAGTTATATTGTGGCAAGGGAATTCTGAACTTCTCGACTTTTTGAGCAGAACCTCTAAAGATTTGAATAAATCCATAGATTTTATCGAGGGAAATGTTCTTTTCGTGGAAAATTGGTATCGGATATACTTGCTTTGCAGCGGTCGAAGACGATGTTGTAAAACTCTAGAGGTCGTTCGGCACAGATGTGCCGGAAAATTGCAAACAGTTTTCCTTTATAGCTTGGCAAAGTTTTTATAAACGATTTCGAGTGGTTACATACTCCGTTATAGCTTGACCACTCTTACCTTTGAGAGTACGGGACTTTAATGTAGTCTGCTTTCGCGGCTTTGTTACTTGTTTTCCTCTGGTTTGAAATGCTATCTTGAACACGGTATTTTCCTAGAGATGGTGTGATATTTTCTTGATGTCTTTTACGTAGGGTCAGCATCAAGATATAACTCATTATTAAAGTTGACAGTGACCACTTCTTATCGTGGTATGGGAACATGCAAATTTTTCGGTATGCGAAAATACCAACATTTGAATTCTTTTGAAACATCAGAGTGAAATTAAGTATTCAAATTTTTTACTGACCTCTGAATAGAGTTAGAAAAGTAGAGAACGTGAATGGATTTCACTTCGATATTCGTATATATTATATTATAGTATCGTGTGTGAAACAAAATTTTTTTTTTTTAGGAACCACATTTAAGGACGCTTGCATTGGTTATAAGGGGATTTGAAAGTTAGATGAAAGTTATTCAAGTAGAAAGTTATGCTAACAAACGAACTTCCAATAGGTTTTCAACGTTTGATACGGAAACTATAGGGCAGCTCTCTCTTTTTTCCTTTTTGTTTAGAGAAAATTGGCCAAAAACCTCTTTGTTCATTTTAATTAATCTTATTACCAGAGAATAATATCTTCAGAAAAATCACAGCCCTTTCCCCAAGATTATTATTCAACCATGCAGAAAATCTCAAATTAATTGGTATAATTTATAATTGGTCCATCATTATAATTCCGCGAAATAATAAAGCTTTTAAAGCTTTTAAAGCTTATGTATGCTAATACTATCAAAAGTAGGTAAGCCATTTAATATTAGCATAAGGTAGTGGTTTACCTATAAAGCTAATGCTGTGGACGGAATTTCAAAGAGGAACAAACGATGGATCACACACAGATGTGGTTAACAAATAAGGGCACTTGGTTCTGTGCGCATTGTTCTGTAGTTCTAGTTTCCATTGATCCTTTGGTTGTGTGTGTATATTTTATATTGTAATACCGCAAGTGCAACAATGCAATGTTAACTTGTAAACATAAAAAGTTGGTTGTATAGGTAATTATTTGCAAAAGAGGTTTCATTTGAAATACCTACCCCTGACAATTTGAAAGAGCTCTTGTTATTCTTCAATCTAAACTTGTTTATAAAGTCTCTGTGTACACGTGTAGGAAACCAGCTTGAATACACTAGCATGCAACTCTGAGTATGAAGTAGTTTCACTAAAGAAACTTCTCGTTGAGCTACTCTTTAATGTTTCATCTCTAAAACGCTAGAAAAAAGCAACGAAAAAAATGTACACGAAAGTGCGCGATACCATACTGTTCCTGGATTCCTTTTTCCATGCTTCAGAATTTTGAAAATGTTTGAAGAGAACTCCAGGAGATGAGGCTGCGCACGAAGTGGCTTAAGCAAACACCGAAATGCGCATGGTCCATTGAACCATTTTTGCCAACCAAATTCTAATCTTACGTTTCACATCTTGAAATAATAAGACAAATTTTAGCAAAATAACAAGTCAAGAGGCACTTCACAATAGCCTGTCTATACTTTTTGTGACTGCATAGTTTGAAACTTGTTTCTTGGGTGGAGTGTAGTCTTTTGAATTTTGCCATTGTGATGTAATTTGTATTTGCAGTTTTTTTAGGTTGTATACCACAGATGAAAGATGATACCTAGTTAACTATTAGTGAAATTTAATTATTAGATAGCTCATGATTGCCTTGCACGAGTTGCTAACTAAGAGTTAAATTTTAACTAATAGTTAAATTTAACTATCAGTTGGTACAAACCAGTCTTAAATATATTTACGCTTAGTAAAGATATTCACGCAGTTTAAGCAAAGTTGACAATATTTTAAATGTTAACATAGTTATAAATTTCACCAGGAAATTTTGATCGTTATTTCACTTGCAAAGCAGTTAGGAAGTTGGTTTGAGGTGAAGGGAAGGGAATCAATTTGTAGGTACAAATTCCACGGACAAACGAGTTTCTCAAGTTGCGTTGAAAATGCATCCATTTCATTTTCCTATTTGATTCGGCTACATACAGCGAGTCTCTTTGCATTTACCAACTATCTTGGAATTACATTTTCAGAGCCATTCTACCCAAATATTTACACCTCTGATCGAATAACTTATGGCGTATTCGGTTGGCTTTACCAGTGTACACTGAGTGTACACCGAGTGCAGTTTTCGTATTCGATTGGGGTGTTCCACTGCGCCAGTGCACAGAAAGTCACATTCAATTGGGAGGTCTACCCGCACTGTACTCTTTCCTGCACTGACAGTGATAACGGTGTAGACCAGTGTAGACCTGTCATTGTCGTTTATCTTCATCCTAAATCAACTTCAGCAAAGATGTTAGTCCCAAACGCATTCTGAAAGCTTAATGACGAGTTTTATAAAGATAAACAGGAGTGAAAAAGTTTATTTGGCTGCTAAAGTGTCAAAATAAAAAACGAAATGTAAAATATCAAATCTGCCATTAGCTTTCAGAAGGTCTCTAATTGTCAGTCTAATTTCAATACCTCGTATCTGCATTTCTGGAAAAAACTTCACGTCATCAAACAATTTGAGAAAAATACTTTTTCCTGTCCGCAAACTCTCGAACTTGAATGAATCAAAAGATTACTTTTCATTTAATTCTAAAAGCACATTTATATTTAATATTTTAAAATCTCGGCAAGTAATATTTCGAACGCGTTTTTTTGTCTACTTAACATTTTACCTTTTGCATATACGAGGTTTCGCAATGGGGAACGTGATCACTGTAAAGACTTCATTTGACATCACTTTCGAGTTTCATTTACTACCAAAGGGAATCGTTTGCTTTGTTACCAATTTTCTCGAACAATTACATCTTCGGACCCGTTTAGCCAAAAATCGATTAACTTCAACTACAGTCTAACGGTATATTATCGTGGTTAGGTCAGGTTAGCATGTACCTATACCAAATAATGATGTATGTGGGCACGTCGCAACTCTTTGCTTATGTCATAACAAAAGATTCCTATAATAATAATGAAATATCTTTATTTGATTAACAAAATGGCTAGACTCACAATAATCAATAACAAAAAACAAATATAAAAAATGTAATGTATATAATACCTAACCTATACGTTTCTGTCATCTAACCAGAGTACATAGCTAACCGTATACGTGCATTCTAGCATGCATACCTAACTTCGTACCTTTCTACCTACTCTTTTTGAGGGTGAAATGGAGTGGATGTGGAATTGGATGTCTGAGAATTTGAAGCCAAAAGGTCGGGCTACCACACTTCTGATAATATGCCAAACATTCGAGCATATACGTAAAACGCCGATATACAGAGAGAAATGCCAAGCTACCAGCATGCCTTTTTTGCTTTTCATTCATTTCCCTGCGCGCCGGTGCAACAGGGAAGCCAACGACAGCGTCACGACATCGCGTCGGCGTCGGCGTCGGCGTCGGCGTCGGTCCCAGGCAGTAGGACGTCGACGTCGGTTTCGCGTGCATCGTTTGCTGGCAGGCGTCGTTTGATAGGCGTCGGTGTTTCGAGTCGACTCGCGCCGCGCGCAATAGAGCTCCGAAAATATTCAAACGGAATTAATTCGAAGGCTTGCGGCTAGATTGTGTTGTCTCAGGTAAAATACGAATGATGCGTGGGTTTTGAAACGGGAAAATGAAGAGTCGCTCTTTGTACGTCTATAATCTTTTTTATTTTTTATTTTCCTTGGAAGTAGAGGGATTTTAATGAATGAAACTGGCTTTTGTGAGTTGACCGTTGAATGAAACCTATCGAATTTCTATTGTTATCATTTTATGGAGTACGGCAGAGACTGAAAATCTTGTTAAGAGTACTCAACATATTTAGGATGTGAAAATTTGTATTGATTTATCACCAGGTTTTCTAAAATGGCAAGTTCATTTAAATAAAGTTTTCCACTTCAGCATATTGTCGGAATTGTCTTACAATTGGAATCGTCACGAGAAAAAATCTTACCGGAATGGCAAAAAGGGCTATAGGACCATTATTTTCGCGAATATTTTCATGCTGATGTATAGGAAAGATCAGGTTATGGTCATGATAGCGAATTTTTTCGCGTTGCTAAACAAAGAAATCCTCGATGGTAACTTTTACTTAAGTTGTGGCAAATAAGCGCTTGGCATCTTTATAAACGAATTACGCAAAACATATGAACTATTTACAATTTATGTAATTAAATTTTAGTGTTAGAAGAATGTCGCTTTAAATTAGATTCATTCACGTGTGTAAAGATCAGCTCTATTTTAGTCAAGCAATAGGGAAAATTTTCCTAATTAAAATTAATGATGCTGAATAATTACTTTGGGATATATAATTAAACTCCTTGTGGATTGACAAAGCGTTAACAAAATCAGAAAACAATTACTGTAGCTACATACCCTACACCTCTGCCTTCATATGACTTTGATCAACTTCATTTTACTTAGCTATATACGCATAATAGGCAAATTATAACAACCATGTACTTCAGTAAGTGTGGATATAACCATGTGCAGTGATAACAAGAGCATTTATTGTAATCAAGAAGCAATCAAGAAGCAAATAATCTTTTCCGCTCAAGATTGCATTCACAAATACGAAACAAAAAACTTCAAGGTCATAAAAGAAAACTCTACAAAATCAATAATAACGGAACGGACCAAAAAACTCTATAGTTACCAATTGCATCCTTGCTAAGCAAATGCAATCTGCAATTATACAAAGTGTGATTATTGTTTGTTAATACCATAGCAGGAGTGTTTTGTTATAATTAGAACTAATCTGGCGTTTTTATTGTAAGAGGTTAACTTACAATTGAGGTCCGGAAGAAGAAATCTGTGCAATTCCTGTGTTAGTGTTGCGTAGAGCCTTGCTTGGCAAACATCCTTAGTTCACTTTCCTTCGAAGTTCGTTGTACAAACAGTAGGATTGTCCCATTTGCGGGGGTGGTGACAGTTTGTTATATCCTTCAGCTGTGTCTTAACCAAGCTGTAATTAATAATCTGTGGATTAATGTGTTGCTTTGCGTTAATGGAGATTTTTAAAGGGTGGTAAATTTAAATGACAGTTACAGTAGTGAATGTTGTGGTAGTGATCTCTGGTGGGAGAAAAAAGTGACTGAAGTTTAATTCGACATTATTTGAGTATGCATCTCTATTGATCACCAGTTTTATAGGTAACGATTTTTCTAAACCTAGTGAAAATTATACGGCAATTCATACTTTTTAAAAGACATTAAATATCCAGTAATATAACACCAATAGAAATAATAACTCAAAGCTAACAAACAACATGTTTGTTTGAAAAAGGAATTTTGGTGATATTCATATTACCTTTCAACAGAAGTAGAACAACACAACACTGTTTGCATTTTTCCTGGTTTTGCGTGTGCAATTCAATACCATTGACTTCAAAAAATGAAAATTCTGTATCAGTTTTTAAATGAAGTTACTAATAATGAACCATAGAAGCATGAATAGACGCATGGAGTCTCTACACAAAGCGACACGGCTGATGGTTGAATTAATGAGATGAGCTTGGGACAAATATATATCCGGCATCCTCGTCTTCCAAGCACAATAGAGTAAAGTTTCCTTTACAGAGCCGGAAATTAATTTTCCTTACGCCTAATCACAAGTTTAGTGTGCCTTCCCCTCGATAACAGCTTGGCAACAGCTATGACTTGTAAAATTCTGTTGACACTCAACACAGTAAGTGTACATTTGCTTGTAACCATAGCGAAGAGATCATGAACTTCACTGATCAAATTTGTATTCGATAACAATGATAGAGTCTGAATTAAGTTTGCATAACATCGATTTGCTCCAGTGGCTGTAATGAACTTGACCCATAACGGTTTTTTGTCAGCGTATACGCATTTGAGAGATAGTGACGTGCAAATAAAGATTTTCTTGCCTATCAGGCATCGAAGGTCACCAACCTCACGCATACTACCACTACTAAGCTTGTCAAAGTTTTTACCATTTTGATGCCGCAAAACTATACAACTTTCAAACAAAAGTATTGATTTTTGGAATATAAAATTATGCACATTGTGTATCTCATGCATGGTAAAGAAATTAACAATATTTCTACCGACAGTAACATTGATTCATAGGACTAAATGAGAGTGCAAAGCGTAAAGCATGAAACAGGTACAAAAGAGTTACCGTCCAGGACGATTGGACTGAATCCGGGGGCCCCGACTTCCGGGGGCCCCGACTTCCGGGGGCCCCGCTGAAGGTCCCCAGACAGAATCAAGAATTGACACCACAGTTATTGTGGCCCACTTGGGTCAAGTCTAGAAACAAAGATCTCGAAAGCCCTGTCCAGGGATGACACTATATTGTTGTAGAAATGTATAGCATTTAATGATGGTATACTTTGAACCACTTGTATAAACGAACGACGAAATAAGAACTTTGCTTTAAGATAGCCAAAATGTGCTTCGTTTCCTAAGAACTTTGGTCTTTGGATAGGAAAGAATTGCATGTGTGTCGCTAGATTATAGCGAATTTATTATTATTGACTGTGTTTTTAAATTGAGTCTCTCCCCCCCCCCCCCCTCCCACCCCCGCCATTGGGCATCTAAAGACAAGGTACGCCGACCACTTTTTGACCTTAAAAATCTGGAGGGAAGGGGATTCCCGTATGTAAATTAAGGCTACTGTCAAAAGGGATGCAAAAATATGATCAATGTTCAGAGTGTTATGGAAACTATGGAAGTTACGTAAAACAGTTCGCAAAACTTCAATATCACTCTTTCAGAGTCTACTCGTCGTTTCTTGTTCTGTTGTGAAAATCCAGTTTGAAATATATTATTTTTTTATGGAACTAAACTGTCAGACTCTGCTCTCACCGTTTAGCCACAAATCAATGCGTCTGCAGCTAGGTAAAGTTGAGAGTACTTTTTTCTTTGATTTCTTTTGGAAATCGTTTTATCACAAATAGCTATTTATGTAACCTATGCGTCCCCGCAGACAAGCTTGAAAGCTTTGCGGGACACAGCTATGTAAAGAAAAATGCTCAATAAAATTAAAAAATTAAAAAAAAATAAAAAAAATAAAAAAGTTCTCTGGAAAACTTCAAATAGTTTACATCCGTGAGATGAAGTGAATGGCGGGCATTTGACGCGGCTTTCCTTCGCATTTTCTGAGAGGAAAACTCTAAGATGTCGTCACCTTGATTCCTGGACGCTACAGCGGTAGAATTTAATAAGGTGCGGACATTTTCGGTTCACACATCACAACAAGCGAAATAGTATAGCGTCTACCACGTGTTTTATTTCAGCATTTTCAATTTTTAGTGCGGGGACCTCCGGTTTTATAACATCGCAAATAGTTTATAAATTGACAAGATAAGCTTTTAACCTCTACGCTAAAAGGTGTATTTGTTAGGACATGTAGTGTAAGACGTGATATGTCATGGTGATATGTATATGTGGGATATGCCAATGTTTGTAATTGACGTACCAAATACCTTGAAATAGGTCTTATGGAAAAAAAAATTTTAATTTAATTAAATTTAAAATTTAAAATTTAAATTAAAACACCGTTAGGGAGTATTTTAAGTAGTTTGTAAAGTCTTTGCAAAGTCTTTGAAAAGAAAGTGATTTTTCAGCATTTCTCGGTTTTGGTGCTTTTTATCCAGTAAGTTGTATCCAGACTTGTATGATGGATATCTAAAAAGATAGGTTTCTGAAAGGGAATAATCTGAAACATAAGGGTGTGATTGTCACTGCGTAATAATTTGTCTAAGATGTGAAAACATGTCTGAAATAAGAGCCGAATTCTTAATTCAGGATATTGATATCATAAGAAAGTAATTTATAGGTAAGAAAGATGTTTGAATTATACATGTAATGTGCCCAAAGCGGCAACCATTAAATAATGCAATGTTTATAAAAAAAAAACTATCCCTCTCAGTTATCCAGTTGTGGTCAGATATAATTGTTAATATTTGCGCTCAAATTACATCAGAACTGAAAAGAGTAAATGTAGGCATTATGTTGTAAAATTATGTTGGCATCCCTTAATTTTGATAAATTACTGCTTATTTACCTGTCCAGTGTCCACAACTGGAATTGAACCAGAACAATGAACTTGGCCAGAACTTGGACATCCAACCCATTTTTAGCGCAGCTTTACCAACAGAATCCAGGTTGAATTCCATTTTTTTTTTAGTATGAAAGAAGCAAAGTTTTACCACTTGCATAAAAAGGTCTAACGTAATGGTTATTTTAACATGCTTACACAAATATAATGATCGAGTTTTAGTTCATAGACACTGATAATACCGATTTGAAGATAACGTATGCCCTATAGGTAACCTAGGGCTTCGCGAACGCAATTTGTGTTGCGTTGAAGATGAGCGTAGGTAGCGGTTTGTGTATAGCGGATTAAAAGGTGCAGGCTGCAGTCACAAGAAAACCATGGAGCACCAAACCTGACCATTGCCTTCTCGAAAATTCTGATCATTTGAAAATGTATACGGATTCTGACGTTCCTTTGTTTCTCTTCGAGGTCAACAAAGCTGGTAACCAAGGGAACGAAGGAAACCGAACTCGTATTGAATCAGCCGTCAAATCACGAAAAAAACACCACAAAAATGCTAATAAAAACCAATTGGAAAAACCTACCGAACTAAGATTTGCAGGCATGATAAATATGTATAAGGCCAACATGTTTAGTTTTGGTGAAGTTATGTTCAGAACTTTGAAATTTACAGGGGTTCAAAATTCTGAAAAAAATCGATAAATTTCGTAAAAATTGATTTATAAAAAATTTACTGAACCGATCTTTTTCAAAAACGCAGGGGGTCTAAGTTGAGAACAGAGGTAGATACTCAGAAATTTTCATCCATGTCGGTTCAGGCGTTTGGTCTGTAGAGCGCGCACAAACACAAACACAAAAAAAAAAAACATGCACAAGTGACTTTTTTTTGGGGTAAGTGAAATTGAAGATTTTGCTCCGCTCGCTTCGCTCGCTACGCTCATCAATCAGTAATCGGTTCGTTGCGGTCTTTGCTGCCTGGCCATTAAACATTATATCATGGCATACCTATACAAATCTACTGAACGTATAACAAAATGAGTGATCAGTCGTCAAAATAATATTCCTAGTGCTGATTTACGAGATCTTAATTCTGCTTCGATTTTTAAATTTCAAAGTCATGTACAGATATTTTTTGCCGGGATAAATAACTCTTCGCATTTAACATCACATAATCAGTGCGAATTATCTTGAGTAAAAACGCTCAAATTGATTGCGAAACAGGGCCTCTTTTCTCCGAACCTTTTTGATGGAGCTGGCAGCGAACCACTGCCACCTTTAGCAAAGGCTGTGCAAAGTTGCAGTAGGTACCTTACCTATGTCCCGGGGCGCTGCCAAAAGAACCTGATACGAACTATACATCCACCATGAGATGGGTTTCGTTTTGGGGAAGGGCTGTTTGTATAATGTACGCACGCCGCTAACTTTGAGACATTAGCAAAATTTGTGATACACATATGCTCTAGGTCAAACATCAGTAATTCATAACGCCAGATAACTTTTATTTCTGATTAGTTACGGAAGCGTATTAGTTTATACGGAAGGTATAAACAACCCACAGGACCAATAAAATAAACAACACTGAAATATTGTAGTGCTCAGATATTCAACAGTTGATGTATGGAATACATTTGAGTGTGTATAGAGCAAAATCTGGAATGTCATATTATTTTCCATGGGAAAACTTTTGAAGCGGCTTTTTGCATATTGAATCAAATATGACACGATGTTCACAGCACGGCTATAAATTTAGAACGCGTTTTGATCGTTGGGGCAACCGTTTAAAAGTCTGCAAAGTTTTCAAACTCTTGTTTACCTCAGTCAAATCTTTGAAATTGGATATAAAAGTCGACATTCCACGGACAATATATTAAAGTCAACCTGTCTCTAGTTTTGCAGCGACATTTAATCTATCTCGTTAAAAGCCTTTCACTTTCACTCTGGTATTTTGAAAAGGTAAACAAACAAATTTTGTAGATTTTAGACAGGATAAATGCGCAAGGTCTCTCAAGCCTATATTTTAACAACGTATAAATCATCAGATGAAATATGGAAGGCTGACATATTATTACGTCTATTATTAGTGAACATAACTCGTTAATAATTTGCATACAACGCCTTGATTGCTAATAACTTCCATTTATATTTGTTCCTCAGGATCAACGAGTTGCAGCTCCAAGGAAGTGACCTAACGAATCTTAAACAAAACCACAGCCAGTGACCGAGATACAATAAACATGGGGAAGACAAACATCGCCATGCTAGTGTTTTGGGCATTTTATTTTCACGTCATGGCAAGCAACGACATCTTAGACTTTAGTGATGCAAGCACAGAAGAGTCAAGAGATGCTGTTTTCGACAAATTCGACTTCGACGATTTGAAAACCGATGACAATTCACCAGTAAACGGTTTCCAAGATGGCGTCGAACAGTTTGGTTTCGAGCTCAACTCAACGGACAACGGCACGAAAAAAGGACAGCCTACTGACGAAGATATTGACTACGACAATTACGTTTACGACATGGACGAATCTTTGGCTACGTACGATTGGTATGAGCTTGTGCCTACGCTAGCGGTGTACACGTTGACTTTAGTGGTGGGAGTGGTCGGGAATTCGTTGATTATCTTCACGATTTGTCGGTATCGAAGAATGAAGAGCACCACCAACGTGTTTCTGGCGAGTCTGGCTTCGGCTGATCTTCTTTTGATTACCATCTGCATTCCAGTCAAGGTAAAGTGACATTTTATTTACTTATTTTTATGGTTGCATTAAACTTTGTTTGAGTTTCTGGCGCTTCTGCAGTTCCATATAATGTTTTACGACTCGCCTGCTAAATTTATGTATTTTGTTAGAAATGTTTGACGATTCTCCCTACAATTCCATGCATTGCTTTAAAACGATTTTTATATTTATGCCAATAAATTAACTTGTTCCTACATTATTACATTTTCCACAGTGAGCATGTGACAAACAAGTAAAGACATAACGCATAAAGTTTTTACCCACACCTTAACCCGTCAAATAAATCAGTTTATTTAAAATAAACTTTATTTTCTACCTTTTAGCAACATTATTGTTATCCTGCTTACATGCAATTTCAAATATAATCCTCCTTTTTTGAAACAGTTACATTGCACAAATGATTATTGATTTAGTTATTAAAGAAACAGTTTTTCAGCCACTCACCGCAGTCTAAAAAATATGTATATATAACTGTATAGGTGAACCACATACCCATAGATGTATTTGATATCAATCACAGCCATTTACTCAGCTCTTTTTATTTCCAGTTTGCAAGGGCTGGAACATTTTATTATCGTTTTATTCACCCCCCCCCCCTCGTCGGGGTGTGTTGTAAAAATACAGCAATCAGACACCAGAATGCGCTTTAGCTGTATCGACGAAAAACCAATCGGTTTACGGGCGTTTTATTGCTGCAGTTGCGGATTGAATATCGCCTTTCGCTCGGGTGGTGACCCTTTTGCCATCTGCGTGCGATGGAGACTCACCTATAAAACCTTTTTATGTGCGAATGTCCGATTTATTTATAAACCATCAGATTACACCGAGTAAAGTGGATTGTTAAGTGAGCCTACAATATATATACCTATAGTGCTTCTCGAATTGGATAGTCATAGTAAATCGCCCCTAGGCCCCATTGCTTAAGGGTGGTGACTTCTAAACCTGATATGCACTGTAGAAAGTGATTTTTTTATTTGAGATTCGTCATCTTTTTTTATATTGTTATCAGGGTTGATATTAAGGAGACAAATCCAGTTCGCCAGAAAGTGGCTTTCAGACGAAAAGTTGCTGACATCTCAAGGCCACACCGTTGAAGTTATCATTTTAATATTTCAGTGTGTTGTAGACAAAAGTGGTAAATAAGGACGAACATGGCCATTTTTTTTCGAAAATTTGCCCCTGGAATGCTAGGAAATACCCCGAATCTTTTTATTTTTACCCTTTTAAGAGCCATTGTATACGAAAGTGCACAGAAAAATTGGGGAAAAGGGTTATGTTCGCCCTTATTTACGTCTTTTGTCCACTACATACTTAAATATGGGAATGATAACTTCAACGATGTGGCTTTGAGAAGTCGGCCACTTTGAGTCTGTTTCAAAAATATTAATTGGTACATTTTTGACTTTGGAAAGAAAAAATTCCAAATAAGACCGAGGACTTGTTTAATTTTACACTGATTACATCTACTTAGGGGTGTACCAAGTTTGAATCAACTCTTCAAAAAATTAGCAATCGCGGACTGTGCTTGAGCCTTAAAGGGGGACCAGCCTAGCAATTTTGTAACTTTTACGGTTTGCAGTTTTTGGTATGATGGATTAAATGCCAATTGTTGTCCATGTTACTAATGGTATGGTAATAAATGGTAATGGTAATAACTATGGTAATAATGTAATGGCTCCATGGTTTTCATTGGCCATCTGCCTGCACCTTTTTATACACTATACAAACCGCTACGCTCATCTTCAACGCAACACAAATTGCGTCCGCGAAGCCCTAGTTAAGGTAACAGCGGTATTACTGTAGGTGGGCTTTAGGATTTAGCAAAACTTCTGTTCCATTCAATCTAACAAAATGTCAATATTCTGCCGTCAGCCATCCTTCGACCATTGCTAGCCGGGATACGCAACTAGCTCAACTCTGTATGTTTCCCATGCAACGTTAAAGTATAGGCGTTACCAGCTGTGATCATCGGTCAGATCAACTCTATAACCATGATTATGTCGTTATGTATTGCTATTTGAAAGATTACATATTCACTAGTACATTCTAAATAAGTAAATTGAATTTTGGAAGTGGTAAAATAATCCCCTTGTTTGCTTGTTTTAATGTTTATCCAGTTCTAAGATAAGGTAAAAACGGCAACATACATGTTGAACGCAGTGAGAGCTGGCACGGCATACTAGTTGCCTATCCCGTACCGGAGCAGTGAGAGCTGGCACGGCATACTAGTTGCCTATCCCGTACCGGAGCAGTGATCGAAGAGCCATCCCTTGCATATTTTGGAACTCACCTTCGCCACGCGAAATTAAATTCTTTAAATTTGTCGTCCTCGTTGAGAGGGTTGCTAATATTGACAGACTTACGATTTCATTACTAATTCCAGGTCTGTTTGAGACGTGAGTTATTTCTAAATTGCACGTCATTCGGTAGCTCACAGAATTCCCAGGAAACTTCTTAATAAAATGCATATTTCTTACATTTAAAAATCAAAAACTTTTTATTAATTTAAATTCGCGAGTCGTGACAAAATGAAATTGCCAAATACCTACGTGCCTAATAAATTCCTTAGACTCATGTCTACTAAATCCTAACTTTAGCACTAGTTATGAAAAAAAATATTTCAAACTGGGATTTGAAAGCTAAGTCAAAAGTCTCACTGGTTTCCCGACGTTTCGTATCATATGCTATAGTTACTTACCTACGTGCCTATTAAATTTCTTAGACTCATATTTAATATAATATATCCTATCTTCAGCACTAGTTTTGAAACAAAAACTATTTCAACCTGGGATTTGAATGCTAAGTGAAAAGTCAACATATTCTGCTAGTTACTCACCTACCTGCCCTTTCCTTCAAAGCATATTGCGGCACAGTCTCATACGAATAAAAAGTAACTTAAAATAAAACTCAGTCTCATTTAATCGTACCATTACTCTGGATCCTTAAAGGCAATTTCACTCTGGTGGCCACGCAAGCTCCTTGGAGGACCATATCAACGTTGGTCAAGCACCTCATCATCGTCACTCTAAAAAGCCACCCTTGCATAAATCAACCCACCCAATAAACCAACCCCTTTGCCAGTCCAGACAAACGAGCGACTTTCTCGTTAATCTGGTCTCAACCAACGCACTACGGCAAGACTAATGAAGCAATCTACCCTTGTCGCCATCGCTGTTGTCTCCCCAATTTTGCTCCTATGAGACAATGACATATTGCCGCCCCCCACCCCCTTTCAACCTCATAGGACTTTCCAACACTTCATTTCATGCGACTTGGGAGGTCCTTAATGCATTCAAGGACGTAAGATGATAATGTCTTGTGTCCTCCCACAAAATGGACGATATCGAAGGGTATAAGGAACAGCTTTGTCGATGAACTGTTTTTCTTCTGCGAGCCATGTTTCTGTTTTGTGAAAATAGGTCAAAGTAAATTGACTGGTTTTATGAAAATTGTCATTTGCAGGATAAGTACTAAGGATAAAGAAGTTTTCTAGTGTTTCTTGGAAATAAATTGGCTCCATATAAACAGTAATATGCCAGTTGATTGTTTCGTCCTTTCCGAGTATAGTTTCAATGGGTTTCCGCACGAATCGTGGGTATTTGACAACTTGTGAATGTGTTGAAATTAACTATTCAAATTCACTGTGTCCGGAAGATGGTAATATTCGGAGTCATTCGAAGTTTGTAATTTTGAAACTGGAGAAACAGGGCTGGGCTGGTTCTTGAAACAAAAAGGTATATTTACCTTTTCTTGCTCGTTTTCTATACTCATATCGGCTTTATTTTAATACAATCTTAATATTTCATCATAAGTACATATTTATCTTACATCTATAACTAATATCTAATTCCAATACTATATATAATATTATCCAATGCTATTATTTTTTCGCCATGAAAATTTAGGAACCCTTTCTAAAACTGGGCTTCCCAAAAAAGGTGACTTGTAAATGAAAATCGCAATTTTTTACCGGTGAATAGGTAGGTATTTGTTATTTTTGTTGGTTTTGATGATATAAAATTTCTCTCCTTTTTGCTATTTTCCACTTTGTTGAATCAATTCCTTTGTAATTATAGTAATGACGAGCATTGCGCCGAGAGAAACATATACATGTATTGTTTATATTAATATATTTACTGTACCTACACTCTCAAAGCCCTTGTAGGTACAACAAAATCGATGAAAACACATGTCCTCCCCCGTATTCACATCACCAGTTTTTCACTCCATTTTCACCGCAGATAGTTTGAATCGCGAATCAACCACGCGTATACGCGAAACACCCACAGAAACCGACACCATCACACTAATTTGTCACAGCACAACGTCGAGTTTGCAAAACAATACGGGCGTAGCACTGGAAATTACGTGACAATGCCAAATTATCTGTTCTCAATTTTGCACGTTGAGCTCTCGCTGGTTAAGATTTATGCTCCATTCTCGCTTGAGCCCGAAATTTAGAAGCTACTAGCTTAGTTCTAATAGCGGCGGGTAAACGTGCACAACATCAATAAATTAAACATGATTGCGTTGGGGGTTGTAATTTGTCGATCGCGGACAAACGAGCGCTTGTGTGTTATGCAGGATCGGAAATAACGGGCTGTATTGTGATTTATTTGGAAGCTACCTTGTTTTTGGGGTTGAATTAATTTGTAACTACGTATGAGATTGTAGGATTACTGGATGTTAGGGTATTTGATGTTTTACTAAGAGGAAGTGCACAGTATATAAAAACTATATTGGCTTATAAAGGCATCCGTTTTAATAAAGTACGTTCCATAGGTATACCTATAAGAAAAACAGTTATCAGTTACAATGCTTTATAGTGTGGACATCGGTTATCAGTTTCTACGAATTTCTCTGCTTATTTCCGTTCGCATGTCATTTCTTGAATCACCGCCGAACCTTCGGCATTTTGGCTTTGAGTTATACTATTTAAGGGGTACACCGGAGAAAATTTTCCTCGAGTCGGGAAGTAGGCACTGTATATATGACTGTAATAAAAAAACAGAAAATTTTTATGAATAATTAAAGGTTCCAGAAACAATCAATATTGGGTGATATTTGTAAATATGCCAATCCATATTACGAATAATTGACCAATGGAAATATCTTCCACAGCACGAAGTAATTTGTATTAATAAGATGAGCAAAACATCGATAAATAAATGTCATCCATCGTTAATTATTCCACTTCCAAGGATCCAATGTCGGATGGGCTCACGACAGACAATTGAAAAAGATCTAATTGCAAAGTTTTGAAAAAATTACCACCGGAAACAATTCCCACCCCGGATACTAAAACCCCTGTGCAATCACACCACCGTATCTCCAAGCTTCGATCCCGTAAACGTGGAAGCCCATGCCCTGTTCCCACAATTTGCACTCCGATTCCAGGCGGACCCCCCCCCCCCCGCACCCGCACCCCCTAGAGGCCAAGGGCAGCCCACATGAAACACCCAATGTCGCCGCCGACCCACCAATTGTTTATCTGTTTGCGCGAAAAAAACAATTAGCCTAGATGTGTGCGAGGGAAAGAGAGGGACAGAGAGATGAAATACTGGCGAGAAATGGGGCATGAACGGTAAATCTATGTACACGCGCAAAAAGTAGTAAATTCAATTTTGCGCGCAGCTAATTTGGAGGCGCGTACTGTCCACATGAAAGCAAAACTTATGCATTAATGTCACGTAAATTAAAGTTAAATGCTGTTTTTGCCAATTTGGTTTTTTGTTGTTGCTCTGGGCAATCGTGCCTGCTCGCGGTGTGTGCAGCGGGGTGTGGAGGTTTGGTGAGGCTTGGCCCAATTTTATTATATTCACGGTCTCATTGATGGACGGAGAGCTCAGAGGCGGCAGCTGTTTTTAGCGGGAAGCGGACGGGTGAAAATTAGAGGTTGTCACGTGGCTTCAGAGGTTGGCAAGAGACCGCTGTGAATGATTAGTCTGGAAAACTGACGTTAAATGCTGCAGTGTCAGTGTCAAGAGTGGTAGATCGGATCTTTTTACATTAGAAGCGAAAGAAATTTCATTTGGAACTTTCTGACTTCTGAAATGAATAACCGTCTTCTAGCGTGGATTATAAATTTAAGGTATTATCGATAAAGCGTTTGGTTGAGTGGAGCTGAATCTTTAATTTTAACCAAAATATTACTCGTTTTGTATGTATGTGTGCTAGCGAGCTTTAAAGACCAAACGGTTGTTCCGATTATTATTACAATTTCAGTGATTCTACTTATGCTCTCAACTGAGAACCCCTGTCATTTTAGCAGCATCGGTGCATACTGTAAAAAAAATTCAAATTTACAAGAAATGCTTGTATTTTTCTCAAAATTGTCAACGCTGTAGTACCAAAAGTTGTAAATTTTTTATGAAAACTTGCATACAGATATGGGGCTCGATTAAATAAAGCATCCCTGAAGGTTTCAGATATCAATAACTTTTAATTCTTCTTTTATTTTCATTTAAAATATAAGTTGAATTCGCATTTTTCTTGCGAAGTCTAATCAAAATAGTTTTGTATTCAGATTTCTGTGGCAAAACTTTAAAGGAATTACACACATGACCTATACTCTATACGACTTTTTCTTCATCTTGATGTCCGCTACCAAAAGCTAATCGCATCTGCAAAGCAACACCAAATGCGTTCGCCAAGCCCTAGTACCTAATTGCATAATGCGATATATACCGTATCGCTTCCATTGTAGGTTCGACTTATTCACAATCTTCTGTCCCTGGCCTGCTTATAAGGCTGGTCACAGAATGAAAATGACATTGGGCAAAGGGGGCTTCTAGTTGTGATGCGTTGAGTATTCAATAAAACATTTCCCATTCTCTCCCCTCACTCCTCTCATCAGTGCTTTCCATTATGCGTCTAAATATGCTCATTATAAACTCTTTCCCGTCTATAACGCTATTTTCTTTTATCATTTTTTTGGTGGTGCTCCTGAAATGATCATAAGAATTAATGATGAATGGGTGAATGAATAAATGGAATTATCCAAACGAGCTCGTATACGTGATGAGCAAACTAAGTTAATTTGCATGATTTGATTTCTGACAACTATTACAGTGAGATAGGTTGCGATTGCCAAAATTCCAAGTTACACAATGGCAAAAAGAACACTTCGTAATTTGTCGAAGCTCATGTTACGTGGATATCGAGGAAACCGTCAAAAATCGTCATGTCGCTTTACACCAGTGATGAAGAACGTGCCAATGTTGGTAGTTGGTACCAAAGATCCTTCTCAGTTTCAAAGTGTAATGATGCCTCAGCAAAGCCTGTGCTCCCTGCCGGGGTTTCCGTTATTTCAAAGTTGGGAAAGTTGTTCGCAGGGTACTCAACAGCGTGCGGGAAAATTTACTAACAATGTGTCGAAGTATAACGAAAGAGGATGAGAATGGGATCTGTGCAGAGAATGAAAGAAACACGAAAGATAATGAATTCCTGGGTATCTTTTAGGGTCAGATGCCGAAAAAGACCGACGGGTCATTATTATAACAGATTTTTCCAACATAATGATGATTATTATGGAGAATGTTTGTGGCGAAAGGGGGAAGGGGGGGCTCCATTGTGCAGGGGGGGGGGGGGGGAGTTACATCTAAACATGAAGCTAGGATAATCAATATTATAACTCCTCGGAATGTATCATTACCTCGAGTTGCCCCTAAAATCCGAGCACAGTTCGCGCGTGTGGGTTCAGGCTTCACCCTGCTCACAGTTTCAAAGGACTTGGTCCGTATAGCCCGTAGGTTTATAAACAAGCTAGGCAATAGATCCTCAATTTCTGGACCTTGTGCAAAGCATGGTATAAATTCTCATGCCTTTTAGATGGCTGGTAATTGGCTTGCTTGAGCGAGTGCGTTAGTTTCGACATGTTCTAATTTGACTCCACAGTGAATGAGTACCTAATCAGTTCGTATTATAGTACTAGATGATGAAGATGCTTTGATTTGGCAGATGAAGGGAGGGAGCTTTGTCCAAGACTGAGGTATGAGTTGTGTGAGGTATGAGTTGTGTGAGGTATGATGATATGCAGGGGATGAACCACCTTAAGTGAGTTATTCCGGGTTATTCCAAGTTCTCGCTATGCATAGTACCTCTGTTGGTACGTATCAGGTTCTTTTCTCAGCGCTTCAATGCTTTGGGCATATAATATAACATCATGTGATGACATTGTATAGGTCACTGATTTGATGTTGCATCCGAACCTGAGACGCACCATAGGTATATGTAAAGGTATAGTGTTTTCACTTCTAGAAACAAAAACAATTTCGATGGCCGACTTTATATTTACGAAAATATATAGGATTTACAGATAAAGCAGTAGCCGGACAAAGGTGCGAATCAGTGAGACTGGTTGGCAAGCTTTGAATATCTTAGCTACGGAATATGATTAGCAAAGCTTTGTGAGAGGCTGTAACAATTTGCCAGGACCTAATATTGACTTAATCTGACCACAAAAGTCCACCTGGGCCATTCAGTTACTGCTGATGCTGACACTGCTCGAAACACGCCGACAGCTCCAGCTCACCCCATGCGCCAAGTGCAAACGCGTAATTCGCAATAATATTTTAGCTACGGAACATATTAAGGTTGTTTAAGTGTCTAACAAAGAGTCTCCTTCTCGAGACACGGACAGAATGAGTTGGGTCAAAACTTTGCCTCGAAGTTCGAGCATGCTATTTACGAGCCAGACAAGTTTGTATGAAGTTTGAACGTGTTGCTAAGGATTTGGTTATTAGCTCAAGTGAATTGAGATTTGAGTGTGTAAGCTTGTGAACTTTATATCCTGTATTTTATAGGCGAATGTTATTTTTTTTAGCATATATACAGACATAATGTAAATGATTTGTTGGAGATACCATGGGAACTGAATTGTTCAGGTTGCCGATTTAATCCCATCAATGAATGTTAAAAAGCTCGGTGCCCGACAAAAGGGTCCGTGGACCAGATATGCGTTTAATAGAGATGCATGGACCAGAGATGCGTTTAATAGAGATGCATGGACCAGAGATACTTTTAATAGAGATGCATGGACCAGAAATGCGTTAATAATAGAGATAGACTGAGCCGATGACAGTTCGGTAGTCAGATCAGATCTGAGACTATGGAGTGTGTGGGAACCGATCGTGCAGAAAGAATAATTTGTATTTATTTATAGCTCTTCTTTGCTGTGGTATAATGCGATTTGTTGGGTGAATATACCTATATATCTACCACCATATATGTAGTTTACTTGTATTTCAGGAATTCATGTTCAACTTAGTTTTAAAAACATATTCAACTGGCATTGCACACTCGCATGGCAAGCATCTCGCGTTATTGCAAGATGATTTTAGCTCTGGTGAAACATGCTCAAACGAATTTTCTTGGTTTCTAGGCGCTATTAAAATTTACATGAAAATATAGTCTACTAAAAAAAGGGATAAAAAAAAATAGTTCTTCGCAGAGTAGCGAGGAAATCTGATTATATTTGCATTTTTTTCGTTGGCTGCGTAAGGACAATAATGACCCCCAGCAATTTTCTGTCTCTCGTTCTTTGGTGTGTAAATTATTCGCTTAAAATTTGGAAAAAAGTCACGCCAAGGGTAAGCACGCCATACGGTTAACATTGTGTTGTACTTTACACAAGGCACACACTTTAGTCTTACACAAGACAAAAGAATACATTTTACATTGATAAAGGTAGAAATTAATCTAATTTTATTTTACTGTAATTTGGGCACACACCGTATACAAAATGAGCGTACACGGAAATAATGTTTCAACGTGGATTACGTTGGATTAAACAATGGTTTAACGACCATAACATTGGACATAACATGGATTAAAAAGAGAGAAAAACATGCGTTTTGATTTAATAGTACCGACCGCGAACTTTATATTTTTAGTCGCTCACTTCGAAAGTCGCTGGAATCTTCATCGCTTTGGATGCAGCACGGGCGCAGAGTTTCAAGGTCAAAGTGAACACAAAATTAGAACACCATTAATAATGATACCTACTTGGGCTCTAAATAGAGACATGGTCATTTTTTCTAAAATAAAAATATTTTAAATTCTCCATCAGTTCGTCGTATTAATAATCATGTGCAGTTAACGACCGCATTGCTTTTCGTTCCTTGCTGGGCGGTAGTCGCTATTTTCATTGATGTTCAGCATGCTACTTTTTGTCGTGTTTTTAGCGTAGCTCCGCATGTAGAAAACATCTATACTTGTTTTAACATAGCAGAGATACTCTTATAAATTTACTTCCACGCTAGTTATGTTTTATACATACGATCCCTACAAAACGTTGTAACACAGGCAACTGCACAGACTGAAATTAAATTAGCATTTAACAATCACTAGAGATGTTACCTGAATAAACCTAGTTACATGTATGTTACTCTATCTTTGAAACGTGACCAATATAATATTTACATTGTATCAACATCAGCCCATCTCCTCGAATCCAAAACTGTTATCCCCAATCGAATATCAACAGCCCTTGCAGCCCTCCACCAATCTCGGCCATATCCAATTTCGGGGGCTCCCACCCGACCCCCCCCCCAACCCCGCAGCGCACTTTGCGTGCCGTCTACCGGATATCATCAACAATGAGTGGTTCTTGCAAATTGCCACCGCTCGGACTCGAACCGGAAGTTGGCCAATGTTTGAATGTGCGTCAATTTGACGCGCTATTAGGGCCGTCACGATGAGGTTGCTCGTGTTGATACAATTTTTACAGGGAAATTGTCGCAGTTTTCTTTTGGGCATGTTAATTATCTTTCAAAGATGGTCGTCCACATGGCCGTGGAAATGCGACGCAGTGTTTTCCGAGGTCAGTGCTCTGATCTCTGCACAAAAGTATTCTCTGAAGTTCGTTATTATTTTAGCGGTTGCCGAGAGGAAGTAAGTTATTTCAGTTCAATGGTCACATGGTTGAACAGCTCCAAAGAGAAGATTCAAAATGATGGTAGGCAAAATTTAGAGATGGTGATCGAGGCTGATTTTAAAGCAATTAGTTCCTCTCTTTCATGTTGAACTTGGAGAAGTTGTGAGCTAATGGCGAGATTCCTATAATCGGGCTCCAGAGAAGAAGAACTTTACCTGCTGTACTCACCAAATAATCCCTTCCAGCAAGCAGCCATAAGGCCGAGAGTTCTGTGGTACTTCGAGAACTGGCAAACGAATGAAAATCAGCAGACTTGGTTTTCGAATCTTATAGCCGATGATCAAAAGACTTGTTAGCGATAACTGATTATTTGTCTTCTCTGACCGGACCCGACTATAGAACGAGCACAGAAGAATAAATTGCGTCTTAAAGGTAGAATCTGTGAAATTGATGATTTCGCAAAATATGGAGCTTAATAGGCAATTAAAACGTAAAAGTAGAAACTGCTTCAGTAATTTAATTGCTTATTTTCAGGGAAATTGCAATCAATTCCAAAATTGAATTGTATGGACACAGCACTTCTTGCTTTCTGATTTCCAGAATAATTCGACAATAACTAGGTGCTGGCGCCGGATTGTCAGGGAGCGTCGTCATTGACAAGTGCACAAGTGCTGCTCTGCACCAGGGCGTGCAATGCCCCGGAGATCCCCTTTCAAATGGAATGTCAAAGGGGCGCGCAATTAAATCACATCCCTTGGTGTTGAGATTAAGCAACCGTAATAGGTCGGTTCAACCCAGTCACTGTCATTACGATTCCCCTGGGAATTATTGTGGCTTTGTCGTTTGTTAAGTGCTTAAGCTTGTAGGTTTACCACAACAAAAAACTTTCGGTTACTATTGCGTTTCTACTGTGTTTTCAAATTAGTGGGTTTAATTTATTGGAGAGTGGACAGCCCATGATAATAAAGCTTTCACATGTAAAATAGAAAATACATCCAAAGTATTCTCACTTATACAGGATAACAATAGGCTATGGTTAATTCTGCTGTGATGCTTGTTAAGCCATTAAAAATGGTGGACGTCAACTGCTAATAAATTGAAGCATTAGAACCGAATTACTGTTTGGTCCTTCGTTATTTTCAAAAAAGAGGGGAACTTGAATGATCTCTTTAACTGGACTAATTGCTTGAAATAATTGCCAGATTTTTTCCTTGATTTAGTCACCTTAGCTGTCATTATTTTGCGCAATGGATCTTTCTTTGGGATCTGGAAAACTTTTAAAGATTTAGTTTGCAAGTTTTATGGCTTAAAGTATGGTGGCAATGCTGGAATTAGATATACTGACAGTAAAATAAAACTATCAAACAACCCACGGTATCTGGACTATTCACTATTGCAACTATAAAGCATTCACTTCAGTTATTTTGAGAATACATCTTGGTTCTAAGTGAAACTTTGGCAACTAATTTCTCATTCAATCAGTTTTGGAAGTTTTGAGTGCTGTTAATTTGAAAATAAATGCCTTGGGTGAAGTAATTGAGTTGAAGTATATTATACATTATTGTCGAAACGCACATCCTGTATAATACAGCTCGGGATGACTTGCATATTAAGAGTTATGGAAATAGATGTAGGTATATTCCGTGGAGTTTGTATTGATTATAAGCAGCATTTGTGCATAGAAAATTCTTAGAACTTGTAGACATTGCAGGTAATTATTACCTTTATGTCTGAATTCATGTGAATAGTTTTTGAAAAGTAGGAAAATTACACTTCATCGTTGTGTTGCCAATTACACCGTTGCTGTTTTCCTATACGCCTCTTTTACTTGTTTAAAATAATAGATTTAAAAAACTCTTGTTTATTTACACAGTTAAATTTGTTACAGGTAGAAAGCACATTTCGTGCATTTAAACTAATTACAATGTCTACCATTCCTTTATCTATAATAATGGAAATAAACATTAAAAATATGTAATCATTTATTTCGCAAAATGTGTACGGCGCAAAGCATCTATTGTGTTGCGATGCAAAAATGGGTTGATAATGATATCATGAAGTCACCGGTTCGACCAACTGACAGCATATCATTAATTTGAAAATAGATAATGGCATGCCTTTCTCACAGCTCAATGGCAACTCGTTATCATTTCTTGCTGTTGATCTAGAAGAAAAAGAGCATCGTAACTGCCGACGCTTCTAAATAATTCCCCATCATTTGTGTGAATAATTAAACAGTAAATATACTAAAGAACTCTGTCGACGATGTCGTGCTAGTGCAAAGTACATGTTTCCGCTGTAGACCTCAACAAAAAATCCGTTGTCTTTGACATGGAAAGCCTTCTCCTCGGCCGTGCTATGTAGATACCTATACCGACCGGGGCTGGTATAATGATGATGACACTTTGATGCCTTGACTTCAACCCTTTGACCCTGTAATGAAACCGACAGACATCACGTCTACAGTACGTCTCAGCCTAAAGCAGGGTTTACAGCGGGAAAACATTGGCTCTGGACCAATCAGAGTTTGTGGATGTGCACGACGCCGTGTTAGCGACTCTGCCATTGAGTCTATGATTGGTCCACAGCCAATGTTGATGACATCGTGTCACTGACATTGCTGAATGTAAACCCAGCTTTAGGGCGGGGTTTACAATGTTTCGTAAAAGTGTTAACTGTAAGTAAATGTGATAATAGAGGTATCTGATTGGCTGTGATCTTGGAGATAACAAACTTAGCTGGCTCATTGTAAAACATGCTCTTACAATCAGTTACAGCGCTAACGAGAAGTTTGGGTGTCGGTTTGCATGATTATATTAATCTTCGCATTTCCATTCAGTCGCATGTAAGTCCTGGAATAACCACCGAACTCTCGGCCTTTTGGCAGCGTGCTGGTAGAAGATATTTGAGGGGCTAGCCAGGGAAAATTGATCCTCTCTGGTTGCGGCGTACTGTAGGCTGATGAACTCAGGTCGCAAAAACCGCAATTACCAGAGGAAGTGATTGTCCGAATTATGTCATGTGCAGTGACAGTTTGGAATAACGTGATGGTGTCAATGTGACAAGATGTAAAGGTGGAAAGGTGTACAGGTCTAAAGGTCTAAAGGTGTCAAGGTGACAAGGTGGCAAGGTGTAAAGGTGTAAAAGTGTAAAAGTGTAAAGCGTGGGTCGGTAACGTATTTCAATCCAGAGAGGCGAAATGTGAATTTGTGTAAAATAGCACCTTGCTATTTGCATTGATACTGCAATAAATTTCATCTTCTTCAAAATTGCATTCCAGCATTAAGAGCTGTGTTCACGAATTCGAACACAATTAATTAAAAAATATAAGGCCTCAAGATGGATTCCTGTAATATTCTGGCATGCGGCACAGGGCTCACTCTCGGCTGCCTTCAACGCTAGGTAAGTTTGAACTTGTGCCAAGACAGTCACGGTGGCAGGGAACGTCAACGTGCTCGGCGCGCAGGCAAGGGTCCGTGGCCGGGTGATGCATGAGCTCCCCCGCTCAGTAAATTAACGTTAGCCGTGTGGGACTATGAAAATAATCAAACAAGTAATTTAACATTGGTCTTATGGGAAATGTCGACGCTCGGCACTCTCTGTAAACGGTGGGGAATTGGGGAAAAGTTTCCACCGGGCGCTGACCTTGGAGAATTCAACGAGCACTGTCGGCAGTTTCCGGCAATCGCGGATGAAGGTCATGAGGCACCGGGTTCACCATCAGCTGCCTTCAAAGCTAGGCAACCTTCCTCGTTGGTGTTGCATCCAATGTCAGTCAAGGTCACGATACACCGGGTTCACCCTCGACCGCCTTCAAAGCTAGACAAGCTTTGTCTTCCTGACATCAAGGCAATATGCTATACCGGGTGCACTCGTGGCTGCCTTCAAGTCTAGGCGACCTTCGTATTCGGCCTTCAAATTAATTTAGTCTTATAAACGGTCTGACTCCGTGAAATTGGCCGTGTCCACGTAGCATTGGCATAATAATCGCACGGGAGGCCTACGACTTTGCCGGGCACGCGAGGGTGTGCGGCCGGGAAACCGTGAGCGCCCTCACTCCGACAGTTTTTGGAGAGTGCCGAAGGGAGATTGCGGTATCACATTTCTCATACGGCTAATTTGATCAAAAAGTGTATAAGTTTTATTGAATTAACGTGAATGTAATATGATATCATGCAATTATATTTCGTGAGTGTGGTAGGATAGTCAGCATGCTAAACAAATTAAACTTAATTAAAGAGAATTTATATTAATAGAGTTAAATGCGTGTAGATCTTTAAAAAAAAAACAATTAAAAGAGAAAATTTTATTAACAAAGGGGTTGTATTTCAGAAAATCTAGCTAATAATTCAACGACGTTTGTACCATTATAATTACACAAAGGGGTCCTGTGTTTTGTCTCATTAATTCGCCTCTACAAAGAACGACGAAGCTTTTTTTAAAATATAAATGCCACATGATTTCCATCCCTAATGCAGAACTGCAGAACTGCAGAAAGAGTTGGATTAGAAAGTTGCCGCTCTTATTAAAAATTATGAGGGGGTTCATTCCCAAAAGAGTTGTTTTCAATGATATCCCCCCACCCCAGCCATCCTACCGTCATAGTTTCCCTCCAATGTCAATAGCGATGGTTAATTGGGTAAAATACGCTCGGGAAAAATATCCAATTAAAAGTGGAATTAGCTGTTCGGAAGCGAATTACAGAAACTTTTCGTAACTTTAAGATAAGTGAGCTGTTCACGCTAAGATTTCGTTCTGTAATTCGCCCCCAGCGTTTCCTTGGCCTGTCATTTTTGAGACTACATCAGACCGTATAAGATGTGTCAAATTTAAGCGCTCGCATCTGTCATCCCAGTTTCTCATCGCATTCAGTCACAATCTTAGTTTCTAATAAGCAACCAATGAAAACTGGTTCGAGCAGCCTGCTGTCTAGTTCTTGGAAGTCGAACAATCGTCCACATTGCTGTCTTTGTCTGATTGTCTGTTGATTAAAGCTCCTGCTTTCAATTCAAGCTGTAGCTAAAGCTTTATGCGCATCTGATAATGTGTATCTGTTCCCTGATTTCATTTTGAGAATTGAAAAGTATTGTTCTTTAGATTGGCGTTGTCTTCAGACAGTGTTGGATATTTTGATTCGCGGCTTGTGCAGAGACGCTTTGCATTTTTTGGTGATGGTACGTGAGTTGTAAGTTTTTGGCTCGTATATATACGTCGAGCAACAAGGGAAAGCGTGGGAGTTCCTTTAGATAACAACGCAGTCGCTCTTTAGTCTTTGAAGAAATATGTTGATAAATTATAAAATAAGATTATTACACTCTCAGATTTATTCACATGGCCTGTATGTGAATGCATTATCTTGAGCGACTCGATGTGATCTTTAGTAATTGGCATGTTAATCAATCCATTTTAAAATCGCCATCCACGCCGCCATGGCAATGATTCCCATGAGCGCATGCCATGTGGCCCATTGAACACGGATGTTTAGGGTATTTAGGCACTAGGCTGCGAGACGTATCGGGCAGTGATATCGGTAACTAGAGCAATCCAGTGGAAACTCTACATAATCGGCTCCCAAACTTGCTAACCATCCCAATGAAAGGTCTTAAACCTCCTCGGGGCATCCTAACCTCAAATTCCCGTAGGTGGCAGGCTCCTGCAATGGCAGCCGAGAACCAAGAGAATCATTCCCATGAAGCCATGGGAAGCTACCACGACATATTTGATTTCAATCATTGCCATGATTTCATGTCACTATCACATAGGTCCATGTGAAGTTTTTTGAGAGTGATACTAAAGAGTTGTAGTTTTTGCATTGGAAAAGAAACGATAAACCACTTATTATTTTGGATGCCATTGATAGTAATTTTTATGAGTAGTCTCCATAAAAAGCTTTCTTGGTGAGAAGGGCAAATTAAAGTAAGTTACAAGAAAATCAAGAAAGTCGAAATATTGCTGCTGTATCAAGGTTATCAAAATTTTACTGTTTAAACTTCCTTGTGCTGTCCTATGGTGCTTATGGCTGAGAAATCTGTGATCGTAATTGGAAATAGGAGAATTTATTGCTTCAAAGTAATTATCCGTCCAATCTGGTTGTTCCAATTTATTTTCAGAGTGAGATTTTCGTTTCAGAAACTCCTTGATACTATCTATCAATCTAATTGTAATACCACCTGTGGAATCGATATCATTATACAAAATCGATTTGAAGGCGAGGTTATGGTTCTATGTTATTTGGGTCACGTGGGCGACGTGAGTCCAATTTTCTTCCAGTGTCAGTAGCGCCAGTAAATATTTGCACAATGTGTTTGGCGGGTGAACCACCATTGTGTGTCTCTCTGAAACGGGGCATGTTACTTCGTCAAATTGTCTCGATACTCACAGCAAATGTTAGGACAGGCCGAAGTGCGGCAAAGAAAGGAGAAAGACAAGCGAAAGAAAAGTTACAACACTGTGCCCGTGATGCTTGCATTCGATAACAATAGAAAAGCGGAAGAGTGTTGTTGATTGTCGGCAATGTGTGAATTTCCGACGCTTTTTGCTTTATAAAAAGCTGCTCTGAAAATATGTTATGGATTGTTATGAATTTTTGCCTTGGCCTTTTTTGTAGAATAGAGGGTTAACTTTATTTCTGTTTGAAGTTAAAAATATGCTCGTTCCCATGCATGTTGAGCTCTTGTGCTTTTTGTCGTTACATTTGAGAGAATCCGGCTATAACGAGCAAAATATGTGTCTTTTTACGTGTTTTATTGTCAATATCAGAATATTTTTAATGGCTTCTGTTCGCCTTGCAGATTCCGACTTCAGCTGGTTTGGTCGAAAATTCTGTTCTTTTGAAGGATTAACGCGATACAAATCAAATTTTGTAATTGGTTCAAGGGTTCAAGGTACTAGCGTAACAAAATATGAATATCTTAAAATAATAAAAATTGAAAATGTGGCTTCAAATACATTTTGCTAATTTTGGAAATTTTATTAGCATTACATTGTTTTAAACTGAACTATAGCACCGCGAGCCACCATAAATAATTATTCCTTACGGCAACATACCTATATGCATTTTTTACATGCATAATTTAAAAGACCAAACAATTCTACAACCCTGTGTACATACATAATAAAATTTTGAACGAACGTGGGACCATAGAATAGATTTTAAAGAGTGGATTGTAAGAAGATAGCGCATACATTGTTTAGTAACACTGTCTCATTGGATTTTAATATTAGATTGGCATGGAAAAGCAAAAGATCAACATCACTTCGTCGTTGTACATCAAACAAAAGGTCACAATTATCCCCCCTTTTAAATATTTACCGACCCTTTTAGGTAGCTTTCTTATGAGCAAACCACTTTCATACACCGCAATATGTCTCTGTTGGAATCCACTTTCCCGTTCTTCCTTTCCCGATGCCTTTTTGATTGAATCAACACGTATTGCTCGCATGAATAAAATTGTGAGAGGCAGATGAAAAAAGTTTTATGTCATGAAAATTGATTTCTGTTGCCTTTGTTTGACGTCAATGTGACAAGTGCTCGTCATTCCTTTTTTGAAGTAATTATTTTGAGAGCATGCGATGTCCCACCAAGAGGCAGGATAATTTTAATATGAAGCTCGGGAATTCGCAGAGAGAAACAACTTTTTGAACAATAATTACTACGAACAGCATGCAAACAATGTTGGCTCGCAATTTTATAAGTTTGTTAGCGACTCCCTAACAAGGAAAGATCGTGCAGTGACGAGTTATATTTGCAATATTTGCAATATTATCTAGATTTCTAGATTGATCTAGAATTTGAATTCTTGTTTTGACCGCTTCGATTTGATTCTCTGGTCTTCACAGTGCCCTGCACTAATCCAATCAATCCACCAATAAACTGCAATGCACATTAACATTAAATAAACTAGGGCTTCGCGAACGCAATTTGTGTTGCGTTGAAGATGAGCGTAGGTAGCGGTTTGTGTATAGCGGATTAAAAGGTGCAGGCAGCAGTCACAAGAAAACCATGGAGCACCAAACCTGACTATTGCCTTCTCGAAAATTCTAATCACTTGAAAATGTATACGGATTCTGACGTTCCTTTGTTTCTCTTCGAGGTCAGCAAAGCTGGTAACCAAGGAAACGAAGGAAACCGGACTCGTATTGAATCAGCCGTCAAATCACGAGAAAAACACCACAAAAATGCTAATAAAAACCAATTGGAAAAACCTACCGAACTAAGATTTGCAGGCATGATAAATATGTATAAGGTCAACATGTTTAGAAGTTTTGGTGAAGTTATGTTCAGAACTTTGAAATTTACAGGGGTTCAAAATTCTGAAAAAATCGAAAAATTTCGTTAAAACTGATTTATAAAAAATTTACTGAACCGATCTTTTTCAAAAACGCAGGGGGTCTAAGTGAGAACAGAGGTAGATACTCAGAAATTTTCATCCATATCGGTTTAGGCGTTTGGTCTGTAGAGCGCGCACAAACACACAAAAAAAAAAAAAAAACATACACAAGTGACTTTTTTTTGGGGTAAGTGAAATTGAAGTTTTCGCTCCGCTCGCTTCGCTCGCTACGCTCATCAACAATATGGTCTAACGGCCGCAGTGTTTACTAATCTTCACGAATCGACACGATCGACAAGAAGACAAATGACGAATGACAAAGTAACAACACAGATTAAACAGCGATCTTCACAGTTATAGCAAATACCTTAACAGTTATGACATGGTACACTTTCCCCAAATCTTGGCGAAAATTAACAAAGCGCCCTAGCGGAGCGGAGTACAAACAAATAATCTCAGTTTGCTTCAGCTTGAGGCCATCTCACATTGCATCTCGTAGGAGTGGTCATTCTGTCACGGGAAAAGAATTTTAAACAGGCCGAAAGTGGCTGCCATAACTCGTAATTGTGCTTAAATTAGTTATGTCCTTGTTAGTTTGACAATTCAGATGCCGAAAATGGGTTGGTTACCTTAGCCCACATATTGTAGATTCCTTTTGCAGCCAAGGTCCCACAGAATCGTCTCCTTACACAAGTTCTAGATGGCAAAACATGTATTTACCCCATTGCTTACGCGATTTTAGTTGCCAATAATTATGCTTATGGCATGAGATAATGTGTAAATAGTGTGAATTTATCGGTTCTTGCGCGGTTGACCTGACATTTCAATTTAAAAAAATTGTGATCCAGCCACCTTGGTAGCTCGATGTCTTTTGTTTTAGATGGCGGGTAGTTATTTTTTTTGTACTCCACGCCGCTAGGTTGTGCTGAATATTGTCGCAGTGAAATCCAATGCTACTAGGATGGAGTGCCCCGTATTAAAACTGTTAAGGTATTTGGTTAAATAGTCCTTCATATTTTGGCTTCATATTTGAGCAAGGTATTTTGATTTTTTAAATGTACCCCAGTCCTAATAAATGAAAAAAATGTTTTTTACGGGTCGCTGCCTTTGAGGGGGAAGATCAACTCCAGACAAAAGTTTCTGTACGTCGCCTAAAGTGCCAAAATCGCACAATTATCACATTCTCGAAACAGACTAAAAGTTTGAAGACCATAATGCAAAACTCTTAAGTGTATACAGATTTAAGGTCGATTCTAGGAAACCGGTTTTTCATAACGAGTTTTGGATCCCCTCAGCATGTCGTTCAGTTACTCAACTCAATGTGCACATCCACGTGGTCGGTACCTGACCTATCTATGCTCTTTTCAGACAAACCTTTTCTGAGGACATAGCCTAAATTCGACTGGCAGGATTTATAAGTCCACACATTGATTGGCAGTAACATAATAAAGCCCTGTTGGGAGTAGGTAGTTGAACACACCACATCTTTCAACGGCTCATTGAAGAACCATTGGAGCCATCGGAAAATGCTGTCCAATTAATTTCAGATGTCCAATTCCTCGATTGCTTTTCCGTCTGCGATCAGGGTATTGTTTCTTGTGTCTCTTTTCTCTTTTCAGTGCGCTTGATAATTAACGCCAAGTAGAGTTTGCTCGCTTTCTTCAGAAAATCTACGCTTTGGTAAATATAACAGAGTGGCTTGAGACTGCTTTTCTCAAGAGTTTCAATTTCAAAAACTCATCTCATCTCCGCTTTGCAATTTATTAAGTCTACCTCTTGTTCGAGATAGCAACGCTGCGATTAGCAGTCGAGTTTGAAAATTACGCAATATAACGAGGAGGATTGAAACTGAAAGAATATAGTACCTACTTCAAAATATGGATATTTTTATTTTTATTGTTTTATGCCATGCAACAGTATTCGGCCCTTAGCCCGAGATGGTTTTTCTGCCTCGCTCCTATTTTTTTTTATCCGACTTCATTTTTACTGTTTTCAAGAGATATTTTTTGTCTTTTTGTAGGTTTTTTTTAAAGAAAATTTCGTAGAATGGGATTCTCTTCCTCACCCTCTCTCTCCCTATCTGGGGTCCTCCATATTAAATGATATATACAGCTACCCAATTATCAGTGTTATTGTGGTTAAGTTGTAGAGCCCATGATTTGATATTCCTGCAGCCAACCAATACAGCCAATATAACTGATATATTGTTTGAAAATGTGTACGCCATTGACAAGTTCAAGGAGAGTGTCGGTGGCATTTAATTAAGTGCTTGTTGCTTTTCTGTCTCGCTGTACAACAGGAAATAGCTACAGGATCAAAAGACATTGTAGTACAATAAATGATAGACTGGTTCTGGCGACCCTAACTGCTATAGCTTGTCTACTGGGAAGAAAAAGTAATGACTGAACTATTCAGAGCCATTCAGAGCCAAAAATGATTTGTTTTATATAATATATTAATATGCAAAGCGTGCTAACGTGACTTGGCTTGGGTCAGCAGATAAACAATAGCTTTGCATACCCATAATGGCATAGAAATGTATTTAAAGATTAAGCAAGACAAAATTAGCTTTATCTTCGTATAAGTTTGTACTGTGTAAACAGAGAGCTTCGTGTATGGAAGAAATAACTAAAATTTATTCTTTTTTTTAAACTGTTCTACAAAATTTAGAGAGATCATCAACTTAAGTACACATTACTTATACATGTCATGTGCTGTTCAAATTTTTCTTATGTTGGATCAGCATAATATTATGAATAAATTTTTATGGAAGTTTCTTGAAAATATGTTGTTGGACGCAGAGCCAGAGCGTTGATTCTGAGATTTGAGAGTCAGACAGCTGATTATGTGCAATTATTGCTTTCCGGGATTTCTCAATTTTACAATTTTGAATTGAATTGCTGTTCTTGAATACTATTCTTAAATATCTTCCAGTACCGCTTCCTTGGCGTTTCGGACAATCCTTTGTCTGCTCGAATTTTGAGTTAGTATCTAATTAATGGGTGGATAATATTGCAATCCTTAATAATATTTCCATCACTATGGCAACGATGTGGGGAATGAAACTCTCTGCTTTTGCCGTGGGCATTTGAAACCAAAACCAAAACCAATTTTGAGTTTTGAATCAGATCGATTCATAGCGGATGATAATGAGACTGTTAAAACAATTTAAAATAATAGAAACACTTTTGTGCATATGTAAAACAGATACATTGTTTTGGTTTGATCATGATCATAGGTTTGCGCCCATTTCAATTAAACATTACATAATAATATGTTGTTTAATGCAATATAAAGTATAATATAGAGCTAATATGAGGGAACATTATTGAATCAATCCGATTACATGAGCATTTCATTAACCGCAGACGATGACAAAACATTGATAATCAATGTAAATAGTACGCTTAAGGACTTATATGACTGGTTCATTCAAAACAAACTAAAATTAAACTGCGAAAAAACGTATGTGACTGTATTTAAAAGAAATTTTTCTTATGGTGGATCAGCATAATATTATGAATACATTTTTATGGAAGTTTCTTGAAAATATGGTGTATTAAATAATTCCAAAAAACTTCTTCAAATGCAGCAATTTAAGAAGATACTATTTGTGTTCTTTTTAAGAACGATATATCAATTTGCATTGTTTTTAAGTCTATTATAAGAAGCTTTGTCTCTATGTTGTCTAGATGATCACAGAAACGCCGATGTGCTCATTTCTTAGGAGGCATAGGGGGGGGGGGGATGTGCCAAATAAACACAGTTGTTGCAAAGTTTTTAACAAATTTCATTTAATATGGCAGTATACTTAATGACACGAAAATAATTTGTCAACATTTTTTAACACATTTTTTTATTTCTAATAATAATTTAATTTTGAATATGATGTAAATATTTTCTTCAATCTCAGGCACCAATTGTAGAGTAATAATTTCAACGATCCCACCCCTGGCCACCAATTGTAGAGTAATAATTGAATTGATCCCACCCCTGGGCACCAATTGTAGAGTAATAATTTCAAAGATCTCACCCCTTGGCACAAACTGTAGAACAATAATAAGCGATCCCACCCTTGGTCACGAATCGCAGAGCTGGATTGTAGAGTAGAAGCTGTTTTCTAATGTCAAAGCATAGAACTATGACTTGCACCGCGGCCACTGACCAAAAAAAACAAATTTATTCGTGTATTTGTAATGTGTCTGCATGGACATCAATTGGTACACACGATTAATTGATATGGACCACTTGGCTGCCTTGGAGTTAAAATGTCTCAAGTTAAAACAATGTCTGCCAATCATTACAGATTTACCACTTTGGGAGACAACCGAAGTCATTATTCTACGAGATATGTGACCGCGTCGTTTTAAAAGGAGTATATTATGTCACAATTGCCCCAAGGTATCCAGTCTTTCAGGCTTGAAGTATCACATGGTTGCATTGGATGAAATCTAACTCGACTTCTAAATTCCCATTCCAGACATTTCTAATGCAAAAGGTTAGGTTTCGAATCTCATCATGCAACTTTCGATACGTTCTTGGACTGATAGACGGAGATTTAACGAATAGATTTTAAAAATATATTAAACTTAGCAGGGAATGATAGTGTACGTTCTAAAAAAAAAAACGTTATTGCTGAGAAATGTAAACTCTTTAAAAACACCGTTCGGGAATGAAACAAGTTTAATGATAGTAAAATTTATATTGCAAGTCAGAACATGCAGGATTGGCATGTTCAATGTTATTAAACAAATTTAATTTGCGAACGTGCTTTCTTAGCAAAAAATGACGATTACGTTTTTGCAAAACTATATGAATTACATTAATAATACCACAGATAACAACTAATTGGCAATTTAAAAGTCGTCTTTAAGGGCAGACCAGACATTTCCATACTTTATGCTTTCACAGAGTCGTTGCAAATGTTTCCATATTTTTACATTTAAATCGCAGTAATTTTCTTTCATATATTAAAGTTCCAACTTTGATTTAAAAAAAACTCACTTCAAAGAATCATATCACCACTGCAATTACTAATTACGAATGCTAGTACACGTATTTCACGAAGTCTGTACCCCACATGACGATAGCCTACCTGTTTCTCAGCACAAAGTGTATCAGTAATCAAACCCAAACATGATTCCCTGACACTTAAACAATTTCTAGAAATCGGGATATTCCGGATATAAGATTTCTAGAAATGTTCATCGACTTGAAAGCACACAACATCATAATGTGCATGTTATACCCATCATTAAAAACGTCTTCCAATTTCTTCTAGACATTTTTTAATATCACCTGCGTCAACAGCTAATGTAAGACCAAAAGAGCCCCTTAGTTTCTTGTCGTAATATATGAAAAGCGGTTCTCAAAAATGTCATCCTGCATCGCCGTAATATCATGCCGGAAAGCCCGACTTGACCTAAATGGCGTGTCGTTACCGGAATACTGGCTGCTAGAAATCCCGACCAAAGACTCTACATTTTGTACTGTGTTGTGCATTTGGCTTCGCTACACGTTGATAGCACATTTCGTTGTTGGCACGTTTCTCTCGTTTGGGGATTGTTTAAAGTCACTTGATTTATTAACTAATGGAGAAGGTTGACGGAAACATAGCAAGGACGACCAGGGAATACCAACGGTCATTTGAAATGTATTATTATTAAGATTTACATACACTAGTGCTTGGCATATCATTTAATATCTAGACATATCATTTAATATCTACGCAGCCGTTGCTTTTCCGTATATGCAACAATGTTTGCATAGTACCTACAGAACAAAGGAATATAATATTATTTTTGTTTATACTCATCACAGGCATACTACATTTGAAGTGATAGACCCTAGGAAACAAAATAAATAATTAAATAACCAAAACACGCATAACTGTATGCATATTATTTAAAAAATAATCATTTTTACAATATTATCAATAATCATAGTTATATAGCTACCACTTTAGGCACATTTTGTACTTTTCGATTAGTTCTATAAAAATATTCTTCTATCGTCAAATTTATACCAAAGAGAAACGTGTAACATGAGCATATTGTATTTGCATCCCACAATTAAAATTCTATGTCTTCTTATCGTGTGGAGGAAAGGGTATTAACTTTGTCTAAAGCGGGACTAGTTTTTAGCTAAAATAAGACAAGGGTATAGATTTAGGGTATTAGGGGTATAGGGGGGTTTAGGGTGAACAGTCTGAATTGGTTTGACCCAAATCTAACAAAGTTTTAAAAATCGTAACAAAAATTTTTCGGAAATGTATAAATACGCGATTACGAACACATGTTGAATATTACAGCAAAGACAGACAGAAAATAAAAGACCGCCACTGGAAAATGCGAGTACAAATTATTTCCCAGCTTGGTCGGTATAGAGTGAGTATCTGCAAAAAAAAACAATGGAAAAAGCAAACCAAAATAAAAGCAGGGAACACAAATTATCGAATTGTTATTTTCTCTGCGAAGTAGAATTGAAATCGCCGCTCTAATAAGCAAGATATTTTTCATTCAATTAAATAGATATGTGTTTTCCGATGAATATTTACATAAGAATATAAACAATCTACATTTTTGAGATATGCTAAGAAGAAACACCAACCGTTTAATAAACAATTGCATAGACAAGTTAGAAAGTTTGCATTCCATAAAGAAGATTTTTTAGCAACACCTTCATATTTCCGAGTGTCTGCCATAAATATCGATCGATTTCGTTTCATAAGCACGAATATTTTTTGTTCCTAATGCTTCGCAATAAGTTTATATTCGAAAATTAAATTTTGCAATGCTTAGAAACAAACATTGCAGATAAGCAAGATATTGTTCATTTTTAATGAAATAGACAGGTATTTTGAGGAATAGTTTATACAAGAATAGAGACAATTAACATTATTTTGTTATTCCAAAAAAGAACAAGTAGAAACATTTGTTTTCCAAAAAATATAACTCTTTAAAGCAATTGCAGATTTCCTAGTATCGACGATAAATATAAATGGGGTTCGTTTCATTACGCACGAAGTATATAATGGACATAACTAATACCAGCTCGCTGGTGAAGGTAAATAAAATAAATTGAAATTGAAATTAGATGCATTTTATGCAATGCAATGGAGTGATATTTGAACAAGAAAGAGAATTTCTTGCATTATATTGCACAAGTGCTTTTTAGTAGATTGATCCATTTGCAAGCTGCTATACACTCTGTGGTTTTTGCAATAGAAAAATTGACTATACAAATTATAGCACTTACGACACTATGACGTAGGTTCGGATGTTTGATGGATGACTGAATAAGTATTGGAACGCATTACTTTATTGATGGGCTTGGACGTAAACATAATTCACACTAATTAGAAATTACAATTTGTTTCTTGAATATCTTCGGCTTGATGTCACAATAAAACTGTCCTTTACATTATTTTTGGATGGTGGAGATTTGAGTTGAATACACGTAGAGAAAAAGCCGGCTGTTTTTTTATGTGTGATTTAACACTCTATATATTATACAGACCAAACCGTCGAAAAGATTTCCATGTCATTTTCCGGATATATATTTTTTTAAATTTTATAACTTAGTTTTGCCACATTTTTTAATGGTCATTGAAGAATAGCTTTGACGAGTTAGATTTTCCATAAAATCTAAAGAAATGATCATATTTTCAGCAAAATTAGTAGGTATGTATAATTACGTTGTATTCACTGACAGGTTTCATTATCCAATAGGGCAAATCTGAGAACAGGTGTGTTGTTTTTTTTATCATTGTACCTATCCTCATTTCTGTTGTGAATTTGAATGGTATATAAACCCAGAGTCAGTAAGTGATCGGCTTTTAATTGGAATCGTTATCTACTAAATTTTTTAAAGAATTAAATAAGTTTGAGTGTGCAGTCAATATTTAAAAAATCAATTACGTCTCTTATTTGCTCATCTTTCAGCTCTTTATTGCGCGTTTTGCGTATAGCCCAATAGGTACCGAAGCGACAAAAATGCGAAGGAATGGTGTAATAATAATCTTTAAAAGTAGGTAAATATAAATCACAGGCAAGTCTACTAAATTTAAATTACACGTGCAGCTGGTGACAATGTGATTGCTGCATAAACTGATGCAAAATTTGGCACCTGTATTTGAATTTCAAATGATCCGCTGCCAAAAATCCTGAACGCGAACGCGAGAAACGTTCGTTAAAAAAACGAGTTGCCTTGTGGTCAGTCGCTGTTTCACAGTTTGGCCGATAAGTTTATAAATTGGCAGTGCAAAAAAGTTGGCTCGAATGGGCGTGTGCTTCATTAGCTGTGGTGAGCGAGCGTAGCGATCGAAGATTTTACACAGTCTACTTGATCCAAAAAGTATAGTGTAAATGGTAAATTTACAATTTAAATATCTTTTTCTGCTTTCTATGTTTGTTCTGCGTTGTTCTTGCATTTATACCGCATGTGTTGTGTGTGTGTATGAGGGGGGTTGTGAGGGGTGGGCTGGGCAAGTTGACATATCCCTGAATAACAATGACAAATCCTCATTTTATAATGTGTGTTTTCGAATTATTTTTTATTTTTCCAGCTTGATAAATGCCAAAGCGCTTCCACATTATAATCTCTACTAACTTTTCACTTTGTATTGCACATTCAATGCGCACGTGAATTACAGAACCACTAGTGTGTTCTCTCAATTTTTATTCGCCATTCTTGTTGAATTTTGTTTAACCATCAATCATAATTCGTTTTTTCCCTTCAAAATCACCATTGGAAACAGGGGTTTGAATGCTATTGCATTTCTATGTGAAGTCCAAATTATTTTCCGACGTTTCATTATTTATTCAAGTTAATTCATTAACCGTGATAGCGCGTTTTATATATTCCAGCGTTGAATTTGTTGCATATCAGAGCCTCGCTGTTGTGGAAACCAATCAATTAAATTTCCAAAACTGTTCTTAATGAGTCAACATGTGTCTCTTGCAGATTGTTACGCTCATCCACCAACGCGACGCTACTTAAACAATGACGCATTCCCATATATCTGTGCTTCAACGTGAAACGTTCTTGAGCCATGAGCCAGCTGTGCTTCCGCCAGCAAACATTATCAAGTAAACAGAACTGGTCTGTTTTTGATGTCGGATTCTAGCTCTCTTTCTGTTTGTGTTGACAATTTAATTATATGGTTAATTATCTAATGCCCAGTATTATTTTACTAGAGTACAGGTAGTACCTCTAAGCTTTTTAAATATTACACCGAACTTTTTTTTTGTACAATTCCAATTAAAATAGTTGGTTAAATGGTTGAGAACTTTTTGGAAAAATTAACTCTTTTTATGCGCTCGTAATTAAAAACTGAGTTCATAAGTGTCCCTTGTGCTAAGATCAAAAGCAGATAATGTGCTGAACAGTTTTGTGCTTTTAAATCTAGTAAAATTTGTGTATATAGCGTTGCCGGAGGCTGAGCAAGTTTTAATTCCTTCATTGTGGTTACGCGGTTTAATTACATAAAATATATAGCATACTCATAACCGTATTGTACATTGAAGCATGTTTTGAATAGCACCTCATTTTAGCAACAGAACCGGACGTGTTTAACATTACAGTTGTTTTTAATGACCTGGGACATCAAAATAGAACAAAATAATATATTGTTGGAAGTTCATATATGGAATACAAATTTCTTTTTATAGTTGGTATGTTACATGACTTTGAGCTAGGCTTACGACAAAAATAATCAAATTTCAATTAGACTAGTTATGTATTTTACGTATTCTAGGGCCGATTGGTTATGTATCATCGTTGCTTGGAATGTCACCTTCGAAGTTTTCATCCATCTTTAGCTCGTTTTTCAGCTTAATGACAATGTTTCAAGCATTGTAGAATTTTTTCACAAAAACATATATTCACGTGTATTGACTCTCCCCATTTACTCTTGAAAGTGGAAAATATTTTACTCGGGGAAATTGGAGAAAATGATTCATGGACTCAGAAGTGCTTAAGAAAATAATAGGTATACTTATAAGCACTGTAGCGTATGATCGTGTAATGGTTAGAACAGAGCTATCATAGCCCAGCATGATAGCACCTGGCACGAAAGGGTTGCTTCGAAAATAGCTTTGAAGTTTGATCACAATATTTCAGTGAAATATCCCACCCTTTAGGAGCTCAAAAAAGAGTTGCAAAAGTTGCCCAAAAGAGGCTACGACAATACAGGACATAACGGGATATTATCGCCATTAACTCCTATAACGGATTACCGGGCGTAAAATCCGTTTCTGCGGGTTGAATGCTCAAATCCGCCATTTACCCTTTTTATTGAACGTGGCATTTTTCAATTTCGTCGGCAAAAAAAAATGCGAAAGATGGTACACGCAGACATGAAGCAGAAGACAACAACGATGTCAGTTCTACTCAACATCAATTCGACAAAAAGCATATCCCTTCAGTCGCATTTCGAATTACCATGAAAGGGTATCTGCGAATGATTGATGCTGATTGAGGAATGCACTAGTTTTGACACCACGCTGGCGTATCAGTGTGGCTTTCGAATGTAACAAAGGACGCCGATCGCTTTTCATTTTCCGATAGTCGCACTAAAACATGGGAAAGCGGAAAGCCCGTGCGGTCGGCACCTTTGTCAGCCATCAAAATATCGGAGCTGTCATAGCTCTTGACACTTTCGCAGTTTATAGTGGGTGGTGATCGATTTTGCGTAAACTATATATGGTTATACACGCGGGCAATAGCCGTTGGAGCTTGTGTGGTAACTTGAAATTGCAAGTACCTACCGTGGAATTCTGATGGGTGATGATGGCCACTGTTCACGAACAACAAATAAAAATGAAAACGGATGCAATGCCGATGCACGTTTTAACGGTTGCACATTTTGCCAGTTTCGCTTCCCTTACATACATGAAAATGGATTCACTGGTGATAAATGTTTAAGCTCTCTTCTTCCAACTATAGAATTTTCCGAAAGATGTAAAATTTACTACGTAAGAAATTAGTAAGAAATTGTGTGAACATTTTTATAGAGGTCTTACAAGTAAACGCAGCATAAGCATATTCAGCAATATATACTTTGGCCCTTTTTCAAATTTAATGTCATTATGCATCATCATTATGCAAATCTCACAGAATTCATATTCTTTCAGGATTTCATGGTTTCAAAGCATAATAAAGTTGAAAAAATTAATTGACCTACACGAAGAGAAAATCTTCCGTCTTTTCGCTAACTCGCGACACTTTATTCTGTCCCGATTTAATTCAATTTTCCAACGCCGCTCTACAGCATACAAATTGAAAGAGTTCCACTGGGATAATTGTGCTGTCTGTGAAGCGCCAGACAGTTGGTAATGGAGTATCCCGCCCTATGCTAAGCACGTCCCAAAGTAGGTAGCTCTAAAACGCTGTCTTTCCATGGTCGACTGCACAAGAGCGTAGCCAGCATTTGGTACTACATTTCAGCTTAACGTGGGATTGGCCCACGAGTAACTACACAATATTGTATTGGAGACAAACGATCAGTGAAAGCCCAACACAAAATAGCTATTGCACTAGGCAGTTTATAACGCTTTTAAATAATGTAAATTTCAATTTTGTGTTATGACAAGGCTTGCTGAAAATTGAGAAAAACCGAAAAAAGTTAAAAAATGTATATTTTTTGACAGTAATTCTGAACTTTCAGCAAATCACATTTATAATACAAACATTACTCATACTTTATTCGAAAGCTTTATAAATTGTCTAGTGCAATTTTGCTATTTTGTTTTGGGCTGTCACTGATAGTTTGTCAGTAAAAAATATTTTGCAGATATTTGTATGCCAATTGTGGTTCCTCCCACCGGTAGCCTTACCATACCATCTCCAGGTGGACTCTGAAACATGGTACTCTACGATACGAGATCCCCAAAAAAAGGCAAAATCTAATTTATTCTGGTGCATAAGATGATTTGCATAGTGGAATCGGTGTATAAAGGCACATTCCCAAAATTTCTGCAACAACGGTGATATGTCTAGCTAGCATTACAACCCCACAGTATGCGCTTAGTAAATGTATACCCAAATGTGCCCAAAAATAAACAAATACAAAATAAAAGTTTTAAAACGATTCAATTTGCTTTAAACTAAAGTTAAATATGTGAAAACATAAAAAATAAACCTTTTATTGTAGAGCCAAGCTTATATACGATTATTAAATTTAAGTTGAATATCTTACTGAAATAAACTAAGCCATCATTGTAAACTTATATCCCCCGTTTTACCAAGTTTTTCAACTCATAGTTGAGATCCTAACTAGGAGTTAGAGATGAATTCGCTGCACTGATTGGCTGAATTCAGTTGCAACTTCTAGTTGGGACCTCAGCTGTGGAGTTGAAAAGTTTGGTAAAACCTGGCCCTAACGTTTGATTGAGTTTCCTTCCCGAGGCCTTTCTGTCAATACTTATCTAAAAGGTCATCCCTGTATCGACTTCGTGTCAATATTGTTCGGCGCCGCGGCGCTCTGGAGTGGACTTCGACGTCGACGTCGTGTTGGTTTCAATGCGGGGATTCGAGGTCACCGCGACGCCCTCAGCAGCTGTAATTGTGGCGTCAGTGCAGGGGCGGAACCAAGATTCACGGGCCCGCCCGGAGATCTGGCTGAGAAGGCCCCCCCCCCCCCTCAAGATAACAGGGTTTGGAGCCACCGAGAAAATTTTGAGTCATGGTCATTTTTTCGAGTGAATCTATGCGTTTTAATCTATTTCAAACTGCGACAGATTTGGAAAAGCAGCTCGATTATTTTCATTTTGCAATCAGCAGGCTGGACCCTTGCCTGGAAATTTTGATTCAGATCACAGCATACGATACTTTCAAAATGTAAATCACTAAAGGGTCCTGTCTTTTATAACTGCTCACATGGGTGCATTCTAATGATAAGTATTGACGATGTTTTTCTATATAGCTTTGATATTTTTTCTGTTATTTTTTACCCTGCACTATCTATATCAAGAGGGGTCCTCAGGGTACGAAATTCGATGAGGCCGGATACGGGGCCCCCCGCGTACTTGGTCAGTCTGCCTCACACATCGTATATTTGCAGTGAAGTGGGAAACAAGGAAACATAACACTAAAAGTCTTGCATAAAAAAGTTCACGAGTTTCTGATTTAAGTTCGGCCGACGGGCCCCCAACGGAAGTGGACGGGCCTGGGCCCGCCCGCGGGCGCGGGCCCTGCGGGCGCCTAGTTCCGCCCCTGCGTCAGTGACGACGCTGTGAACACTGTTGATATGAGGCTGCAGAGAACTGATTGCTGATGCGTCAATTACTTCTGACCGATATTAAATTTCTTAAACTCATGTCTTCTATGTCCAATCTTTTGCACTAGTTTTGTAAAACTATATTCTCACTTCTAAAGATTATCGTATTTATACTCACACATTTACTTTTTACATTTGTATATATTAAAGTTTCGATTTAAGTATATACAGTGTTTTTTGTTGTAAAAATATAAGTGCCGAAACGCCAATTTTCATAAAAGAAAATGACCACCCCCCTCCCCCCTCCCCCCTCCCCCTCCCCCCCCCCCACGGCCTATTCACCTCCACGAAAAAAAACATGGACGCACTTAACCTTATTTCATGGGAAGAAGGAAAGTGTCTTCGCCTCCTGGAATCACTACTACTTGACACAAGCAAAGAGTTTCAAAACTGCCCATGGCCATAGAATTTTTTGTCTGGCTCAAGACGTGTCTAGTAGGTTTTCAAAATCTTAGCTCATGTCTACTAGCAGCCCATGAGGAAGGTGCAATTACACTCACCTTCTCAACATGATATGGAGTGCTGGATTCTTCCAGCGATCGGCGAGCGCAGAAATTCCCACCAATGTTTAATTTTACTAAGTGTACCGAAAAGAGGTTCCGGAACGGCGTTCCGGTGCGTTCCGGCACAAAAAAAGCTCAGAGTAAATAAATAAATATTTATATCTATATATATATAATTATGTATTTATTTATTTATTTATTTATTTATTTATTTATTTATTTATTTATTTATTTATTTATTTATAAAGAATTCTGACTGTACACAACCCTTCTACACCATTTGTCTGCAGGTACCCACGAAGAAAATACCAGCACAATTCTCATACAGTAACAATAATTTTATGCAGATAAAAAAAACTGTATGCATTTTGTTTGAAATACTCATATTTTGCCAGACGTGGGCTTAAGATGTTGTTAACAAACAGTGATAAAAAGAAATACCCGCTCACAATTTGAACTTTTAGCTAAATTAGCATAGTACGGCGTCAGAATCATTTTGCTTGGCTTATTGTAGTCTTTTTAGGTATATACGTATCCTGGCCTTTTTCTAATCCTGGCTTTCGACTACCCATGCTACAGAGTTCTTTTAGACTTGAAAGTTGTGCTATAAAGAATAGGGTAAAAAAGTAATTATTTATCGTAATTATTCATGGATAATTTAAAAGCGTACGCTCTCATATTTTTTGCGCTCTGAAATTTCCTTCTCTCCGTTCAATTAGCTGTCTTCAAATTAAAGCAAAGAAAATATGACCCATTAAGGGTACTTATCATTTATTCATAACATACAGCTCCAATCTATTAAGACGTTTCGCTTTCGCTGTCAAAGGATAGCAGGCCAATTGATTTTACGAGTAAATGTATTGTGGAGAATACAAAACTGGAGCGAAATACAGAAGATTTGCTTAACTTTAAGATAAGATGAGCTGTTCGTTGTAACTTTACGCAGGCGCTAAGATGGACTTAGGTGGTGGTTCATTCGATATTACAGAAACATTTTGTCACTTATCTTAAAGTTGACGTAAGTCATCCATTGATTCAGTCTGACAGAGCGTTACGCCGTGGTTCTGGGGGGGGGGGGGGGGGGGGAATTTCATAAGCTTTGCGTAACTTTAAGATAAGTGAGCTGTTTACGCTGAGATTTCGTTCTGGAATTCGCCCCCAGTGCGGAATTGCGTTTACAGAATATTTTTAAAAATGTGATGCTGCGAAATCGCACATTTTGTCATTGCCACGACGTCCGCACCGTGACGTCAACGCGGGGGGCTTCCGCCGCCCCCGAATATCCCCCTTTTCAAAATCTGCCTTTTATCACCCTTTTTCAAAATCGCTTCCCATGTAAAAGCATTGGCTGTGATGAGGAAAACGGATGAAAAGACCGTTGAAATCTTTCTAGAATTTCTCTACATAACTATTGAAGGCTATCCTGAAAATTGCATTAACATCGCACCGGAATTGAGATCTGTGTGAAATGACCTTGAACGCTTGACCTTGGATCGAAGAAAATATACGATTCTTTGGCTACTCTCAAGGATTTGTTAAAAGCTTTTTGAGTAGAAATCCCGGAATTACGACCATCGTCAAAATAAATCCGCCAAGATAACTAAAGTATACCAAAGCAGTTCAAATATAAAAAAGGTTATGTTGGTTTGATTAATCCAATGCAACACACACGAAGAACCCTTTCATATTAATTGATATTTCATGAAACAAATAACAAATGAGATAGGAAATAAATCAGATCTCAAAATCACTCTCGGACGATTCAATAAAATATTCATTACAGCGATTACAAAATAATATCGCGTGTGAACCATTTAAAAGGAAATCATATCGCGCGGGTATAAAGTTACATCACGCAAATCGGCTTTGAATCGAATTAAAAACGGCGCCGCTGATCAAACACTCGCAGCACGTAGTGGGTTACACAGCTCGGTACTCAAATATTCTCAGCTCGGAACATGCGGGATTTCAGATTAATATTCTGATGGGATGTCGTAGCTATGAGCCTCGTCGTAGGCATCGCGAAGGTATACATTGTGGATATGTGTGCCTATAGCCTAGTGAGAGATAGCTTATTAATAGCATTGGATTTTTCGGAAATTCTCGATTGGAAAAACTATTTTATAATTTGATGGGCATGGGTTTTCAACACAGGTCTCAATTATTACCTATTTTTCTCATATTGTGTGTGTGTGTGTGTGTATATATATATATATATATATATATATATATATATATATATATATTTATATATTTATATATATATATATATATATATATATATATATATATATATATATATATATATATATATATATATATATATATATATATATATATATATATATATATATATATATATATATATATATATATATATATATATATATATATATATATATATATATATATATATATATATATATATATATATATATATATATTTATTTATTTATTTATATTTATATAGAATAAGCGTGAACTTGTATAAAATTTTCACACATAACAAAGTCTAACGTAGTCAGAACTTGGTGTCTTTGTTTCCATTCGTGTTTGTATTTGTATTTTCTTCTCTTCACTCTTGGGATTGGGTTTCATTAGTTAAGTCAGACAGGTGTACATAAAAGTACTATAGGTACTAAAATTACCCACCTAAATTTAAAAAAAAGCAACATTTATCCAGGCCTTTTGTTGGGATTTCACTGGAACATAATTTTATATTCATAGAGGTGAACAATTTAATCTCGTCCTGTAGGCATACAAACGAAATTGTTCAAACTTGCTAAAACACCAAACTATTTCTGCTCATATGAATGATAATGCGTTTAGCTGATTTAGTGACATCAGCTCTAAATCGTGGACATTATCATTTCATTTGGTAATGCTTTTCGTTTTCCCATCAGAGAAACCAAGTGATTGCTAATTTGATTAATTAATAGCAATTAAACTGACCATATGTCGACTACAGAGATAGATTAGCATGACCGAATACCATTCGTCTTATTCTCTATGCACAGATGAAGGCGATTGCTTGTTTAAAACCACAAGAATCCTCTGTAATTCATCATCTAAACACATGTTATTTACCAAGAATCAGTAGCTAGCGCACTTGACCGTAAAGCGTTAATTTTATCATTTCATGACCAAATTGTAAATTGAGTTATAAATAGGTCAGCTTGTTTTTGTATAGTACATCATAATTACATATTGCATTCGCTAGGAATTTTCTTCGTTTTTTTCTCGAATTTGTTGGACGCAGAGCCAGAGCGTTGATTCTGAGATTTGAGAGTCAGACAGCTGATTATGTGCATTTATTGCTTTCCGGGATTTCTCAATTTTACAATTTTGAATTGAATTGCTGTTCTAGAATATTATTCTTAAATATCTTCCAGTACCGCTTCTTTGGCGTTTCGGACAATCCTTTGTCTGCTCGAATTTTGAGTTAGTATCTAATTGATGGGTGGATAATATTGCAATCCTTAATAATATTTCCATCACTATGGCAACGATGTGGGGAATGAAACTCTCTGCTTTTGCCGTGGGCATTTGAAACCAAAACCAAAATCAATTTTGAGTTTTGAATCAGATCGATTCATAGCGGATGATAATGAGACTGTTAAAACAATTTAAAATAATAGAAACACTTTTGTGCATATGTAAAACAGATACATTGTTTTGGTTTGATCATGATCATAGGTTTGCGCCCATTTCAATTAAACATTACATAATAATATGTTGTTTAATGCAATATAAAGTATAATATAGAGCTAATATGAGGGAACATTATTGAATCAATCCGATTACATGAGCATTTCATTAACCGCAGACGATGACAAAACATTGATAATCAATGTAAATAGTACGCTTAAGGACTTATATGACTGGTTCATTCAAAACAAACTAAAATTAAACTGCGAAAAAACGTATGTGACTGTATTTAAAAGAAATGGGAAAGTGAATGAGACCATTATTTTTTATTAGCAATTCGAAAGTTTATGAACTGGGCCAGATCTATTTGTAAAGGTATGTGTGGAAATCTATATACAAGTAAAGGTAAAGATAACAAGTGTTTATAAAATGATCGATCCCGCGAAAATCAAACCCTAAATTTCAATGGGAATTTCCTTATTAAACGTTTATATTTTCATAAAGTTCCCTACAAATTTACCTTCGTTATACATTCACGGAACTCGGAAAAGTTCACCAAGTAAACTTTGTGAATGTACACACAAGCAAAATGTTATACTACTTCATGTTTATTAATTAACATGTTATTTGGTTTCATCTTTATTTGGTGCTCGTGAGCGCATCCCTATACATTCAGATATTTACAAAAGGCATGGTTTTTGGTTAAAACGTGGAATTTATATGAAAATATAAATTTTAAAGGGAATGCCAAATATTTGCTTTTAGCAATGAAACGAAATGTTTAATATACATTTCCCCAGAATACCAAAATTGGTATCATTGATAACTGATATTAGCGTTTAGTAAATAGCTGCAGATAGGTACATTATACAAACGAGAAAAGCGATTAATTTACGTCTCTGGACAAATAATTTGTGGGACGTGTTTAATTTACAACTGAGCAAGAATTACGAAGCATGGTTAGGGTTAAAATTGGTGGAATTTTCTCTAGGTTAAAAGAACGCAAAACGTTCAAGCTTTGTTATTTTGAGAAGAGTGAACAGGTTTATCGGTTTAATGTGATATTTTTTTCGCTTAAAGCCACAATATAAATTGAAGGTAAACTGTATATTACTACAAATAAAAGAAAAAATACATGGGTTGGCCGACTTTGTAAAACAATAATATATGTAAAGAATATAATAAGCAATTAAGTGCAATTGTCGCATTACTGTGCAATTATAAATTGACGATTAATGGAAGCAATTCCGTGGGAATCGAAACGAATTAGAACATTCACTCCCCAATTAGAGTTGGGTCCACCTGCAACGAATGGCCACTTTATGCCTGTGATTAGCGAGATCGAATCAAAGCCCGGCAGCGAGCGCTCGATTAATTACCGACATGAGGAGCTGCTATTCATTTCACTGATTAGATCCACGAGTCGATGCTGATTGAGTGTGAATCTGTGGCGTTATTTCAGCTCTGCAACACTGGATTTACTCGGGGAGTTCCTGGATTTTGTATCCGCGGGGCATCAAAATCAAATAAGTTCCCCACAATATACAACGGACTCGATTAATTTTAATCAGCAAAAATTAAACACTGACCCCCCCCCCCCCCCCCAAACCAATCTGTAACGTTATTTTGTAGCAATCAAAATGTAGACATAGAAGCGTACGTGTCATAAGAGCTAATCCCATAGTATAGCCTTGAAGAGCATAGCGGTCTAGATTAATTCTACATTTTTTAAGATTGACAACCTTCATATCTTTAACAGTTGGTCGAATTTGCGCTTTGCATGTTAGAACTGTGGTGCAAGCCTTCGATTTTTTGTTACTTTAGAGAACAGCTAAAACGCATTTAAGGACCCCCTGTATCAAAAGTGCCTCAACCCAGATTTATAGTAAGAAGAGTTAAGTTATTTGACATGGCTGCAGCCGCCAATAGAATGCTGTGGAATTCCTCTGTTTCTGAGGGCTAGACGCTTAACCCAGAGTTGAAAATATTGTTATTCCTGGTCTAACAAAAAAGCCTGGTTTTACTTGGCTGTTCCACAGCGTAGATATTATCAATTACACCAATATTACGTTAAAATAACAAAATTTTCGGACTGAGTGTATCAGGTGTTAGCGCATACAGCGTTAGTAAAAAAAACACGAAGTCAAACACAAAATTATTGGGTACCTGTTATGTGCAGTCATTACAATATTTTTCAACTCTGGGTTAAGCGTTTAATCCTCAGAAACATGGATGGATTCCCGGTCTAAATATTATGTGGGGGGAGGGTTCCAAATATCGGAGGGGGGCCCACGAGGCTGACTGTTACGCCACTGGCACATCGGACGCGGTCCCCTTTGACATTTATTCTCGGTGTGTTTCTGACGCTCAATTTCGAAGCGCCTTTGGTGAAAAGCATTGTTCAGCTGTTCCTTTGGAAGTGAATGTGTTCCGAAGCTCGACGAAACGTGGACGAGTAAAAAAAGTGCGATTTTGTAAACATGCGGCGCCAGTCAATACCGCAAACTTATAGATACGGGTTTTCTATGGTCCGTTAACAGCATAACGGCCTGTTTATTTGATATTTGTAAAGCAGGAAACATTATAAAGTCAGGCCTTGTTATCTTTCACTAACATACTGTTTATATCGGATCACAGAAAAAACAAGTACCTAAGCTAATAAAATTAATTATACCAAGTAAAGATAAATCTGTCAACTGTACAAATGTTCTATTTGCAGTTCAAAAATTTGATGAAATGATTAAAGATTATATAATTGAGAAACTTGCTTTGATTAGGGGAATGAGAAATCAGGTAGATCAACTCTTTATGCCAGGCATGGGCAACTCCCGGCCCTGAATAAAAATATTTAAAAATTTAAAATAAAACCGAAGTTTTCGGATATATATCTTGAGTGCTTTCTAGTAGTTTCGGGGCACATGTTTATTCTTATACCTATCTGGTAAAATTATATTCACGACTTGCAGAACAGCATTCAATGCTTTTGCAGAACAGGCACAATACGAAATGTCTGATTTATACTTTGTTAAGGTGAGAAAAGTGAACTGAAAATTTAATGTATACCTTTATTTATTATTATGCGCGGAGGTTTCGATTGGATATATTCTTGGGACAATCCAAAGCCTAGGGAAGGGTTAGATGCCCCACCCTGCAGGCACAGCGGGCAAGATTTTTTTGCTTCAATGTTCATTTTGGAGCTCATATCTATGCTTTTATGGTAAATTTGAGTACCTAGATTTTGGTTGTTAGATTTGGTTGCCCACGCCTGCTTTGTACCAAAATGAAATTCTCCGCTATTCATAATTGACAGATTTTATTATAAAATTTTGGTTTTGTACTGGGCCAACCATTACATATTTGATGATTTTGGCATACAAATATGATGGGATTTATTTATAGATATGAAAGGAGTCCCTAAAAAAAATATCAACTTTTGAATTTTTGCTTTACATGCAAGCATGAAAGTCCAGGTACGGAAACCATTTCATGTGATGAAATTCGTGGGTCTCGTAAAATACTTTTAGCGAGATGAAATCAATTCAAACCTTTTGACAGGAATTTTTGACATGAACCACACGTGATTCGGAATGACTTGCGCCACGCCTGCAGCCACTAAATGCACTTATGTGCAATGCATGTTGCAATTCGTGATGGACTTGCAGTGAAACGGCGCAGGCATCGACGTCAAATGCATCCGAATGTTTGCGTTTGTGTCTTAGTGTGGCGGTCTGGTCTGGTTTTATGACTGGATACAGTGGTAAATCTGCAAACATGAGATGACGTCTTTAAATTCCAGAGACTATGTTCTATGTTTACCTAACCTTCTTTCTACTTATCAAAAAACAACACAAAAACAGTCACTTCAAATGTGTACTATGAATTTTATGTTATGCTGAGTCTGTTTTCTCCAACTTAAACTCCATTTCACGTTAAGAAGGAGAGTTGATTTACATCTTCCTCAAGGACAACTCCTGCTGGACACGACCTGAGAATTTCAAAACTCACAAGCCATGTCAAAAGGCGGACTTAAGGCTCCTTGGGCAGTTTTTAACTTTCAGCAATTAAAATTTTAAACCATCTGGTACGACGATTTGACTATTTAAAAATATTGTGTTGCTTTCTGTCAATTTATTTTTGGTGCCACAAATTATGTTACAAATCGATTGAAATTTTTGATAAATGCGAAGTGATCGCTGCAAAAATTGATGTGGATTTTTGTTACGTGCTGAACGCAGCCCCCAACCTCCCTATGACAACTGACACCCCTATGACCTATGACCAGACAACTGCACGAAAAAGGCTTTGCCGTGCTCAAATGCACTTTTCCAAGGAAAGAGTGCAAACATAATATCTTTTAGCTGAACGGACATTCTATCAATATGAGGACTCCATATTCAATGCTCCAAGTAATTGACTGAGGAATGTTTAATAATATAGAATTTTATTTGAAAAAGTATGCTCTTTTCTCTATTGACGTCAGCCCCGATTGTCTATGCTAGGAAATTAAATTGTTTTATACCGTATCTGTTTATTCGAGCGCGAATGAAAAGGATGCTAGAATGAAGGCATTCAGAAATGAAATTGACTGCTGTTTAGGCGATATTGCTTCAGTTTCCTTGCTTTTTGTTTGAGAAACTCAAAAACAATATGCCTTTCTTCGTTTTCTTCCCATCATCTTTTATTAAAATATACTGGGCACTGGCGAAGCATTCAAATTCGTTGATAATAATATATTTTTTATGACCGTGCTATTGCTGCAACTACTAACATTTTATTGACCGATACATAAAATCAAAAAACGTTTAAACCGACAAAATACTTGCAAATATGCGACCAAATACTTGCCAGGCATTCTTTTCTTTTCAGTGCATTCAACTTGAAAGTAAGTGGAAATATAAGTAACAGAATTTGGCGACGAGGACGCCACTGGCATATGATCGCGCGATTGCACATGTCAAGAGCACACCAGCGTTTCACCACTCAATCAAAACGCAGTATTTTTAGACACGTTTCCTGGGTTTCGTTTTAGAAACACTATCTTTAGCACGGCGATGTGTTAAAACCATTTCTATAGCGAACTATATAAAAATGCTTGCACCCAAAAGTAGCGTATTAAAGTGCCGGCAGGTTGGATCAGTTTTGAAGTGGCTTTAAGACCATTCATTGACGGTTGTTGAGGTTAATTGAATTCCATTTTTTATGGATTTCCAAGAGATATTTCGAGGTTCTGAAATATTCAATTGGTTGTCCAAAGTGTGAGGATTCCGTAGATATTTCTTTCGTTGCAATCGGATAACGGGTGTGGCCTGGAAAGTGTATCCAGTAAGAGGTAAATTCTTAGCTGGAATTTACCATTAAGTACATCTTTCAATGTACCGGCTAAACAAGGTAATTTTGAAACTCTTTTACGTAATTGACGAGTGAATCTTGCGAAATGAAAATGGTTCAATTGGTTGTCCGAAGTGTGAAGATTCCGAAAATATAGGTTTCGTCGTGATCCGACGAAAGGTGTGGCCTGGAAAGTGTATACCTTACGAGGTGAAGGAAACGGCTCGACTTCGGAGCTCAATGAACAGGCTTAAGAAAGTATTATTGTTTGTGGCAGTAGCTGCATACTAACAGATGGCTTTTCTTTTCCCAGGTAAGACTTCCGAAAACCGGGCCTTGACCTTGAATTGATGCTCTTGTTGAAAAACTCGCCGTTTGGGTGGTAAATAAAAAGAAATTCATTTTCATTAAATATTTCAATATATTTTTAGACTTCCCCCACATTAATAAATAACACTCATGTTCACTAGAAACCTTGCCGCAATTGTCTGTGGGCCAGTACAATATGCAAATCATTCTCACCGTATAATCTTTTTGTGGCATCTGAACTTTACGGCTAGGTAACTACATTATTTTTTTAGACTATTGATGAGCGTAGCGAGCGATACGAGCACGGCGGAGCGCTCTACAGACTAAACGCCTGAACCGATTTCGATGAAAATTTCAATGAACCTGCCTTTGTTCTCCGGTTAGACACCCTAAGTTTTTTAATTTGATCGGTTCCAAACATTTTAAAATAAATCAATCTTTACGACATTTTTCGATTTAGTTCAAAATTTTGAATCTCTGTCCAAGTCAAAGTTTTTTACAAAGCCTCATCAAAACTTATAAACATGTCGACATTATACATATTATTGATGCCTGAAAATCTAAGGTCGGTGGGAATATCCGAATGGATTCTATTCGCATTTTTGGAGTAATTTTTTTTTCGTGACCTGACGCCTGATTCAATAAGAGTCCGGTTCCTTCGTTTCCTAGGATACCAGCTTTATTGACTTCAAGATTGTCCAAGGCATAGATATTGACAGATTTCAGAAGCTTTGTCAAATTCTTTTATGGAAGTAATTGAAGTTTAATCTCTAATATAATAAGAACTCTCGTGCATAAGTAATGACTTATGTATTTACGTTCAAATTACTGAATGAGCTCAAAATGAGCACATTATCTGGCATGGTGTTCCATGGTTTTCATAGGCATTCTGTCTTTATCTTTTCATCCGCCAGTTGATCCACAGTACAGCCCATTACGCCCATCTTCAACGCAACACAAATTGCGTTCGCAAAGCCCTAGTTATGTGATGTGATGTTATCATGAATAAACGCTCGAGAAGATTTGTGAAAAGAATCAAGACAACGCCTTTTTGACGTACAGTCTTTGCTCTTTAGAGGCCAGCTGAGCTAGAGCCTATATAGTTTTAAGTCTATACCGCCATCTTTCATTTATGAGATACTGATGAGCTAACAGAGTTGAACACTGTCTGCTTAGCATCCTCAGCTCATGCATAATAACACTCTGAACAATGTCTTAGATAATTGCTGCGAAGGGATGTTTGGCAATATTGTAGAGTTTAAGTGATGTAACAAGATGGTACTTATTCATTGACGATGCCTAGATCGTTTTAATAGGTACCTATGTATATCTTTGGGTTGTCGAATTTAATTTGTTCCGTTTATTCTTGCATAATTTAAATGCAATTACGAGAGGGCGTAGGATGCTTAATAACTTTTGATAAACTTTGCTGGTTCGTTATTACATAAGCTAACACTGCGTGACATATTATGAAACAGTTGTATTTACAACTTTATACAAAATAGGAAAATGTGAAAAGAGTGATCTATATGAGGACTATAATCTGGAACATGCAGATTTTAAAATAATAAGTTCTCATTGAAATATTTTTTGAGTAAATTGCCTGTGGGATAAATATCTCTTAAGTTAAAAAAATATGAAAATAATACGTAAAACGTGAGCAGAAATGAAAAATTCGAGCGAGGATAAACCTTATGGTCGACCATTCCACAAAATTATTTTAAAATCATATGTTGACATCCGTTGAATTTTCTATTAAATCGGCTTTAAAAGAAATAGAATACCCACGAATGATTGCAAACTGGTGTTCTGCAGTTCTGGGTTTTCCTGGAAAATTTTCTAATTTTCCATTTTGTACCGCGGTGACAAGCGGGAGCACAAGAGATCCATCCTGATGCGTGGAGAGATCGCGTTTGACTTAGGCAAAAAAAAAGCGGGATGGAAAATTTCAGCTGAAATTCTGATTTCAGCTGAGGCCTGAAATTCTGGCTCGAGCACTCTGAACTCACAGTTTTGGTTAAGTCACTAAATTTATTGTAAATTGTATTGTATATGTTTATTTTTCCATTGTAAAAAATCCACGCCATGATCGTTATCACAAAAAATCAGTAAACACAGGCTTTGGAAATTGTCAATTATAAATTAAAACTCTCGTATATTTAGTAATTTACTCATTCACACAATATTAACAATCATAATCATTCAAACTTGTGAATTCTAGAATGGTATTATGAGTGAATCTTTAAGCACTCTCTCGTATCTTTCCCTGTTATGTGACATTTTCTTTATCTTAAGGGGTAGTTGTTATATAAAATAGGTCCCTTAAAAGTTTGCGATTTTTCTTCCTTTTTTTAACAGGCTTTTTTAAAAGTCATATGCCATCTTGTGCATATTTTGATACAGTTGAAACATAGTCAGGTTCTCTCTTACATATAAAATTGTCTCCAATTAAGTATGTGTCGTAATTGGCGCCGACGTAAAATTTGCATGTACAACACACGGAAAACGGAACGGAGCATCCCTGAGTTGAATTGTCTTTATTAAATATAAATTTTATATTTTGTTTGGCAAAATTTTCGATGTCGTTGCTCCGTTTCCGTTTCCGTTTGTGTTCATCTCCCATTATCTTTCTCTCACATTTTAGCTAGTGCTCGCAGTTAAATTGAATAAATATCAATTTGATGAAAATGGTTTACTAATCGCTTCTAAGATAATAAGGAAGTAGGTTTAAAGGTATGCAAAAAACGAGTAAAATGATAATTAACACCAAAAGAGGGCAATTGATTAAACATATGTTATGGGTTTTTAAGCAGGTATAATTTAGTAAGGAAATAGCATGTTAACAACTTCCATGTTTTCGCAATTTTTAAAAGTATACCTTCAAATTTTAATAACAGCATTTTTAATGTCATAAAAAATAAGCATAGACCATGAATAATCAAGATGAAATTGAGAAACATTATTTTTGGGATAGACCTATGCATTTATTGCAACTTTCACTTGAGTTTTTGTGTACCAAGGTCTACCCTAGACGAAAATTCCGTCAGTATTTTTTCCCCATCCCTTCTGCTCTGTTCCCGTATCAATAAGCCCTTGAGCGAGGCTATAACTACTGTTCTCATGTCAGGCACAAATTCGATTTCTTTTTGCTGATCGCCAGAGACTTCCATGCAAAGTTTTCCCTCGCTTAGTTGGCACAGCCTTTACGAATGTAGAAATTAAGTTGCCTTGCGCCTGAGGCTTATCACAGACTCTTTGTGATGGCTGATCGTTATATTTGATGAAATAGAGTAGACTAAGCTTATATGCTTGAGATAAAACTTTTGAACATTGCAACGCCGATATCGGGAACACTAGAATCCTAAAGTTAACGCGATATTTTTTAGATAGCTCCTCGCGTTAGTTCGAAAAATAATCTAGTGAAAAACTACAGTACACCTTTAAAGTATCAACATATAAAAGCAGTACATACATAGAAGAGAAAGATGGATGAAATTTATTTATTTTCTAGGTATAGCTAATTGTAATCAGAAAAGTATAAATGTCAAAAGTACATGTTCAAATATTCTTGTGAGCGAACAAAGACGCACTGTTTGCTGAGAGTACTGTGTGGCGCTGAGAGTGATCACAGTTTTGACATGAATTTGTGTGCGTATACACTGTGACATCTGGCATGCTAATCAAGTCCTCTACCGTGTGCCTATAGGTAGTGCATCGCCATCCTCCTTTCTATCGGATATGTGTGCTTACGACACGTGCTAAATTGACTTTTGAATGAGAGTTCGATGATAATACGCGGTAGGGAAACGCAGCGCGAATGTATGATTCAAATTCCCTATTCATTGAAGTTTTCCAATCTCTGAGCTCTGATTTTGTTTACACAATAATAAAAATGAGAGACAATTTTTCCACTGCGATTTTGTAACTCTGACATTGCCGTTCTCGGCTACGAAGTTAAAAAATTAACATGGACCACAATGGGGACTTTATCCATCAGAACTGATAACGGCATAACGTAAAAGTTACAAAATTTTCGAGCTTCCGTGATATTTTTGAAAAATTTTATTTCTGATTGTCTACTTGGAAGGGATAATTTGACTGAAATAATTAATTAAAAATCAATTCGAAACATGAATGACATACAATTATATAATTGTAGGTATATGCTATAAAAATTCCATGGATATACCTTAAATCATAACATATACATATTTTGATATTGATAATAAATTTCACACATCTTTATTGAGCACAACATATGTTTTGTACATTTCGTAAAATTTCCGGCTGTCAATACAAAAAAATTACAGTTTCTAGCATTCTATATAAATAATTTAATCTGGAATTCTCCAGATGTTATTTAAGATGAAATCTCATCTCAATGTCGAGTAGCATTTTATCTGAAAGAAATAAATCCAATTAGTTATCATCCATTTTATATTATCGTAGCGTGGGATGCAGATTCTTACAGCCAGCTGCTCTATCTAGTGCATTCTTCTGCTCGAACAATCTGGGTCAGGGTGGAAAAAGATTATCCCCACAAACTTTTTATTTTCAGTACTAACAGATTTTGTTCCAACAGTATTGAGCTTAGAAAGTATAACTCAATAATATGAATACAACGAACAATTCATATTTCCCGTTTAAGGCGATTATTAGAAAATTCTCTTTTTTAGTTTGCCGTTTCAACTTTGAAATGAATTTTTTCCAAATAAGTTCTCCAATTTCGGCCGCATATCACACATACATAGGTACATGCTACAGCATCTCATTTAACGCAATCATCCGATAAAGTATCCAGATAGTGATGTCGTACTTGTCAAAAGTACGACGTCAGAGCAACCCCATTTGATGTACGATGATTTGTCCTTTGGGGCCCATGTTGCGAGAAGGGATCTCAACCTTCTCCAGTTGACAGTGTGGAATTTATTCGCGGCTCAACGAAAAAAACGAAATTTGTGTTCATTTTACATATATATTTGTTGCAAGGATGTGGGAGCAAGGTCGGATTTCACGTGCTCCGGAAATGCGTTTCGTTCTAGAAACCCCCAGACATCGATGACCGGAAACTCACCTGCAGTCGGTTGTGTGGTGCTTAATATAAGGTGTCTTTATTCAGTAATTTGGTGCGATTTGTGGGGGGAGGGGGGGGGGGTCTAAACCAGACCCAGTTATGAAATGTTGTAAAGCAAAATTCTTGTTTTTCTTACTAGCTGTTGCAATAATGATCGATGCCGATACTTAGTATGTGCAGTGTCGTGCAGATATTCATGCTGCCGAACAAAACTCGTTGTACCTACTCCGAAACCTGCTGAAGCTACTGCGCAGTAGCAAATCTTACTGCGATCCGTTTCGTAACCTATCACAGTGACTGAGATGGACCCTGCTGGCCGTTCCGTAACCTGTTGAAAGCCACTGAAGTTGATGGAGGTTTCGGCCTCAGTCAATCCTACTGAGATCAGTCAATTCAAATTTCAAGATGGCGGGCTAAAAACCAGATCTGACGTGTGGTGTTTGCGAGGTTACTTTTAGTTGAAAGTTAGTAAAAAACAAAAAGAACGTATATTAACAAGTAAGCAAATTATTATTTCGTATTTTTCTTATGTAATTTGGTTGTGTTATTGAAAAAAAACTCTGCTACCTGACTGGAGAGCTGAGAACTCTGAACATTGCCGCTTAGAAAAATCAAACAAGCTGAGCTGAGATCGTGTACTGCGTTCCGTTACTGAAGGCAGCAGACTTGCTGAACTCTTCTGAGAGCCTACTGGAGCTCAGTAAGCTCAGCAGGTTTCGGAACAGGACCTTTGTCTTTAGCTTTTGGCTGGAAAGCGGCAAAGCTTAAAGGAAAAGTAACCTCAAAGATCAAGGCGAAACACATTGGCCTCGACATGGACCATTACCAAGAATTTAGAAATCATTATGAGGTCACACAATGATGTTCTTTATTGATAGAATAATTTTTGGTGCGTAAACTGACTACATCGATTGAAGCAAAGTATATTACATTTTTTGTCTGTTTTTAGCAGAACATTCAAGTCTCGGATCATTATCAAAGATGAATTTATTTAAAGTAGAGGCAGATTTTCTGAAAAGCAATGTAAAATCAAAATCAAAGGTAAAACGATTTGAAATTGGTCAAGTTTCCTTTACGTCTTTTGCACACCTGCAATTTGCATTGCTAGGTAGTTTTCACATTAATACAGCGGCATGTCGCAATAATATGTCCCAGTTAATATCTTTGCACCATAGGTACTACACACGAATAATATGTCCCTGTTAATATCTTTGCACCATAGGTACTACACACGAATAATATGTCCCAGTTAATATCTTTGCACCATAGGTACTACACACGAATAATATGTCCCAGTTAATATCTTTGCACCATAGGTACTACACACGAATAATATGTCCCAGTTAATATCTTTGCACCATAGGTACTACACACGAATAATATGTCCCAGTTAATATCTTTGCACCATAGGTACTACACACGAATAATATGTCCCAGTTAATATCTTTGCACCATAGGTACTACACACGAATAATATGTCCCAGTTAATATCTTTGCACCATAGGTACTACACACGAATAATATGTCCCAGTTAATATCTTTGCACCATAGGTACTACACACGAATAATTTCCTTGAAGTAATTTAAAACAAGATTAAATACAGATTCAAATGGCAATTAACTTTTATCACTTGGCAACAAAGTTGCATTAGGGCACAGTGATAATTAGGAAGATAAACTTTTAAAAGCAAGCAGCGAAACTAAGGACATTAATAACACACATCTGGCTCTGTCGCCGCCAAACTCAGAGCTCCACAATCTTCCAACGACTTGCAGGATTTTTGTTCTCGATCACGATTTCAACTTTTCCTCGCTTTTTATTGGCAAAGTTTTATTTTTTTGCCAATGTATGGCCATCTTTTTGCCGTCTTGCATGAAAGTATTTTTTTTTTGGTGCACGTTCAGATTTTGTATAATATTATGATATCATTAACTTCAGGTTCTTCCACGTTTATTTCAATCTACTAGAAATGGTTCGGTAACTCTGGAAAGTCATTTAAAAATTTACCTACCATTTTAATGAATTTTTGATACTGTAACGGAATTATTGTAATTCCAGCTTGCCAAATCTGAGCCTCACCAATAATATATACGAGTCATTTTCTAAGAAAAGTGGAAGTGGTAATTCTAGATTCAGATTGAATGCGCTAGTTCGATTATAATATGTCTTTAAAACGTAGAACCTATCGTATATGATTTTCGAAAATATTTTCTGCAAAACAAAATACAGCGTGTAAAAAGAGATAAACTTTGGCCTAACGCTGCATGGTTGAGGAAATGCAATTTCTATTAGATAGAAAATAAAGGAATTTTTTTGAAAACAAATTAAATCAAGTATGCGTTATTCGTAGTTTAAAAGTAATCTGCTTCTTGAGCAATTAACTTTAATCAAAAAGTAAAGGATATTTTTTTTTAACAAGTTAAATCAAGTATGCGTAAGTCGAAGTTTAAAAGTAATCTGCTTCTTATACTACAAAGCAATATCAACACGAGATATCTCAATTAAAATGCTTAAATACAATTTAATTACGTATATCTCACTGCAAAAAGAATGCGTCCGTATAAACGAATCTTTGGTGTCCTATTTGCATTCGGAACAATAAAAGCTCTTTATATTTACGCGTGTCATGAAATAAATTACGTTTCCCTCCTTACAAATGTTCACTGTAACTTTCCCCATCCCCTTTTTCGAACAGCCCTCTGTGGGGGGGGGGGGGGTACCAACGCCTGATGAGGGTGACGCAATAATCCGACACCAATAAAGCGTCTAATTACGAAAATAATGTTCTAATTAAGCGAGGCTGCTAAGAACTAAATGAGGTGTGCGTATCGTCTCCTTCGGGTGAGAGGTCACGCCCCCAGCTTTAATTAACACCACGAAGGAAGTGATGAGATTACGTTTTGTTACGGAAGGTGGTTTGCCACAGGTGTACGGATATAACTACACTTTGTTTCACAGACAAACTATCTCTGATAGTCCAAAACAAAATAGCTAGTGCACAAGGTAATTTATACGGCTTTCAAATAAAGTAAGAACCTATTTTGTATTATGATTAGGCTTGCTGAAAATTTAGAAAAACATTCGAAACTTTTATAATTAATTTTAGGCAGTAATTCTTAATTTTCAGCAAATCTAAATCTATAACTAAAATGACTCGTACGTCATTTGAAAGCTTTATAAATTGGCTAGTTCACTTGCTAGTTTGTTTTGGGCTGCCATTGATAGCTGTGCTGATAGCTTGTCAGTAAAAAAAATATATTCTATGGTCAAGGCGTTCCCCCCACCGTAAAGGTTTTCCTTCTTGTACAAAAGACCGTTGTGATCTCTAAAATATGTTGATAATTAAAACACGAATAATTTATGATGCTTCAGGCAGAAGTAGGTATTGGGAGGCAAGACTCAGTCTTTCATTTTAGTGTATTTTCCTTTGATTGAAAAACTGGAAGGAAAATCATGAAAGGTAATTTCTAGCATTGAACTTATTCATTAAATTAAAGTTACTTCTAGAGCCGATTTTATAGTTTTCTACTTAATCCTCGAGTATCATAACTCCGACTGAAAACTTAATACCGGATTAATGAAAACTGGGAGATCAAGGTTAAAAGTTTTTTTCGGAATTGATATCGTTTAAATTTATAATATTAAAAATATTTTCTTCTCTGCTTCTGTAATAAATAATAATCTAGAGCTTTATTTTGAACTTTCAATAATCGATAATATTGGGACGATTCTGAATAAACAGCTGCAGATCACTGATTTTTGTGATTTACCACTTACATTCCAGCAAGTGTTGGGATAGTGGCACTTCGTTCTCTTTATTAAAAGATTATATATTTTCTCTATTCACTCCCCGCAAACTTTTCGCACAGTTGTTGCGGAAGATAGTAAAGAATTCACTTTTATGGAAAGAACTTGAAACTCGCTTTGAAAATCTATCCATCCGAAAAAACTTTACTAATCGAACTTTCTCTGAAACTTCCTAAACGCCGTTTCCACGAATGAGTATCCGAGTCATCAGGGTTGGAAATAATCTAATTTCCACAACCCGGAATTTCTCAATTGGTGCATAGAGTCAGCCACCGAATATTTTCCCCTGCAGAACAGGGTAAACCAACTGAAGTAAGCTTGTAGTGACCTGTCGCTGCAAGTCCCGAATCCATTAGCCGATTGCTGGTCTAATCATTGTACAGTCAACATGTACATGTACAGACGCATGTACAGTCAACACCTGCAGCTACAGATTCTGCTTCCGACTTCAAATTCGTTTCGGAATTAATCACAAAAGAACCAAGATGTAACGGATTTTTTGATGTAATAGTCATTTCTGTCATCGAAAGCATTCTGCGAAAAGCGAATTCTTGGAAGTGCTTCAGAGCAATTTAGAATTATCGACGTGGAAACAGACTGAATTATTGAAGTTTTATCTCAAATTCAATAGCAGATTTGTATTTGTGCTTTCGAAGACTTCCTTATATGTAAGAGAAATTTGAGAATTAAACCACAGGCAATTAAAATCACTTTCTTGTGCTTTGGTTGGGTCCGCCAAAAAGGCGAATTGGAAAATACTGGTAGAACATTTCCATGTTGTCAAAAATCTTATGCGCAAATTACGAATATTTCCCCCACAAAACATTATAAGAAGTGCTTTAATATAGCGTTGTTGATGTCTTTTTTTCTCAAACCATTTTACAGTGGTTTCTCGCAAGTATAACAGATTAAGAAGCATTTTAGGACAAATTTTATATTCATGAAGTGGAATTGCTTTTCCATGATTCCTTTAAGTGCATGTACCGTTTTGTTTTTTGCAAAACCATCTTCAAAATGGTGAAATTGTCCCTCTTTTCGTGATTTTTTTCTCAAGCAATTTTCTTAAATTTTAATAACTATAAATAAAACATTTTATTTCTTTATTTATTCATAATAACGAAACGAGTTTTCGGGAGGAAAGCTTTCCACGGATGGTAAAAGCCTCCAGAAAATGTGTATGACGAGCAATCCATATTGACGCGAGATATGAAGTAATGATGAGCAAGTTGTTAGTAATGGTTAATAGTAATTATTGAAAACCTTATTCCAAAACTTATTTTAAAAGGGGCTGATCCCAAATTTCTGTTTTGTGGACTTGGGATTTGCGAAAAGTGGCACAAAGATGCTCTTCACGAGCCAATCGGTATCTCATTATGGCACGTAAATACGCCACACGACGAAGAGGGGAGAAGGTGTGGCCGATTATTTCAGCATCGGAGCACCTGACTTGCAAGCGAGAAACAAATCTGCAACAACTTAAACATTGGAAATAGGACTCGGGTATGCATTTTTGGCCGATAGTGGCTGGAAAACTGTCAGTACTCAACCAAAGCTGATGAGCAAGAAGCATCACAATATAAAGAAGACATTGAAAGAGGAAATATGGCCTCATGCGGAGAACGCCGGAGTGTTTTAAACGTTATTTAATTGCCATTGTAAATGGCGAAAATGGCGACTTGTAAATCCGTTTACAGGCAACCTTTGGCCACAAGGAGTTATGCGACACCCAACCAGTCCAAATAGAACCGATTCCAAGTGAGATCCAGCCAATAGCAGCCCCACCCCTAGACAAGAATGCTAACCTGAGTATTTTTGTCTATTAAGTTATTGCAGATTTGTCTCTCGTGACCCGCAATCGGTGAGGGGGGGGGGTGTCAAGCTCGTATCCCGGTTCAGTTGCACTCTATCCAGCTTCACATCCCGCCAATCGCTTGCTGGTTAAGTTTATTTCCCATGATAGTTCTGCAGAGGCTCTTTGCTAGATTCCAACAAAGAGATCCTTTTATTTTAAGCAGAATCGAATTGAGTAGTTTCCAAGCTAATCAAAATTATAAAAAAAGGTTTTTATTTTCTAGAATTTATCAACGCAGTACAGCCGACAGTCCTCAAAAAATGCTCCCGAATTTTTACAAAGTTATGAAGCGTTATAAAATCTTAGCATTTCTGAAGTTGGTCAGGCTTACTATAAAGGCAAAAGAAATTTGAAAACGAATGATTTTGGAGCCTCCACATGAAAGATAGATTTTGCTCCACATCTTTGGTCTGCAGGGAAAGGTTGACATGTGACTAGAAATATGTTTTCAAAATATTACTGATTTATACGAGTTACAGTTGCTGCAACAAAAGATAAAACCCTGTCAACTGTAAACTAACCTTGACCGTATACACAGCATGATAAACACCTATAGAATTAATATTTCCACTGTGTTTTTTTAAACTTTGTTGCAGTGGCAGCATTAAAATAAGTCCCTAGATCTTTGGGGTAAATGTTATGTTTACCATATTTCATTTTCAGATATCTCCCATATTATTAACTTGATATCCCATATTTGGTTTACATGTTTAAAATTTACATAGCCAATATAAATACAAATTGCAAGAAAAAGGGTGATCTCACGATAGACCATAGACCGACAACCTCTGTGGAAGAGTCTTTTTGAAACGTCGAAACGAAATGGATTTTTGATAAAAAATGTGTCGTCAGAAATAGAATTTGAAAGCAATTTTAGTCGAGCATTTTCAGAAAAGAAGCTTGTTTCTGGAAAATGTGTTCTTGCTTTATCTATATCTTCATACCTGTGTTTAAAAGTTACAAATATGGATATTGTACTAGAAAGAATTGAGAAACATTCTACTTTTCTATGATCAAATAAATACGTATTTAAACATCATAAAATGTATCATATTCATAGTATTCAAATATGGACATTAGATATATTATTAAAATATAATTTCTGAAAGCATTGATATTTCATGAAAAAAAATGAAAAAAAAAGTAGAACATGATGTAAAAGGCAAATAAATAGAACTTGGTATTTCAATTTTATTTCAAAAGTTATTATGCAAACATACTTTGACGTTATAATGATCAAATTGGGGAAGCCAGCAAATATGAAATAAGACATAAAATAAAACGTTTCGATCTGCAAACCCATTACTTAGGATCGCTTTTCAAACATATTCCATGATTGAAAACCTTCGCGCCCCTATGTAGTTTAAACCTAGAGGCACAGCCTTAAAATCACTTTCATTTCATACCCGGTTAAACATTTCACTTGTCGAAAGAGAATTGTCGATAAAACGCACAAAGTACGAACGGCGTAGCTATGTAAATCATCCACCAAATACCGTTTTATCATCATGGAGCGTAAATTCCCAGCCGTCTACGAGAGAAACACTTAATATATTGAAGCGGAAATTAAACTGTGCCGGGACCCTTGAGTTTCACTTTATTGTGTCTATCCACGTTCCGGATTTTGCAAAGATCGTGAACGCTGTGACTTAGTTGGCGTCGCTAGTCCCTAGTCGTAGGTAATGTCGCTCTTTTATATTTTACTCGGCGACTAAGAGAAGTTATATTGGGAATTGTTTGTGAGAGATCGTTTTCAAAATCGGGATTGGAACGTTGGAACGAAAGGCCAGGATTAATATGTTCCAGGAATAATGCGAATGAGGTCATGTATGGATGAGGCTAATCTGGAAATAAAAGGGGGAAGAATATTGTTGTTATTGATTTATGCTGCTATTTTGTAAAATAGATTTCAGGCTTACATTCAAATTGAAATTACCGTTTATATTCCCTTTTTTTTAAATGTTCACTTTATGTTCAAAAATGTGCACGTTTTTACGAATTCGTTTTCGTAGTGTTATTTTCTATGTCTTGTGGTAAAAAGTAAATCTTATACCTACATTTTGCATGTTTGAACTATTTAAAAAAACGCCAGGAAACTCTGAATTCTCAGAAAGCAAAGCTCATCCAGCTGACAAATATATAGAACTTATGAAACGAGAAATAAATGTCAGTTTCCTAAGTTTGTTTCACCTTTTTTTGTAGATGAGCCGAATTTGAGCTGATAGGTTACAGTTGCGTGGGGATTGGAACTATTAGCTCCGTGTTATTACTAGCTTGTTAACTTTGCCAAGATACTTCTTAGTAGAGGAGCCAAGTTCTCTCTGAGGACTGCTTCTTGGATTACATGTGGTTATGGGTTCTTTGGTGGAGGCGCCAAGTTTGCTTTGCGGGCTGCGTTTACGGCTGACATTTGGTAAAGTATTCTTTGGTGGTGGTGCCAAGTTTGCTTTGCGGGCTGCGTTTACGAGTGACATTTCAATTTGCATTTTCAATTTGCATTTATTTTATTTCACAAATACATCTTATGTACATATTGCCACATAAAAATTTACAAAAATGATGTGAAAAAGCCCACTTAAGTAAAACTTGTGTGTGGGCTTTGTATATAGGAAGTGTATATTCGGCTAGCTAATACTAAGTAATAACAATAGATGAGACAATTAGCAAATCCAACAAAAATTAGTAAAAATAATAAACATATTTCTTTAGTTATCTAAGTAGAAAAATGAGAAGGAGAAAAAAAACCAAAACAAGAAAGTACAAAATGTTAGTCTTTTTGCTCGACGAGCCAGTTTTGAACCGATAACTTGAATGCACGTCGATCCTGCAGTGTGGCAATTTGGGGAGGGAGTTCGTTAAAGAGTTTAGGTGCTAGGTAGGTGGCATGTTGCTGGCCGACAGTTTTAAAGACTTTAGGGATATTGTATTGTAGTTGATCATAATTTCTTAATTTTCTAGTCGTTTCAAGTTTCCGAGTGTATAATTTAGGATTGTTGTAAACATGGGTTATTATTGTTTTAAAGTAGATTTGTTTAATATCTAGGACTCTAAAATAATTAAATAATTTTTCTGAAGAGAATTTGTTGTCCATTTTGCCAGCAACTTTGAGGATACTTTTTTGTGCGATGATTAATTTGTTCATAATTGTTTTATTACAGCCACCCCACCCAATTATACCATACTGCAAGATCGACTGTGCTAATATCTTATACAAAGAAATAATGAGATTTTGGCTAACCACATTTCTGAGCTTTCTCTGAGTATTCTTTGGTGGAGGCGCCAAGTTTGCTCTGCGAGCTGCATTTAGAGGTGCAAATATGTAAATGGGTCACATTTGGTAGAAGGTTTTGTTTTGTACATGAATGACAACTATTATAAACAAATATTGTATTTCATATATTTTTTATTGAGTATTTGCATATTTAAGGGCTTGTGCTTTCAATTGTCCTTACAAAAAAATTATTAATAATTAAAGATTACAGATTACAGACCAAAACCAAGCTTTTGGGATTCAGTGGCCTGATACTGAAAGTTTTGTTACTTTTCAGAAGATATATACCCTGATCCATCTAGCCATTTCGGCACTTTTTGAAGAGTAGGTACTGTACGGTATTGAAACTCCATAAAGAAAGTTTTTTCAAACTTAAGTAGGTACTGATTTACGACCCGGAGTGAATGCGAAGAAAACAACAATAGTTCAAAAATCTACTAGACAAACTAGAGAAAAACTACTTGCATTGCTTATCCGAGCATCAAATGCCACAAGCATTATTATAATAATATCATGTTAGTTTGGAGAGCATGCATACTGAACTCCTCAATTTTCTATCTCTAATTAAAACTTTTTTGGATTAAAGTATGAATAATACTTCAAACCCGTTCATTTCCATATGGTATTGGCTGCATTAAAAATAATAAGATAATAAGATAATACGTGTTTGCTTATTTTATAAATGAATTTTGAAATGATAGAGAGATATTTCATTTTACATTTAGCATCGCCCATCTGTTAACTCACCAGAGAAGATCATATTTCCAGCATCATAGAATTTTTTCCTGTCATTTATTTCCAAAAAAATACCGTATAATGACTTGAAACAATACCTCAAGAATCCGTAGATCAAATGTGCTTCCAACCAGAATTAAGGAGATGGATAGGGGTTGGTTTCGTTTGATTGTCTTTTTGCATCAAACTTTTTTTCGACGAAACTCAAACACAATTTGAAAACTTGATGAGCTCACCTTTGTCATAAAGAATTTACATCTTTCACATGTGTATATATACAGAACCACAACCAGTGAAACTATATCGTGGTTTTACTGTACAAACGTTGCATAAAAATTCGCCAGATACGAATTATAAAGGCAATCAAACACTTTGTTGTACGTATTTAACTTTCAGTAAAGGCATCTTTTTTGTGAAGTAAAATACCTTAAATATATGAAACCTGTTTTTTGGTATTTGCCTCTGAAACAAAAATTATGTACACACGACATATTTTCTATTCACTAAACGTCTTAGCGCTCGACCAAAACATAGCAATGTAATGACTTTTTAGCCCTGTCACTTGTTCCCTGGATTTCAGACTAACTAAAATGCAGGAAAATTCCAACACAATCTCGATGAAAACCTACATGAAACTTGAAATTTTTCATAGAGATCTACAGTGCTTAAATTAATAATGTCTTATTTTATGACATATGTTTTATTAATAGGATATCTAAAGGATATATGAGAAGCTGTTTATGTATATGACCAACTCAGATTACTATGCTAGGGTAATTGCCAATTACATAAGCTCGTTTTTTTCCCAATAAACTTTACAAATAACATCATCAGGAGAATACCAATAAGAAACAAACAGGGATTCGTGTTTAGAGTTTTAGTTTGTGTTGATGAGTAAAACTATTTTTGCACTTATTTATTCCACTCCGTGTATATTTTTTGCATAATATGTTCATTTTTGAAATGACAGTACAAAATAAAGTACCAATACCAATTTCATAGATTTACACTATAAAGCCATTGGAAATTGTTATAACAATAAATAAAAGAAATGTCCTTTCTCTATTGCCACACAGCAGTGAATAAAAAAGTGAGTGTGGAAAGAAACATGAAATTTATCTGTTTATAAAAGGTGATGGGAATCGTTATCGGGACCATTGTGGTTGACTTTCGAATGAAAAGCTTTCAAGCTCAAGAATCTTTTTAAATGCTATATAATATGAACGGAAGTTATGCATACCTTAAACCGCCACATGGTTTATTTTAGAATGGTTCACAACTTGACAAAGTTTTGTAGATAATATTTAGAACTTTTGGCTCAACAATGCAGACGAATTTGCGACAGTTATTAAAGCTTTCGTGTGTTGTGGTTTGTACATAAACTTGCATGTTTGATTTGCTGAAAAAGCATATAATCGTAGCTAAGAAGAAAAGTCTTCAAAAATTTGCATCAGAATCAGAGGAAGTTTTTGGTCTGTAATGCGCCCAATAACACTCAAAACCATCACCAAAAATTAACAACAAACAAACACTACCAACCTTTGACTTTTAAGACTTTTATCTTAATCAACTTTTCCAACCCTTTTTGTTCACCTTTCTTGTGGCTAGTTAAAGTGAAGATTCACTCCGCTCGCTTCGCTCGCCATGTTTATCAGCCAAGATTTCGATTAACAATACACACTGGCCGTTCAGTGGTGCAGCAATCGCTTCCATGGGAACAACATTACAAATTTAGTAGTCAAATATAAAAACCATACAAAAAGAAGAAACATATTTGACAGTTTCCTTGACAAAAATTTCCCGGAAAAGACAAGAAAATTACAGAAAATGGTCAAAACACGAACTTCACATGTGAAAGAAATTACAGTGGTCCATCTTGAAAAACCGGCAACAACAGCCGAAGTAGTAAACCTCTCCTTAGCAGCGAAACTTCTTCATTGCCTAAAACTTTATGCCATCATCCTTTTGTGTTCCATCGTTTTCCTGGTCCCGTTCTTCGGCAACAGGAACCTGCTCACGATTATTAACGCCGGCGTTATCAAGTCTTTGGCGTTCCTCGTCGTCTACATCGTGGGATCTTTCGTCGTATTTGCAATGCTGACATGTGCCGGGGTGGACTTCGACACGGCGAAATTCTTGTCTTTCACACTGCCGATCGTCAACATGTGTTTCGATTGGCCGCCCGATATGATGGCAGACATTTGGAAGAAAATGATCCACGCTTAGAAAAAAAATTATTTCCTGCAACGCTCAAGGTGGTTTTAAAGAGCATAACTCTGAACAACAAACAATCTGCTGAGCATAAAAAGCCGAAATATAAAAGAAATATAAATAAATCTTCACCGAAAAAGGAGTTTTCTGATTTCTGATTTTACAGTGGCCCGTTAAGATACTAACGAGCCATTAGCAAGAAAATAACAGGCTCTGATTGGACGTTGCTAAGCAAATAACAAGTTAACATACCGTTAGATATTTAACGTGGCACTGAAAACCCGGGGCTTAGTTGGATCTAGTCAACAAAATGTTTTCTTTGTTTTGGTTTAGGTTTGGAAAGTAAAAATGAATGCTTGAGTCATTTTCAGAGTATTATTTATTCTTGGTGCATTTTCACCAATTTTGTTATAGTTAATCAATCTTAATTTAATATCGGTAATTCCTTTGCTATTGTAATACCAGCAAAATAAACTACATAGCCAAATTCATTGTTAATCTTCGTGTAAATCCAAGCTGAATGGACGGTCATATTATTATCTAAATATAGCAGGTGAACAAAGTGTATGTTTAACATTGGATACACGCTGATTTCATAATGCTGTTCTATTTCACCACGTCAATTGTCGAGCCCCATGCAAATATTGATTACCGTATGCAATTTTTACATTAACTCACAAGTAGATGACAGTAGCTTTCTAGTATCTGCAATATTTCAGTTCCTGTCCCATCATGTCCCTATAGGCGCTGGGATCAATGTTGGCTGATTATGCAACAAGTTACATTTTAATTTGAAAAGTGGTTGTTTAGCAGATTTCAAGTTTTTAAGTTTTATGAACTGATAAGTAGCAGGGATGTTGAATATAAAATACAGTGGAAATTCCGTGAGTCGTGTTAGCTGTAAGAAAAAATATATTATCGATAAACTTTCAGGTTTGCTCCACTAATTCTTGCTGTCGTGTGGTAATTGCAAGGCGATTAAATCTGTGTTTAATAAATTCTGCCGATTCCTACCCCTTCCTCAACCCACCCTGAGGCGGGTATCACTATGGCAGTGTTTATATTTTCTTATGTCAGTTTTATGCAAATTATCTTCTCATATCAACTATTTTAAAATGTTTTAAGTAATCTGTCAATCATTTTGGGTGACATCAACATAACGGTGTGCTTTTCTATATTGTTTTTGACGCTTTGTATTGGTGGTTTGAAGTTATACTCGAACTATTAGGGAGTACAGAGAGATGTAAGTGAACAGGCCCCCTGGATTAAAACTAGTCATAAAAATGATACTCATTCAACCGATTAACAAATACAGATAATTTTACTTAACTTTGAAATTTTTAATGATTATTATCTCATAAAACAGCAAACCATACAGTTCGTGCATTGATCTGATTAAAACATTTATGTGAGGGATATGTTATTTTTACTTTGTTATTTCTGTGTAAGTTTCCTGAACTGTATACCTTCGCAATGACAGTATAGTACGAGTCAACATATTTAGAAATAGAAAAGTACATTTATAATAACAAAGCATACAATTATAAAACGAAATATAATAAACGATGTATAACCGTTTTTTACATGGAGATACCAACACTAAAAGAAGGGGTAGGTATTACAATTTACAAACAAGTTCCAGAGACAAAAATATTCCAAAACCATAAACGAACACTGACATATCGCTTCAAAGCTATGTCAGTCTTGGTTTATATATTATCTGCAAATGCAGATAATAAAAAGCAGCAGACAGCGTTTTTATACAATAACAACACAGCATCAGTGAGCTGGACCCATCTTGTTGATTTGTGGACAAACTCGTCCAAAGCGAGTGATTAAACCGATGCTGCGCAAGTCACAGGAAAAAAGGTGACAGTCTTCTATACTACATCTACGTCATGCCAGCATTGTTCCATTGCCAGCCTTTGACGAGCTGATGAGTTTGTGGTACTCAATTGATTTCGTCAATGGCTATGTGAGCAGCTGCTATTTTTACAGATACGTGGGAAGCGAGAAAACGGTTTACCAATTTGTTGTTAATTTGCAGTTAAATGTAATTAATTAAGCCGGTAAGGGTGGACCCATTGGTTTTCGATTATCTACAAAATATGTTTTTACAGACACACTGTGAGTGAAAGTATGAAACGAAGTATCTAGGGGCCTGTGTTATTTAAGAGGCCGTTCAAAATTCAAATACGTCAGTATAATTTTAGTATAACGATTTAATTTGCCGAAAATTATTCACAACCGCTTGCAAAAATCAATTTAAATGCATTTTCCATCACTATAGATAATTTAAAAATGTTATTTTTACACAAAAATATGACTCACTTTATTGGAAAATCTTATATTAATGTTCTAGGTCCCTAGCATTTTTGTTTGGGGTTGTCACTCATAGTCGATAAACAAATAATTGTATAATGTAAAAAATTTAAAAAACAAGTTTGACTTTTTTTAAAGTCTTTCAAAGTGCTAATGATGCCACACTCACACACGTATCCAAGATGCAGTGATTTCTTGCTTCTCTTGTCAAAATCATTGTTGTGTCTAAAAAAATTCCATTAGTTTTCCACATTTGAATCTTAATTCGAATTGTTAATTGTGTGTGAAATTCACATTGGAATTGGGCACGAGAAACAGTAACGCATTTTAGAAAGTTGGACTGAAAATGGTTCCAAGCAAAAGGTATAATAAATTCTTTACTTTTAAGGTCAACACACTTTTATTTCCTAGCTACATTATGACTCTATTGGACTTGCCAATTATTTGGACAAGGAAACTTGGTCGAAGAATCCGCTAACCTATGCTAACGATCGATAACTGATAACTCGTTATATGTTAGGACCCCACTAAAATGCTCGTGTATATAAGAAAAAAATATACATAATAATATCCAAGAATATAATACGGTCAAATTTAAAGTAACTGTTTAAAAATCTAAGCAAAGCTCTTTTACACAGAACCTGTGCATTGTGGCTGATACCGGCAATGCTCTTGTTGACCTTGATCGTCGGAGGGGACCACTCAAAGACCACCTCGAGCATCTCCAGTATCTTCAGTGTGATCCGGAACAGCATCGGCATATTAAACCTGATCAAAATCCTTATGTTTGTTTTCGTGGTGCCATTGCTACTTGGCCTGGCCGTAAGCACCTTGTTATCTTCAATGGCCAAGAAAGTCGGCGCTAAACGGACGGCAATTCTTATTTTTGGTCTAGGGCTGCTGACGAATTTTATGTATAAGATGATTAGTGCTGCTCTCTTGCAAGTTTTTAAGTACTACATAGAAGCTTTTATTTATTGCACCGTGAATTAAAAACTTTTGCATGTGATAGAAACAGAAAATCTAATTTTTTTTGGTCTTGATTATTATTTATTTGGTAGATTTGCAATAAAATTAGCTTAATTTATTTTAAACATATGGATACATTGTTATGTACAGTGCATATTTTGCGAATTTCGAGGTTCCTTTTACATACATAGGTAGTATATATAACATTGTTTTGCAAGGTATTTGGACGTTTTTTTAAATGAAAGTATGTTGTGAACATTTCAAGCCTGCAGGCGTTGTCAAGCAAACCTTTGTTCTGGTGGCTAGAAATTTTCGTCAGATGTACTGCTAGAGTTGCGTCAGAGTAGAGTAATATTTTCTAGGACCATTATTCTCTAAGCCTGTTATAATATGTTGATTATAGCCCGTGTTTTATGGAAAAATAACACTCGGTGGTCTTGGAACTTTTTGAATTGTGCACCTCGGTCATAGGGTTCACTTTCTTTTTAATTGCAAAACCTGTCAATCGTTATCATTTCGTGTTCGCGTTTCGCAAACGGAATTTTTCAAATTGCGTTTGTAGCAAACTCATCCACATCTTAGGATTGTAATTCAATTTCGGCTGTTGTGCTGTGCTGTGCCTCATATTGTAGGTATCGATAACACTCCGCTGGGGATTCCTAGGATTTGGATAACTGGGTAATGCTGAGATGTAAACCAATCCCACTGCCCATGGTATCATGCCCATCCAGGCTCAACAGAACACCCACGCATTGTAAACGAAACCCGTTGAAATTGGATTTGCATCGCTCGAATCCGCATGGAAAGGGCTTGACTCCGAACAGATGGTCAAACACTTGAACACAGAAGATGGTCATGCGGAATAATTCAACTTTTGAATGGAATTATGTAGTACTGGGAAGTTGCTGTCAACAGATCAAGTTAATGGTGTTTGTTGCGGATTTAGATCTCACAGTATTTAAATAATACGATAGCCAATCGAAATATTGATGGTACTATTGAAAAATTGAAACAAGAGCAGGCTTGCTTGGGGAAAAAGTGCTCAAAAACATTACGAACATTTCATATTTGACCAGTCAATTATTTGAACTGACCTTATTGATGAGCGTAGCGAGCGAAGCGAGCGGAGCGAAATCTTCAATTTCACTAACCCCAGAAAAAAGTCACTTGTTTTTTTTTTGTGTTTGTGCGCGCTCTACAGACCAGACGCCTGAACCGACATTGATGAAAATTTCTGAGTATCTACCTCTGTTCTCAACTTAGACCCCCTGCGTTTTTGAACAAGATCGGTTCAGTTAATGTTTTATAAATCAATTTTTACGAAATCCTTCGATTTTTTCAGAATTTTGAACCCCTGTAACTTTCAAAGTTCTGAACATAACTTCACCAAAACTTCTAAACATGTTGACCTTATACATTTTTATCATGCCTGCAAATCTTAGTTCGGTAGGTTTTTCCAATTGGTTTTTATTAGCATTTTTGTGGTGTTTTTTTCGTGATTTGACTGCTGATTCAATACGAGTCCGGTTTCCTTCGTTTCCTTGGTTACCAGCTTTGTTGACCTCGAAGAGAAACAAAGGAACGTCAGAATCCGTATACATTTTCAAGTGATTAGAATTTTCGAGAAGGCAATGGTCAGGTTTGGTGCTCCATGGTTTTCTTGTGACTGCTGCCTGCACCTTTTAATCCGCTATACACAAACCGCTACCTACGCTCATCTTCAACGCAACACAAATTGCGTTCGCGAAGCCCTAGTCTTTATATGAACAGCTTAAAACAATAAATAAGAAAAACGCTGGATCCCAAGGATTTGGTATTGAGGTGGTTTCTTTGTATACTTAATGAACTGTTATAGCTTGAAAAAATTTGATGCTTCGGGCTATTGGGCACTATAACTCCATATACATATATGTATATATATATATATATATATATATATATATATATATATATATATATATATATATATATATATATATATATATATATATATTTGATGATGGAAATTCTCGTAGCCGTTAGGTGTATGAAACATTTTTCGGTTAATGCTACGAATGGTATTTTTGTAAAATAATATTTATTTTGCCAACGTTTCGCCAAGACTCCACTTGGCTTTATCAAGGCACAGAGTTTATAAAACGAGTTTACTAGGATGAGTCTTCCAGAACAGAAATTAACAAAATCGAAACAGTATATATACTGTTTCGAAACGTTGGCCAAATAAATCTTATTTTACAAAAATACCATTCGTAGCATTAACCGAAAAATGTTTCATATATATATATATATATATAAATATATAGTCCACTAAAGTCCATGGACTTTGTAGTTGAGAGATATTTACTTACAGGAGTTGGTATGAATTGTGCGTTTCATATTCTAGATTCCGCAGATGCAGCTCAAAGCGGGAAGTCCGGGTCATAGGTTTTCTTCATTTCCACGACCTTTTCCCCCCATTGGACGTTGGTGAAATTCCAGCCGTTCGAAAAGGGTAGTGGTGTTAATTTCATTTACATATCCGTTGATTCAATTGTGGATATTTACTGTCTGAGATGGAACATTTGTTACAGAATTAGGGAAGAATATATATGGGCGTGATTTTTAAGTCTGGTTCCCGATTAGGCTATTAACTATTTACGGTTATCTCTGCATGCTGGGAATGCAGCCGAGGAAGCTTCTTTTTCCTGGATCCTTGATGTATTATAGATCGAGCACATAAATCTTTTGCCGCTTCTTATTGTGCACTCACAGATTCTGTGCTATACCATTATTATCTGTTACTTATATTCCTGCGTCAATAAACCCACATAAATTGCGGATTGCGTATTCGAATTCAAAAAGTTCCGAATCTTAAAACCCTTGCTTTTGAGGTAGAAAAAAATCACCTCTGAGCTTTTTGATCATTTTCACGCACGTATATGGCACCAGTGCCGGTCCTTTTGATAAGATGCAAATCCACAATCCTCGTAAGGGTGCAGTCAAAACAGGCATATCAGAACTGCAAAAAATATTATCTTATATATGCTCTTTTTGCCTTCGGTCTACGAAGCAAAAGCTAGAACTTGCTCTTTTCATAAGAAATTCGATCAAAACCACTTTAAATTAAGATTTCCTTAATTCCGCACGTGATCGTCTACGACGTTATGCCATCACCTTTTTATCCTCTACAAACAGCTATGCTCATCTTCAACGCGACAAAAAATTGCGCCAGCGCTACCCTATAGTTTCCATACTCTCGCTAATACAAAAACAGGAGGCGAATGAATCGAGGACTCTCACGGTATCTCTGGGGACATTGAATCTGACATGAAACCATTGACATTGACATTCAATCATTGATCTGACTGATTTCCTTTTCGATCATTCTCCATTTTCCCATTAACCCTATTCGCATAAAATCGTGGATGACCGAATCTCAAAACTGTTTTCCCGGCCTCAAAATCTCACCCTCTCCGTCTGGAAAGGTGATATAAAATCAATGGCCTCCATCTACTTGCTCGATTTAGGAGGGGGATGTTAACATGAAGCATGCGTTAACGTGTCCGTTACATCTGCGTCCGGCGCATGAATTTGCCAGATGGGAACATCGGACTAAGGCACAGCGCCAAGGGTGTCATCAATTATGTCCGCTTTTCGCTAATATTCCTGACGGTGAGCGTTTGATGTTTTGGATCTCTAACTTTCTGTGTCAAAGTGCGTTTGAATTAGTAGACGCGACAGTCGGGTTCAGGCCATGATATGAGATAGAGAAACTTGATCTGTAATTATCAACTGTGCTGCCAAAGTGGTTGCCACATGGGCACAGAATAATATTTATAATGGGGTTTAATATAAAATATAAATTACATTGGTTACCACCATATAGTTCATATAATAGTGTTTATACTATATACGTATGTGCTTTCATACCATTATTAAACATGATCTTAATGTTTTTGGTTTAACCAGAGAAGAACAATATTGTCAGTTACTGCTATATCAGGTTATGTGGGCATCGATTATATTATCTAGCCTTATAGTTTTCATTCGCATGTCTGTCCTAGAATAACAACTGAGCCCCTCTGTATTTTGGCTATACGTATACTTGGAGGAAACAGGGTAAAATTATTGTTCACCTCTGGCTGGACCTAACCACACGCGTTTGGGTACGTTTCTGCAGGAATGGGGTGGATAAACGTCTGGGTAGATAAACGTTGATGTGATATTGCTTTTAGTGTTCGTACATGGGTTGATTTTGGGGTGTAAAAAGAGATGGAAGCTATAAAGAAATCTTGAATTTAATGTTATTTTTAGGTCACGTAACTATATGCTTTATGTATTTCTAGTCGGCACAGGCTTCCTTTTCAATATAGAAGAAAATGTAACAAAATTGCCTCTAGGTACAAAGTACTGTGATATTCTAGCTTCAACGGATTTTGTCTGCTAAATTATTTTGTCATGCTCATTTTCGGAAACTTTGGTTCCGGTTTCAATAATTTCCCGAAAAATAAATAAACCCTCACGCCCGCTAGGTATATTGTTGATCAGAAACTGCATACAAATCAAAGTTACCCAAACTTTTCTTCTTTCAGTACAGTGAACTTAATAAATTTCCTACAGTAGCAATAGCATGCAATAAAAACTTATAACTCTCCACTCATATTTTAATCACATACTCACTTTAATCACAAGTGCCAGAATCGGCATGAAATCTTGCGTCAAGTAAGATAGCCTAATTGCGATCCGAACTATAAATTCTGGTCAAACTTTCAAAGTGTTGAGATGTTTGACTTGGCAGTGGATACACGAGAGAAGATCATCGGAGGTAACTTGTCATGCGAAATGATCTTCAGTTGGCAACCAACTACTCGAGTGAGAGATGTGGCCAACACAAATATTGACCCCCCCCCCCTCCTCCCACCACACCAACCCTACATCTTGTTGCCAAGCGCAAGTGAAATTGATGTACTTGCAACTAGTTGAATGCAGGAATGCTCCAGGTGAAGCTGGAAGCCGTAATTATACAAATAGCGATTTTGAGCTAATATTTTGTTTCCATACGTCGGACTTTTGGCTCGAGGTCAATTAATTCCTTGTGGTTCTATAGAACACTTGGATTATGTATTGTTTTGAATACAAGTGTATGTTTTCATAAAGGTAGGTAGTACTATGAAAATATGGTGCCATGAAATATGTAATGTGAGGATATACAATGTCTTAAAACCTCCTATGACTCTAAAATCCTTTTCATTTTCATGAAAGCATACCTATTTTGAAAGATTAGTGACGTGAAAGGGTGCCAAATGCACTTGGATTTTTCTACATGGTTCATAACCTCATTGTTTGAAGTTGACATGTACCTTTGCCATTACCTCCTGTTGTATTTCAATCCTTTGTGGTAAACTCCACAAGCATTTAAAGTCACATTCCATGACTGATTTGGATTCTATAGTTATTGAATAGGTACTTCAAAGTACTCGATTTCATATTCACATTGATGAAGATTGTTTTCTTTTTCATTGTTGCAGCTGGCCAAGCTGTTTTCGTACACTTGGACAATGGGACAGATTCTCTGCAAAGCGGTAAGTCAGTCAGTCGCATCACCAGTGTGACCTGTGTGACTTGTGTGACCTGTGTGAAAGTGTCATCACCTGCTCATAACTGACGAAAGGAAATCAGATCAATACAGAGCGGCTGCTTCATTCTAGGAGGATTTTGGGAACGGCATGCTCCGTTGCAGGATCATGTCCAGAATATTAGCTGTCTGCCATTTGATCAAACTGTTTTAGTATATATCAGAAACGTTATTTTTTATCCTTTAAGAGGCTTTAGATTTCTCTTTTTCGGGGCATTGCATTTTAGGAAGACTTACACATCAAATAGCTACAAACGAAGAAACCATAATATGAAAATCCCGCAAAAGCAAGGGCAAGGTATTTTTAGCACCAAAACAAATAAATAAATTGTCAAAATTGTCGAAATTTTTTAAACAATATAGCAACTAACAACTTTTTTTATGTACTTTTGGCGCGAAGCAGTAACAGTCCATTATTTTACGTGCACAGGACAAACAAAGTTTTTATATTGAAAGAGTAGGTATAGGAACGCAATGTCACCAGTGTTCAGAATGCATGACACTGTAATTTTCTACCTGCTTGTAATATGAAATTGGTGGTATTATTCTGAGTTTATTTGTAACGGGCAAAGCCCACCAGACCAAATTTAATAGATTTTTACTAATCAGTGTATATAATATTCTAAATTATATTATGTGCTTATAATAAATTACGGACACTAGGCTAGATGCTAATATAACATGCTACCAGTAATAAACCAAGTAATTAATGACTAGCATATAATAAGTTCTCTTTCTGCCACCAGGTGCACTACATGCAGAGTGTATCGGCAGTCTGCTCGGTACTGACACTCACAGCGATGAGCATAGAAAGGTGAGTGCTGAAGTTGGAAAATCTCCCACGCATTTCGACGATTAATTATTTACAAACGGTGTAAACAAAATGGATGTGTTTTGGAGCTTTGATGCCAAATTTTAGTCAAATTAATCATACATTTTTAAAATATGTCCAGCGTACGCACACAACTTTGTTGTTTTAGAAAAAAACCGTGATTCATTTTCTGACGAGTATTTTGTAATTAGCTGTATATTTTACTATTTTACTATTTAATCTTTGTAATTCCAGCACTGTTGAAATAAACTAACAAAAATGTGATTAACCGGGTGAAGCTAGGGGTGAGGGCCAGGAAAAACACATGCCTATACTCGCTGCCACATTTTACAAATGATTGAATCATATGTTAATCGTATACAATTAAATCATGTATCAACATCCTATATAACTTTTGAGGTTTTCGTAATCAGATGACGTTTAATTTTTATTTAAGATTTAAACCAACCCCAAAATCGTACTTTATTTGGTGGATCCTTCATCATATCACTCCGTAAATACCTACCACATATCTCTCACATTCTCTTCCCGAACCTTGCAATCCATCACGCTCATCAGCCAATCTCTATAGATACTGCGTACACAATTTAATAACTTTACACCAACTTTTCCTTTCAAACTAATTCCCGCACGAGTCTACCTCGAGCCGCCTGGAAATAGTTCCCTGCGCAAACTCGGGTGCGATTGACAAAACCGGTAGTTCGTGCTTTGAGTCGCAACGCACTTTCAGAGCACCCACAGGGGATTCTCGAGAAAAAGACACGCTGTCTCCCTAAAGTTGGGTCCTAGCTGAGAAGTACAATTTTAAAGTTTTTCGAGAGACTTTTAAATTTTTCTCTCTCTCTCTCTATGAAACTGAGCCGAAGTCAATCATGTTTTCACCCTACTATAGGGTGAGAGAAACCTCTTGCCGCACAAAATTTTTTTAAATATTTTTTACAGACAAACTATTCAGGTATTTGTTCTTCATGAGAGCCACAACAAATAAATGGGGAATAAGGTAATTTAAGAGGTTTTCGAAAAAAGCAAAGAATAATTTTTGTGATGTGATGAGGCTCGATGAAAATTATCTACAACTGTCAAAAAGTAATTGAAAACAGTTCTCTAGAGTAATGGATTATTTTCAGAAATTATCGTCGCTCATCAAAAATATAATCTCAAATCTCATCGCAAATATATTTCTTTATTTGAAAGCCTCCAAAATTACTTGGTTCCTTAGCTAATTTGTTTGGGGCTGTCACACAAAGATTGCCCGTAAAAAATAATGTGTCCGTATTTAAATTCCAAGTTTAAAAAATTAAATCTTAAAAAAATTAATCCCGTAAATAAAATGAAAATAGTGTATCTACGTTAAAACGTCTTGTAAAAGGATTTTTTTAATCGTGATTTTGTGCATTGCGGAGTTCTTACCGTATCAAGAACATTCTGCCACGAAAAATGTTTTAAGAAATGAAAACAACGACCAAGATCGGAGTTTTTCTTCTAAGCTTGAAGCGAACTTTAGACGTCGCCTACGCTTGTGCTGAGAGAAAACTTGGCACAATTTTTCCTTTTATTTAATTGGTGCAGTAACTAATGTCTCCTCTCGCGCGACGCACAAAAGGATGGGGTGGAGTGGATTTAATTTAGGGTCGTGGTGAACTTGGATTTTACTAATTTTCGAGTCGGCTACCGAGCCCTGTTTACACTGCATAACTTTGGGGATTATGTGATTAATCTTGTTAAGGAGTTTGTTATATTGATACTTAACCATGACCAAAACCAGTTTATGTACTTCCGGAAAAGGATTTTTCGTATGCTTCGGTCAATCACGAAATAAACACATAAAAATTATAAAAATTATAATAACAACAATAAATATTATAACCAACCAAACCATCAAATAAACCAAATAACCAAAATAACCAAATTAACTGGTGGAATGTTGATAGAGCTGCAAATGTGCAGTAAATCTATTGTTGATTATTTAAACCACAATATGTCGATCACATTTTACAACTACCCTTAAAAAATGTATACTTGTTAAAAGGGACACACTGACCTTTCGTGACGAAGGGGCCTTTCTCACATCATTTTTGGTTCAGTGCGCGGTTTATTATCAGCAGTATAAGAGCTTGTTCGAAACATTGAAATCGACTTGTATTTGAACGTGTAACCGAATTTTCTGTCGATTTGTTTGTCAAGCTGTGTTTTTATAACGTTCTTTGCGCCGCAGGCAAGAATTAAAACGCCAGGGAGTTTTGAACCAGGGAGTTATGAACCATAGGAACGGCATATACATTTCGATCTTCCATAACACACGAACCGAGTATGTACTTTTTAGAGTCAGGAGACGTCTTTAAAAAAATTACCCAAGGTGCACGAACCGATTCCGTACGGTAAAACTCCGAAGTAATATTGAAAACAATTACCATTCAAATAAAACACTCGGAAAACTGTAGTATAAATGAGACAACCAAAGCGGTTCAGCAGCTGTTGTTGGTCGCTACACTGCTTGCCTGTGGGGGCGCTCACCAGCGATCTGCGAGGAAGACATTTTTACTCCAACTTAAAAACTTCGTTTTGTTCCTTGTTTTAGCGCTAAACTATTGCTAACAAAATAGCTTGTTTCTGGTCTTGGTTTCCGGTATCAGAATCGAATCTCTTTTTTGAGACGGATTAGGACGTAAAATGGAACCATTCGCTCTTCAATAATTTCCGTAGCGGTTCCTGATTGTTTGGACCATGTGAATTCGGCTCATGCGACGGTGATTCTGGCTTGCCTTTAGAGAAACACAAGACTAGACTTGAGAGCGACGGCAAAGTACAATTATGTGTAAGTGCTATCAGGAAATATACTTCTTCAGTTTGTTTCGTCTCCCAGAATGCACTTACTTTTCAGCTGTAATGTGACTAACTTTTGCGTTCCTAGAATTGTAAGATTCATGCTCTTCACGAAAATGAATTACTCCAGTAGTTTAATAATCACAAGACAATTTGTGCACCGACGAAAACACACGTTTTTGCGCATTGTACTTAGAAAATTGCAATTCAAGGAACTAAGGAGCGGTATGTTCTTACGTAAATATCCTGAAGCTGTGCTTAGATTAAAGAATTTTACTTTTTGTAGCCCATGGTAGGGGCGAAAAATTTGTCAAAATGTTTTGAGGCCACAAACAGCATTTATGTGGAGCCCTCTATGACGTCATCGTGGGCCCTGGGAAAAGTCATTTAGCAGTAATCACCTTCCCGAAGAACCAATTTGCTTCAAACATTCGGTATTGACTTTTGACAGCGATCACTTAACAATATTAAAATTTGGAATTGATATAACAATTTTGTCATTTCATTTTGAAATTGGAAAGATTTTACAAAATTGCATTTGGTGGACTACATTTGTCTAAATTTAGTTGCTTTTGTATTGGTTATAAGAAGGCAAAATCTTTAATCGGGGCACAACTTCTGAAAAGGTGAGAGAATTCCTTTAAGTGTTTTGGAATTTGCCTGTTAAAATATTAAGTGCTAATTTCGAAGAAGTACCTATTGTAACTTTTTGGGCAATCCCATGATTGCTTTTCCTGTTATTGCTGTTATAGTGGTGGAAATAAATGAATTTTTGCCCTACTGAACGAAAGACAATAAAATACTTGTATCTGTTTTTTTGTTCCATATAATAATGTTTTATTATTTAATAGACACATTTGTAATGCTTACAAGCTTTATTATTTACCTTTAATGCAAATTTGGTCGTTTTCAACGTTTAAAATAGGTTAAGTGTACGTATCACGTATTCTTTCACTGTATTTAAAAGTTACTTGATACAGAAGCAATTTTGTTTTAAAAATCTACGACGTAAGAGCCCAATTTCTTTCTAACTTTTTCTTGCTACAATGGTGGCAGCGGGCGGGATTTTGTTCGTGACAATGGTGGCAGCGGGTGGGTTTTCGTCCGTTACATTGATGGCAGCGAAAGGGCAAGACGGTCATTCTGTTATAACCGCATTGTGATCAACAGGAAAGAGGATTTGGTTAAAGCTTTCGCTAAGTCCAGACTTTTGTATGTAAGTTCAATCTCAACCCTTTCAATGACAGAAAATGTGATCTTACAATGTCAAGATGATGTAAGAGTTTGGATATAGTGGTGTGAATAAATGATGATCACAAAATTTTATATTCTAGAGCAACATGAAGATCCTCGTTTGCTACGTTTTTTTACCGATGCTATATTTTAATATACGAAATCAATGTTTTTCACAGTGCCGATTGTGCAATTGTCATTCGCTAAGAGCCCATTTAACGGAACCATACTTTGATCGAAGATAAAGTCAATAATTGTGTCAAATTTGAACAGTCGTTTCGTTTCTGATTATGAACGCGATTTTAATTACTTTGTCTGATGTCTTCAATATTATTCTCAGGTTGCATTCACAACCCCGACACCCCCACGGCCAAAACTGATCCACCAAATTGCCCCCCTTGCAGATACTACGCCATCGTGCACCCCATGAGAGCCAAGTACGTCTGCACAATCAGCCAGGCTCGCAGGATCATCCTGGCCACGTGGTTTGCATCCTTCCTGCTCGCTCTGCCGATTCTCTTCGTTCAGGTGAGTTCAGGTTCAGGTTTCAGCCATTCTACTTAGAATCACATTCTTTTGTGTGTGTCTGATGCCACTATTGAACGTCCATGACGCTAGCGCCTCCCTCTATATTGCATGAATAAACGTCTCATTTTTCATGTCGCAAGAAGTGATTAGGAATAAGGAATAATATTTTGATAGTTGTTGGTCTGCAAAATTCATTAAATACAGTGTGTATTGGTGCATTAATTTATGCATTTTCTAAATTTTAATATTAAATAAATACTTGTGAAAAAACACTACTACAATAACGCACCGTGGTTTGCGCAGTCAGAACTCCTTTGGAAGAGAAGCAAGCATCGATCTTGCCACTTATTGTTCACTTCAATTTTTTATAATGTTTAAATTTCCTTCCGCTTTTCATATCTAGCCGACGTTTGTAAAGTCAACAATATTTCAAATAATACACGCTATGATTCAAGATCTCTTCGCTTCTTTCTGATGTGGATTAAGGCAGCATCGATGCTCTTTTGACGTATAAATCTCATCGCAAAGATCTCCGAACTGTCAAAGGAAATCGACGAAAAGGATTTATTTACGTTTTCTTCCTGGCTTGCTGGCTTTTCTCACGAAATTACGATAGAGACTGAAATGTTTTACAATAAGAGCTCGATCACAAAGCAAATAGAAGACTTTGTAGGTGATTTGACTGGTATATAAATGCACAATGAAAAGAGATAAATTAAACAAATTCACGGCACCAATGTACAAAAAAAATGTATACTATGGGAAAACCATATTTTCTATAAAGAAACTACTTACGGACAGAATTTCAAATATTTTAATGCATATTATTCTCAAGGATTTATCTTATTGGTATTAATTAATGATTTTATGTTTCAACATCTTATACTAAACCCATATATCTTTGCCGTTGTAAAATTTATACTCCCTTATTGAGGAAGAAGAGTTCTTATCCAGAAATACGAAAGTCATTCCCTGATTCACGGTCACACAATCTTGCCGTTTCTCACAGATTTACTTTCGGTGCTTTGATAAATTGACAAAATATAAGAAAAAACCGTTTATAATAACACCATCTTATCACTTTTTCAGTGATTGATTGACACGAAGTTTATTTCTCTTCTGGTTGGAGCGAATTCGAAAAAATGTAACGTTCAAAATTCGATCTCCGCTTCGACGACACAACATGTTCTAACTTTAGTGTCGTCGTTTGTGGTCGCTTTTTGTGGTGAACTCATTTTGAAATGTCCAAAGAAAAAAACTGTTGAGTTCCAGGTCTGCCACCGAGCTATTTTCAATATCAACATGTCGGGCGCAGTGGCAACCTTTCCCTTTTTTACAAAAAAGAAAATAAGAAAGAAGCCGCTCTTCATAATATTCAAAATACCACGACGAAAAAACACGCGCGAAAAAAGAAACTCGAATAATTCAAATAATAGAGGATGTCATAACCGCGCGGTGTGGTATTAAAAATAGGACAACGTCGGTGTAATAATGGTCGGAAAACTTGCGAAAAGCAGCTGGGAAATTCCCACGGGACGCGAAACGACACAAAAGGAAAACACACGCAATTTTCCGCCCAGCTTAAACGAAATAAAACGTTTTGGGAGGGAACGGGGGTGGGTTTACTAAAGACCCTGTTCACCCTTCAACCTTCCTTGTGGTTATGAAAAGATCACGATTCTTCACATAGAAACGGTAATAGCTTTTATCTTTCTCCATCTTTTTCATAACGGATTTTTTAAAAGAAATTTTCTCTAATCTGGCAGCTTACGTGACGGTCTTTAAAATTGTTGTCACGTAATCTCAGAAGATAAACGACTGATGATGCGCCTTCAAATTTACAAATCGTAGTCTTATAACCGTTAAATCTGTGACATTGCCATTAAAAGTGTGCATTCGTTTATCGAATTTGTGATTTTTCCTCTATCAGTGCTCTCCTAGCCAGCCCGGAAATCCGTGTTTAGCTCTGAACCGGCGTAATGAGTGCCATTAGTGTGCCGTTTCAGTTGATTTAGTTGGGTAAACGTAAAAATATTTACCAAATCATTAATCTAGATTTGAAATTAAAACTGGCTTGCGCGATTCAATTTGTCAGCTTTTCTGGTGCTGAGGAATTCACGCACTTAACGTCATTTTACTCGGAAGGTAAACCACAAGCGCCCACTAATTCGATGCCGTGAGCACTTTGAGTATATCGGCGGGAGTAATGTGTTGAGGAAGGGGGAAAAAGGAGGGAAAATTTCTACATCCACGGCACCACTGATTTCCTAATACACAAAACAACCATCCATCGCTCTGAATGGTAGTAATTTAATTTTCAATGTGCTATAAGACTTTTCCATAGCTCGTTAATCATTAAAATAATAGATTAATATTGATCGTGACAACCGCTTTTAAATTTAGTCACTTATTTAGGGGGAAATGAATTTTCTATGTTGAGCTGATGATCGCAGATGGTCACCAGGCGAATATTTACAAACTTGTGTCATCATCCTTTTTGAACACTTTGTTTTAAAGTTAAGCTTATTTCTTTAGTATGCAATTTTGTGTGTAATTATAAGAGATGAGGCGTAATCAATTAAAAGTGAGTATAAAGTTTTGATTAATAAGGGTAAAAAGTTTTACAGGTACCTATTGTAAATTCTATGCTAGTTTTGGGGGATGTTTTTCCATGGATTCGTCCCGAAACTGGAATTGGAAATCACAAGATACTTTATTTTCATTAGACAGAAATCGGATAGAGTATACCGTGACAAATAATTTTCTAGGAACCGGTACCGGTGACGGAACCACTAACGGTAAAGTTTCGAATCCCTGCTCTCAACCAAACTATAAAACGGAACCACTATCGGTAAAGGTTTGGATCTCTGTACTTACCAAACTACAGACCGGAACCTGTATCGGTAAAAGTTGTGACCTCTGTACTTACAAAACTATAATCCGGAACCACTATCAGTAAAAGTTAGGATATCTGTACTTACCAAACTATAATCCGTAACTGCAACCGGTGAAGCTTCGAATCCCTGTTCTCACCCAAACTATAATCCGTAACTGCAACCGGTGAAGCTTCGAATCCCTGTTCTCACCCAAACTATAATCCGTAACTGCAACCTGTGAAGCTTCGAATCCCTGTTCTCACCCAAACTATAATCCGTAACTGCAACCGGTGAAGCTTCGAATCCCTGTTCTCACCCAAACTATAATCCGTAACTGCAACCGGTGAAGCTTCGAATCCCTGTTCTCACCCAAACTATAATCCGTAACTGCAACCGGTGAAGCTTCGAATCCCTGTTCTCACCCAAACTATAATCCGTAACTGCAACCGGTGAAGCTTCGAATCCCTGTTCTCACCCAAACTATAGTCCGTAACTGCAACCGGTGAAGCTTCGAATCCCTGTTCTCTCCCAAACTATAATCCGTAACTGCAACCGGTGAAGCTTCGAATCCCTGTTCTCACCCAAACCCGTGATCTCTAAGGTGCACAAGTCGGTGGGTTCTCGCGTCAAGGCGCACTGGTGCGTCAAGGATTGGGACTCGCCGACCATGTGGAAGTTCCACGAGCTCTACATGCTGCTGCTGATCCTGATCGCACCCACACTCGTGATGGGCGTCGCCTACAGCGCCATCTGCTGGGAGATCTTCCGCGTGATGCAGCGCAGACATGACATGACCACCGGGCAAGGGTACGTGGTTAAGAGAGAACTGAACGGCTGTCGTTTTCACCGATTTCGCATAGATTTAACATTAAAACGGAACTTCTCCTGGCTACAAAACATTAACGTGAAATTTTGAAAAAAGTACACGTGTTGTCAAAGAGTTGCTGGATGACTGACACTTTTTTTTGTTTTTTTGTTTTTTGAAAACTAAAGGCCATATTCCACATGGGTTGCAACCTGCTGATCCTAGGCCTTCGTACCGCAAATTTACTATCACCACCAATGGAACAAAACCATTTAGAGGGCCATGGATCGGCAGGTTGCAACCCTAGTGGAATATGGCCTTAACAGCGGAGGGAATTGTCAAAATTTTTGATTTTAGGCACTTTTTGGCACTTTTGATAATTCCCTTCACTGTTAATTTTCAAAATGCAACTAAAAAAATTTAGTATCAGCCATCCAGCAACCCTTGAAAAACATGCGTTTTTTTTTAAATTAATATTTGTGGCCAAGAGAAGTTCCGTTTTAACGTTAAAGCTATGCGAAAATCGGTAAAACCCACAACTCCGTTTAGTTCTCAATCTGTCCATTGCTGAGATGAGAGAATATACCTTACCACCGCAGCGCTAGTTTCACTTTACGTGCCTGGTACTCAGCATCTTCAAGATGTTACTGTGACAATTGGCACGCAAAAGTGGCTGCTGGCGCTACAGCGGGAAATAGTTTATCTCATGGGGCAGTTGACGTCACATATAAAAAAATGTAACGTCTAAAATCGCGTATTTTTAATTAGAAGTGTAAAAACGTTATATTCTATCTTATACAATATAATATTAAAGACTCCTATCAAGACTGTTAGGGAGACTATTTGAACACTCTAGGGAACAGCGTACGTTTCTATTTTAATTAATAATTATACGAATCCTTTGCGAGCTGCGAATTAGCTTCTTGTGTTCCACGGGCATTAAATCAATTCATGCTAAACTTATATCTAGCGCTACGCTGGCCGTCTTCCTCATATACATATTTATATGGGCGGTTATTTATTTTTTAAACTAACGACCAACTCTGTGCCATCTGTTCCAACTATCAGCGCCAATTCAGCAATGCGCAGACGTGTGAACTTGAAATATTAATGTATCTCTGTGTTCCGTAAACTGTTGTAGCTCCACCTGGTTCCCGTCTATATATAAACCTACGTCCTTCTCGGACACAGGTTCTTTTTCGCCACTACAGACAGCGGGGACATTCTAGCAATCTGTGCACAGACAGAATGCTCTGTGATCAAAAAGTACCGAACTGACCAACTGTTAACAAACTAAAGGGTCTCAGCTGGATTCTTTATAAAATTAAAATTGGAACCATGTTATCTTCTAAATAAAGATAATTATATTGCCCAGACCCCAAGGCGGGAGCCATTTAGTTCGAAAAAAATTAATATTTGTATCTTAATGGAAATATTTGAAATCCTAATCTCAAAAGCAGTAAGCTTGTCTTAATTGTAAATACAACGATACCAGTAGAAAATCTTATACCTTACGATTAAATGAGCTGTTTAAGCCGCATGTTTTTGTTTATGCCCTGTAGCGACTAAATTGTTGTGCTTACCAGCTCTATGTTGTTTAGAGTAGTCCTTGCCCATAAAGATAGTTTCCGAGACTACCAATTGCCTGGAGGAGTCCGTCGTCTACCAGCTCGCACTATCTACCAGCTTTCAACGGAGCTTGTCGCCATTTATTGTGATTATATGAGCGCGGTCTGCTTTTAAATTGTTGCCTTTGGCTTTGAACTTTTGCGTTCTGTGTTATTGCACCCCTGTGTTATCTTAACTAATCCTGAATTTCGCTAAAGCCTCTAGCATAATATTATCTTTCTAGAGCACACTGCAATTGATGTAAGAAAAATCAATATGCTTCAAAATACTTCAATTATGGTTTTGTTCCAGCAAAAATAAAAATAAAAATAAATACAGCCAACTCGTGCTTGCGCATTCAACTTTATATTTTGCACAAAGAATCCTACTGGACAGTTTTACAGACACAATACCAAAGATATTGTGCTATTTTGTATCAGCAATATCATATATATTGTGTCCGCTATTTTGTAAATGTCAGAAATGCCATTATGGCTTTGTCATATGTCAAGTTAAAAATAAGTAATAATACAAATAAGAGGATCCGGATTTTTCCTAGTGCGTATTTAAAATTTGAACCATCGAGTCATGATGCCTGAAGCACATTGATTCCAAAAATGTGCGTCGCATCTTGATCGGACCTTTGGTTCAGAAATAAAGATGCCCCGTATGAAACCTGTAGACGTACGAATGAAAATTTTGAAGCTGCAAGCATGAGTCAGCAGTATTTTATTTTTATTATTTTTTTACTGTTTCAAAAACAATTGATTTATTTCACATCGGTTGCAGTGTGATCTTGAATCACGTGAAACTAATTTTTGACTCCATTATTTACACACTGTCATTGGGTAGACACTACAAAAAAATGCGAAAAACTAGTCGCGAAGCCTAAATTTTCGCTCGACAGCGACGTGAAACTTATCGACTCTAATTCGATTTTAATTTCACTCGAAACGAGTGAAAAATGAATCTTAGTGACCGACATTTTTGCTCTTAGGAGAGTGGATCAGTATTCGCTCTCATTTTTAGCGAGTGCTTTTCAAACTCCTCTAACCCGGCCGTCGCATTGCAGCTTGAAGCCGGTGGGCTCCCGTCGCGGCGCAGAGCACATCCCGTTGAGAGGGCCCTCGCGCCGTCATGACAACAACCACCACCCCAGCATCCGGGAGTCGCTCAAGAAGGTCAACAGCTCCAAGTCCGAGGAGGAAAACAACACGGTGAAACAGGTGAGAGTTGATGAAAAAATACTGTTTCACACTGGGATTTCAATGCTAAATAAAAGATAAAAGTCTCCCTCGTTTCCCGACTTAGCGTATCTTATAGTATCGTGTCGTATCGTATCGTATCGTATCGTATCGTATCGTATCGTATCGTATCGTATCGTATAGTATCGTATCGTATCGTATCGTATCGTATCGTATCGTATCGTATCGTATCGTATCGTATCGTATCGTATCGTATCGTATCGTATCGTATCGTATCGTATCGTATCGTATCGTATTGTATCGTATCGTATCGTATAGATCGACTGACGTCAAAAACGTGAAAAATAGAACCAATTATTGTTTTTTTTATCCTAGACTATTCCTAGATTCTAATGATCCTGTCGATGTCCAAAATTAATCCGAAATAATTAATGTTTTCTACATTTAATAAAACCCTTCCAAAATCCAAAACTCTAAACATGGGACAAAGTTGACATGAGTCTTAGAAAATTAATAGGTGAGAGTTGAACTTTTGCTTGGTAATGCGAAGAGATACAGAACCTTGGGTGGATAATGTGGATGGTAGCTGTCTTGATTTGATTTGAGTACTCTTCGGTCTTCAATAGATTTAGGCTCCTGAAAAGGACCATGGCTGATGCCGACGAAAGGGCGCACCAAGTCCAACAATGTCCGTTTCAGCATAGAAAAGCCAGACAAATCGAAGCAAGATCGCTACCATCTAATGCATATTGTGTATATCGGTGGAAATGTTGATCAAGTTGTATGAAGAATTCTGCATTTTCGTAGCGGTATGCTAGATAAATTGTAGGTAACGAGTTTCCGCTAAGAGCAGTCTCATATTGAAGAAGTGCATACTGCCTACTGAGACATAGGGTGTGAGGGCATAGTACGACAAATCGAGATGATCGTAATGGCTGCTATTGCGCTATAACCGTGCCCAGTAGACTTATGTAGAATGCTAGTAGAATCTGGGCTAGAACGTAAAAATTTGAATGTGAAATTTTAAGTGTGAATTCAAGCTCTTGGCTCGCAGTACTAAGTCGGTTGTTTGGGAGAATAGATAAATTGCGACCTTCGGCAATTTTTTAAAGTATTTTCGGGCGCTAGCAGTGAACGATCTTGGTTTGCTATCGGGCCAATTTTGTTATGAAACATCCGAGCTAACTAACTAAAATTCTAATCAGTCTCAGGAGATTTTAGTACTGAGTCTTCTGGAGCAAAGGTAAAATAACAGCAGCGCTGAAAAAGTGCTTTACGCACTATAGTACCATATTACCCTTTTATTATCCATGTATTATATTTATATATAACCATCTACAATTTATTACTTTCTTTATTAATGTTTACCGCCAAAAGTACGTCGTCATACCGCAGTTTCATTGTATAGCTGGTCACAAAAATGATACATGTTCACATCAACCAACCATTACGGCCCCAATAAAATCGCGCACGCTTCGGAAGCAAACCCTTACCAAATCGAGCTTTCACCACTCAGGAAGTTACTTACACATTTCACAAAACGTTGGGAAACCATCTAGCAATCCAATACTGCAAACGCATAGCATTCAACACCCTCATTCAATGCCCACATTCAAACAGTTGTTTTGAAAACTAAAATTAAAGAAGTTCCAACGAATGGTCTCCGTGTCCATGGTAACGCCAAATTTGCGACAGAATTCGGTGCGAAAATGTGTGTGGACTTGTACAAACACGTTTAATTTAGTTTGATAACATCTTTATAAATTATCACAAAAATTGTTTTTGTTTCTTTTCATAGTATAATTTTACTTTAATGGGAAAAAGTTTTCAAAAATGCTCCAAAAATTGCACCCTGAAACTACGATGCCAAAATTCAAATGCCATTATCTCATAAGTTAGTTCGGTGACCCAAGTTTTTCTACAGTCGAAAATGTTCAGCAGACATTCATCTTTTAAGTATTTAGAAATTTGTTTTAACTGTAATTAGTATTTTTTAGATTTTTCCTGGGTTATGTGCTGGTATTGACCTGTTTTCCTATACTTCCCATGCTAAACAACGAGTTTTCAAACCCTTATATCTCCGTTATCAGTCCAATGACCCCCCAATATTATTACACCGTTGGATGCGGCATAACTTTTTCTATTAGTGTCATAAAAATTTGGTACATATGACTTATGAGAGTTTCGTTCGAACTACTTTAAGTGCGAACAAGTAATAGAAATGTAACAAACCACCCCTTGGTTTGTCGCGTGCAGGTGATCAAGATGCTGGTGGCCGTGGTTGTTCTGTTCGTGCTGTGCTGGGGTCCCATGCTGATCGACAACGTGCTCACAGCGTACGGAGTGCTGGAACACTTGAGAACGGACAAGTTCAAGCACATGGCCACCGCATTCCATCTCATGGCGTACTTCAACAGGTAGGCACAAATCGTCGGTACACCGTGCTGCATCTTCGAGTACTGCTCCGGTTCGGGATAGGCAACTTGTTTGCCAGCCCAGACCTGTTGTTGGTAGAAAACAATAGTGAAATGTCACTTGTTGCTTTTTCCAGATACGATTAAACTAGTCATTTAAACCAGAGAATATCAGAGAGAACATCAGATCGTAATCGAGGAAGCCCGAACCCTTTTATTTTGGTAAAGGACACACTTGTGATGTACTACTTGTTGCTATTCGAGATCCGATTAATACCTTCCTTACTACATTATTTTTGAGTGCTTTGTCTTGCAAATTGTCTGTTTGACTGAGCAAGCTGTGGCACTTATTCTAGACGGCTGATGGTCCTAATGAAGATGGCGTTCAATTTGACAAGCTTTTCGGAGCCCGGGTGCGTGGTTAGCCCTATACACGTAGTATACACGCTTCCTTGAAGTCAATGACTGCATCTTAAAAGTGAATAAACGCAAGGAAAAAACAAACTAGGGCATTATTTAGAAAACGCATCAAATAACATTTTCTTATTTTTAAGGGCACCATTTCACGTTAAGAAGGAGAGTGGCTGTGCATCTTCCTCGAAGACCCACTGCTGCTAGACACGAGCGAAGAGTTTCAAAACTTACAAGCCATGTCTTGAGCCGGAAAAACGGCTCTATGAGCAGTTTTGAAACTCTTAACTCGTGTCTAGCGTTAGTGGGTCCCCGATGAAGATGCTAATTCACTCTCCTTCTTAACGTGAAATGGAGTTTAGTAAATATTTCAACTTTTAAACAACAATACAAAACGACATAATCTTCGTCGCCGTTTTGATCTGAATGGGTTATGAAAGGTAAAATGACTTGGTTTTGGCCTACTTGAACGCTGTACAGCGTCTTGCTTTGATTTCGAGCTTGCAAAGCTATGTCCGTTTCCCGGCTAGAAATTATCAAAGGAAATACAATGTGATGCCACAGATTTAACACACAGATAGTCCATGCCTTTGTTAAAATTCGCTCCCCGCAATCTTGCACGGTGAATTTAACGCGGTACTCGTATCATAAAGCTAAAAATATGAAATTATTCTATAAGATGAGCTGTTAGTTTGGTTTAACTCGTTTTTTTTATTTTGTGCTTTATTTATTATTTTTTGCTTGTTTAAAAACCATGCGTTTCAACTGTAGTTTCAACTGTAAATTCAACCCTACACTTAGCCCCATATCCACATTAGGTAATTCAATTCACAACATGCACTCAAGTTGATTTATTTCTGAGCCAAAGCTTGAGACAGAGTTTATAAAAACCGTCGTGGACTCGTCCGTTATTAAAAATGTTTTCCCAAAAATTACGAAAGGCACTACCAACACACAAAACAAATCAGCAGTGTTAATTTAGTAAAAAGCATTTCATTGTTCATAACAATTCTTTGCAATGTTGGAGCATGAGTCGGCTCCAGTTTTCCGCTCGTTTCCCGCAAAAAGCGACATAGTGACATTGATTGTATTCAGTCGAGTTTTTAAGTTACTGAAAAATTAAACTTTATTGCTACGGGAACACAAATTGGGCCGCAATTAGGATTTGTTTTGGAATTGTTTGAACTTGTTTGGAACTAGTTTGAACAAAGGTGTTGCGTTGTTGACAGCCACCGGCCACATTTAGTTTTCCTGTTGTGCAACAGAAGTTGGTCGATAAAGTTTTCGCCGTCCTCGAGTACTAGATAAGTGTTTCGCTTGGTTATTGTTCCGCCAAACTCTTAGTTCTGTCAGAAGTGACATATTTTTAAAACAAATTGTTGCTAAGTTACATTTTCTTTGTCAGTATTTTAAAAGAAAAGAGATTAGCTGACGTTCTTCTTGCAGTTTCTTGCAGTATGGAACTCCCGACCTACCAGAAAACTGACAAGGGAACTGATGCTTCAAAAATCATATTTTAAAGTTTAAAATGATGCTGGTAGCTTTACAAAAATATCGTAAATTAATCCTTCATTGACAACATAGAGGGTTGACCAAGGGTTTTATGGGTAACATGAACCGCGTCCCCGTTGCGGAGATCATGTATCTCACGAATGGCTGCGTTTGGAATGTGCCTGTTAATCCAATAGCACTCCATTTTCTTTTTAAGTGGGCAACTTACGATCGGCCGCCTTTAAACTTGTTGCCCTTTGAGTACACCCACGTGACCTACTCCTCTGCTCATATCAGGACTGCTGAGCCTTGCTACTGAAATCATGGAGCGGGAAATGGAATATGGCATGCTGCACTATAATGACATCGAAATAACAGTTTTTTAGGAGCTCACATAAAATGCTGTTGTTTTTTAGCAATTTGCTTTTCTCTGCTTTTCCGTCACAATTGATTCGACAAAAAGGAAGCTTTTCCTCGAAATGATTAGTTTATAGCAAAAAACGGATATCCTGCGGCATCCTTAGGGGCAAGGGAGGAGACATGAGTTCCCTGCTCCACATAAAATCACAGCGAGAGGCAAACTTATTTGATTCCGCGCAAAAAAATATGTCGGGTGGATTTAGAACTCAATCCTCTACTCTCTCTCGAACCGCCATCTCTTCATCGTCGCAATAAAACAACGTCGCAATAAAATAACACGCATTCAACAAACAAAAATACTCTATGACACGTTTCACTGACTCCACTAGATGGTACTTTCGACTTTCGAGGTTCCGTTATCAAACGTGCCTCACTCTCAAAGTTGACACACGTTTGTATTTTGTATTGTTTTCTATCAACTGACACCAATGACACCAGTTTCCAAATTCCCGCGGGTAATTTGGTATCCGAGCGGTCTTTTGATACTTCGAAGTCAATATTACTATATTGTGTAACCTGGGGTTATAGTTTTCCCGATAGGGGGGGGGGGGGGGGTCGCAATATGCCAAGACGCTATGGACCTGATAAGGGTGGAGATTCTGTATTATCTTCTTAGGTGCAATGATATAAAATCATATTATAAGATTTTGGTAACCAGAGGGTTCGATTGTGTAACTTTGTGGTTTCAAAACCATTCGTTTTCAATATCACTGCCTATGGTTTAACACGGGCAGTGATTTGAAATCGAGTGATTTCGAGCCAAATCGAACGAAATAAAGTTACACAATCGCACCCCAGTGATGTGCAAAAAGTCTCCAATGCATATTCCATTTAAAAAAAAACTCGAGTCTACACAATAACAATAATGTTGTTTCATATTTTTCCAGCTGCATCAACCCGGTGGTGTACGGCTTCATGTCGAAGAACTTCCGGGACAGCTTCTACAAGGCGCTGTGTCGGTGCTGCCACAGCGGGCGACTGCCCAACAGGGCGATGTCCATGTCGCAGACTCGGACGACGTCTGTACGGTACGCCCTTTGGAGGTAGAAATTGAACAATAGACGCGACGCCGTCAGCATATCCGCTACTCGTGCCCGGCTGACCCGTTGTCTGTCTTCTGTGGTTCGGAGTGTCAGTCTGTTTACGTTCAGTTGACGTCTACTTTGTGCTGTTGCATGGATTCTTGACTCTTTACTAAAGATCCCGTGCAAAGGAAACTCACCATAAACTTCGACCATTGCTAGCCGGGATATGCAACTAGCTCAGTGCAATGTACATACCGTGCAACGTTGAAGTATGGGCCTTACCAGCTGTCATCTTCGGTCAGATCAACTCTATTACGAAGATTATGACGTTATGTATTGCTATTTAATAAGTTAGATAAGAAGTCAGTAAGATTTGTAAGAGCAGTGAGAGCTGGCACGACAGTTGCATATCCCGTACCGGAGCAGTGAGAGCTGGCGCGGCATACTAGTTGCCTATCTCGTACCGGAGCAGTGAGAGCTGGCACGGCATACTAGTTGCCTATCTCGTACCGGAGCAGTGAGAGCTGGCACGGCATACTAGTTGCCTATCCCGTACCGGAGCAGTGAGAGCTGGCCTGGCATACTAGTTGCCTATCCCGTACCGGAGCAGTGAGAGCTGGCACGGCATACTAGTTGCCTATCCAGTACCGGAGCAGTGAGAGCTGGCACGGCATACTAGTTGCCGATCCCGTACCGGAGCAGTGAGAGCTGGCACGGCATAGTAGTTGCCTATCCCGTACCGGAGCAGTGAGAGCTGGCACGACATACTAGTTGGCTATCCCGTACCGGAGCAGTGATCGAAGCTGTAAGTCTAAATGAATACCATAAAACTCACTCTAAATGAGTAATATCCTGAAATGAGGTCCTTTTCCGCTACACGTGCTCGGCTGGATCGTTTTCTCTGTTAAGTTTATTTAAAAGACATTCTGTCTTTTTTGTGATGTTGCATGAGTTCGCGGCTTACAGTGTGGAATACTGTCATTGCAGAAAAAAAGACTTCTCCTTCTTCACTTGAAAGGGAGAAAGAGCACTCAAGTCAAAGGGAACAGAGACTACAACGCTTTCGGCGGGAAACTCACAACTCCCCTTGGCCTGGGTTCACGAAACGGTGGTTAAAGATTTTGAGACTGGAATCGGGTTTACATATTTTTGCAGCCAATCAGATTCAATGTCAAGTGAATTAATGTGGTTATCACCATAGTAATAGCAAATTTACCCCCGGGACTGTGATAACCCCGTTCCGTGAATCCTGGTCCTTAATGGTGGAGGTGCCGTGTTATTTGCTCTGCGGGCTGCGTTCAGGGGAGGATAAGTCATAGCTGACTTGACGTCACAGAAGCTGATAATTCAAAGAACAGAGCACGAAGTGTCTTTGAAAACTTTATAGGGCCAATAAATCAATGCTCTTGGCGGTTAGCGAAGAAATATATTTGTCGATAAAGGAGCAGCGTTCGCTGGTCTGCGGGTTCCGTTCAGGGTGGCGATTGTCTAACTTTTAACCGATCGGTTACCGATCGATAGCAGGTATAAAAACCAGTCTCGAGGGATAACTATTCGATAAAATAAATCAGCGATTGTATAAATAAGTATCGATCCACAAGCTGCCATGAGATCGATAAAACTAACGATATCAAAAAGGTGTCGTTAACTCACTACCGATCGACAACATGTTTATAACCTGCGGAGTTTTCACTCAATTTTCAGAAATATGCTACGCATGCTTTCAAAGAACAATGCTATATCATTGTTTTTATAATTCAGAATGTTTAATGGGAATTTTAAATTAAAATACTTTAGGCAAATAGTCTAAATGACAATGCGTTGAAATAATGACGTTCTATTGGTTGGTTTTTGGGCGTCCTATTGCAAACAGGATGCTTATTTACCTATGAAGTCGGATTTCTTAGCGAGATAAGCAAAAATGAAACAGTAAATGCATTTCCACGTTTTTAATATATTTTAACATCGAAATAATAATTCAACCTTAGCTTGCCGCTCCGAAAATGTTATTATCATGTTCAAAGATACCATATAATAACCTTCGGTTGTCATGTTCGTCCCGTTGATTTAGCTGTTAAAAAATAACATATTTATTTATCGGTATTAGAATCATATTTTGCTGCACCTGTTTGTTTGCAGACAAATCACGATGCATTGTGGTCATATTCGTGTTAACTAGGGCTTCGCGAACGCAATTTGTGTTGCGTTAAAGATGAGCGTAGGTAGCGGTTTGTGTATAGCGGATTAAAAGGTGCTGGCAGCAGTCACAAGAAAACCATGGAGCACCAAACCTGACCATTGCCTTCTCGAAAATTCTAATCACTTGAAAATGTATGCGGATTCTGACGTTCCTTTGTTTCTCTTCGAGGTCAACAAAGCTGGTAACCAAGGAAACGAAGGAAACCGGACTCGTATTGAATCAGCCGTCAAATCACGAAAAAAACACCACAAAAATGCTAATAAAAACCAATTGGAAAAACCTACCGAACTAAGATTTGCAGGCATGATAAATATGTATACGGTCAACATGTTTAGAAGTTTTGGTGAAGTTATGTTCAGAACTTTGAAATTTACAGGGGTTCAAAATTCTGAAAAAATCGAAACATTTCGTAAAAATTGATTTATAAACAATTTACTGAACCGATCTTTTTCAAAAACGCATGGGGTCTAAGTTGAGAACAGAGGTAGATACTCAGAAATTTTCATCCATGTCGGTTCAGGCGTTTGGTCTGTAGAGCGCGCACAAACACACAAAAAATAAATAAAAAAATAAAAAATACACAAGTGACTTTTTTTGGGGTAAGTGAAATTGAAGATTTCGCTCCGCTCGCTTCGCTCGCTACGCTCATCAATAATGCATTCAAAAAATTGTAGATTTACTGAAAAATACATTAGTGCCATGAGACGACCTTGTGATTTAGTAACATGGCCTGTCAAAAATGACAAACAACTTATTTGGCTTTGTTTTAACATTTCCTTTTTTATCACGATAAGTTATAGGATTTTATTATACTCTTGCAAAGATTATCATTACTTAGTTGGTATTTGTAATATTAATTGAGATATACATATTTTGTGCATAGCTGACAAGATATTCTATTCATATATCAGCATATTATAGTATCCAGAAAAACACATTTAAATAATTCGCGGTGGCTACAAAACATACACTGCGCAAGCGCACAATGAGTTTACATACAGCTCGACGTGACTATCATGAGCCACTATCGGTAAGCGATCTCGCACTAACGACGTCGATAGACAATCACTATTAAGCTATCGAATCGATAGAGTTAACTCTTGTTGGCCGTATCGATCGATACCTGACTAAAGTTATACAATCGCACTCCAGGGATGGTTAAGTGAAAATTGGCTGACTTCAGGGTGCTCACAAATTCATACTAAGAAAACGTTGCCAAAGTGTTCGCGTTGAAGGATGAGCGAGTTGGCACAAGTTCTCTGCCTTAAAATTAGACTGACGATAGGTAAGTGATAGTACTCAAGTAATTGGTGAACTTGGGGCCTTTACTTCTATTGACCTATTGGATTGTTAACAGTTGCTACATTTGATTTATACGAAACATTAATTATTTCCTTCATAAGTTCCTTAAATATTCTGCCCCAGCTAACACTGATTGGTTGCTACACCTTAGCAAGTTTCTGAGGAGTCGTTTCGATAGTTACCGAATTTCCACTTTTACTCATTAGGGTAACCCTGTATGCAAATTACTTCTCCCAAATTTCATGGCCGGTTAAGGCTTAGCCGGTTAAAGCACCAGCCGCGATAGTTGGGGACCCGGGTTAAAATCCCAGAATGGGCAACATTTTTGGGAGGCTAATTTGTGTACATAATAATAAAAAAATAAAAAATAAAATTTTAAACCGTTTTCCCATTTTCCCATTTTCCCATTTTCCCTATTATCAGAAGAAACAAATACCCAAAACCCGTTCGGAACATTGACATTTTCAAAAATCGAAATTTTTCGTAAAATTAAATTCATCGAATAAGTTCTCAGCCGATCTTTTTAAAAAACGTAGCAGATGTAAGTTCAAAGATTTCAAAGATTTGAAAGATGGTTTGGAAGTTTCATCACAATCGGTTCAGCCGTTTTGTTGGAAGAGAGTGAACAAACACCCAGTATAAAAATACAAACCGAGATTTTTTACCAGTCGTTGTATTGAAGGCATCGCTCACTTCGCTCGCTCATCCAATTAACCCCGAGAGTTTAAAAAGAGAACGTACCAGATAGACAAGCTTTCAAAGATTACGAATACTAAGTGCAGAACTCTACAGGTAGAAGTGCTGGATTTCGTGCTCTGCGGGTTGCGTTCAAAGCATCCTGGTTTGTTTCTTTTTTGTTTGCAGAAGGTTAAAAAATAAAATTACACCTGGAAGAGGTTTTTTGTACCTCGATTGAAGCATCTATTTATTTTGCATGCCATATTGTATCAGAGTTTTCTGTTGACCCAAATCCCCCCCCCCCCCCAAACACACATAGGCATGTTATGTTATTATGTCATGTTCATAAGCATTCTTAAGCCACGCGCACAATTAAAGTAAGCATAAGATAAGTAATAAGAATAAAGAATAAAAAACTTTAAAACAAAGGGACCACAATCCCAAAGGGACCAAAGGGAAACAATTGACGCAAGCCGTAAAGTAAGGCGAGCAACGATAAGAATAGTGAATAAGCAACTTGCAATATTCCTACTTTTTGCTACTTTCTTATTTCAACCAAGCACCGAGCAGTATATTTTGAAGAAAAAAAAACAATGTGCAACAAACAAACTGTTGTTGTCACGTCAACGTTTTGAAGTAATACTGTCACTGACAGCTGTCAGTGAATGCATAACTACCACTGTCGCCAACGAGAAAGAAACGTGCTTGAATTCCTGATGAAGTTTTCAGATTTTATACCTTCCTTTACTCAGTGTAAATTTTCTTAATGTGTATTTAGAGTAGCAAAAGAATGTACACGAAACAAAAAGACCGGCGAAACTTCTTTAAATTATTCAAATTGAGCCGCAACTAACCATTCCGTGCACACCTTAACCACGTCATACAAATATTTGATACACATCCAGCCTCTCTGCATTAGCATTCATCCAGGATAATTTCAGATACGTAAGCACCTCAACGAGTGTTTCCCCATCAATCATGTCCTGAATTTCGGTTCCTTGGGCCTCGAAATCTGATGGATCACCACGCATGAATCCCGTGCACCAGTTCCCGATCTCATTTCTGGATGATCAATCGCTACCACTATCGCAAACGAGAAAGAAACGTGCCTGAATTTCTTCGCTTCGTTTAAGGATTACGACAAGGAAGTCTGTGACCAGCAGAGTAGAGTAACTGCGTGCGCAAATCAGCGAAAAGTTCAAAGGATCGACCACTCACGGCTAGAGCTAAATGATCTTTGCTATGTAGGGCCTACCGTTTAATGCTTCATTTTCCTCAATGAAGCAATTCGTTTCATTTCATTTTACTATGGGAAGCTTATTAACTTTTAAGATTTGAAACCCATAAAATGGTACTACATTATATGCAATAGCACTTGTAATGATGCATTACAAGGTAAAAGAGTAAAAGAGTTGCAAATTGATATCGGTTTTAGCTTGCTGATATTTGTCTTTTTTGGTATATTTTTTGTCTCAATTTTTTAAGTTTCAGCTCCAATAAAATATATGAGCCAAAATGTGAACCAGAATTTTAAACCAGAATTTTGGAGTCTAAGAAAAAGTGATTTCAGTGATTTCCTTTCAAATACTCCAATATACCATGCCCATGGTAGTAATATTGTTTTAATAGTCACATAAGGGAAATACTGGAGATATTGCATTAATTAAAAGACATACATTTTGTGATCGATGGACTTTCTTCTTGTATGAATTTTACAAAATACTCGCGTTCGAATGTTTTCATCAAAATGCCGAGTTCCACTAGCATTGCAATCGGCATTGTTTGCGCAAATTTGCTTTGGGGGCCAACGGAATAAAATCACTTGTCTCGTATCGGCGGCCATAGGCTTTTTCGGATATATGAGCAGTATTTTGTTTTACCTTCGTGGCTTTTATTCAACGGATCTTTTCACAATAACAATTGCGTGGAAGAGAACTTAAGCACTGGTGAAAAGTTTTCTCGTGATGGCTTTCGGTTTTCAAGCCTCTTTGAACCTATCGGATGTCGATACCTAATCTTCTCTGAAGTATCTCGACGTTTTTTGTCAAACACAAAACCGAATGGGAATTTTTAGGGAAAACAAAAGTGGTCCGATCCTTTTCTTCAGTAGGACCCTCTAATCTTTTTGAGTGGAATTGAAAAGTCGTCTGTTTTCTTTTACCTTTCCATTACTGACAGAAATTTCAAAATTAAATTGTTCTTGCTCCCCACATTCTTTTTCAACAAAATTAAAGAACAAAGTCCTACATGACTAGGCTTTTAGAATTTTTTTTCTTATACAAACATTGCTGAGAGAAAAAATGATAACCAAGATTGTATAGCATCAACAAAAAGCTACATCTACAATCTACGGTTCCATCTGATATTAAAATGTTTACTTTTTCCAACCCATCATTCCGGTTTCTTTTTAACTTTTTAATACATGCCGTACTTAAATAAAATATAAGGGTTGCTTATAAATTTTTTGAAAACACTCCTTTTTCATTAAATATTCGCGAGTTTTTAACGGCTGTTTTACAAGTTATTACACATTAACATTAGTGCATTAGGCCTTTTTTTTTGTTTGTTTTCCAAGAAAATTCTTCCTATAGTTATTTATTATAGAAGACTGCTAAGTGGTTTGTTTTTGGATGACTCCTAATTAACAGATATCATTTTAATCAACTTCATATTGGTGTATATACCAAAAAATGTGCTTAGATATAAAAACCTGCGTTCACCTGTTATTTTTACATTGCATAACACCATTTGTGAATAACAACTCCATCATTCCGCAATATGCAGTTCACCGATGCCTCAAATCAACTTTATTCATAATCTACTCGTGTGCTAAAAGTAGCTCCTCGAAACTTTGCGAATGTTCTGCTGTATTATTGTCTGTATAAACGTAATCACATTATGACAATTACCACGTCGATACCTATTGCAAAACCTCGTATTTGCATTTTGGGAAAAAAACACATGGTATCATAAAAATCGAAAAAATTCATTTTCTCGCCTGCAAATCCTCCAACTTGAATGAATAATCAAAAGATGACATTTCATTGCACTCTAAACTAATTTTCTCGCCTGCAAATCCTCCAACTTGAATGAATAATCTTAAGATGACATTTCATTGCACTCTAAACGCACACAAATCTTTTTTTTTTAATCTCCACGTTATTAATACTTGCAAAGAGTTTCTTTCGGTCTGCTAGACATTTCACTTTTTGCTGCGAGACTTTGCAATTGGGACATCGACTTGCGCACAACAAATCTAACTTGCAGCAGTCTCTGGTTGACAGATTTAACCGCAACGTCTCTCTCGGTCCTCCGACGACTGCTACGTCCTACTGATGCTGGCCTCGCTGGTGTTGTGACCCACTCGCTACCTCCCGAGGTCCCGCATCGGCGTCCAAGCTGCGACAACAACAATACAACGGCGAAATGACCACATTCCCGTCCACAGACTGGAAGGTCACCGAGTTCACCAACGAAAGATGTGACAATTTGTGAGAGTAACTTGGTTAACAGTAAGTGGACACTGTGATTGTTATGGTGCGAAAAACTCGTGTATCGTGTATTCGTCTTATCACGTTTGTGTTGTTGTTTACTTGATGTGACCTCATTCAAACTTGAAATCCTTGCTTTTGAATGTTGTCTGAAAGGTGTAAAGATGCTAAATATACCTTAGTTTGGATCTTGAGGTTATCTACGACCTATATGTATATAATTTTGCGCCGATCTGGAAGGAAACAACTGATAAGACTACTCCAGATTAGAACCGATTATATTTGAAATGCCAAAGCTACATTCGAAATGTTTAGAATATTCGAATATATTTTGGTTCATCATAATTTGTATGCCGGCAATTGGCATACAAGAATGAATCCAGAGCGCTTATTCTCTTCAAGGATTTCAAGTATGTTGTTCAAGTGTCCATACTCAATAAATTTCTATTTGTGTATTTCCTGTGATCTGACGTGTGTTTAAGCACGTGTGCGCTCTATTAAGTGAAGTGTATTCAATGAATACCTGTATATACAATTTTGATGTAAAGGAACCTGATAAATATGTAGTGAATTATTGATGTTCTAATGATTGCAAGGCAAACATGTAAACACATCACACTTTTGACAGTTTAATGTTAGTTAGGTATTGATGACGTATTTGAAATATAGTCATGTTACAGTTATTCCATTTCACCCATACATTTCACATTGACCATGACAGCCCAGCTTTACTTTCTTACCACGATCTTGCAAGATCTAGGGTCTCAAAAGAAGATTCTGCAGGATCTAGCATTACCAATTTCTTGACATGTTATAGTTGATTTTGTCCCTGTACCTAGTCATAGTAAGAGGTTATTGCAATATCCAATAAGAACTTGTATGAAAGTGGCACAATATAGCAAGATTTTGCAGGGTCAATATCTTGATAAGTATTAGCAGGCTCTTGACAGTTCGTGGTAATAGCGTTTGCGGGAGACTTGGAGTTTTGTTTTTTAATGACAAAATATCATTCTCGAGCTTGTTTTTTTTAACTGTTTACGAGAGGAAGAAAGACTTTGATGTTTATGAATGTAGTGTAAAAGTAAACATTGGTGATTGCCACAAAATACGTGTATTGCCAGTATTAGTAATTATCGTAAGTGTTTCACAAAATAAGTTAATTTTCCCTCTATGACGATACCATACTTAAAAATAATGTTATGCTCTCTTTGCTTTTTAAGTATCAACTTGTGAATCAGGAATTACTGCATCAATTGTGAATGTAGGTACTATTTGGTAACTTTCTCATCATTCAATGTTCTTCCAATTATGAGAAAAGATGTCGAATGACCATCTCTTAACAATCCTTAGTCCCATGGCACTTACTTAAGTTGGAAGTTATTATGATAATGTTGTATTCCAAATCTAGGAATTATTATGTTATGACTGATATTCTTACTTAATAATTTGTTGTCATTCCTCGTTGAAATAAAACAAAGATATTAATTGTATGCAACACATTCTGATGATCCATTAATATGTTCAAGATTAATAATAAGATGCGTAATCTATCTCTACTTATTTAAAAAGTGGTTGTATCATGCAAAAAGTCTATAAGCAAGGCAACTCCAGTTGAATTTCAATTTCTTGCATAGAGAACTTAAGCGCCTTTACAACAAATGTGCCTCAACCAAACACAAAAATGCCTGAAAGATTTGAAATGCTTGAAATGTCTGAACTTATCTGTTCGAGATTATAGGAGATTATACAACTTCATAACCGTCGATATTGGTCCTCATCGGTGGTTTGGGGACTGCAAAACATTGTCTGACCCTCACCTTATGACCAGACCTGATGGCCACAGCTGAAGAAGACCATCGGATTTCCAGATGCAATCTCACATCCAGGCCGACTCCTGACTCCCACGATAGCCATTCTACTAAATGCACACTGCACCTGCACTTGTTTTCAGTACACTCAAACACTCTGAGGTAAGTCATTAGATACGCTTATCGTTGAAACTCTAGCGAGGTTGCTTTTACGGAATCCCACATCAGGCACGGGATACTGCAATAGAGACGCGGTTCAAAATCAGTAATACCTCTTTATTGTCTTTAATCAATGGCTAGGTACCCACATTTTCTATAGGCCTACATCAATTGAAGTCGGCCAGCCAGGCCTAACGCATCTTCACGCCTGCATCTATCGTGCTCGCTTACTTCGCCTTCTTCCTCCTCACAATTCTCAGTTACCATTTTCCACCTCGTCCCAAAAAATATTTTCAACAAAATTCACAAATTCACAAAATCATTAACTTAAAAAAAATGCAAACAGTTGTCTATACCTATACAGTTGTCAGTCGCTTACTTCGCCTTCTTCCTCCTCACATTTCTCAGTTACCGTTTTCCACTTCTTCTTTTTCTCGTCCCAAAAATTATTTTCAACAAAATTCACAAATTCACAAAACCATGAATTAAAAAAAAAAAAAAATTTTTTTTTTTTTTTACAATCCATCCCCCATCTAGAAAATAATACCATGGTATCCGGAAAAAGTAAATTCAACACCTCAATGAATTTACATTTTGTTCCAACATATTATACTTTTCAAAATACCATAAATATTAGAGAAATTGAAATCAATGCACTAGGAACAAAGACAACATGATAACGCCGGACATCATCCAAAGCGAAGTTAAAAAATGTGGATCCCAAAAATTCTCTGATATACTACGTTTCATTTTAATTTTTTGTTATTGCTTTTATCGATTATTTGCTGCATAATAAATAATATTATAGATTAATGTAGCATACACGGTGAACTTTGTTAATTATCATTTTCATGATAAATATTTTCTGGACAAGAAAATCTTTAAAAATCTATACATTTATGCAATGTATGTGTCCCGTAGACAAGCGCTAGAGCTTTGAGGGACACATAACACAAAAAGAAGATAAAGAAAATAAACAAACAAATTAACAAACAAATTTCACGTCAAAATTTCACGTACAACAATTCACAATCATCTCACAAATCGCGTCCTTAAATATCACATTGCCTTAGAAGTAGTTGACCAAACTTCGCTAATAAATGCTCTAGAACTCGGGTAATATCGGAATGTGCAATTTAAAAAAAAATCTGTGTAACATCATGTACTTTATATAGATCAGCTTGCCCTGTTCATGCATCGTGTCCGCTTGGACGAATGGATAACATGATGCTCGCCTCTACGCGGGTGTGATGTGGTACAAACATCTCGTCCGTTTGCTGCGTGATGCGGACAGTTCTCATCCAAAGGTTGCCCTCCACAAGGGGCCGACGGCTCGAGTTGAAATCCTGCTCTCTTCGCTTTTTGCTCTTCAGAAAATGCCGTCGCAATGCTTCATGACATGTCCCACTGGCTTGTAATTTAAACGCGCAAGTGCACATCGAAGTCTCATGAGCGACATTTGACGCCTATCGCTCAGATGTCACTGTGGCTCAGTGGTAGCGACGGTGACTGGCAATTCGTTGGTCGTGGGTTCAAATCCCACTACGTAAGCTTTTTGTAACATGCCTTCATTGGAAATTAAAGTCACTGTTACTGTCGCCCTTTAAGCCAGGCAGTGAACTAAGCAGTGACTCGTGATTTCCAATTAATTATAATTTAAATGCGCAATGACATCATCCGCTCATATACGTTATTTCAACAGCGACTTTCATCAGACGGGTGGTGCAGTGGTAGCGCACTCGACTGATAACCAAAAGGTCTTGGGTTCGAATCCTGGCCACTGCACTCCGGCGAAACAGCCGTGCAAAAAAGCGTAAATGCGAGGGGGTGTTTTTTGACCGGCGAAATAAAGTCTCTAATATTTCCCGGCAAAACATCCGCTCAGCTAGCTCAGGCGTCCGGGGGGCGATTCCACATGGCACGCCCATCGTGGTCCCATCGGGACCCCACGATGAGACTCGGCTTGGGGGGGACAGGCCACGTGCCCGTCGCCGACCAGTCAAGGCTTCTCCGTAGAGCGCCCTGACTTGGAATTACGGCGAAGAGCACGTTGGACGCTGACCGCGACAAAACTCCGAAGAGCTGTCGCTGCCATCGCCGGTGCCGGGATTCGAACCCGGGTCACCATGGAAATCGAAGCGATCCCATGGCAAGCGCCTTACCGCGGAGCTAACTGAGCAGATGCATAACAGAGAAAAAAATCCTAAACTTGAGTTGCAGGCTAGAATTGCAATACTTACATAGGGGGGTATAGGTTCATCGCATGGCTACTAGAGGGCGCTGCCGACAGCGCCGGTCAAACGTAAGTATGGCACCTCCACCGACCCGGCACCTCCACCACACCGATTGCAGTCACGTAATTGAACCTCGCTGAGTCAACTGCTGCTGCTGCTGAGTTGAGTGCTGCTGTCAATCTTGCCCTCATGGTGTCCAGACTCGAAAAGACTTTAGCTTATTACATTCATTTAAATTCTTTATTACATATCAACATTACTTAGCGTTTACAGTATTACATTTGATAAGAAATATATCTATCTTGGATCATCTTTATTTTCATAGTATGGTTCAATTTATAATAATTAAATAAGCAGGTTTTTGTGATTGGCGACGCAGCGCCTATAGCAACAATCGAAAAGAAATGTCAATAAACAATCACAAGGTAAATGTGTGAAGATGTGACGCAAGCATGTATTAACTTATAAATATAAAACGTTCCGTGTACATTATTATTCTATCACTATCCTACGATCCAAAGTCGAATAATCTGCTTACTAATAGGTACAACATAAATTACAAGAGTTACCTAAGAGATTTTCACAAAAGTTTTTTAAATTTTGAAACTTAAAGTAGTTAATGTGCTATTGCTATTTATCGCGTTCGTCTATTACAATTTTTAATTTAGCAAGTAGCCTGCAAGTTATCAGCGTCGTTCCAATACAATTCCAGATATAACGACGCCGGCGTCGAGTTCACGTTGGCGTCGTCCAAGCCGAGTTTCGACGCCCGGCGTCCGCGGACGGTTTGTGCAGAGGATTCCTCTCAAGATCAATGCTCCGTGGTCGTGGATTCTGAATCATCAAGGAAACAATGACATATTATTATCATATCGGCCTGAGAAATGCCTAGAAAGGGTTGCTGGGAAATAATTGGTGGTGGGGGGGGGGGGGGGTGATAATCCTCGGCAATACTTCGTTCGCAGGTATCCTAGATCCGAAGGACGGCAGCAAAATTACCAAATGGTTGAAGCGCCTCTAAAAAGTCTAAACCCTATACTATTGATTCTAAAACATTTTGTAGTTAAACGGCATAATTGAATCCGAGGGGTGGCCAGCATAAATACTGAAACTGTGCTTAACTAGAGTGGACCAATTTAAATAATCGTACTTTTCTGATTCTGAATCAATTGCGCTTATGAAGCGAGTTTTCGATATCAAAACAATGTCAAAAACACACACACACACACACACACACACACACACGGTCAAGTGTCTTTACTTTCCTGGGGGGGGGGGGGGGGGGGCTATGAAATTGAAGATTTCACTTCGCTCGCTACGCTGATCAATAATCAAAACCTATATTACTATATTATACAGCGTAATATATTCATAATTTAGCACGTTTCAATCCCCAGTAATTTTAAGTAGGCAACCAATGGTACACATCAGCACACCACCAAGCCTATACACAAGGCTCATCTCGTCCTGACGAAAATGACGTTCAAAAACGCTAAAATACGAAGGCAAAATTGGCTCTTAGTATCAGGCGCTCAGACGAGAGTGTAGTATGGGCTCTCTGTGACGCAGATGGCCACTTAATTTTATCGATCCTCCCCTTCTGTATTGATCGACTAAAGCTTGGCTCCTATTGGCTGCTTGGCTTTGGAGTAGTAGCAAATAGAAATACTAATAAGGAAATGACGGTGAAGATTCTGACTATCAGCAGCAAAGCAATTGTTTAAAGAAACGTATAGCGCTTTTAAGTTTTACCGCATGTCCTGCAAAAATCCATACACAGATTCACTAACTGCAATGCCAACAACTATGAATTCAATAATAAATTCATAATTAATACAATTGGCTTAGACATTTATGAGTCCATGCCTCATACAGTATATTATACAGTAAGATGCATAAGGCCTCATTTCTAGATTTATGAATATACATTGGTGACAAGCCTCATTCATTTACAAACTGTGGCCATCAATAGCCAATACAGTAAGAGACTTTAAAAGCAGCAACCTACAAATTGATTTCAGGCCGAAAGCATTGAATTCTATCAGGTTAAAATGGATAACTTTATCGTAATTAAACCAATCTTAGTAATAATCTGGGATTCGAGAACGCAATGATGCGTGTTTCGTTGCAGATGAGGTAGTAAACATAAGGTCAATGTGTGAAATAACAACTGCTTTAACATATGGTCAGTGAAAACTCAGTTAGAATTATTGTTTTTCTGAATTTCGCATGCAAACAGTAACGTTTGTTCACGTTTTTAACGTCAGGCAAGCTATCACCCTTGATCAAGTAACTAGCTTATGTTACGAAACGTCGGGAAACCAGTGAGACTTTTGATTCAGCATTCAAATCCCAGTTTGAAATAGTTTTTTTAAAGCAAAATTTAGCTTTAATAAATTTAAATATGTAATATTCAAGAGAATAGAAAGTAGAACAGGAAGGAAAATCATAGAAATTCTTCTTGCTGGCATACAAATTGCCAAATAGCCACGGGCTGGGATTTTCTGTTTCCTTGAGAGTTGGCATACTAAAAGTACTAAAACATTATGCAAATATTGATGGCGAAACGTGCATGTTTACCTCGGCGTAGTGCTGGTCTTGACTCTGCGTTTCCTTCCCGTCGACTTCCCGGTATAGCTGCAGCTTTTCGCGAAGTGCTGGAAACGCGGAATTTCTTATTCCGCGAACCAAATCTCCAAGTCGTTGGAGAACATTTACGAACATGATCCTGAAGATTCGTCAAATTTTGCAGTTTTAGTCTTGGCGTGTTTGTGTGGTTCGATTCTTCGGTACAGAGATTCACTGAGTTTTCAGGACGTCCTCAAAGGATGTCCTCTTAAAAGATGATAGACAGATAGGGTTTGTGCCATCTTCATCACGATGGTGTGGCAAATATCAGCAGCGAGGATTGCATGGTTACATCACAGCTGTATGCAAGACGATAGTGTCGATCCAACAGTCTTTTCATTGCAATATTCAAAGACTTTTCAATGAAAATACTCGGTCAGCATTATTTTAATGTAATAGGTGATACATTTGGTGAAGTGAATATAATAAATATACTGTGCGATTACTGTGAATGTTTAACACTTATTGCAGTTTACGTATTTGCTGCACTCAAAGTCGAAACAAAATCTTAGACTGAAAATAAAACCGTGCGTACTTTATCACTTGATGCAGTGTCGTCTTTGCTCATGGAAAGCACAATAGCAGAAATGTATTGTTGGACACGAACGAAAAACAAGAAATACAATCACTCGCCACAGTAATTTACATTTTCGTTATCTCCTCACACGTCACATTCTTGTCCTGTTCGTTTTCTTCTCGGACGATGTCGCTCATTCGGACACGGACCTGCAACCGGAAGAAGATTTCCGTAAGTTTTATTTTAACTATACTTGCACTAAGAAAGTGCGTCGTGATTACAATGTTTGTTAATTTTCTGCCAGCAGTTAAAGATTCATCTATAAATCCTATAGACTATCAGGCCTGGGGTCAATGCACGTACATTTTCTTGTACCCCCCTCCCTCCCCCCCCCCCCCCCCCCCCCCCCCCCAAACGGGTATAACGTCCTGAGCTCTCTTTAGTCAAATGTTATTCTGCCATAAGGCAGGACTAGCGAGGTTTAGCGATCGGTGCAAGATTTCTTCAGTGTAATGGAAATAACTAAAATGGGTTTGGAGGGAAACCAGCCGTTTTCACTCAAACAGAAAGATGAAATATTGCATAAAACCAAGCAAAAACGAGTATGAAGATGTGTCAAATGATTCAAATTTGGCAGTTAAAAGAAACTGACCCCTTGATTGAAGGCTATATCTCATCTCCTGACAAGCTGTGCTCAGAGTAAAGGATTTTTGATGAGCGTAGCGAACGAAGCGAAATCTTCAATCTCACTACTGGTTAATAATGTGTTCTGCAAAAGTGACTAAGATTTCTTTCATTTTTGCCACCGTAAAATATAATGGATCAATTATTTGAATGGTATTGCATTACCGTAATTGTTTTCGCACACCGTAGTCTGTGGTTTAAATGTAAATTACGATGTCTGGTGAATTACGAATTTCCGATCACTGTCCGAAGTTTTCGCTTCCAGTTCAGTTACGGAACCGCGATCATCGTCAACTGCGTCGTGAATCTCGTGAGTTCAGCCTTTCCGAACGTCGAATGACGATGAAGCCTTTGACGAACGATTAACGTTGGCATGAAATCGTGTTGATACTTGATAGACGCAATAATAAACCAATCGAAATTCGTGGGCCAGGCAAAAACTTCAACAAAGACCAGCAATTTTTGCAAAAACCGAAACTTAACGTTTGAATTTTCAAAATGGCAGCCGGACCGCCGACTGTCGACCGTGTCATGATTTCCTTTTACATCGACAGCGATCTACAAGCGAGCTTGAGACTATTCGCTCTCCTGGGCGCCTGGTACCAAGGGCAAGTTTCACGGTGAAGTTTTAGCCGATTTGACAACGCTAGCTGCGGCTGGATTTCGGGATAGGCTGGCCCTGCGTGCTCGCATGCAGCTTGGGTTGTCTACCAGGCCAGGGGTTCACTAGCAGAAATATACGGGGAATTTCAGTATTGTGTTGTTTAACGACGCATTGTTTTGAAAACGAGTCCTGTAGCTGACCTGTAAGGTAACCGAGGGAGGACCCGGAGCGTAGTATAGCGTAGTATATTATAGGATATATTATAGTTTATAGTAGTTTATCGATAAAATGTAACATCTAGCAATGTTTTTTGACGGCAAAAAACTTTTGTGACAGACATTTTTGTACAAAATGCTTCCACGTAAACGGGTCTTTAAAGTATAGTATTAACAGTGCTTTTTTGTGCCGGAACGCACCGGAACGCCGTTCCGACACCTCTTTTCGGTACACTAAAGATATGAAATATTGGCGGGAATATCTGCGCTCGCCGATCGCTGGAAGAATCCAGCACTCCATTTCAATTTGAGAAGGAAAGTGTATTTGCACCTTCCTCATGGGCCCTCTGTTAGTATACATGAGCTAAGAGTTTGAAAACCTACAAGCCACGTCTTGAGCCAGACAAAAGGCTCTATGGCCATGGGCAGTTTTGACACTCTTTGCTTGTGTCAAGCAGCAGTGCGTCCAGGAGGAAAATGCGAAGACACTTTTCTTCTTACCGTGAAATAAGGTTAAGCGTGTCTATGTTGTTTTTCGTGGAGGTGAATAGGGGGGGGGGGGGATAAAGGACATATTTTTTTAAATTGGCGTTCCGGCACCTATATTTTTCCAAAAAAAGCAGTGAGTATTAATATCAATACCTTCTGACGAAGCTGACCCCTGTCGTCCGATGCGTCGTCCAGCATCGACGACGTCTTCGAGGAGCGCGTGCCGTTTGACGTGAGCCGCGTCCGCGTCGTGGACATCGAGCTGTTGGCCGAGCGCGACGCCCCCGACGCCCCCGACGAGCCCGCGGCGCGCAGGAAGCCCGGCGTAGCGACGCGCCGGCCCAGCGTCTTCTCCCACATGGCGACGCCGATCGACCGCTTGCAGTCGAACATCACGAAGATGAACGCGCCCTGGGGGCAGGAGAGGAGCGTCAGCTTCTATACTCCGTTTCACGTTGAGTGGATTTCATTTGGATATGCAGCTTCCTCAAAGACCCTCTGCCGCTAGAAATGAGTATAGTCTCAATGCTGTACGATATGACCTATTTTCCCGCTCAAGACATGGCTTGAAAGTTTTGAAACTCATAGCTCGTGTCTAGCAGCAGTGGGTCCTCGAAAAAGCTGCAAATCCACTCTCCTTCTTGACGTGAAATGAAGTTTAGCGAGGTTAAAATTGAGTGCTGAAATGAACTGCAAAAGAGATTTTTAATTTAATTTTGTTTTCCTAATGAAATATTGAACTTCGCTGTAGTTTGCCATACCTGCGTTTCCAACAGCTCATATCGCTTTGATAATCAACCGATTGACATAATAAACATAGGCGAGTGCAGAGTAAAAGGGTAGATGCGGCCCAGAACGGGGAAACCAAGTTGATGGTCACAAAAAGTGCACCGTTTTCTATGCCCGTGACCGCGAAAGCAAGTGTTGTGACAAGGCATGGCAGCCATCGACAGCACACATTGAATTTCCATCCGAGCACACAACCAGGGCCTTCTGGGTGGAAAGCAAGTGTTGTGACAAGGCATGGCAGCCATCGACAGCACACATTGAATTTCTATCCGAGCACACAACCAGGGCCTTCTGGGTGGAAAGCAAGTGTTGTGACAAGGCATGGCAGCCATTGACAGCACACATTGAATTTCTATCCGAGCACACAACCAGGGCCTTCTGGGTGGAAAGCAAGTGTTGTGACAAGGCATGGCAACCATCGACAGCACACATTGGATTTCTATCCGAGCACACAACCAGGGCCTTCTTCATGAAAATGTTTCCCATTGCTCGAAAGTGTTGCTAGGGGGTCGTGGAAAATAGCAGAGTTAAAAAATACTTGAGTTGCAAATCAAGGTTAAGCAACCTAGATACATTTTTGCAACACGAGCTAATGAAAACCACGCAAGCAAAGTTGAAAATGAATGTGTATTTTGAAGATTCTTGTCATCACAGTCCCTAAAATTCTCAAACCTAAAGCCTTTGTAAGTTTCTGACCCTATATCTGCTCTTACTCATGCTACGTTCGAAGCCGGCATTACCTGCAAGCCGTTGAGTAAGATGAACGGATACCAGAGCGGCTGGAACCTCGCGAAGGCCGCGACGAAGCCGAAGATCCAGGTGAGGCCCATGATGGTGAACAGCTTGACGTAGAGGTAGAGTCGGACGGTGTCCCGTGCGCCGGACGTGGGACTGCGAGCGGCGGCGCTCGGTCGGCCGGTGGTCGAGCTCTGGCGGGCCTTCGCCTCGAGCAGCTCGCTGCGAACCTGGCGACGGCGGGACGGCGTTGATTAAATGGTGGGAAACAACGGTAAAAATGTGTGGGGAATGTGTGGGGAACGGTGGGATATGGCGGGAAATTGTGAGAACGGTAGGCAATGTGTGGGGAAAAGTGAGAAATGGTGGGGAATTTGTGGGGAATAGTAGGAAGTAGTGGGGAATGTGTGGGGAACGGTAGGAAATGGCGGGAAACAGCGGTAAAAATGTGTGGGAAATGTGTGGGGAATAGTGGGGAATGGTGGGAAATGGTGGGAAATGGTGGGAAATGGTGGGAACTGGTGGGAAATAGCGGAAAATTGTGAGAACGGTAGGAAATGTGTGGGGAATAGTGGGAAATGGCGGGAAACACCGATAAAAATGTGTGGGAAATATGTGGGAAATGTGTGGGAAACGGTGGGAAATAGTGAGAAATGGTGGGAAATGGGGGGAAATTGTGAGAACGAGAGGAAATGTGTGGGGAATAGTGGGAAATAGTGGGGCATGTGTGGGAAACGGTGAAAAATTGTGGGAAATTGTGGGAAATTGTGGGGAATGTATGGGAAATTGCGAGAAAAATAAATGGTGATAAATGGTGAGAAGTGTATGGGAAATGTGTGGGAAACTGTGGGAACTGGACCTTTGGATGGGCTGGATCTTAGGCATTGTTGGAATGCCTTCCACGAGTAAGAAAAGTCTAAATGTGTTGAGAAAAATGCTAGCTACAATTTTTGACGGAGAACTACTTCTACGAGGACACGATCTGTGTCACGCTTTGTCACGAAGGGGCAACGCGGTCATGATTTTCCCAGTCCGGCCATCGTGCATCTGCAGCGCTGTGAGAAGCGAGCTGGAGACTACGCGCTCTCCTGGGCGCCTGGTACCAAGGGGGAATTTCACGTCAAAGTTTTAGCCGCTTTGACGCTGAAACCGCGACTAGGTATCTCAGCCTCGGGTCTAGGCTGGCCTTGCGTGCTCGCATGTAGCTTGGGTTGCCTACCAGACGAGGGGTTCACGAACAGAAATGCATGGGGAAGACTCGCTCGAATTTTGTTGACACCATGATAAATTTGATGATGAATAAATTTTGATTCAGGGTGCAGAGGGTATTGGGGTATCCAACCAACGCTCGTGGGCCCCTCTGACTAGAAAAGCTCATGGGCCTTGGTGAAGCAGCCTTTTTGCTACAAAACCAAAAATTACACCAAAAACAAATATGGAAATATTTGTGTACCGTTTGTAATTTGCTACTAGTTGCTTTATAATTTATTTGATTGAAGTGGGCGTTTAAATCGCGGCAGTAGACTGTGGCTTGGGCGTAAAAGATCAAGATTCATGAAACATATAAAACCAACAATAATTGACACTAACCTGATTTCGAAGGTAGTTGCCACTCTCCCTCTTCTGCGCCATAATCTTCCTGACCGTGGTCGCAAACAGCACCGTATTGACGATCATGATCACAACCAGCGGCACCGAGAAGAAGATCCCTTGTCCCAGCGGACTGCCGAACCAGCACGTGTCGTGCAGCCCGTAGTTGGGTCGGACATAGGGCGGGATCGCGCCGATCCTGTCGACGACCACCGCGACGAGCACGATCGCCGCCGGCGTGGCCCACGCGTACGCCGCGTACTTGCGGTGGAGGCTGACGTGGCCGCTCTCGGGGGTGGGCGACGTGAACTTGCGCCAGATGTCGTAGCTCATGACGCTCATCCAGAAGAAGGCGGCCAGATAGAAGTAGTGGATGAGCACGCCGATGACGATGCAGAAGGCGTGGGGGACGCTGAAGATCGGGTGGACGCCGAAGAGGAAGATCGATTGGGCGAGGAGAAGGGCCCAGCTGAGTGAGAGCAGGTTGCGACCTGGAAAATAAAATTGCATTATTTTAGATGGGGATCACAGATAGCGTTCTTGAACGAAGTGAATGAATTATACGTAATATAGGACCCTGGTACTACGTTTGTGACTATAAAAGGACCTGAGAGGACCGACCATGAGACTCATTAACGTCGAGCATCAAGTCCATCCTCTCCCTCAACTCTCCGGTATTTCAGATATTATGTGTAAAAATCCAACTTAAAAACTACGAAACTTCGAAATTACCTGGCAGATTTTTAAGTTTCGGAATCGACGAGTACGTGACGATATGCAGTCCAAGACAGATCGTGGAGATGGTCAAGCATATCCACGTGAGAATGCCCTCGACTCTGCCGGAGTGTATCAGTACATCGCCGCCCAACTTGGTCGCGCAGACCGCGACGACGTCGTCCCCGAGAGGGCGGTAGACGTCCGCGGCGAACTCCATCTCGTCGTACTTGACGTTGTGCAGGACGAGTAGTGAGCCGTTCTCCAGGACCTTGTATTCGCCTTTCTTGAGCATGATTTCGTTGCACTCCGTCGCGTTTGTCGGCGCGTCGTCGTTGTCGCGCACGCAGCGACTGCCGTCGACCGTGTAGCTGTAGACGGACTCCGCCAGAGGCACGCATTGGTTGAGAACCGCGTCGTAAAGCGCCTGAGAATAATGGAATTTTTTGGTTAGGCTCTCTCTATATTATATAGGCGCATAAGAATGAAATTATGTGCATCTATGGGTATTTTTGGAATGAGAATGACAGTGTTAATTTATCCACTCCCATACTAGATTTTCTACTCCCATACTAAAGCTGATACGCAAAAGCCCTCCACCCGCAAAAATAGTTTCGCAGACTTTCAAGGGATGGAGCCGAGCCACTGTTTAATCTGAATGTCTGGGTGTGTAAGCAGATACCAGGGTAGTATCTTTCACGCTGAGGAACTAAATGGTCCTAAAATTTATTGCGCATATCTATATTTAAATGTTTTGATGAAAATAAACGATGTAAAATATCATGAATATTCGACAGGTCGTAGCGTATGTATCACCATTTGGCATCAGATTCCTTGGAAGTCTAGTTCCCGGTTTTATATACCAAGTACTTCAACTCATAGTTAGTTGCGAATTGATATTCAAACTATGAGCCACTCCCATAGCCTCATATTGGAACAAAAACTAATTTCAGCCAATGTCATGCAGCGTATACAGTTGTTTGCTAATCATACCTTTTCGAAAGTAACTATACTAACTAGTACGAATGCTTATGAAACTATGGGAACCGAAAACAATAAGATATGCACTTGTGACGATCTAACGCCACCACCATACCGAACCACGCGGTGTGGTACATTTAGCCCCTGGGCTAGGGGTAGTGCCAGGCAGCTCGGCAACCCCAGCTCCGGCGGCGGGCGGTCGTCAACGGAAGCTCGATCAGAGAGACTCGTACGCGAGATCTCGCTCCGATCTGTTTTATTTAGTGTCCGCGTTTGCTTTCGCGCGCACCTTGTGTTTAGGGTTATATATAAACATTATCTTTGCCTTGAATCTGTGCCTCGTCGTGCACACGTGATATATCGTAAAATTAAATATCGTATCAGTGCTTTGAACTTTTGTCCGTGTCTGTGCTTGTGTGTCCGTCTCCTCCCGATCTCCACATCAAGTTCCTTCCTTTCGAAACGAATATCACACACTTTAGCACTCCATCCCTTTTTGAAAACGTGTCCATGGAAATGCTAGATCTCGCCAGCAAATGCCCGAGGACCAACCTCGGCGGGCGCCGAGATGAGTCTGCCTTGGCGCCAGTGGACGTCCCACCGGAAGTCCATGACGATGGACAGAGAGGGTGGACTGAACCTGTTGGTCACGCGGAACACTGTGTCGACGGGCTTCCAGCAACGCAGGTCGGCGAGGGCGACGTCGTTGCATTGGGCACAGTAGTGGTTCTTGTACACCTGGACAGAGGGCACGTCGCATTAGGAAGAAGAACAACAACTCGGCATTACGTAAACGCTGCGTTTATGTGGCAGCAATTTTGTGACAAAAGGCTCTCACAAAAGTTTTTTGCTGTCGAAATAACATTGCACTAATTAATGTTGTATTGATAAATTATACAATTTATCACTATTTTATGTTATGTTCATATAATATTTATATTAAAAATATTGTAATATATGCAATACATTACGAAATATCGCTAGGTAAATGTTATTTTGACGGCTTAAAATTGCTGTGGCGGACTTTTGTCAAAAAAGCTCCGATGCTAGCAGGGATTACGAATACATATTCAGATAAGGGTAAGATGTTGTTTCCATGCCTCTGAAGAAAGACGCACTCTCGCAAAAAAAACCGTCACCCCTTTTGTATTATTGGAAATCCCGCTGGCCTTGCGTGCTTGCATGTAGGTTGGGTTGCCTACCAGGCCAGGGGTTTACGACCAGAAATGATCCGGGAAGGTAAGTGTGTTTTTTTTTTTTTTTTTTATTATTAAATACAGAATACAAACAATAATTCTTCTTCATTATCGTCGTTAATAATAAGCCTAAAAAGCCTAAAAGGCTTGAGCTAGGCTATAAAATTAAATACAGTTGGTAGTTACAAAGGATGAATTTATAGTTTGACAAATAAGTATAAAGTAATTAGTATTTATGAATACAAATTGAGATGTGTATAAAAAAATAAATAATTAATAATGAACACAAGTATTTTGGTATTTTGTAGTTTTTTTTTTTTTTTTTTTTACATACTTATAGCATACTAATTATTAATTATTAAGATCACTTAAATTTTAATATTATTAACAAGCCAAGACTTAATTAACAATTTGATTTTTTTGTATTTTTGTAGATTTCTTAGAGGTCGTGGCAAATTGTTAAAGATAGTGGGAACTGAATATTTAAGCTGTCTTTTCCCATATTTGTTTGTGTAACGCGGGACATCGTAGAGCGGATTTATTTGAGATCGGGTGTTTGCAATGTGGGTTTTCAGTGTTTTGTGATTGTCGTTGAAATAATGTTTTAAGATGAAGCGATGAGTGTATAGTAGGGTTAATGGAAGGATATTACAATATTGATATTTTGCGGCTAAGGTCATGTCATAAGGCTGGATGTGAAAAGGGGTGATTAATTTAATGATTTTGTTCTGTGCGTTTAAAAGGGGTTTCAGGTGCCTGACGGTTGCGTTTCCCCATGCCAAAATACCATAGGATAATACAGATTCTACTATGGCACTGTATATAACGCAAAGTAATTTGTTTGAGATTATGCGTTTTAGGTTGAATAAATGATACAAAGCAGAACGCAGCCTCTTACAGAGTTTTTGAATTTGAGGTTTCCAGGAGAATTTGTCATCGATTGTCAGTCCCAGGTACACATGTGTGGTCACCTTTTTTATAGGCACGCATTCAGCCGTGCATGTACCTGGCCTTTGATTGTGCAGGCAGTTAAAAGAGTGACAAGTAATTTCTATATTGTATTCCATGTCTTTGTTATGTGGGGGTTTAATGTGCATAATTTTTGTTTTTTCTGCGTTTATAATCAAATTATTATCGTGAGTCCATTCCAAAAGTTTTGTAAAATTTTCCTGCATATTTTTTTCAGCGAATTTTATGTTGTTATCGGAAGTTAAAAGCACGGTATCGTCCGCGTACATAAAAATCTCACAATTTTGTATACAATTAAATAAATTATTGACGTATATTATATAAAGCAAGGGGCCCAATATACTTCCCTGTGCTACTCCTGATTGGATTTTTAGCTTCTCGCTACTGTTTTCTTTGATTCTCACAATTATATACCGTTCTTCTAAGTAATTAGTAAACCACAGGAGTAAAGGTCCTCTAATTCCAATATTTTCTAGACATAATAATAGCTTTGTGTGGTTAATCGTGTCGAATGCTTTTGTGAAATCAATATATAGAGCTAGAACATGGTTATTATTATTTAAATTTGAATTGATATAGTCCGAAAACATAACAAACAGATCGTTGGTACCTTTATTTTTTTGAAACCCAAATTGTCTCCTGTTGATGATTTTAAAATTTTCAAGATAATCTATTAATTTATTTGACACGCAACGTTCAACAATCTTTTCAATTACCGGCAAAATAGAGATGGGTCTATAGTTATTAAAGGACAGATGGGTTCCCTTTTTGTGTACCGGTTTGACTATCGATGTTTTTAATTTTGCAGGTATGATTCCGCTTTTTATGGATGTGTTGATGAAATTAGTAAGCAATGGACCCACTTTCACACTTAGTTGTTTAATGTCAGTAGCTCTGATGTTATCAATACCTGGCTGTTTGTGAATATTTAGCGTTGATATTATTTTTGCTACTTCAGATTCAGATATTCTTGGCATACACATTGATTGCAGGGCAGGGTTAACGTTGACAAATGATGTACGAATGTCACAGGTGTGAATGATTGAATTTACCTAATTGACAAATGTGTGTGCAAACTGGGATGTAATGTTGGCAAGAGTATCAGTTTATACTGTACACTTCGGAGTTTACTTACGTGATGTTTTAACACCACGGTCTAGAAAGGAGCCGTTGGTGGGCCCGGTACCGGCACTAAGGCTCTGGCCTGGAAGGGAGCTGAAGGAAGCCGAGAGTCATTGAAGATTTACCCTCCGATTTACCCTTTCATTGCACTCGGGCCACTGCTAGTGGACCCCCTGACTGGAGAAAGCTCCTACACTAGAATTAATTTGAGTTTGCCACTTTTTGAGGATCTCTTATCATAGAGTACCATACCATAGAATCAAATGATAAGATTTTGTCATTACCATTAAAAAAGGTATTTATCATTACAATTATTTGCCATTTTACTCTTTACAAATCGTAAAAGGGTAAAATGATACTTTACTTCAAAGTCCACCAAGCTGTGGTAATCTTAGGCCAACACGACTGTAGGCAGTGGTGCGACACCACTGCCATCTGTTTTCCAACGGTTCGTTTTCAAGGTTCGTTTTCAAGGAAAGAAACACTATAATATATATATATATCAGAGTTAAAAGTTAGACTTCAGATGGGATTCAATACCCGAAGTTTTCTTCCGAAGTGACTTATTCTTACCGTGTTGACGTCTTTCATCACGTAGTAGGCGAACTTCGGACAGCGCTCCGCCGCGACGCTCGGGGCCGACGCCTTCGGACACGAGTCGACGACGTCGACGCACGGCCGATAGAAGCCGGGCACGTGCTGGGCGGCGTCGGGACGCCGGTCACTCCAGCGCGTCGGCTGCACGTGCAAGTAGCACGTGCCGCCGGCGTTGTCCACCCAGCGCAGTTCGCCGGGGCGGTAGGTGGCGTTGCTGGCGGCGAGCATCTGACCAGGCACGAGGGGTCAGTTGTTAATAACATGTTTCACACAGGGTTAAACCCTAAGTTAAGGTAGGACCGGCACATGGTATAAGCATAGATGAGTACTTTCATTCATCTATGGTATTAAGGTATACGGATTGGTTAAACCTTAAACTAATCCTTGTACCACAGATATAAGGTTACCCTAGTTTTGCCGGCAGTCGTTGGATAGAGCCACTTTTTGTTGTTAAACCACATGTGGAACCTTGGGATTTGGGTCTCTTGGTTATATTGACCTTGTGCCATGGCCTGGTAGATAAAGCCAAAACTGTAACCACCTGTGGAACATTGGGTCCCTTGATTATATTGACCTTGTGCCATAGCCTGGTAGATGAAGCCATAACTGTAACCACCTAAGGAACATTAGTTCCCTTGATTATTTACCTTGTGCCATGGCCTGGTAGATAAAGCCATAACTGTAACCACCTGAGGATCTTTGGGTCCCTTGATTATATTGACCTTGTGCCTGGCTCGGTATAGATGACATAAAATCAGGTTGCCAACGCACCCCGGCGATTGCCGGCGAATCTACTACCATCAAAATTTTGCCGTAGCCATAGCTGGACATGGTAGAATGTCTCGGTAACCTAAATATGTCTGCGATCTTACCTTCATCGCAGTGTCGCGGTCCATGCCTTCGTCGCACTTCACCGTCCTGTTCATCGACGCCAAGTTCGTCACGCGATGGCAGGACGCGCAGAATACGTTCTGGTACCACACGCCCGAGTCGATGTCCATGACGGGCATGTCCAGCAGGTAGTTGGCGTCGACGCGGACGTCGGGGTCGACGGGCATGCACTTGTGCCGAGGCGTCGTCGACGCGGGACACGAGGAGACCATGTGGATGGACACCTGTGACGTCGGGGTTCTTGGATGAGATCGGGGATTCGTTACATTGGTTATTGCTCCGCTGTTATTTATACTATTCGTAAACGATATGCCGGAGAGCGTAACGATGGGTAGATTGACACTATTCGCAGATGACACCACGCACCTGATCACGGCACGTAACGCTAAAATGCTAACCAAAGACTCAAACCTGGCAATATCTCAGTTGCAGGAATGGTGCCATTCGAACAGTCTTATTCTAAATCAAAATAAAACTAAATACATGGCTTTTCAAGATGACAATGATACCATCGTCAGTCCACTGATCAGACTAAATAAAAAAAGTGTCGAGGTAATAGAGACCACAACTTTTCTTGGCCTGATAGTGGACAGCAAACTGAGCTGGAGAATCCATATTGAAATGATCTGTAATAAAGCTGCATCCAACTGCTATTTAATAAAAAAGTTAATGAATCTCTTATCTATAAACTACGTTAAGATGGTATACTACTCTCACATTCAATCTATCTTAAGCTATGGTTTAATTTTGTGGGGTTGGTCCCCCCACACGAAGAGACTTTTTATCATTCAGAAAAAAACTATTAGAGCTATGATGAAAGCAAGTCGAAATCCCTGTGCCGAAGTATTCTATAAGGACTCCTGTAAGCAACATTTTATTGATCTTAATATCTTAACTCTACCATGTCTTTACATTTATTGTACAATTATATTTTTTATACAATATGACAACAAATTGTTAAAAGCAGATAACATTCACAACCACAATGTAAGATATAAATCAAATATTCGCACTGACTTATGTAAAGTAAATAAATGGTCACACGGCCCAATGTCTATGGGCATAAAATTTTATAACAAACTACCTCATCATATTAAAGTACAAACTGGCACTACCTTTAAAAACAAAGTCAAACAGTTCCTAACTGAAAAATGTTTTTATTCCGTTGACCAGTTTTTAAATTCTTAGTTTAAATGTTGCAACAATTAATGTATCCATTAGGCTATAATATAGGTATATTAGGCTAGAAAATTGACTGTCATAATATCATGTATTTGATCAATCTATTGAAAATAAACATTATTATTATTATTATTATTATTATTATTATTATTATTGCATATAGATTCGGGAAACTTATATAATTCGCCTGTGGTGCGCCAAAAAGTACCGAAAAATAAGTTTATCTGGGGGGCAGCGTCCCAAAGTCTGCATATTCAAGTACGCTATCGAGTCATACATGTATGTAATCTCTTTGTTTTGTTTTTCTCACCGATAGAGTGGTGCCGATCGCGAGTTTCAAGACAAGCTCCACGTTGCGATCCACTGAGGCCACCCATTTATATGGATCGACCCGATACAAAAACGGGGTTGAGTTTACCACTGGGTCCGTGTCCCACTTAATTCTCGGGGTAGAATGATGAACATCCAATCACAGACGGGCATTTGCAGATTTCAGGGGTAGTAACCATGACCATTCCAGGGGTAGTAACCATAGTAACCTTCCAAGACCATATTGGGTTATTGCCATCACTGACCCACATCAACAATTGCCACTTATACGTCCACTCGAAGCGACGCCGTAATCTCGCCTAGGGGTCGGACCACTGATCTCTGTAATAGCCTGGATGGAGCAAAGTATCCAGCTAGCTGCCAAAAATTGAAGACCTATATGACAGCAACTATGTCAGCAAGTAGTCAATGTTAGCATCAGGTAGGAGTCCCGAAATCTGTGGACTCTGTACGATATCAATGCTAATTTGAGAGTTTTTAGAACATGTTTCCCGCGAAAATACTACATAAAAGGTGCAGCAACATGGCACTTAAATAATGCCATGGTTGTATGAAATTTTATTTTGGTAGGCAGTACCTACAGCTCTGAATTAACTAGGTACTTAGTGAATGTTTCTTTAGTGTGTTGGAGCCTGTTTTCGTCGTTGACTTTTCTCACTGTTTCACAGTGTACACATAATTTGCTATTCACGCGCATATTTTGAGCCTAAGCATCAAGCAGGGACCATAAATGCATTTAAAACGCCCCTCTGAATGATACACACTTCCACTCTGAATGCTATACACTTCCACTCTGAATGCTACACACTTCCACTCAATGTAAATATCTAACTAAAAGCTTCGAAAATGGTTTGTAAAATCACTAAAACTACTATGATATCTCATGTGGAGACTCAAAATTCGGGACTCCTACTTGTTGATTGGTGACTGCCAACCCGCACTTTGGCGACGGCTACCCAGGTAATTTGATACCAGTGAGTGGGGCGTACCTGCGTGACCCCCGGCGCCGTCCTGTTGATCATGAGACGCTCGCAGGACCACAGCTCGACGGGGATGTCCTTGACGACGTCCCGGCGTCGCGACGTCGTCATGTCGGCCACGTCGGCGCAGCAGTCGCGGAACAAGTGGCACTCGGCGTCGCAGTAGCAGTAGTTCTGTTTGAAGCTGGGCGAAGCAAGCGGTCATGTTTTAGATATATTTCTGTATTTTTTTAAATTTGTCGGCTATGCTTTCTAAATTTACAGTTTTTGTTTGTTCGCCAATCTAAGTAATTCAGACAGTTGTACCAACTGATAGTTAAGGTTTAACTATCAGTTAAATGTAATTATTAGTTAGCTCGAAAGGGCTTTGCATGAGTTGCTAACTAATAGTTTAATTTTAACTAATAGTTAAGCTTATAGTTATAGTTAGATTGGGTTGTACCAACTGATAGTTAAAGGTTTAACTATTAGTTAAATTTAATTATTTGTTATCTCTAGTTGGCTTTGCATGAGTTGCTAACTAATTGTTAAATTTTAACTAATAGTTAAGCTTAACTATCAGTTGGTGAAACCCAATCTTAGATCTTAGATTGGGTTGTACCAACTGGTTAAACCTTAAACTATTAGTTAAAATTTAACTATTAGTAAGCAATTCATGCAATGCCAATTTCGCTTGTTTTCAAATTCAAATTGGTACATGCAAATGAAAAAGGGAGCTGTCACTTAAAGCCACAGTCAAAATTATATTACAGCGCTATTCAAATAAGTACACACAAATTTGAAAGGCAGTGTTGGCACATAAAACAAAGTCGGTGGTTCTTTAAAATAATAAGAATACAGCAAATTTCAAATAAGATCACTCGGATCCAAGAGGCTGTTAGCACTAGATGAAAGGTTAATAGCAGGTCAAAATCAAATAACAGTCATTATTGATTACTTCAAAACCAACGTCTGTTTTAAAATGGCCCTATCTCATTGTGACACCGGTTGAGCTCAGATAAAAGATTTTTATTTTTTACAACCAATTACCTTCTTTTATATTTTTATTCGCTCCAAACAGCTACACTCATCCTCAACGCAGCACAAATTGCGTTAGCAAAGCCCTAACTTTGGTTTTATCAATCAAACTTTTACAAGCGAGGACGCTCACGGCTACCCGGCCAAGCACCCTTGCTTGCCCGCCAGCGTCGTCGGCCTCCCGTGCTGCTACAAGGTCATTGCAACGTTGGACATGGCCGATTTCAGACCGTTTATGCAAAACAATTAATTTAAGGCTTAATGCGAAGCTTGCCTAGCCTTGAAGGCAGCCGAGGGTAAATCAGGTGCCGCATGGCGTTGACTGTAATTGGCTGTTGAAGGTGGCTTGCCTAGCCTTGACGGGAGCCGAGCGTCAACCTTGTGCCGCAAAACTTGAAAGGCATTGGATGCAAAACTAACGACGAAGGTAACCTAGCTTCGAAGGCTGCCGAGGGAAAACCCGGTGCCGCATGAACATCACCCGCCCTTGCCGGAAAAGTCGACAGCGCTCGATGAATTTTCCGGTGGAAACACTTTTCAAATTTTCCACCGTTGGCCGTAAGTGTCCGGCTTCACAAGACCAATGTTCAATGTAAGATTACTCAACCGTTTCTTTTCGTTGTTCCATAAGACTAACGTTAATTTGTACCAAAGGCGACTCGAGGGTCGAATCGGCCCGCGGTTTTTGGGATCCGTACCTATTCCGATGGATAGCTCTACAGTAAGAAAAAATCAAGTATGGGGTAAAATCAAAATCTCGAGTATAATTTTTAAAAAATTACTCATATTTGGGTGGACAGCTCCGAACACCCTACCACGCACCAGGGGCGTACGAAGGGGGGTGGGTAGGGGGGGTCAGTATACTCCCCCCGGGTTCCCGTAATTGGATCGTGCCCGTGATTGAAGTTTTTACGAAACTTTCCATTTAATATGATAGGAAATTTGAAACTAGGATTCCCTATTCTGATAACCATGGTTGATTTGACCCAAATTTACATTAGCATGTCTTAGCATGCAGCAATTGCTGGATTCGGACAAAATATTGGGCTATTGAAACCCTAGGAAGTAGGAACTGTGAAATTTTCGCCTGCGGCGCAAAAGATGCCGTCAATTGATGGTAAAATTAGTGATTTACATCTTTATTGATAGGTATTTAAAATCTTTCCTGAACTGCTGGCTTTATTATACGCTGGCTATTATACGCTGGCTATTATACGCTTCAAAATAAAGCAATCCGCATCATGCTTAACTTAAAACCTAAAAAATCGTGTCGTAAACATTTTGAACTTTTAAAAATAATGACTATGCCTAACTTATACATTTATAAGCTCTTATCATTTATAAAAACGAATAAGAGCTCTTTCCCTACTCATAATCATAACCACACGACTAGAAATAAAAATGACTTTAAACTTAATAGAGATAAACTAACTTTAATAAAAAAACAAGTAAAACCAATGGGCTTGCTATTATTTAATCTTCTTCCATACCACATAAAACAATAGATATAAAAGAATTTAAATCTAGGCTAAAAAAGTTCCTTGTTAAGAATGTATTTTATAATTTAGATGAATTCCAACTAGCACTTAGAAATCCTAACTTAGATATGTAGGTTGTTGTTTTTTTATGATGTTAGTCAAATCTACATATTATCTTTATACATAGTTTAAGCTTTCACAATATGTTTTGTCCTTTATTATGTTCATCTTTTTATTATGTTTCATCATATTATTAATTATTATTACCATAAACTATAAATGATTTAGATTTATTTTAAAGTCTGCAAGTTCCGTTGAACATGTATTCAACAATGGGACTCCTAAGACTTAAATAAAAAATAAAAAAATAAAAAATTTATAGCAACGTCTATTTGCAATGACAGGCCTGGTTTTTGAACAGCACCACGAAATCAATCAGAAAGAATCAAATCAGAATCAGAGTCAATCAGAAATATAGTGCAGGAATCTTCTTGAAGAATAAATCAATCACAAAACACGCAGTTCTGACCAACCCATTCTCATGCCCCTAATTGACCGCAAACGCGTAGATTTGCTCCAATGAAAACCTTGAACTCAAACATTTTTTTTGGGCTGGATATTTTTTTTATTAATGCCTGCCCCCCCCCCCCCCCACACTAAAAAAATAGTTCCTACGCCCCTGCCACGCACTGAAGAACGCTTCAAATACACGGTTTCAAAATTTGAAGAAACAATCTTGAAAAACGTCGAATTGCATAAAGAGTCCCAATAATTGGGAAAGCGGAAAACATGCTCACAAACACGAATATTATAGATTAGATTAGATGTATGTATAGAATATTATACATATTATAGATGCATAGATAGAGGATACAGGATACAGGATACAGAGGATTTTACAGATATATAGAGGATTACAGGTTACAATACTTGCTTCAACGCATATATTCTCAATCCGGATTGAGCCATTAATAAGCGAAATGAAATATTACTCGACATTTCATATAAAAACATGATTAATTATACGAGTATTATCCTGTTCTCCTTGATGACTACTTGCTCCTCCATTTTCTCGCCACTTTTCCTTGCGTTCTCGTCACTCAATGTATGTAAACCACGATATTTCCATTCCATTATAGATCTGATAGCCGATTTATATTCGCGAATGCAGGCGCAAGGTCGGACTCAATTGCTGCAACTATATAGGTGCGTTTTGAAAAAAACTATTTCAAACTGGGATTGAATGCTAAATCAAAAGTCTCACTAGTTTCCCGATGCTTCGTAACATATTCAAGTTGCTTTATTAGGGTGATAGCTTGACTGACGTTAAAAACGTGAACAAAAGAACCAACAGTTGTTTCTTAATCTAAGCTTCCTAAATTCCAATGATCCTGTCCAAGTCCAATAATAAATTTAAAAAATTCAAATTTACCCACATCTACATTTTAAAAACCATCCAAAATCCCAATGAGTTTGAAATAGTTATTTTCGAAACTAGTGCAGCTAGACATGAGTGTAAGAAATTTAATATAGGCGCGTTATTTGGGGGGCGTGGGCGTTAGCGAATTGACTATGGAAATTGGCTCCCCCCCCCCCCCTCCTCCCTGACGTTTCCCTTTACCGGCCACTTGGGCGGCTCAAGTTTTTAATTTCCCCTCGATAATTGTTTGCCGAGATCATGGTCGTTACCGGCTCTAGAGTCCGCCGGATAGTCACGACACGAATATGCAAAAGTGTCGCCAAGAAAATCCTAGGCGATAATCAAATTTAACGGGGAAGAGGAATGCCGCAGCAAAAGAAATTGCCGGCACTAGAGGTTGTAAACTAACAATAAGAGTTCAGGAGACTATTTATATACACAAATGCCGTGGCAACAGTCGCACATGAAGCGAATTTAGTTGTAACTCCTATAGCTGTTCTCGCAAATGTGGAGTAGTAAATTGTATAGTTCGTAGAATATATAGCATTATAATCTTGCCCCGAATTAATGGTTTTACACTTTCACCTTTCACAAATTGTACACACAAAATTGCGGACATGGTACTTCAGAAATGAGACACCCTCTCTCTCTGTCTTTCACCGGATTATTGTATACCCCTGCACGAACATGACAATTATTCAGTCAAAGTGTACGACGAAGAAGCCGTATACACCTGTTGCATTTCTACCGCCTGCAGGACCCGAAACCCTATCGAGCCCTATACTTCATTTCACGTTAAGAAGGGGAGTGGATTTGCATCTTCCTCAAGGACCCTTTGTTGCTAGAAATGAGTTAAAGAGTCGCAAAACTGCCCACAGAGCCTACTGTCCGACAAAAGACATGGCTTGAAAGTCGTGTCTAGCAGCAGTGGGTCCTTGAGGAAGATGCAAATCCACTTCCCTTCTTAACGTGAAATGGAGTTAAGAACAGTCAAGTGGTGCAAGTCAACTCTTTAGTTTTTTAAGATTGACGTCCTATCTTACGTTACAGTAGATCTACTGTAAATGAGATACCTTAGATGTACAGATGTTCGAATTTGAATATATTCGAACAATGGCGCAAACCAGAGTTCGATTTTTTTGTTACTAAGAGAACAACACAATCTTCAATGAAACAGCAAATTAGTGGACCTGTCACAAACAACAGCTGTCGTGCAAAGCCTGACTTGCGACTTGGCCACTTGGATGTAATCCTCTTAAAATGCGATATAGTTGACAATTTTCAAAATATTCTACCAACGGCTCAAGTCACTGAAAATTTTTTGGGTAAGTGTTTTTATGGTCAACAAGGCCAGGGCAACGCACTGGACCAATAATATTTGACTAATTTCCCAATTTGGCGGATCTGATATCATTGACAAATAAAGAGTAATTAGTTGATATCGCATGAACTAGATCAGGCCGGGAATCGGCCCAACAAATTGGGAAATTCGTCAAATATTTTTGGTCCAGTGCATTGCCCCTAGATCATAGACCATAAAAACACTCTTACCCAAAAGGTTTTCAGTGTTTTGAGCCGTTGGCAGAATGTTTTGAAAAATGTCAACAATATCAGGTCCGCCAAATTGGGAAATTTGTCAAATATTTTAGGTCCAGTGCATTGCCCTGGCCTCGTTGACCATAAAAACACTTACCCAAAAAATTTTCAGTGTTTTGAGCCGTTGGTAGAATATTTTGAAAATTGTCAACTATATCGGTTAAACTCCCCCTCCCTTGGATGTTTCAATATTATACCCTGTCAAGTACGACACATCAGTGGTACTCAACCTTTTTTTGCACAGGGCCATATAAAAGCAGTGTGTGACCTCTGCGGACCGCAAAGAGTAATTTGACGTAAAACTTGCGAATTTAAAAAAAAATGTTGCGATAACTTTGTAACTTGTACAAAGCTGCTTGTACTTCATAAATGAAAATTGATATTGCTTAGGACACAATGGGGGTTCGAGGATTCAATCTTAAAGAATACGTTTGTTTATAGCATTTTTGGTGCAAATCTAAGCATTTCAGAGAGCTTGGACTACACACAAACCTTGAAATTAAGCATGTTTTGAGCAGGTTTGATGAGGAATCATATATTTTCCAATGAGAATTGCATGCTAAGTTGGCATTTCAAATTTCATAATAAATTAAAATGCGGACTGCAAAAATCTGTACGTCCATCGACAACTAAACGCGCCAACGACAACTAGACGAGCTATCACCCTTGAAAAAGTAACTAGGTAGGTGTCACTGTGTTCGAAATTGACTCGAGTGACTCGGAGCTTCGCTCTGAATTGTTCGTCAACTCTCGTCAACTCTCGTAAACTCGTAAACTCTCGTAAACTCTCGTAAACTCTCCTAAACCCACCAGTTACAGTCACTCCGACTATAGCTCCACTCTGTTTTCTGGAGTGAATTTCCAAACTCACTGTATATGTTACGAAACGTCCGGAAACCAGCGAGGCTTTTTTTTAGCATTCGAATCCCTTTTTTTTCCGAAACTAGTGCTAAGGATCAGCCATCTTAGACATGAGTCACAGGAATTTAATAACTTAACTCACATCTCCCAGTCGTCCATCATGGCCGGCGACTGCAGGAAAGATTCGTTCCTCCCCGCGCAGACCACCTTCATCTTGCCCCTCGTCGCCGCGCAGTTGCGCATGGCCTTGAGCTCGTCGAGGAAGTCGGCGACGTCGGGCGTCAGGGCGTACTGCTCGGCAAGGACCTCTTGCCACCACATGGAGCCCGCAGTGGAGAGCAGCAGGTACGCGATCGGCGCCCACATGCAGAACAGAGGCAGCCGCCCGGAAAACTGGAGAACAATAGAGAAAACTTTAGATTGCAATGCAGTTTGAAATGATTTTCACAATTAGTTTATGTATTGGAATTATTTGAGGAATTCGGTACTAATTTCATCGCGCATCATTATTTTCCAGCATTTTCCCGAAGCACTGTACAGTTTGAAGAGTTGGTGTATTACTTATTCAGTGAGTTTAGAGAATTTAACAATTGCAACCAGAGTGCAGGAAGTATGAAGCAAGACCATGGAGTTAACGGTAAACCACGTGTTATGCTGGCCTGGAGTTTGGGGTGAAGTGATAGATATAAAAGGAACTTGCAGATCTGGAGATTTGAAAGCGATTTGAGAAGATTTTTATAGTTTGTTAATGTATAGGCGTTGGTCGAGGAATTTGGTGGTAATCACGTGCTAGACTGAGCTGACTATTCGGGTGAAACTATGGATATGTTATTGCCATTGCGAAGCTCAAGGAGTTTCTTATAGCAGTACGTTTGGTTATCAAACTGTCGAAAATTATTTCAAAATAAAGAATTGGTTTGCACTGCAGAAAATACGGAATATTCAAATATAAGTTTATTAGGCGGTAAATCTAACTGAAAATCCGATCATGATGGCCGTGGGATTTTGTTTTGTTTTCTCAATCTCGTGACAAAATGTCCGACTAGTGGCCACGCGATTTTTTAAAGTTATAAATGAGTCGATTAAAACGTTACATTCATGACAACCAAGAAGCAAGAAGATAACAAAGATGCAGCTCCTCATGAAAAAAAAAAGTGGGAACAGTCCCAAGATGAAAGACCACAAGATGAAAGACCACAGGGTAGGTACATTCGCAATTTGTCAACCCTAACCTAAATCGCTTCTTCTCCTGTCAATGATTTGTTGAAAACGTATTTGCGCGTGTGTAGACGTGCGTCGAATATGGCGGCTACCCCCCGCAAACACCACCGCTTTCGCTCCACAATATTATGCAACATAGCGCGCAGCACTTTTCAGTGTCTTTCCAGACAAGTATTCTGAAGCATACAAGTGGTACGGTGACCACACTACCCGTACTAATTGGCATGTCAATTCGTATCTAAAATTTCCCCAAACCCGATGTCTCCGGCACCCACCTTGCATTCGGGATGTAAAGGTTGATTCTGTAGATAGGCATGTTCTCGTTCAAGTTATCGTTACTTATCACAACCCCTCTAAACATCTTTGCTATAGGAATCAAATACACTTGAAATCACTGAAATGGGTACCTACGGCCATCCAATATCCACTGTTCACTGTCCAATATCCACTAAGTAGCCGACTCTATATATACTGTATTTCACGTTAAGAATTAGAGTGGACTAGCATCTTCCTAGAGGACCCACTGCTGCTAGACACTAGCTTTGACTTTCAAAACTCTCAAGCCATGTCGTGAGCCGGATAAAAGGCTCTATGGGCAGTTTTGAAACTCATAGCTTGTGTCTAGCAGCAGTGGATCCCCGAGGAAGATGCAAATCCACTCTCCTTGTTAACGTGAAATGGAGTACCTACAGTAATTAGTCTGTGGTCATATTTTGTCAATGTCACAAGCAATTGCAATAAAATATTGTCTGTGATTTCTTCGCGTTGCGTTTTCAGCAGTTGATCAACTCGCACATGTGCGAAATGCCTTCGGACATGGACCAACTCCCAATGGTCACTCCTGGGAAGGACCTCATCTCGAGGTTCCGCCGGGCCTTCCGGGCCCAGTGCTTGGTCTCTCCGACCAACCCCAGGACCAAGCACGTGCTTCAAAGTCGAGCGACGGTCACTCTGGAAAAGATCCGCCACCTCCGATTTCACTACTGGAGCGTGCACCCCTTCAGCAAATTCAGGTGAAGATTCCGGCTTACTCGCTGAAACTATTTTGTATTTATATTTGAAAAGCATTCGACTTAAGTTTTGCATCCATTAAACGTAATTTAAGTACTTAAAATTGGAGACAGGATCAAAATAAAGCTGCAACTTAAACTCTTCGCGTGTTCTTCCCTGCAGAAGCGTATGGGAACTTCTGATGACTGGTATTATAATCGCCTCCATGATCCTCCTACCTTTCCACATCGGTTTCTCCGAGCATCGGTATCGTGGAGACGATTTTTACCTGGATTTAGTGAACATCGGATTCGACATGCTTTGCTTGGCAGATGTCATCGTCACCTTCTTCACCGGCACTGTCCACATATCGAACCAGAGTGTTACTTTGAACAAGGACATAATCGCAAGGTCAGTCGTCGGCAGTATCACTAGCCTCCAGCAGTGGTGCGACCTTTCAGGTGTGGCCAAGGGTTGATAATGGTAAATGGTGAATGTAGAAATGGCTTTTGAGTGATGGCGTAAAATACTGTTTTGACGGACCCCTAAAGAGAGGATTAATTTGGTGGTCCAGTCAACGGCTATAGTATAGTATAGTATAGTATAGTAAAGTATTGTATAGTTGTTTATTAACACGTTTGGCCAAAGCATGAGTTTCGTCAAATTACATTAAGAATACAACAAAAAATAATAATACAATCACTACAGTCACATTTTCCATACATAAGTATTGCGTGAATAAAAATAATAATGAATACAAAATCTCTTATTACACAACATTTTTGTACTGCAAAGATTCTTCTACAGTGTAAAAAGCATTCTCAATTAAAAAACGTTTGATTATTGATTTAACATTATAAATCGATTCCCTGTTTACATTTATTCTCTTACTGTGGCAAATTGTAACAGCTTTGTTGTAAAATTTAGTTCCATTTATTATTGGATCCATTTTGTTAAATTTTGAAATTTGCTGATTATGAATTAAAGCCTTATTGTTTCTAGTGCAATGGCCATGAAGTTCCTTTGCATTAGACGTGAGATGTTTGTTCTCCATGATAAATGATATAGGTGATATAGGTTGGTTGGTGGAGAGGGGGCTGGGGAATGAATAGGAAAGTATACACCATGTCTGGTATGGCGTAAGGGTGGTAGGAGGGAACTCAAAAACCAATTTAGACGTATTTTTTTATAACTTTTTATTTTTTTAAATTAGTGGAATCGTTTTTAGTTTCCAGTTCAGAAGTCCAATTGTTCGTCAAATTAAAAATAACCTTTCAAATCTGTTTTCCGCAGAATGTTAAGCATTTCAGTTAGTCAAGTCGTGCATTTACCTTAGAAACTGAAAATACCATTGTTCATAAACCAAAAGTGTCTCTCTGGTAAATGCTAACTAATTCCCACAGGAAAACTCGGAAAAATTGCTGTGCAAAAAATAATAATACAAGAAAACAAGTATAATAACTTACATTTCTAAGGCTCATGTCTACGTTGTCTTATCCATAGCACTAGTTTTGAAAAAAAAACTATTTCAATCAGGGTTTTGAATGCTTAATATGTCGAGCTGTCACCCTTAAAAAAGTAACAAGTATATGCGTAAAGGCCATATTCCACTAGGGTTGCAACCTGCTGATCCTAGGCCTTCTTACCGCAAATTTACTATCACCACCAATGGAACAAACCCATTTAGAGGGCCATGGATCGGTAGGTTGCAACCCTAGTGCAATATGGGCTTAACGAGACGGCAGGAAAACAGTAAGACTTTTATTTAGAATTGAAATCCCAATTTTAAATAGTCGTTTTCAAGTTAAATAACGTCCTCCGTTTAGAGAGTACCTGTCTGGGTGGTTCTTCCCCGACCTCATAACGTGCGTTCCCTACGAGACACTGCTGGCTCCCAGTTACTCAATCTACGACGATTACTGGTACAGCAACAAGGTCAACTACCTCAAGTGCATCGGCTTTGTCAAGATCTACCGATTTCGGTTACTCTACGTCTACTACATCCATACCATCAAGGTAAACGCACCGTTGGGCTCGGTCTTATTTTCCTATCTCCTCGTTCATTCAAAAGCAGTGGCGGCAATATTTCCAAGATTCGACGAATCTAGATGTTTGACTGTTGAATATAACGTCTCCTTGCTATTCACTTCCTTGTTGCATAACAAGGTTTTTTGATATCAATTTTATTGCACTGTTTCTCCAAGAAGAATGTATCTTCTGTTACAGGTGTTCGACATTTCACCGATCATGTCCAAGATCACGCACCGAATAATATTCTGCGGCCTGTACCTCCATTGGATGGCATGTTTCGCCTTCCTCGTCCCCCGTTTAGTCCAGCTAGGAAACGATGGACTCAACAGAAACAACAAACCCGCCAATGAGTAGGTATATATACGCCCTCGTAATCGAATCTTACATTTTGAAGGATTAACCGCGCACTTGGGAAACTGGTCCTGTGCCCGCTTTGTGTTACAGTTCTACTGGCCCATTGCGCTGGTGATTGATAAGGATTGCATTTCGAACCAGAGACTCACACCAACATCGAACCCGAAACCCGCTAAAAGCCATTGTTTTCCAAAACCATAACCGATGCCAACTGAAGCCGTTATTTTAAAAATTATAACACCGAGAACAAACCATTATGCGCACTGTATTTTTGGATCAGGGTGATATCTGTAACGGCTGAATCACCCAACCTTCTCCCTTATTGGAACAACCAAACATATTCCTTTCAGTCTTCTTCCAAGTGGCGATAATTAAGTAAAACACCGTCCAATCTGGCGAACGGGTTTCGTCAGAGATATAATGCTACCCGGATACCCTACCTCACCTAGCTACCGATACTGCAAAAATGTAATCCTAGTAATTTCGCCGGCAATCGCTGGCGTGCGTTGGCAACCTGTTTTAACATCATCTACCAGTCCATGGCACTAGATCAATTATAATCGAGAGACCCAATGTTCCTCATGTGGTTACAGTTACCTTGCTTACAGTTGAAATAACAACGAACAGTAGCTCCATCCCTTGACTGCCGGCGAAACTATTATTGCGGGCGGAGGGCTTTCGCGTAGCTGCTTCAGTATGGGAGCGGAACATCTGGGTAACCTAACATCTGTGATTTCTTTCTACAGATCCTGGCTGACCGCGGCGAGTCTCTGGACAGCAAGCAGGATGATCCGCTACGTGCACTCGTGGTACCACGTGATCAGGATGTCCCTGCGCGTCGCGTTCGCGCACAACGTCCCCTCTACCTACGAAGACACGCTGGTCACGATGCTGATCGCGTCCCTGGGGTTCTTCCTCGTCGTTTACGTGGCTGGTGCGTTGCTCACTTGATATATGTGTTTTACGTCCGATTGTTTACATAAGGACAGGTATTATAAGTGTCTCAATCCAGGGTAGAGTAGGTGTCAAGCTATCACCCTTGATAAAGTAACTAGCATATGTTACGAAACGTCGAGAAACCAGTGAGACTGAGATGAATAATATGCATTCCATTCTACATTCTATTCTCTATCATTCTGTCTTTATTTGTCTGTATATTGCTTGTAAGCAATAATATATTTATTAATTATTCAATAATTTATTCTGTCGAATTCGCGTTTTCCCCCGGCATCTTTCTCGGAAATTAGGTATGAGTTGATTTGTTTCCATTTCGCCAGGCACCAGTCTTTTTATAATATCCATCACCAACAACTCGACGTACAAGTACGAAGAGGACACCGGCCGTCTAAGGGAGTTCATGAGGATGAAACAGTTACCGCCTGGCTTCCAGAAACGCCTGCTAATGTTGAACGAATTCAAGCTTCAAAAGTCATTCTTCAAGGAGAGAGAGATCCTCGCAACCCTAACTGGCCAGTTGAGACAGGTGAGATTTGACCTCCAGCCCCCCCCCCCCCCCCCCCCCCCGCATAGCAGTCGCCCCTGAGCATGTGTCTCCTATACCCACTCTGGGTTTTATCGAGACATTGAAAATAATCCACAGGAAATCCTTTTTACCGGAGATTTGAATCAACAATTGTCCTAAAACACCTAAAACACATGATAATCACACATATAGCTAAAAATTGCACTGATATCCAGGGAAGTAACTGTCAGATTTTGGATAAATTGTATTACCATTCAACAAATTAGTTGAAAACAGCACCAATTTTTACAAAATTAATCTAGTATTTCCTTATATTATATTCGTTCTCTTTTCTCACACAACCTGTCGTGGATATAGGAGCATAATCTAATGAACGGTTGCTAATTGTTACCTAGTAAGTCCAATAGGCCAATCGGTGTTGACCTGTTATAACGCCCTTTTGCGGAGGCGTTACGTCAGACACGGAGGTCCCCGGAACAAAATCTCTGAGCCATCCCCTCCCCCCCGATTTTGGCAGGTCAATAAAGTTCGTCTTTATATGCCCATCGAGAAGGGGGGGGGGGCGGAGTTTCCATATATATATATATATATATATATATATATATATATATATATATATATATATATATATATATATATATATATATATATATATATATGTTGTTTTAAGTTTTCACAGCAATTAGTTTTTAAAAAAGACTTTTGGATAAACTGTGGTGTTTTATTATTCATTTTCCCAACGTTTCGACCAAATTGTTTGGTCTTTCTCAAGGTCAATCAATGAACTACAAAAAACAAAGCATTGGACAAAAGGTACCAGAGATCTCAACAATCAAACCAAAGTTATAAAAAAAAACACATTTTGACAAGAAACATATTATAGCGAGGATGTCAATGTCAATTCTGTTTCGATGCAGTCTGGCTCAGTGTTGTAGGCCCCAGGGAAGGGGTGGGTGGATGGTGTATGGGCGATTCAGTGTTCGACTCGTATGATGATTTCTGGGACGCGGCTGTAACCCTGTATGGCAGAAGAGCCAGTTTCCAGGCTGGTGGCAGTCGTTTGGCGTCATCTCTCTTGTTCATTGTGTCGGGGCGCTTTTCTATCTCAATGGATTCTCTGATTATGCGCGGGTAGAATTTCTCTTCTTTCGCCACCGTCCGTGCGTTTTTGAAGTCCACCACGTGTCCAAATTGATCTGCATGCTGTGCCAACGTTGAAGTCTTCAAGGAATTCGTGACAGCTACCTTGTGTTCTTGAATTCGATGCATTATCTTCCTGTTGGTTTGGCCAATATAAATTTTGTTGCACGACCCACATGGGACTTCATAAACTCCTTGGGATTCGTTTGGAATCAAGTCCTTTCCTTTGCCGAACATAGCTCCGATTTTCCTGGCCGGTTTGAAGATTGTTTTTATCTTGTGTCTTCGCAACAAGCGTCCAATTCGATCTGTTGTACCTTTTACGTATGGCAGGAAAGCTAAGCTATATTCGTCTTCATCCGGTGTGTCTTTGGGTTGGTCTCTTTTTGTTACCCAATTGAAAGTTTTGTCTATCGCTGACTTAGTGTAGCCATTGAGAGACAAAGCTTCCTTCAATGTTGTCAACTCTTCCTCGATGTGCTCCTTGTCCGCTAGCTGTCTTGACCGATGTACCAATGTTTTGGGTATGGAGCTAATCTGTGCGGGATGGTGGTGGGAGGACGCATGTAGGTAGCGGTTTGTGTGTGTCACTTTTCGGTGCACGTTGTGTGCTAATGTTCCATCTTCTTTTTTTATCAATAAAACATCCAGGAAAGCAATGCGGTTTTCCTCTTCAATTTCTACCGTGAAATCTATTTTTTCGTGGATGTTATTAAGATAATTATGGAATCGGTCTAATTCATTTCTCCCGTGAGGCCAAACAACAAATATGTCATCTACATATCGCACCCATAATTTCGGTTTAAGATCGAACCCATCTAGAGCACGTGTTTCAAAATCTTCGAGAAACAGGTTTGCAATTACCGGTGATAGAGGGGATCCCATGGGTGCGTCTTCAATTTGTCTGTAAATTTGGCCCCCAAATGTGAAGTAAGTTGTTGATAGACGATGCTTAGCCATGTTTAGTATGAATGCTGGGGGAGAGTATTTCTTTTTGATGATATCAAGAGCTTCTTCTGTTGGTACTCTGGTAAACAGAGACAATATCAAAACTTACGAGAAGATCGTCCGCTTCGATAGCTAGTGTCTTTATTTTTTCCAAGAAGTGAGCTGAGTTTTTGACAAAAGAAAATGCTTCTTCAGCAAATGGTTGTAATCGTTTTGCCACGTAACGGGCGAGAGCTTGAGTTGGCGAACCAATAGCTGAAACTATTGGTCGTAAAGGTGTACCTGTCTTGTGTATTTTTGGGAGTCCATAGTTTTGGGCACATAGAAGACTTTTCACGAGGTATTAGGTAGTTCTGTTCCCTCGGTTCCAATGGTGAGTTTCCTATTATCTTTTTGGTAGTTTTTTCAAGATAAACTGTGGGGTCTGTATTAGAAAGTTTGTACGCTGGATCTTCAAGTAACCTCATAATTTTTTCATTGTATTCATTTGCGTCCATTATAACAGTAGCGTTACCTTTGTCAGCCGGTAGCACGATTACATCTTTGTTATTTTTTAGGGTTTTTAATGCATTGAACTCAGCATGGGTTAAGTTTTTGGGTGGCAGTTTGGCAAACTGTATAATCCTTGAAGACTCTTGGCGTATTTTTTCGGCTACATTTTTTTCTAAACTCGTTACTGCAGACTCAACTCCACGTATTATTTTTATATATATATATATATATATATATATATATATATATATATATATATATATATATATATATATATATATATATATATATATATATATATATATGGCCTCGAAATGGATAGAACCGTGTTCATTTTCAACATTTATTCTGCAACGCTAAATTTTATTCCAGAATGTAGGTGATTTATCATATATATATATATATATATATATATATATATATATATATATATATATTATATATATATATATATATATATATATATATATATATATATATATATATATATATATATATATATATATATATATATTATATATATATATATATATATATGATAAATCACCTACATTCTGGAATAAAATTTAGCGTTGCAGAATAAATGTTGAAAATGAACACGGTTCTATCCATTTCGAGGCCATAAAATACAAACTTTCTTAACATAAGACGCATATTCCGGCCATCTCTAAAAGTCAAATTTCTTAAATTCTTTCGTTTCGTGCCAGCCCTGAGCCTCACAGGCCCCCGGTAACGCTGAAACTGTAATCCTATACCTGTACTGTTCTGGAGCTGCTCTGAGGGTGGACCCAAATGGCATTCGGGATTTATGATCTGCCAATTCTGCTGATTTATAAATTAAATTAAATTAATTGACGCTATCTGCCATGGGGATCCCCTGTGGGGCACCCCAGAAGCCGGGACCCCAAGTCGAAGTCTGGTCTTCCCAGGCAGGCGCAAAAGGGCGCAAAAGGGCGCAAAAGGGCGTTAGAAGAGGTCAACACCGATTGGCCTATACTTGGACTTACTATAGGTACCAATTAGCAATCTATCACAAGATTATGTTCCTACATCCACGAAAGGTTGTGTGAGAAGAGAGAACGAGTATAATATAAGGAAATACTAAAAAAATGTGTGCTGTTTTCATCTAATTTGTTGAAGAAAAATACAATTTATCCTAAATCTGACACTTCCTTTAAAAATTCTCTGGAAATCAGTGCAATTTTCAGCTATATGTGTGATTATGTTTCTAAAATAACTATAACGACATCTGAGTGATTACACCAACTCACTAGATTTTATTCGCCAGGAAATCGTCGTCCACAGCTGTCGCCACCTCGTCGACCACGTAACTTTCTTTAACCACCTGTCGCCTCCTCTGCTCGTGAGGCTGGTGACGTGCTTGCGCAGCGAAATGTACTTGGCGGCACAGGAGGTGATCCACGCCGGCGCGGTGGGCGACGCGATGTACTTCATAGCGTCTGGAAGCGTCGCCGTTTACACACCCCAAGGAATGGAGGTGAGACCTCGTCGTCACCGCTTTATTAACATTGCATTGTAACAATTTTAAAAGCAACTGATTTCACTATCTTCTCAAATCAGTTCAACTTTCTTTCTTTCGTCAGGTGTGTCACTTGGACGACGGCGGCCATTTTGGAGAGATTGCGCTCATCGGCAAGGTTCATCACCGGGTCGCTTCGGTTGTGGCGCTGGAGATGAGCGAACTCTACCGCTTGGAGCTGAAGGACTTTGAACGCATCGTTGCACCGTTCCCAGACCTGATGCTCGCTGTTGAGCAGCTGGCTTCGCAACGAAAAGACCAACTTGGCAGACTTCATCGACCGAATTAGTGGTGCTGAGTACAACACCGTCAATTCACTTCTGTGCCACGATACGACAACAGCTCCTTAAACCGGTCCATTCAACTATTAAGACTCAACTGTTCAACTATTAAGAAGATAAAACTCCACAATTAGCGACAGGGAGTCGATAACCAAAGATTGAAAATAATATGCTATAAACGTCCGTGTACGGCTCTGTTCATCTTCATCTTCATCAATATGATGTAGGTATATATATATATATAGGTATTATTTTTATCTCTACATCAATATTTGTTGTTGTTAGATATGTAATAAAACTGCCAATGTGCTCGTATTTAGCACCAGATTTATATCGAATAAAGGGTTTTTGTTTTTGAATGACTGGGTGAAAACTGTATTTGGGTAATGGGCCTTGTTGAGGAAAGGGATGGGGGGGGGGGGGGTGGAGATAATGTATAGGGAAAGCCAGCCTTCTCCCATTTTTCCGAAGCACTGTTGGTTGTTTGACCTCTGGCCGTTCTCTGTATATACAAAACGCCTGCTCCGATATTGGTGAAATTTTCTGGACACCTACACTACATAATATTTTGTTCTCGATTAAAGTTCGGTTTACCTACAGCTGGCAATGTCAGTGACACGATGTCATCAACATTGGCTCTGGACCAATCAGAGACTCTGGATGTGCATGACGTCATGTTCGCGACTCTGCCATGAAGTCTCTGTTTGGTCCAGAGTCAATGTTGAAGACGTCCAGTCACCGACATTGAAATATCTAATGGTCTGTTAACTTGTTATTTGCTTAGCAACGTCCTACCAGAGCCTTTAATTTTCTAGCTAATGGACCGTTAAATCTTAATGGGCCATTGAAAAACAGGTAAGTCTCCTGCATTTTTTGCTCAATATGAATGTATGATTTCGAACCTATCAAATTTTACGAATTTTCGAATATTAAAAAAAAATTTACTCTCCTGCCGAAACTTGGGAATATTTTTTTACGTTTCATTTGCTGATAGGTATTGCACACTGAAAAAAAGCATCCAGAAAGATTTTAGATTGGCATGCTTTTTGGTTCTCTTGCAAATCGTTTATTCCACTTCTATAAGAAAATTCACCCGTTTTCATACAAAATTCAATCACATATGTTTTGAATTCAGATTTTTTTTGGCCCATACGTAAAGAAATAGATATCTTTACACATGGCTAAACGACTTATTCACACGAATGCCTTTCTTTGGGGCAAAAATCAGATTTTGCTCCACTCGCTTCGCAAGGGGAAGGGGCGATCAATCACCCCCCCCCCCCTCCCTGTATCTACCCCTGGTTTGTATTATGCACAAATTCAATGTTAAACAACAGTCTTTCAGAGATCTCCCGTTCTACACCGAACCATTCGCACGAAACCTTTGAACACAACCACTTAAGAGCGTTGCAAACGATTGGATTCACAAGCCACGCTGCGTGGGCAGGGGTCGGTGCAGAGGTTCACGCGGGAACTTCCTACACCAACAATTATTTTCAATGTAAAAATCTGGAAAAAAACCATAGACCGAGAAAGAATCACTGGATCTCGGATGGTAGTTTTTAATACAAGTTATGATAACATTTTTCCATACGAGCTACTTAAAAATGCTGTAAATATGGTATTTTAGGCGCTTTTTGAAAATGTACACCTCTGTCATTTTTGAAAGTATAATTACCTAAAACACCATCCGACATCAAACAACCCTGCAACTACACGTGCATTTTTTTCCAAAACTCTGTGTTAGTATTTGTGGCCAGGAGAAGTTCCCGCGTGAACCTCCGCGTACGACGAAAACACTATAGCGTTTCGTTTCCTCTTAATTAACCTGATTAAGAAACTGCACCCAATTGCACCGAGGCATTACGACCTCGAGACAAAAGAAATGACAAATGAATGCTCGCTTGGACGCCAACGCCTCGCGAAGACGTTCAAACAAGATCGTGACACGAGCAGCTATTTGCCCTCGCCAAGGGGCGCATTACCCCCCCCCCCCCCCCCAGCCACAGCCCCACGCCCTGAGCCGGTAACGATGTAATTTGCACCCTAGGTCGGCGCTAACGAGGCGGTGAATGTCGAAGTCGTGCCGTCGATTAGTGCTAAGGCCGGGCAGAGTTGCACGGGAAATTGTTCAGGATGTTTGTCTTGATTTTGGGAACGTATACGAAGAAGCGAAAGTGACCAATTTTTTTTTTTTTGGCAGAGACTGAAATTTAATACGATTCCGTTCATAGGCACATACAAAACAATATTATTATAAACAGTTAAATTGTTTGTTTTACTACTTGTTCTTAAAGAAGTGTAAAATTCAAATTCCGATAATAGTTTTCATTTTCTATATATAGAAAAAACATGACTAGAGTAGGTATAGTAGAATTTAAGACATGAAGCATATGTACGTTATTTACGTTACTTTGATTAGCAAAATATTTGTTCGCCAAATATTTTATCGAATATAAAAGCATTTTACTTATGATCTGGATGGATCAATTAGAGTGATTTTCGTTCAATTTTGTCACCATACTTTTTAATTTGATTAACGACCTTCAAAATGAGCTGGGCACGTCGGTTATATGGACGACATACAGTTCAATGATTGATCATTGATTTGCCCACCTAATGTTTGGCACTGGAACTGTAGTCGTGCATTGGTAAAGTAACTGAGGTGCTGCACGTGAGGCTGCTTAAACAAAATCCAAATACTCCCCCGAATTCCTATTTACATTTAGATAGCATTTTTTGTTGAGATTAAATGAAATTCATGCAAAAACTGACAATTTACGTGCAAGTCTTCGAATGACAGTAAATATGGCTGTCAGCCCATGGAAGTAAACATTCGACAAGACGCTATATAGAGTAGAGAGGGGGAGGATCTTGAACACGACACTTAATTCAAAGTTTAACGATGCGATTTTTATGTGCGTAATCGTGAAAAGGAAATGAGTGTTAAACTTTTTATTTGACACGTATTTTGGATTTCAAAACGCTGGCTTGTCCATTCAGCTTGATCTGTCCAGTTTTAGTTTTTCCCGGAGATTTGCTCTAGGTTTAAAAATATGCTGATGAAAAAAGAATCGAACAAGTACAAAATAACCAACCACAAAACTTATCATGTGAAAAAACATAACGACTTATTCGAGATACCAGTGCTAAAAATACAAATTATTTTATGATGATAATAAAATAAATTCCAATATTATAGCAAACCAAAGTGTTGTCATTGGTTGCGTGCTCTTTAGAAGAAGATTTTAAATTAGCGCGCAGAAATCTATTAGAAAATAAGTAAAAAAATTCCTATATACCAGGATATAATTTTCATTCGCAAAACAACTTTGCAACAGTGTGTCAATTTCTACAAAAATACTATCCAATTTATGATAAATTTTAAAAATTTATCATTATCACCAAATATCTGACGTACTACCTACGACTTAAAACGTCTATACCTATTATTGGCTGCCAGATCTTATCAATTTCGCAGCTCCGAGATGAGGATGCTCTTCTCTTCTCTTCTACCAACATTCCACATGGCATATTACCAATGAGTCATGAATCGATATTCAAGTTTCGCCAAGAAATATCGTGCAGCTGACTGTAACGAAATTCTCGGGTGAACTGAACAAATATTGGTTCACCACATCCTTATCGCCGTCTTATCATCACAGATCCACAGAAATGTCGTCGACTTGGTTATATCCATGCTGGTATTTCAGGATGAGTAAAGGTATATTGTGTTGCATTGGCTAAAACCGCAAATGCATGGATGCTACTACTTTTATTTACGTTTGTCCTTTTCCTCCAACGTTATACACAAATTATACCTGCGACCGATGAAAAGATCGGCATGTAATTATTGGTATAGAACAAACCGACCGACCAACCAACCAAAACAAATGAGTATAATTAACTCGGACAGAAATCCTATCCTTTTTTTTTCATTACAAAGTTTATGAGATTTTCTAGAACTGATACAATATAATGTGATGTTTAGGTAGTGTGCATTGTTTTGGCAGTGGGTGCATCGTGAGATACTTGTAAATAGACTAGTTACCTAACACAACCGGTACAGTAGATTTTAGGAATGCACAGCAAAACAAAACTTTATTACATTGCACTGATAGTAAACAAGCTAAAATTGCATATTGTGTGTCGTGAACAGCCAGTATTCCATACACTTTTCAAGTCTGGGACAATAACAGTGACAATATGCTGTCGACAAGATCTACAGATTCTTCTCTAGCTCGAGAAAAATAAAATCGTGCGTATATGTACTACCAAACACATTCTCACCTGTGTGCGTGATCTCATCTCCATTATCAAAAGTTGATGCACTAACTATTCTCTTTCACCAACACTCACAGAAACAAGAGAATCACAAACAAACAAGTGAATCACATAAGAGATTCACAAGATATTCACAGAAAGCACATTAACCACGTGTTGACAGCGGCACCTCTGCCAGAGCAACCTTTACGCACTCGACAATATCTACTGAACTACTGAAGCCAGATACGAAGCTGCGATAAGGAAAATGTGGTCTACAATCGAACTAATCGTCAGCCGTCATTGACTCATCGAGAATTACGATCAAATCGTAGGACTTGCGGCGATGACACGTCACCAATGGCAAGAATTCACCGCAAAGTATACTTGATTGAAATTCATGCGTTCAATTATATGTTCTTGGAAAGCAGATGGATGGATGGATTTATATCAATGATTGTAATTTGTGTTAGATGGGTGTTTTAATTCTGTAATATAAACGTGTGGACTATACAATGACCCCGCAATTAGATTGAATTAATAACGAAAATTATAATAAGTAACGATGAATAAAGAATGACTTACAAGTATAAAGAATGAATATGAATCTGTATATCTTTCCCTTCTTAGGAGGAAATTGTTATTTCATCCTTTTTCCCTAACATAGAAAAGAGACGCATTCACAGTTTGGCGTGATGATTTGAAAACTTCTCTCTCCGTAATTAGAGGGGAGCAGGCATTCCAGTACAGTCGTGTTAGCCTAAGATTACCACAGCCTGGTGGACTTTGAAGTAAAGTATCTTTTGACTCTTTTACGATTTGTAAAGAGTAAAATGGTAAATAGTTGTAATGATAAATACCTTTTTTAATGGTAATGGCAAAAACTTATCATTTGATTCTATGGTATGGTACTCTATGATAAGAGATCCCCAAAAAGTGGCAAACTCAAATTAATTCTATTGTACTCGGGGGCCTCGGGCTCAAGGGGGTCTTTGCGATCCCCGAGATAAGAAAGGCATTATTTTTTGGGATAGCAGAGGCCCAAGTGAATCCGAAAAGTAGGCGATGACATTTTTTTAGGGAGTGGATTTTTTTGAAGCGAGACAGGAGACAGGTAAGTGACAAATATATCCGGTAAATTTTTTTTTGAAATTTCCCCCCCGATTTATAAATTTTGGAAATCTGAAACGGTAAGGGAAGGGGCATCAGTTTGTTGTTTGCTTGGGAGCCACCGATTTGAAGTTGCGCCAGTCGCGGAAAGTCCTCGTGGAAATAATCAAGCTGAGATGCATTAGTACATATAGCGGTCAGCATTCATCAAAACAAAGTCGAGTGCACATGTACTAGTTTTTCTATAACGCCGACAAAACTATTGCAAGATTGCGTTGCTAGCATAATATTACCTTTAACTATTTGAAGGAAAATCATTATTTTCTTCCACAGTAGGTAATGGCAAGCAATGTGAAGCTGGAAATGAGCATTAATGTTGCTGCAAAAGAATCCAGCGCCGCTTCACTTAATGCTATAGATAACTTGTTGGTTTTGACATTCAAGCCCCCTATTTTTGTGGGCATTGCGCCCACTTATACATGGCATGGAACGCAGCTGAGTGCATAAAGAAATGTTGTGATATTCATCTGTGTTATCTCTCTTAGGAAGTGGGCCGTATTTTGGGCACATTTCGCACCATATCTCTGGCACATGAGTAAAGAAATAACTGCCAGCATATCGCATCATAACGATCCACGCCCCAGCTGTTCACGCAAGAGTTTTATTGTGAAGTGTTCCTATATAGGTAGTCCAAATGTCCGTCCGTATAGTCAGTATTTGAAAAGGAATCTGTATTACTAAAAATGCTATGAAAATGAGGATACCAAAAATTCTTTAGTTGATCTCCACAACACACGTGTTCAGCCTCTACATTTCTCAAATCTACAATAAATCTGCATTGTTACAATTAAATTAAAACCAATTTGAAATTCCCCGTTAAATTCAAGCTGAATAAAATTGCTATCAGATGTTTCAGAAAACCGAAGATGTTTCGATATCGCACTTGAACAATACCGTTTACTTACCAGGATATCATTGCATACTTTATGCTATATACGACATAATTGCCTGAATAAAACTGGGGAACAGCTAACAAATTCAAGACGATCAAGATGAAACAAACCGTTTATCTACCGCGATACCACTGCACCCTATAAGCAATAATCAGCCTTAATTGCCTGTAGAAAACTCACGAACAGCTGACAGATGCAACGCGATCCTCCACTGCCGACCGCGAAAGACGACGCCTCTGGACGCCCAGTGAGACTGGAACGACGTCGACTGCTGCGTCGACGGCGAACAAATGACGACGACGCCGTCGACGGATCACTCAGCGTCCGACGCCTGGCGTCGTCGCGCGGGCGTCGCGACGTTTGCGTCGGTGGTCGACCAAGTGATTAATTCCATTGGCGATTGCCTCTGACGCCGTCGTATTGGGTTTATAGTTGGACTGATGGGTTTTGCGTGGTTGTATTTGAGGAGGGTGTGGCATCGTAGGTAAATTAATATATTTTTAGTATGCTTTTGTAAAAAAAAAAATCGGAAAATGCAGTAAATGTTGAAATATAATCCTGTTATGCTGCGTTAAGCAGCTGATTTCAACGTTCCCCGAAGATGTTTTCCTACTAAAAGATCCTATATTTGCTTGGACTATTGAGAGCTCTATATATACAACCTTGCCCCTGAAACTTATAGTATTCCTATCTCCTCAAATAAACGTTATCACATGTTACACTACACAGTGTAAATAAAACTTGACTGGAATCTCATTCTCATACCAAGGTAACGAAAAATGGAATCATGACCATATCAAGATCATCATCCATTTGGCCAAAGCAATAAAAAATACATTTCAGAACTTCAATTCCTGATGCCATCGCCACCAAAACGACTATTACATCCCTTCCTTTGTCTAAACCGCCTCCAACTTTGCAGTTCAACACATTGTTGCTTCACTCCGACAACCAATTCCGCCACCCCAAAAGTCGCCCCAAACCGAACACCCCCGTTCCGATGCGTCCATACGCGCGCGGGCGGAATCGCAACTCGGAGCACCGCCAGAGGTCCACGTTCCTCGGCGGAACGCTGCTCTACATGCAGCTGTTCTGCGCGGACATCGTTTGGCTGTGGTCGAAGCCAGACATACCGGCGATCTTCAAGGCGATCGCCACACTGTTTCTAGTGCTGGTGATGAACCTGCCTCTTATCTACCTGACGGTCTGCGTTGCGAGTGAGTTGCACCGGTGATAACGTGGTTTTGCATGAGTTCTTCTTACCCATCCCACAAATCTATACACAAATCCCACCTACGGCGAAGCCAATTTTTTTACCAAATTTTGCGGTTGTTGAAGATTTCGGATGCAGGAAACAAATCTACGATAACTTAAACCTGAGTTAGGAAATACGTTTTTTATTTGCATATTTCGGTGTAACTCTGAAACATTGCCAGTACCCAATCTCAAGTGATGGGGGCAATCTAAAATGATGGTCAATAAAGAGGTTGAAAGGCTAAAGGGCAAAAGAGGCTAAAGGGCTGAGGAAATTTAGCCATATTATTGGAGCTCCAGCGTTAAAATGGCGATGTCTTGAGCATTTTTAGGGGGCCTTTGGCCACAAGCAATTGTGTTATCAAACAGTCACAATAGAGCCCATCTCACGAGAGATCCAACCAATAGCAGCGAGCCACAGCCGAGAATGCAAACTCGTCTATGCTAAAGTTATTGCAGGTTTGTTTCTCGCTGCCCCCGCGAAGCTCAGTTGGGATGAGATCCTGATCGTCAGGAAATACCAGGTTCGTATATCAGTTCGGTTGTACTTTTCTTCCAGCTTAGCTGCCCACTTTCTAATCAAAATTAAAGCATTTTTACACAGCAACTCCATGTCGGAAACATCGATACCAAGTCATGAGATACTGAATTAGTGACACAGTTAAAATAACAGAACAGTGGTTTCACCCTGGCTCGTGTTTTCTGTCGCTTTATCCGATCGACCACGTGATCCCGCAGGCACGCTAGCTAGCGTTCGACTGCTGACCTTGGACCCCGACGCCTGGACCTGGAAGCAGCTGGACCCGTGGGGTGTGCTCGAATACGAGATCACGCCCAAAGGAGCCGTCGTCGTACGACGGTTCTTTAGTGAGTCGGCTTTACCGCATAGAACCATTTAATTGGAGAACCTCTTAAGCTTGTAAGAACATCAGAAATCATTTAATTGTAGAACCTCACAAGCTTTTAAGTACATCAGAATAGAACAGTCGTTTAAAGTGTTTATAACTTATAGTTAAATAGTAATATGGTAGTATAGTACTATAGTATAATAGTATATTGTGCTATAGTTGAGTTAAAACTTTTAAGAAGCGTGGAAAACAGTTCGAATTTTCGTAGCATGTAATGCCAACTTCGTAATATTTTTTTTACAATGTGGAATTTGATTGATTTAATGTTTAACGATAAAATGTCAAAAGCCTCTGAAAGGATATAAATTGCTTTATTTAGTATGCGTATTATTTGATGTATTGGAATATCGAGGCTTTATCAGAATCAAATCTCTTGTGATTTCATCGGTGAACCATTGAAATATGGGACGCAAATTCATTTGCTGGTGTTTCGTTCGTTTTTGTTCCAGAAAATGCAGCCAACTTCTTCCTTTGCTCTGTATCCATCTACGACCTAATTTGGAATCAGTGATACTGATCTGAGTTGACAAATAGTGTGATTCAATAAACGTTTGACATAGATGATCGATTTACGATTGATTCATTTTCATATGAATGCAAAATACAAAATATTTAAGTAAAGCAACTGTTCCAGAACTGCTGTATTTTATAAATCTATACATTAAATTATAATAATTTCGGAGCTGTTCAACTCTAATTATACTCTCAATCCAACTGCGTCCGCTTCTAAGTGGCAGCCATATTGAATTTTTAAGTGTTGGTTTTTTTCTGCCGGTCTTTGAGTGACGTGCAGTGACCATTTTTTGCTTGCTACGTAAACATAATGGCTAATTTTTATAACTATACACCTTAGGACTGTCAACAAAAGTGTTAAAAATATCGAGAATTTCGAGTTATTAATTTTTATATTCTTATGAAATATTAATACCAATTGGCAAACATATCGCACAGCGCATTCCCAGCACAATCAACTTGACTACACATTTCAAAAAAATCTATTCATATGCCACTCAAATAATATTTAATTTATTCTGCCTGCATTATTTGTTATGAGTTAATTGCATTAAATATTTAAAATTCAAAAAATGTACTAGTATTATCAGAAAGCCAATAAATTTCTAGAGGGAAAGTTGATATTTTGGTTTACCTGTCTCAGATTTAATACTGTTAAAAACCGTTAAAGTTCAAATTTGAGCCAGATTATTTTTTACTCACTCTTACAACCAAGGAACGTCCGGGAATTCTCAACGCTGCGTATGTCCAAGAACCGGAAAACAGTAATAATAATAATAATATTAATAAAGAATAATACATAAATGAATAATAAAAAACAACTCTCTCAGATGTGATACAGAAAATCAATCAAATAGTCCAGTCACGATCGGTATAATAAAACCTTGGTGTTATGCTTTGTGCTAAATTTGCCGTGTTTTAAACGCATTTAGTTGAGTGCATTAAAATTGTGATTGAAGAGGCAAATCAGGGCAAATCCTTCCATTGCAAACCAGAATTGGGAAAAAGGGTAAATTTCTTCAAATTTTTATTAACACGATAGCGGCCATGCATATAATTGTTGTACAGTACATCCCAGGTACTTTTGTCAGGGCTTCAGGGCATTGGGCCTATGCTATGACATAGTAGAACACCACGGGTATTATACTGTCAAAACAACATGAGATGTACTATAGCCTGATAGATCACTTGAAAAGTCATCGTGGCCGGTGTTTCCTGGATCGAATGAGTGATCGACCGCAGATCTGCATCCGGACTTCCGAGTGGAGTGGTTTTACTGTCTGCTCTTCGTCCAAGTCGACCGGGGCAAACAGTCCAGTCATTTGTGCTTGCGGTTACGCAATCCACACGGAAACAATTGTCGTTCGCAGTTCAAGGGAATCGCTTCTAGATAATATTTGAATCAACTCACTTGCCCCTGCCTCATATTTTTAAACGAAAATGAGTATTTTTATCAGACAACATTGCATTTTAGCAACAATTTGCAAGAATTATATTTTAAGTTGTTTACAAGGCAACGAAATATCTGTGTTTACATAAAGCGCTGCAAAACGAGGATTTTTTTTTTAACCTTAATTATCAAAATTTTTATTCTAAATTTAAAATAGGTGAATCAAGAGGGTGAATCACGCGGCGCCAATATGCCAATGCGCCCGTATAGAAAGTAAGGGGTGATTCGTTGTGCAATGTTATAGCTGTTTTTCAAAACCCGCTAAATTCAGAAACATATTCTTGTATTTTGAAGCCGATTTTACTTTATTAGCAAAAGAGTTGACCTCACATCTATAAGGACAGTTACTAAATCTGTTCTTGATTTGAAACCTTTCCAGAAGAAATAGCATTTTTGAATAGTTTTACCTAGATTTCAATCGAATAATCTAGGCAAATTGAAGAATATTACCCATTGTCCTTTCCTCTCTGTATATAGAGAAAATTGCGATCAAATTTCACAGACCATATTTCTAAAATTAAGGACATTAGTTTTGGTAATGTCCATGCAATCATCACCAATGAACACTGATGGCGTTCTGAGAAAGAGAGATGACATATCTCTTTTAATCTTATTTAAATTACGAAAGCTCGTAATTGGCTATTCATTTTATTATTATGTACACAAATTAGCCTCCCAAAAGTGTTGTCCATTCCGGGATTTGAACCCGGGTCCCCAACTTTCGCGGCTGGTGCTCTAACCGCTGAGCTAAATGGCCATTAAATTTGGGAGAAGTAATTTGCATACAGGGTGAGAATTGAATGTCCCCAGGGGGGTATGGTCCAGAGTCTACGAATACTCATAGTGGCTCTGGTACCGCGTGATGCTATACTGCAACCACATTTTACATTCAACCTCGAGTAACTCCAAATTAACGTTGGATGCGTTGAATTCTCTTTTAATCTTATTTAAATTACGAAAGCTCGTAATTGGCTATTCATTTTATTATTATGTACACAAATTAGCCTCCCAAAAGTGTTGTCCATTCCGGGATTTGAACCCGGGTCCCCAACTTTCGCGGCTGGTGCTCTAACCGCTGAGCTAAATGGCCATTAAATTTGGGAGAAGTAATTTGCATACAGGGTGAGAATTGAATGTCCCCAGGGATTCGTAATAGATTCGTAATAATAAATATATAAATAATAATAATAATAATAATAATAAAAATAATAAATAATAATAATAATAAAGATTCGTAATAGAGCACCAGCCGCGAAAGTTGGGGACCCGGGTTCAAATCCCGGAATGGACAACACTTTTGGGAGGCTAATTTGTGTACATAATAATAAAATGAATAGCCAATTACGAGCTTTCGTAATTTAAATAAGATTAAAAGAGAATTCAACGCATCCAACGTTAATTTGGAGTTACTCGAGGTTGAATGTAAAATGTGGTTGCAGTATAGCATCACGCGGTACCAGAGCCACTATGAGTATTCGTAGACTCTGGACCATACCCCCCTGGGGACATTCAATTCTCACCCTGTATGCAAATTACTTCTCCCAAATTTAATGGCCATTTAGCTCAGCGGTTAGAGCACCAGCCGCGAAAGTTGGGGACCCGGGTTCAAATCCCGGAATGGACAACACTTTTGGGAGGCTAATTTGTGTACATAATAATAAAATGAATAGCCAATTACGAGCTTTCGTAATTTAAATAAGATTAAAAGAGAATTCAACGCATCCAACGTTAATTTGGAGTTACTCGAGGTTGAATGTAAAATGTGGTTGCAGTATAGCATCACGCGGTACCAGAGCCACTATGAGTATTCGTAGACTCTGGACCATACCCCCCTGGGGACATTCAATTCTCACCCTGTATGCAAATTACTTCTCCCAAATTTAATGGCCATTTAGCTCAGCGGTTAGAGCACCAGCCGCGAAAGTTGGGGACCCGGGTTCAAATCCCGGAATGGACAACACTTTTGGGAGGCTAATTTGTGTACATAATAATAAAATGAATAGCCAATTACGAGCTTTCGTAATTTAAATAAGATTAAAAGAGAATTCAACGCATCCAACGTTAATTTGGAGTTACTCGAGGTTGAATGTAAAATGTGGTTGCAGTATAGCATCACGCGGTACCAGAGCCACTATGAGTATTCGTAGACTCTGGACCATACCCCCCTGGGGACATTCAATTCTCACCCTGTATGCAAATTACTTCTCCCAAATTTAATGGCCATTTAGCTCAGCGGTTAGAGCACCAGCCGCGAAAGTTGGGGACCCGGGTTCAAATCCCGGAATGGACAACACTTTTGGGAGGCTAATTTGTGTACATAATAATAAAAAGAGATGACATATAATTCCCGTGAAAAGTGTATAAGTGACTGCTTCCCTATAGCCATAATTCTAACCAAATAAACTACATTCAAAACAAAGATTAGTCAGTTTGTGTTATCAACGAATATTTTCTTTAGGGACAACGTAAAAGTTAATTGAACTTTTGCCAGTAGGTTTTAATCCTGTCTCTAAACCTTTGATCGTATCTGGAAAGTCTATTAACCCCACTAAAAAAACAAATAGATGGCTAAAATTAACTGCTCGCGAATTTCATTGACGAAGAATACCTCTCTACAGTCTGATCCAGCCAAAGAAGCGAGTTTTACCCGGCTTTGCCCTTCAAATATTTCCTCCAAGCACGCAGCCAAAGAGCCTAGGGCTCGGTGATGAAGATTGCACGACTGACGAGTACGGAAATTGGCAAACTTGATTCAACAACCGGGTTACGGATGCCCAAAAAAACCGTTAACAATAAGCAATAACTGATAACTTGTCGCCTCTGGTTGGATTGCATTTGAATTGCATTTGAACCTTCTTGAAATAATAAATTATGTTTTGTATACGGATACCGATGCAACATGTCTTAACCGTTACTTTTGAGGGCTGAAGCTCCACCTTGGGTGCTATTGTACTCGCAGGAGGAGATGCGGTTTGTTATAGCAACTCTTAATAATATTGAAATGGCCGACAGGTAAAAAGTAGCATACTCGGCACCCAGTAAAGTCGAGCTTTTGAGAAAACAGTAATTCTTCACTTTCGCATTCAAAACTCAATTGGAACCAGTTTTCTTTTCATCTGCACGTCTTGCCGCAGAGAGCGTATTCCGCCGACGCGCCAGTTTCGTCGACCGTCCGCTTGGCAGCGCTTGCTGCTCTATCTGACACCGTTCTACGACGACTTGCGCGCCATCTGGACCGCGGACCCGGCGTACCCGGTCTCCATCAAGATCGCGATGTCTCTGGGCATGCTCGTCATGCTCGCCTTGCCGCTCGTCTTCATCGCAGTGGTCATGCCGCTTGCCACGCTGGCTAGCGTTCAGGTACACGACTTGAGGCTCGGTGCATGGGTCCATGCCAAGTGTCAGTCGACCTCATATTAGATCCCTACCTTCAACTCCCCCCCCCCCCCCTTCTCACTAAAAATAGATGCATAAATAAGAGCTCAAAGTCATGTCCCGACAGCATAACTGTTATATTTTTTAGTATATATATATATATATATATATATATATATATATATATATATATATATATATATATATATATATATATATATAAATATAAATATATATATATATATATATATATATATATATATATATATATATATATATATATATATATATATATATATGTAAATATATATATATAAATATATATATATATATATATATATATATATATATATATATATATATATATATATATATATATATATATATATATATATATATATATATATATGAAAGTTTTGGCAGTTCATATTATGTGTTAAAAATGCTTTACGGTTAAAAACTGCAAGGATAAAAACGTTTTGAATATATATTTTTATTCGACGTTTCGCCAAGGAAATGTCTTGGCATCTTCAGGAAAAATATTTCTCAGAATCTTTTTCCTGGAGATGCCAAGACATTTCCTTGGCGAAACGTCGAATAAAAATATATATTCAAAACGTTTTTATCCTTGCAGTTTTTAACCGTAAAGCATTTTTAACACACACATATATATATATATATATATATATATTTTTTTTTTTTTGTATTTTATTGCTGTAATTTACTGGGTCCGCGATTACGAATTTTCGCAACTCCCTTGTACTAGTGTTTCTAGTTTTACAATTTGCTATACCAACACTTATCTTCACATTCTCGCGAGATACCTGTGCAATTGATACGTCTTAAGTGGTCGACTCAAAGAGCATAAAAATATATTTCTAGGTGTATCTTTCATTTGACAAGGCAAGGATTTTTGTCGTATCGGAATCATTTCAATTGTAAATATCGAGAAAAAATATTATTTCTTTACCGAAAAATTGCGATGCTTGGAATCTTGTGAAAATTCCGCGACGCCCCTAGGGGAAATGAGCGACGCACTGTTTGAGAACCACTAAATAGTAAAATGCAGTTAAAATTTCCTCCGTTTTGTTCCCGCCTTTGATTGGCCTTTATTGCAAACAATTCCGACTCCCATGCGCCTGCAGGTGGTGATGGGCCACCTCTGCCCGTACGACCTTACCCGGACCCCCGTCTACGAGTGGGTGGTCGAGCAGTCCGAAAACACCCGACTGGGACCGCGAGAGCACGAAGTCTTCTACAAGGTGCAGACAAGTCTCGGACGGTTCGCCACTGCATTTCATGGTCGTGTTGCTTATTGATGAGCGTAGCGAGCGAAGCGAAATCTGCAATTTCACTACTGCTAAAAAAAAAGCACTTGTGTGTTTTTGTTTGTTTGTATGTGTGTTTGCGTGCGCTTAACAGAACAAACGCCATGCGTTTTTCAAGAAAATCGTTAATACCCCCCCCCCCCCCCCATTCAAAGCAAGAAAGAAGAGCAAGTTTCGAAAATTGGGAAAGTTTGGAAAAGTACATATATTTATGTAAAAGTGCGTATTTTTTCCAAGTTTTCCCAATTTCGGATACTATTCTTCGAAACCATCGAAACCACATAGAAACATCACACCAGCTTTGTTGAATTTAAGTTTGTCAGAAATTTTGTCAATTTCGTGTCTACCTTTGTTCTCAACTTAGTATCGCTGCGCCCATACGCTCATCTTCAAAGCGAACACTTTGGCAGCGTATCTTAGTTAGCTATTATTTACTATAGTGTTTTTCACGTCAAGAAGGAAAGCATTATTCTGTAGTCTCAAGACCTTTAGCTGTCCATCATGTCAATGCTCAGAACATTCAACCCTTTAGCGGAACTATGAGCAGGCCTGCGAATTGTTGACAGTAATTGGGTTTTCTAAAATAAGGGGAGCATCTTTGAGAGTAACTAATCGATGCGTGACTGTCATACTCATAGCGATCTCTGATAGGGAGTGATGTTAGAGGGTTTCAAGATCTCGACATCATGGATTATTAGAGGAATCTAGTTGGTCGCGTTGTACCGTCCTCCGGCAGGTACGTTTCGACAGGAATAATCTCCGTGCCGACACCGCGGGGTTTTCCATGCTTTCTTCTAGGTTTTGTTTGATTTTTCATCGTCGTCATCATCACCTATGCTGTTCAACGCGGCTCCATTACACCAGTACCTATAACGCAGCACAACAGATCAGATGCAGTGCAGGTTTCCGTGTAGTCCGTTAAAATACTAAACAGTCAGTTAGCAAAAAGTAACGTTTTCTGAATGGACTTTGTAAAGCAAATAAAAAGTTGATAGATCGTTATGATTTTAATGTAATACCATCTAAAAACCCGAGTCTTACAAAATTGCCCGATCTGCCTCTAAAATATCCGTCAAAAACGGCTCAGGAATCGGTGGATAATCGATTGGAAATAAGCAGGCGCTGGAAAGTGAAAAGTTGTTCTAGTATACCAATGGTGCCTTACTTAATTGCAGACTTTAACATTGAAACCGCGTTATTTTTATGTGAATCCTTGTGGAAATCATGCATGTGATATCCATTGTTTCAGGTGATCAAGCAGACGTTGAAGAAGACTTCCGTGAAGGTGTCGATCCTGGTGGCGTCTTACGATTACCTTCAAACGCTGCGAGCCCTAGGTCTGGAGATGCCAGGCGACGGCGAAGGCCCTGTGGTTTAGGGGGGGGGGGGGAAAGGGCACGACCTGCCCCATTCTGGACGGCCACCGACGTGTTTGGCAATTTCAGTGGTTGTTTTGTATGTAGTTTTTTACACGAAATTATTTTATTTGTAGATCTTGAGATTAAACACATGACGGAATGTTTAAACTGACGAGATCGCTGAATAGGTTTAGCGCGCAATAGTTTCGTGATGTTTCGCTTTTTTAACTTTTCATCCCGCAAAATCTTGCGGAATTCCGTCAGTCATATTAGTGTGATTTGACAAGAAAAGGCCATCAATAAAATTCGTGTCATATATTACCACGCTTCACAATAACCTTGAAAATTACTTTTTTTCTATCATTTCATAGTAATTTTATACCGAGATTTAATATATTTTCGTCGAGCACGTACCTATATTCTAATCGCAAAATGTGACATTTACAACAACGTTCCATATGGGAACACTTATAATCGATCGAAAGATATTGGTTTAGCTATCCAAAGTTTCTTTATAACACTCATTTCCGATAATTGATGGCAATGAATTATCGTAACCTACATATTTATCAAGTTTGTGTTACCAAAATTGGAACGCTGCTGGCCACAAAAAAGTTTGCTCAACGGTTCAATCAACCCATTTCATTGTCACTCGGCAACTTTTCTTCTCTTACTGCCACACGCATGTGAAATTACGCGTTACTTTGCGTGATACAATGACAAGTTAATGATTGGATTCTCAGCATACTATACATTGGATGAAGCTGTAAAAATTAAGATAGATATCATTTGATATATTGTTCAGTAATAGGACAAACATCTAGAGCCTAATTCAATTAAATGTTCCGTAACATGCCTGGTGGTTAGGTATGTAAAGTTTTCTTTCTACAATATTTTGTCAATTGTTAACATATTCGAATAGGAAGTTGTACCAGCTGTTCCTTTGTTCGGTTTTCAATTTCGTGGAAAGTATGCACATGTATGTATTAAGGTTTGTGCGACGTTGCTGTGTAATATTCTTTCATAGTATTCAAGGCTGATTTTCTTCTTAATGGCAATTTAATTAGAAATTTTTCAGAATTTTAGATTGTCTCCGACTTCTTATTTGCACATTCTTTTCACTGGATTATTTTTTTGAAATGCCTAATACAGTTTTATTAGATGGAGTAGCAACTTGCAGTTTTGAAACAGTATAGATTCAAAGTATATATTCCCTATGACTATGAGTTCATGTTTTAGCCGGATTTTATTCTAAAGATTTAATTAAAGAGAATGCTTGTGCAAAGAGAGGCTTTCAGTGTGCCAAAGTACTCTGGCAAACAGGAAGATGCACAAAATGAGACAATGTGGCAAAACACAACTTGAATGAGCCCCACCACCAAAATTCCCTAAAGGAAATATACAATCTAGCCTATCGAGTCAATTAAGGCTATTGGTGTAGTTGTTGGTGATTATTTCATGAAACTTTATTTTAACTTACTATTGGTATTTCGTGGTTATAAATCACACAATTTGTTGCTAAAAGTGTAAGGATTCCGTTGAACGGTGTGGCCACAAGTTGGTATCCAGTAGGAGGTGAATTCTGCGCGGGAAGCGGCCCGAGGATACGCTCAATATATCGACGTAACAGGGTTGTTTTACTACGCTTGAAAATACTAGATGAGTGAATACGTTTTGAGCTTTGCAAACACACAATTTGTTGCCAAAAGTGTGAGGATTCCGTAGACATGGGTTTCGTTACGATCGGACAAAAGGTGTGGCCACAAGTTGCTATCCAGTATGAGGTAAAATTTGAGCGGGAATTAGCCCGAGTAAGCACTCACTCCAATAGTCTTAAGCGTACAAAAGAAGAATGATGTAAGTCGCATTTGCTCAAAAGCGAGATAAATTAGCTCAAAAGTTTAAAAACGCAATGCAATTGTATGCATCGCATTAAATTAAAAAGCGATTTGCATGAACTTGGATAGTTATTTCATGCAATCTGCCGGACCTTGAAAGTTCATGACAACAACTAAAAGATTTATAAACTTTTAAAACCCTAACACCAAACAACCGCATTTTTTTGACCAACCAAAACTATTTTCTTCTGTTACATATTCATGCAATAAAAAGAATCTAAAACTAAAAACTTAAACTTTAGATTTCTAGTGTATATACTGTATACTGCGTGAAAACCTTTTGACCTATTAACAACGTACATTACAACATTTTAAAAAGTAAACAGTCAAAAATAAATTTTAATAACAACAATTTTGACCCACTATAGCAAATAATCACTGGAGTTAAAAACACGGAGAGCCTACCTACTTATTACCTATAGGTACAATGCGAATATTTCAGGGACGGCAGCATACATTTTCACATTGTACTTGAACACTGTACAGCACTGCCGTTGTCATGCCTTCCTTTTGTTTCTTGACGCAACAGTTGCTACACGCATAGTGCGTAAATGTTACTTGTATGCTCTTATGCATTTTCCGCATCATAGTTAATTTTGAGTGTTAAGATATAGTCGGGTTTTATTACACGTTTTGTGTTTGTCGTGTCCAAAGCTGCAATAAATGTTTTAATTATACTATAAGACTTCTATTCAATCACATGAAGTTGCATCTGAAGGTTTATTACGTTGTTAAAATTGAAAGATTGTCTACAAGCGCGCCGACATTTTAATTCTTAGCAACGCACGGACATAATTTTATATGCCCAACCTAGGATGTGTGTATAGCTTCTGAATTGTTGTGTAAGTTGGTATTGAGTAATACGATGCTGTTGCATCTTTAAACAATGCACAAATGTCTTTCTCTATGATAAAACCTTGGCCGTCAAACAGGAAATCTGTATAGGTACCTTGACCACCAATCAAAAATATCGAAACTGTTCGCGGCTTACGTAACATCAGTCAAGTACAAAAATACCTTTTAAGATTTTTATTTTTATGTACACAAATTAGCCTCCCAAAAATGTTGCCCTTTCCGGAGTTAGAACCCGGGTCCCCAACTTCCGCGGCTGGTGCTCTAACCAGCTGAGCTAAATAGACACGAAATTTGAGAGAAGTAATTTGCATACAGGGTGAGAATTGAATGTCCCCATGGGGGTATGGTCCAGAGTCTACGAATACTCATATTGGCTCTGGAACCGTGTGCTGCTACACTGCAACAACATTTAAATTCAGCCTCGAGTAACTCCTATTTAACGTTGGATGCGTAGAATTCTCGGAATGGGCAACATTTTTGGGAGGCTAATTTGTGTACATAAAAATAAAATGACTAGCCAATTACGAGCTTTCGTAATTTAAATAAGATTATGAGGAGACCTTTTAAGCTGACAATATTTCAATTTTTTTCGCCCAATCGGTTGATGCAAATTACCATTGTCTTTTTCTGATCTCATCGCAAAGATATAAAGTAAATTAATACGTGTTTAGACCATCTCTTATTCGTTCACAGCTTCCATGAATCGAAGAGTGAGATGGCTATCGGGATTCCTCTCACATGCATTGAAATCTCCGAACGGTGCGTAAATATTATGCTTATAACATAGTGTGCGTAAATATTTACACGCAGTAATTTGTTTGCTCTGTAGGTCACCGAAAAGTGAAGGACGTTGGTCAAAATTTAAAAATTTTCAAACAGCGAAATATTTGCAATTCATAAAATGTATACGGAAGTTTCAAAGCCCTTTTTTTCTCCGCAAGGACAAATTTTGATTGTAACAAGCTACCCATCAACATAAGCATCACAGGAAGGTGTTAACTCATAACAGAGAATAATACGTGTGGATACATTTAATTAACAGTACGAATAAGTCCTATTGTCTATATTGTGAAGACTTTTTACTTTTGAATAAGAATTGTCATATCGAAGGACACTTTAACAACATATTTTTGTGCCTACGATTTCTGCACGAAACAAGCAGGTTAGCCTACGCACGGTCACACTTTTCTTGAAAACCTTGTAAATCAAAATCAGTATTTATAACAGCAAAAAGCGCATAAATGTCTACTTATAAGTAGGTATACAAGCATTACTCATATTATTAATACAATAATAGCTGTATAGGCTTTAGATTGAATTAATCAAGTCTTGTGTTTTATATCAATATCAACATCGCTATAAGGACTGATGGTGGCAATGACATTCTTATTTTCTTACATTTTGAGAAATTGAATCAATTAAATAATTAGATAAATGTAATATTATGTTCAATGACTGGCTAAAGAATCCGAGGCACCCATGAACTCATGAACTCATGAACTCAATTAACTAATGAAAACATTGTTTTACTATATACAATTATCATACGTTTATGTTCTTGATCAGCCATTTAACATGCTATATAATATTAATAATAATTTATTTATAAGCAAAAGAATACATTTAAATTCCACGGGTGTGATTTCATTTTAAAATTTGCTTGTTTCTTTCTTTCTTTATTATCCACAGATTATAAATAAATAAATAAATAAATAAATAAATAAATAAATAAATAAATAAATAAATAAATAAATAAATAAATAAATAAATATATATATATATATATATATATATATATATATATATATATATATATATATATATATATATATATATATATATATATATATATATATATATATATATATATATATATATATATATATATATATATATATATATATATATATATATATAAATATAGACATAGTCAATCAATATAAATAAGAATTATATTAAACTAGGGCGAACGCAATTTGTGTTGCGTTGAAGATGAGCGTAGCGGTTTGTATATAGCGCAAAAAAAGATTAAGGCAAGAAGCCTATGCAAATCATGGAGCAGCAAGCCGGACCAATGCTTTCTCAAAAATTCTGATCACTTGAAAATGTAAACGATTCTGACCTTTCTTTGTTTCTGTCCGAGCTGTCGGGTAACGGAGTATGCTCATTTTGAAATCATTGAGCATTGTGCATGTTAATGCATTGATGTAACTCATGCCCAAGGGTTTTTATTGGGTTTTCTTGGGTTGGTTTTTATTGGGAAAAATCTGATGTCATGTTTCGATTTGGTTTCGATGGTTTCCAAAGGCAAATCGAAATTGGGAACATTTGAAAAAAATACGCACTTTTAAATAAATATCCGTACTTTTCCAAACATGCCCAATTGTCGAATTTTGCTCTTTTTTCTGCTTTGAAAGTGAAGGGTGTGGAGGATTTTCTTGAAAAACGCAGGGGGTCTAAGTTGAGAACAAAAGTAGACACCCTGAAAATTTCATTCCACTCGAAGCAGGCGTTTGGCCTGTAGAGCGCGCGCAAACACACATACAAACAAACAAACACACACCAAGTGTTTTTTTTAGCAGTAGTGAAATTGATGATTTCGCTTCGCTCGCTTCGCTCGCTACGCTCATCAATTAAAAACAAAACTATTTGATGAGCGTAGCGAGCGAAGCGAAATCATCAATTTCACTACAGCTAAAAAAAAACAGTTGGTGTGTTTTTTTGTTTTTTTTTTGTTTTTGTTTGTATGTGTGTTTGCGCGCGCTCTACAGGCCAAACGCCTGCTTCGAGTGGGATGAAATTTTCAGGATGTCTACTTTTGTTCTCAACTTAGACCCCCTGCGTTTTTCAAGAAAATCCTCTACACCCTTCACTTTCAAAGCAGAAAAAATAGCAAATTACGACAATTGGGCAAATTTGGAAAAGTACGGAAATTTATTTAAAAGTGCGTATTTTTTTCAAATATTCCCAATTTCGATTTGCCTTTAGAAACCATCGAAACCAAATCAAAACATCACACCAGATTTTTCCCAATAAAACCCAATAAAAACCCTTGGGCATGAGTTACATCTATGTATTAACATGCACAATGCTCAATGATCTCAAAATGAGCATATTTCCGCTACCCGACAACTCGGACAGAAACAAAGAAAGGTCAGAATCGTTTACATTTTCAAGTAATCAGAATTTTTGAGAAAGCATTGGTCCGGCTTGCTGCTCCATGATTTGCATAGGCTTCTTGCCTTAATCTTTTTTTGCGCTATATACAAACCGCTACGCTCATCTTCAACGCAACACAAATTGCGTTCGCCCTAGTCAATAACCATGCGTACATAATACAACAACTTATGATATCTAATGATATTATTTAAGACATAAACTTCAGACGTATCATAGCTAAACGCTCTAAAGAGGATGAGAGTAAAAGTAACACGGAACAAAATCACCTATTCACGATAGGCATCTATGAGTGAAGGTTTGATCAGATATACGTGGCACGCATAGTTAATATTTGCGTGAGCACGCATATAACATGGATGAAGCAGAAGCATGGGTAGGAGGTTGAGGTTGGTCGGGTGTTTTGGTGAAAAAACGAGGCGACAGGTTTCGTCTCTGTGTCAAGGTTGACAAGGACAGAAAGGGAAAACCTGCCCGCTAAACTTGGCTCGTCGCGAACTCCAATGAACCTCGTCTGCTCCACTTTCGATTCGTTTTAAAGACGCTATAAATGTGTTATTCGTGTCGTTTTTTGTCGGCCAGTGCTTAATTTAATTAGTATTTTAGCGGCAGTTTGCGATTCTAGTGTTAAATTGAGTATTTATATCACTGATAATTATTCTATGAGGTTAAACTTTGGCTAAAGATTAATGGTTCTTGACACGTTTTTGCAGAAGTCTGTATAACTAAAAATTAGTATTTTATGGCACAAAACAAAACAAAAAATATATATAAATAGGAACTAAATTCGGCGCAGTAAAAATCTCACTTTTTCACCAGTCATGTTAAATAAATCGAATAAAAAAGTATGTTGGTTTATTAAAAAAAAAATGCTGTTTAAAATTCCTCGCTAAACAAACATAATTTAATTATTTACAGGGATGACATTCAAAATATGCCCCATACGTATATGGTAAAGCTAGATTTAATTCGTGACGCATTTGCGAGTGCCTTTCCAAATTTGAAGTGTGATTGGAGTGTAATTATCATAGCAATCTCTTAATACGATCGGTATGGTAATTATTGGTGTAGCTATCCTTCAGTATAAGATGCACCGCCAACAAAATGCATAGAATCGCATCCTTCAGCCAGTAAAGCCAGATACTTTAAAGCAAATTTCCGTCTAAATCAGTGCCACGAATTTACAGTGATTGAAAATGTTCTAAATTCCTTTCGCAAAAGACAGTGTGAATGGTTCAAGTAAATGCTTAAAAATATTATTGGTTATGTTCTTCAAATAAAACGCTAACTAATACATAATTGAAAGTAAAACTGGCCGTTAAATTATTTTATTTCTACCACAGTTTCTCCTCTGGCTAAACAATTAATCATCGGTAATTGACAAGAAATTATAAGTTAGATAGAATATCCGGGCACCCCTAGCTCAAAAATGGCCAAAGTATATAATTTTAAATTTAAAACAACTAATATGATTTGTATAATATTCGAACAATGGGCTAACAAGTTTGATCATTTTTAAATAATATGTTATAAAATTATAATACAAAAGCCATTCACCGACGACCAATTGAAACTTTAGGACATTTGGATGAAATGTCCAACTAACAATGTATCAGAAAACCGCGTGGCTCACAGGATATGCGATACCAATGTAATATGGGTGCCCACTAAACTGAACAGGAACCTTTTAATTTTAGGAACAGAAAAGTTGATTACTGTTATTCTGTGTCAAGCTCAGTTAAGTTCCATAATATATAGACGAAGCCAAAACGATGATTATTTTTATTGTTATTATTTGGCACTTCCCTCTAAATACGGCACATGGTCGCTTAGCGCCGATTTGCCAATGAAGACGACAATATAGGCAATATAGGCAGTTTCAGAAAAAATGAACGAAAACAATATGCTCAACATGAAAAACAGAAGATATTTACATATGCTTTGTTATATTCATAAAATACTAGACACAAAAGCTCCCCAATATTTATATGATAAACTCCATCCCTCTAAAAATGAAAGAAATAACTTAATTACTGTGCCTATACATTCATCGACCCTCCGAGGGAACTCATTTTTTGTTATAGGTCCAATACTTTGGAATAAACTACCGAATTTGATAAAAAATCACAATTTTATAGAATTTCAAAAAACAAGTAAGCCTTTTTGTTGGAATTGCAGAAGGCACAAGTTTCTTTAAAAGATTATCACACTCAGATTTAATTTTATACTATTACCTACATAATAGCTGTTAAATAATATGTTTCAATTTTATTAATAGGCTTTTACTTTTAATTTGCTGGTTAGGTGGAAGATCATAGGTCATCATACATTGCATTTTTTACCATTTGTTTTGTGTTTTTGATTATTGTGAACCTCGCCATTTTGTCTCACAAATAAAGATATTATTATTATTATTATTATTATTATTATTATTACTTCCTTTTCCCAACGAAGACGACACTAGGCATGGTACTTCCTTCATAGTTCGTACTGACATTATTACGCAAGTTTCCCGCAATTTATAGAATCTTTAAATATAATAATAATAAAATAATAATCGGTTTTATTGTCTTCATTGACTAAAAATAGGTACAGACATTTTATCTAAGCTCATCACTTATCGAAGCCGGCCAGCAACGCCTGACGCTTCTAGTCTCATCCTTCATTCCTTCATTGCACTTTCTTCTTCCCCTTCTTCCTCACATTTTTCAATCATCATCCCCCACAACTTCTTCTCGTTTCCACTTCCGTCCAGTCGATGCATCTCTCCTCTGGATCATCTTTAATCATTCCAATCCATTTCAATCTCGGTCTTCCCACCCTTCTTCGGCTCCCAACAGTTGCTTCAAACACCCGTCTTTGGAGTTAAGCAAAATTTTGCAAAATAAATTGTGAATTTTAAATCGTATATGGTGATATTTTATAGTGCAGTATATTCAAAAAATCTATTGGTGTTTTTAAACTGTAACATTTCTTACAACGTTTTCTCGTCATAAATCGTTATACTTTTCGGGTAGTTCGCAAAATTAATTAATATGTGTACATAGCAGGAGCGGAGCTGCACATTTAATGCACAATAAATGTGCAACTCCATACACTTGCATTCTTGGCTGGATCTGGCTGCCATTGGCTGGAATTCGTGGTTTTTGAACTTGTTTGGTACCGCATTTTTCGTTTTGGCCACTGGCCGTTTATTAATGCTATCACAACTCGATTTTAGCAGCCATTTACAATGGCCATTCCAGATGGCATAGCACACGCTGGCGTATTTATAGGTCTAAATGCATTCATCCAATGAAAACTTATTATACATACGAGCCCTTGTCAATCATTAAAGATTCAGCACTAGCAATTTTCTTTCTAGCGTCAGCCAAGAATGAAAATCCAGGTCGTATCTCTTTTCTAAAGTGATTGCAGGTGTTTCTTCCACCTCCTGCGCTCACCGTAATCTTCGTGACGTCACTTTCGAAAATTTCACGAGAAAACGAAAAAACTATTCCAAACTAGGATTTGATGCTTATTAAAAGTATCACTGGTTTCCCACGGTGTAGCAATCAAATCCAAGTCTGAAATAGGTTTTTCAATGCCATTTCTACAGACAGGACATTTGACATGTTAACCTAAGAAATTTAATTCTCGAGGATCTATACAAAATTTTGCGGACCAGTTTCCTACCCTAAAATCCTCATCTGACATCGCCACCGACGTCACAGCCAAGTGCCAAGTGCCAAGTGCCAAGTGCGCGTGCCCCGCTCAGGAACGATCAAGTCCTTGCGACGAGCAACGTCTTTTGGAGGTTGTCCGCCGCTTGGCAGGTCGCGGCCTCATGCCGAAGCAGTCATCGACGGCGTGTTCGACCGACAGCATTGCAGAAGCGGCGAGGGCGTTTTACTGCTCTGAGACGACGGGAACGAGGATTTTCAGTGAACATTTCTGTGGTATTGGAGTCTTTTTGGAACACAGGAGTCACGTTGGTGAGATGGATTGATTTTTAAATTTCAATTATCTTACGATTATCATAATTAACTGTCACACAATCAGTACAAATTAATTTTTGTGCTGTGCAACATTTTAAATAAAAAGAATTCACAGTTTTTTAAATTTGTATTAGACTAATAGAAAAAATTTAGTGATAAAGATTGGACATAGTAGAAACGAGTCTAAGAAATCTAATGAGACTAATTGAATTTTCTACATCAAATGAACGACAGGCGCATACGGTTTGGTTGTCCACACATATTTCGGAGAAATTATATCGGGATAAGGCTGGGGAGGAATGGGCTCTGCAAAAGTAGGAGGGACGGGGCGATTTATTTCGTATCAAATATACGTGCAAAGAAATTAATAATTTTCACATCTCCTTTCACGACTTCAAAATTTCCACGCTCTTTTTAGCTCGCAAAATGCGCCTAGTTCGAGTCCTCCTGGTCGTCGTCGGCGTCGCGACGCTCCTGCCCGACGCCGACGCCCTGCTCGACGCCCTTTTCGGCGCCGCCCGACTAGACGCCCTCTTCGGCGGCGCGCGGTTGCAGACGCCGCGACGCGCGATCAAGAGACAGAGCCAGCAAGGGGTGGAAGACAACGAGATTGCCGTCAAGTCTGACGTTTACAGAGAAACGGTAAGGAGCCTTTGTATCTTTGGTAAGGAGTGTTAAGAAAAGACACAGACAGCAGATTGTAATCTTTATCCTTATGATTTTTCGCCTCAAAAATATATTTTAAAAAATAAATGTTTCAAACTGGGATTTGAATCAAAACTAGTGCTAAAGATAGGACATGTAGTAGACATGAGTCTAAGAAATGTAATAAACAAATTGACCGTTATATTCAAAAAAATATATATTTCAAACTGGGATTTGAATGAAAACTAGTGCTAAAGATAGGACATATAGTAGATATGAGTCTAAGAAATGTAATAAACAAATCGACCGTTATATTCAAAAAAATATATATTTCAAACTGGGATTTGAATCAAAACTAGTGCTAAAGATAGGACATATAGTAGACATGAGTCTAAGAAATGTAATAAACAAATCGACCGTTCTATTCTAAAAAAATATATATTTCAAACTGGGATTTGAATCAAAACTAGTGCTAAAGATAGGACATAATATAAGACATGAGCCTAAGAAATTTAATAACCAAATCGACCGTTTTTTGATAGTATCGCGAATTAACTTAGACCCAGTTTCACCAAGTTTTTCAACTCCTATTCGACATTCCAACTATGGAATTACTACTGAATTCAGCCAACCACATTCAAATGCAGGGAATTAAGTTGCTACTGAGATCTCAACTTGGAAGTTGAAAAACTTAGTAAGACAGGGCATTAGTGTCGCTGAGGTTTACAGCTGTACTCAAAAGTGAAATATACTCCAAATGTTCAAATCGGTGATACACCACCACTTCTGAAAATCGATATACTTCCTATCAGCCATTTTTTTGCCAAAAGTTTGAATTTACCTAGTTTAGTGTGGTTCGCAAATGCACGAGTAAAACTAATTCTAGTGAAAATATGCCTCCTAAACCGAATTACCATTGGTCAGCACCTAAATATATTATGTGTACCAAATATATTTTCTTCGTAATGAATTTGAAGTCTTCGTTTAGCCTTCCAATTTACCCAGTGACTAACAAACGCGCGAGATTTAATAAAACGTATATGTTTTCCTCATTTAATCAATACCATTTTGGACAGGTCATTTGCATCAGCTGTCAGATAACTTTCTTTCTTTTTTCCTTGCCGCATTTCAGTGCCAAGGTCGTTGGCAGTTACGCCGGCCTTTCTTTCCGCGACGCGCAAGAGATTGCATGTTTAATGGATTGACATTGCCCCTCAGAGAGACATGGCCGCGCTGACATAACGAATATTGTCACAGTGTGGAAATATTTAGAGCTCTCATTAAAGTAGTTCGAATGAAACTCTCAATATATGTCATATGTACCAAATTTGTATGACATAAAAAAATGTTACGCCGCATCCAACGGTGTAATAATACCGGGGTGTCACCGGACTGATAACGGAGATACAAGGGTTTGAAAACTAGATATTTAGCATGGGCAGTATAGGAAATCAGGTCAAAACAAGCACATAACCCAGGAAAAATCTAAGAAATACAGATTAGAGTTAAACAAATTTATATATACTTGAAACATGAATTTCTGCTGAACATTTTCGACTATAGGAAAACTTGGGCAACCGAACTAACTTTTGAGATAATGGCATTTGAATTTTGGCATCGTAATTTCAGGATGCAGTTTTTGGAGCATTTTTGAAAACTTTTTTCCATGAAAGTAAAGTTGTACTATTTAAAACAACAACAATGTTTTTGATAATTTATTCAGATGTTATCATACTAATTTAAACGTGTTTGTACAAGTCCACACACATTTTCGCACATAATTATCTTGCAAATTTGGCGTTACCATGGATCGGAGACCATTCGTTGGAACTACTTTAAGCACCAGATTAAGTTTTATGACTTAATAAGAATTCATCGGTCAATAATTATCAGTACGGTATCCCATGGCCAAAAACAACTTTCAGTTTTGAACCTAGCAGGTCGACGTCTTCATTTCCTTTTCCGTTCGTCGCCGATTGCACCTGATTGTAAGAGTGTACCTACCTTAATTAATTAATATCAAGATCCCTCTGATGCATCGGTTAATTCATTATATTTTAATTCAGTGGTTATACAAATGCTGGTTAAATCTTGTTTGGTTGAAATCAACAAGTAATGCCTGGTTTTACGAGGTGTTTTAACTCCTAAGTAGTTGAGATCATAGCCAGGAGTTACAACTGAATACAGTCAATCACATGTACCGAATTCAGTTGTAACTCCAGACCCAATCTCATATATGAGCGTGAGCTTCATAATTATCATGGTCTCTACTATGAAATGAAGCCAAACGTTTCAAAACTTTTCACGAAAATTTTCAAAAATTTTGCTCATGCCACCAGCTGCTATGAGAATAAAAAATATATCTCTTACCTTATATGTGATATGATAATTTAATTATAAAATCATACCCAGTGTAAAAAATCTCACCGATCATCCATGTAAACAAAAAAACCCACAACTCTTATCTCATCCACAGCCAGGGTTGATCGCCAAGCACGGTTACCCATTCGAGACGCACGAGGTTCGAACTGAGGACGGCTTCTTGCTCACATTGCATCGCATTCCTCACGGCCGCCGCGACGCCGACGCCGACGCCGGCAACGCGACGGCGCCGCGACCGGCGGTGTTTGTCATGCATGGACTGTTGGCGGCGTCGGATCTCTGGGTTCTCATGGGCCCCGAACGCGGTCTCGGTGAGTATGCGGTTGGGGGGGGGGGGGCATGGCCATTTTTGACATTTTTTAAATAAATAACTCATGTTGCAACTTAATTCCGGTCTATACCACCTATAAAGTCAGTACTGGGCTGAGAATACTAGTTTTCAGCTATCGTTAACAGGTCGTTTGGACGGGAGTGCATCAAATGTCCTATACAAATATTTTTATCCTAATGAAAATTTCTCCGAAAAACACTTTCTCCTAATCCCATTTCTCAATCTTATATGTACTAGGATCGTTAAACATTTATTTTTGAAACGAAACCCTCTCCTAAAACAATCCGTGGCAGATCATAAACACGGGACAGAACCAATAAAGCTCGCACACACAAAATACGATTGCAATAATTGATATTGGGTGAAATGATGCGATGGTTTTGGGATAGATACACTGGATGTTGTGACGTGCATATGGGCGTTGCGTTTCAAGTCATGGGCTACGATAAACTACGTCAAATGGAATCAATCCCAGCCTTAATGTGCATGTCAAGAGTAACCTCTTTTCTCAAACGTCCCCAAGCAAAACCACACGGGTTCTCGGAAAAAACTTCTAGTTGGGTTCCCAGATAAACAGTCATAAATTGTTGTCGTTTCAAACATTGTAGAAACATTTGCTTTTAATTGGTAATACCTCGTATTTAAAACAATGATCACTATCATCACAAGGTTACAAAAGTGAAGTGGATGGTTTGAGTTGATATGCACTTTCCCGCGTAAATGCACTCATAAACCCACATGAGAATTCACTTTCTGCTGCAGCGATAGCAGTAATATATTTGCATGCCACTTGCCCAAACATCTTCAAGGATGGCGTCCCCCAATGCGGTAAAATACGTGTGCAAAAGTGACTTTGGTACGACTCAGGTTTAGACGTGCACAAGAAAAATCTTTGATCACTGCTCCGGTCCGGTTCTGTCCGGTCCGGTCCGGTCCGCGCCAGCTCTCACTGCATAACTAATTGTGTATTTATCGATTTTGACGTTTTCTTAAAAGTTAATAAACATTAAAACAAACAAACTAGGGGATAATTGAGCAAACTTCTAAAATAATTTACTTATTTAAAATGAACTAGTATATATTTCATATTTTAAATATAGCAATACATAACGACATAATCTTTTTTATAGAGTCGATCTGACCGAAGATGACAGCTGGTAAGGCCAGGATACATATCCCGGCTAGAAATGATCGAAGGCATAATAGCGATGCTTTGGAAAGTACATTATCTTAAGAGACACTTCCAATATAGTGTGCGCACAACTGACGAAGTTGCTTCTGCGCAGGCTTCGTCCTCGCCGACGCCGGCTACGACGTGTGGCTGGGAAACGCCCGAGGCAACCACTACTCCCGGAAGCACGTGACCCTCAAGCCGAGGGACCCCAAGTTCTGGGACTTCAGGTAAGAGCATTGACTGCAGGTCAGCGTTGTCTTATCGGGCTAGACAGCCAGCTGTGCACATATTATGTTGCTTTTATAGGATAAGATATTTTATATGGACCATCAGCTTTCTAGGAAATGTTTGACGGTTTCGGTACAGCTCGAAATACGTCTTGCAAGACAGCCTTTTAGGAAGCAAAAGTCCACACCACAACGACCTTACAGAGAACTTTTGATCGGATCTGGGAATGGCACTACGCAACGTTTCATTGCGTTTCCTACGCAATTAAACAGTCCGGACAACCTATTAAACAGTCCGGACTACCCCAATTTAAATTTTAAAATTGCATCGAGAAAGTATTTGGTCCTTATCACAATGGCGTTTCTTTGGCACGCTGTCGTTTACAGGTCAGTGTTTATGGTTGGGTGTCTAGCTCATAGTCAATGGGTTTAGGAGCTAATTTTTATAATCGTTGTTTAATAAATTTTAAATAGATCTGTTTTCATCTGTTTTGAAATGAGATCAAGCTAGTCAACCTTGGCAGTTGGCACCGTCTGTACTAAGGTTACCTTGTTAGTGCGTTGTTTGCACGATGTCAGCATTGATGAAACCGTACGTGCCATGAATCTGCCTGAATAACAATAACTTCCTGGCCGCTTACTAGATTTCAAACTGATTGTTGTCGATGTTGTCGATGTTGTCGCGAGATAGTTCGCCTGTTACAACACTTTTTTTTAATTCAAAGTACAGCTGCCATGGAAGTCACATCGCCTTGATAGTGCGTTTTTGAGACGTTTATTAGCTTGTTTTGATAGCATCATTTTTTGCATAACACATGCACATTAATATACGATATACTAAAAAGAAAAATATGAAATCCTTGTTTGTCGAATTAAACCACCACCTTATCATCTGAGCAACTGAACTAATTGATAACTGAACAAAGAGTATGATGCAATACGGAGTTCAGCTTAATTTCAACACAAGATGTGTCGTGCAACTCAAACTGGACTGTCAAGCGCAAGGCCTCATTTCAAGCGGACCTGAAGAAATAAAAGCATACGTTTCTCTCATCTAGAACACTCACATTAACCAAAGTAAGTTGTATTTCAAGCTGATTGTGTCGTTTCGTTTTGAAAGCGTTAACGGGGTTAATTAGGGTCATTCATTGGTGGTTGTTGAGGTAAATAGAATAATTTTTATGGGTTTGCAAGAGATATTTCGAAATGTTCAATTGGTTGTCAATAGTATGACGATTCCGTAGATATTTGTTTTGTATCAATCAGATACCGGGTGTGGCCTGGAAAGTGTATCCAGTAAGAGGTAAATTCTTTGCAGGAAGGGACCCTTAACTACACCTTTCAATGAACCGGCTAAACAAGGTTATTTTAAAACTCTTGGAAGTACCTAATTTACGAGAGGATCTTGCGAAATAAAAATGGTTCAATTGGTTGCCAGAAGTGTGAAGATTTCGAAAATATAGTTTTCGTCGCGATCCGACGAAAAATGTGGCCTTGAAAGTGTTACCTTACGAGGTGAAGGAACCGGCTCGACATTATAACTCATGAACATGCTTAAATAACCAGCCCCACGCGCCGTGCTTTCCAGCTGGCACGAAATGGGCACCAAAGACTTGCCGGCCGCCATCGACTACATCCTCGCCACGACGGGCCAGTCCCAGTTGTTCTACGTCGGCCACTCGATGGGCACCACCATGTTCTTCGCGATGGCGTCCACGCGGCCCGAGTACAACGACAAGATCCGGCTGATGGTCGGCTTGGCGCCGGTCGCGATGAACGGCAAGCTGCGCACCACGTTCGGCAGATACTTCTTGCCGTACACGAGGAACATCATCGTGAGTTCGGAAAATGCCTGGGGACTCGTTTTTTAAATGCTCTAGAACCGTATGGTGTTTTTCGCTGCGGCGTTTTCATCATGCAACGCTGTAGAACTTACTTTTTAGAGCGAATCAATTTGAATTTACTTTCTTGAATTACGTGATAGAACATCTAGATTCTTGTAGTTTCTGTTTTGGAACCCCTACTCGGAATTTAATTTGCGTGCAACAAATTGCATTGCAATGTCACCGATTTTCGATTCTAAAACAAATCAACAAAATCAACTTTATGTATGCTAGGTTTACAGCTAGCAATGGCTGTAAAAAGGGTTAATAATGAGGAGTGTCGGTGTATGTGCTAGCATTCCAGGGGAAATTTTTCGATAAAAGGGCTATGATCGCCCTTATTTACGTATTTTGTCTACAACATACTGAAATATTGAAGTGATAACTTCAACGAAGTGTGGCCTTGAGATGTCGGCAACTTTTGGTCTGAAAGCCACTTTCTGGCGAACAGATCTGTCGCCTTAATCTATGTTTGCCTTGCAAGGCAACAAGACAATAAACTCGTGAATTTCATTGTTTAAGAGTCCGTTATACAATTCAGTTCATTAGGGTCAAGCCAGATAGCTTCTTCAACGAGATCTAGAAATTTACCTCGACTGTTTTCCGACAATAAACCCCGTCGCTAATGCAATAACTTTTGCTAGGACGGCTTCTTCCGGTCGGGCAACCACGAGGTGTTCCCCCGTCTTGTCGCCAACGCCCAGCTCGCGGAGACCACGTGTCAGGACGGACAGATCGGTCAGGCGCTCTGCATGAGCGTCTACTTCTCGGCGTTCGGTATCGACCGTAAGCAATTGAACCAGGTGCGTCGGTTTTGTGGTGGTTATTGAGCAATGTTTTAGCAACGTGCATTTTTGGCGCTATGCTGTGTAATTGCTTCGACTGTGTTGTTGATTGTGTATAATATACTAATGTTTTATGCAAAGAACCTTTTGGCGCCAAGTGGTGTAATGGCTTCGATTCGCGTTGTCTAGAGAGCTTTGTTTGGCATGGAGTGGCCATGTTTGAAACCGTTTTGGACGCCATTAATTGTCCGCATGAAATGAATTCATATTTCATGGCGACTGAACTGCGTGACACGAGAAAATCATTATCATAACTTAATTTTTTGCCTTTTTAGTCTATATATAGCCCAATTTTGCCTATAGTTACCAGGTGACAGCCGGACTTTGGGGAAAATGGCGTCCACGTGATTCATTGGCCGCTCTCTGACACATAAAGCCCCTCCAGCGACGTCTGACGACGCAATGCTTTTCGAACTTGGAATGTGATGCATGGTCTAATGGCATGAGCTCAATTCCTATACTGTTCTTCTAAAATAAGTTGTTGTGTTTAACGGCGCAATGTTTTGAAAAGTGGCCTGATGAAAGGTGGTTGTGGGATAGGTTGGTGAGCCGTACCTAGCCTAGAAGCCAAGAGAGGAAAACGGTGTAGTCACCATACGCATTAGTTCATTCGAAGGTCGGTAGAGCTTGATCAGCGGAGTAGGTCAGCCCAAATTCACGACATCAACGATGTTTTTGAACTAGCTTCTAGTTTCATATCTCCAATATATCTCCCGAAAGTCACTAATTAAAAATCGGTTTAAAATCTATATCTCTTTTCTCTACACTAATATTTCTGCTCATGATAACAAAGCGTTATATCTATACACTACTTTTACATGTCCGTGTCTTATGCCCAGTTTTAGTTTTCCAACCTAGTTGAGATCCTAACTAGGAGTTCCAACATAATTAGCTGCTTGTGATTGGCTGAAATCAGTAGAGCTGAGAAACTTGATAAAACTGGGGGTAATAAGTAAATGTGCTGTCCATAAAGCTGCGACTCTCCTTTCTAGACGATGCTGCCGGTGTTCTGGTCTCATCTGCTCTCGGGGACGTCAGCGTCCACAATCAACCACTACGTGGAGAACCACAAAGCCAGTAAGAGCCATAGTCACTTATAGTGTGGCGCTTTTTAAAATTAATATAACACAATAACGGGCGAGGAAATCCGAAAGTTTGGTAAAATTAGATACCTATCACTGCTTGCTGGTTAAATCTCGGGTGCTGCGCTAATTTGGTAATACAGTTTTTTCGCGACATAGTCGAGTTACACATTTTAACAATGTGATGCTAAAGAATTGTTTAAACCATCGTTATATATAGGAGGAACACATGTGTAAAATTTCATTAAAAATCGCAATGCAAGAAAAGTCACGTTGTAGAAAGAGAGAATTGCCTTAATATACGTAAACAGACGATTTTGAAAGTGTGATAAACCCCCTTTTATCTGTCCAATAACTAAAAATGATCTCAAAAAATGCGGTGCAGATAGATTATTACAAATCAAACATTGTAGGAAACGACCATAACATTCGCGATATCAAAATCAACAAAATATGCATTCATCGTACATCGTTTTAGGCCACGATTCCTGCGTTTCATGTCAATGCTAGTGCCATTAAAACGTGAACTAAACTTGATTCCAGCAGCGATAGTCCAGATATACTCAAGTGCAGAGAGAGTAACAAAAAAACGGCCGCCAGTGCACAGCAACTCAAAGAAATGGGTAAATGTCGATAACTAACCAAGGAACCGGTGGTTATTCTCGCAGACCGATTCCAGTGGTACGACAAATCGCGGAGGCGACTTGACATGCCCCTGTACAACCTGACGCAGATCACGGCGCCCGTCTCGCTGCACTACGCCATGAACGACGCTCTCCTCCACCCAGACGTGAGTACACATCATGGACCCTTTTTCAGTTTTAGGCACAACTATACGAGCTTAGATCAGGTTTTGCGGTGTTGTACGACTCATTGTTTTGGCAATGGGCCCTGTGACACTTGTGTAATTGTGTGAGGATGATGATCCAGACCGATAGAAGGGTGGAGGGACACGTAGCCTACTCCTGTCAAAAATCAGTAGGCACCAAGGGAACCTCCGGGCGGTAGTACTCAAACAACGGAATCCTTCATTAATCCATGCTGTTGAGAGGTTGATAAGTAAGGAGAGTGAAACTGTTGTACAAACATCAACCTTGCTAAAGCATCTTCCGGTCAGAGATAACTATTACCTAGAAAATCATGCAGTTAGAGAGAGAAGGCAGATTTTGGGGTAAAGGGACTATAGAGGAAGACAATACCATGGGGCCATAGGGGTAGAGTGTAAAGGGTTGCATTGTCGCATCTTATTACAGAAAACAAAAATAATTTTCCCACATAAGTGAGAAACTCGAAATTGCAATTGCCAAAAAAACCTGACGCAAAACGGTTAATCATCTGCAATTACATAGAACTCTAAGATATTTAGATGGGCTGGAGTAGTATTGATCAAGAAACATTTTGTGTAAATACCTGCAGGTAAAACGTTTTAGTTTATTCTCACGCTACAAAACAAAAAATATTATTTTCATTGTGCTTCTACCCAACTTTTAACACATTCGTAAATGTGTTTCTTTACTACTTGGCCCAACCTAGCCAAAAACAAATTTGATTTTGTCATTTTTAATCCAACAATGAATGAGGTACCCAATTTAATATAAAAATTATGATATATTTAAACAAGTACTTTCAAGTTGTGATAACATACTGGTTTGTTTACGTTTACTATACTCACAGTCACATTACCTACTTCACTTATTTTTAATGTGCAACTTTTCCATGCAATGATCGCACTGATAGGACTGTTTATTTACACTGGCTTCTGAAGCTGATCTAAATTCTTTGTGACAAGAGAGGTTATTAATACTGCCATTTATATTTGTCGTATCCCTACAAAATATAATAATAACAATTGTAATTAACCTACCCTCACGTGGCATCGGACATTCCCTGCACTGGTCCTTGCTGTTTGGCGTCCAGTTCTCATCTTGAAACGGTCCAGCCCCGACAACTTCCACAGAAATCGGCCTCAGATATGTCTTATTCAACCACGTGGATATTTCGAGTTTTATGACAACTTTGACAGCGACGCTAAGGACAGCTGCGCACTCTACGAGATAGGCCGATCAACTGCCAAGATGACCGCTAGGGGCGCACATGGAATGCAATGCCCTTTTATAATGGCGGGGAGATAACATCTCAGTACCTGTTATTATAGTTGAAAGTAATAATTACCCATAAAGTAACCATCTCTCACAGGAGTTTGGATGGCTAATTTCGTAGATACCTACGGGATGCTGAATTGTCTGTAATAATCTAATGGAATATAACATGTTACTTATTTTTGCAAACATTATTCCGTTGAGTAGTAACTAGTGCCATTTGTGATCCCGGTGGGAGAGTTTTGACGTTGTGTTGCAATTCTGCTATAGATGATAAGGAATTCGGTGAAATTTTAATGGAAAAGTTTTATAGATTCCACAAAATTCTGTGGACGTCACGCATGTAATTAAATTTAACGAAATTGGGCTGTGGAGGCGTCGATTTTTTTAAAAACATAATGTGAAATTTTTAGTCCAATAGACATAGTATTGGGACTGGTGTAAGGGCGTAACCAGATAGTGTTCTACGCACATAAAACTACGTCCTACGCACATAAAATGTAATCCATATCTTATCCCACGGGATAAACGAAATAAAATAGAACCAACAGTATAGAATTTAAAATGGGTTTTTCCATCAGTTTTGTCGGGTCCGTACCCAGAGGATCACGCGGGAACTTCTTATGGCACTCTCATATCATTTATCATTAATTTTGCGGTAAGCTTTGAGGATGATCAATTTAGTGTAGAGTCGGCCCAACAAGCAAGAAATTAATTGGCAAAAATTAGTTCAAGAGTTGTTTGATGTCGGATGGTGTGTTAGGTTATAATACTTTCACAAGTGACACAGGTGTACATTTTCCAAAAGAATCTAAAGTGCCATTTTTATGGAATTTTTACGTAAATCTCGTATGGAAAAAGTATGTCATAACATTTATTAAAAACTACTATCCGCCATCTATTGATTCTTTCTCGGTCGATGGTTTTTTTCTAGATTTTTACACTAATAATTGTTGGTGTAGGAAGTTCCCACGTGAACCTCTGCACCGACCCTTGGCCACGCAGCGTGGCTTGTGAATCCAATCGCTTGGTACGCTCTTTTAAACGACAATGAAACCTTTTTGCGAATTCCAGGCTGTTCTGCGACTGAGCAGAGACCTTCCTAACGTGGTCAAAATTCATCGCTTGGTACGCTCTTTTAAACAACAATGTAACCTTTTTGCGAATTCCAGGCTGTTCTGCGACTGAGCAGAGACCTTCCTAACGTGGTCAAAATTCATCGCTTGGTACGCTCTTTTAAACAACAATGTAACCTTTTTGCGAATTCCAGGCTGTTCTGCGACTGAGCAGAGACCTTCCTAACGTGGTCAAAATGCATCGCTTGGTACGCTCTTTTAAACGACAATGAAACCTTTTTGCGAATTCCAGGCTGTTCTGCGACTGAGCAGAGACCTTCCTAACGTGGTCAAAATTCATCGCTTGGTACGCTCTTTTAAACGACAATGTAACCTTTTTGCGAATTCCAGGCTGTTCTGCGACTGAGCAGAGACCTTCCTAACGTGGTCAAAATTCATCGCTTGGTACGCTCTTTTAAACAACAATGAAACCTTTTTGCCAATTCCAGGCTGTTCTGCGACTGAGCAGAGACCTTCCTAACGTGGTCAAAATGCATCGTTTGGTAGAAGACGACGCCAATCACATGGACTTCGCGTTCGCCATAGACATCATGAGCCTCGTCTTCAACGACGTTCTTGCCGTCATGAAGAAGTATTAGCTACAAACGCTCTCCGACAGCTCGATTCCAAATAACGTAGAATAGATTTATGTAACTTAATGTTTGTGTTGGCTTCTTACTTATTCACTTATCGCGAAGCTTATAATTACTGTATATGTAATACCCAATGGATTTGCCAAACAGCTAAGGAGTAAGAATCCCTCAATCAGTATAAGCGAGAAAAATGAAATTGTATTCGGCAAGTTCCAGTCATATGCTGTAGTATATAAAGCCTGTTTTAGACGATTCAATGTTTCATCAAATTCATCAAATTCAACAGCCGAAAAGTGTTCAGCTATATAGATGGGGATGTAATGAAGCTGTAATCATTGAGAACTCATCAAGAATGTAACACTTCTTTGGGCCTCGGAGCGTTTTTAACCCATTTGTTTTCTATGGATGGAATTGCTTGAACTTTTGCAGCTTGGATTTCAGACGGCTTTTGTGTCTTTTAGTTGTGATTTTAGAAAATATTTATACCGCAGTTTTTGGCACCTGCCATGTCTAACGAATCATAAGGAAATATATACACTTGCATATCCATTTAGTTTATTCATGCATTTATGGAATGTGTTTTATATTTTAATAAAAATATTGTGTTCATTAAATTCGTCATGATGCATATAAAATGCACTGTAATTTTTTTATGTAAAGCATGCTTGTTGAGTCTACTAAAGTATATGTCAAAGATATGAATAAAGTTACCTTACAAAAAAGTATAATTTTTTGATTTTGGAATTTAGGTTTCTTTGTTGCACAGTACCGCATGCCACCATTAGGACACTAGAAGAAAGAAATTAGAAAAATTGAAATTAGAAAAACACAAGTAAACATAGCTCTAGACATTGAATGATGCCTACTAGGGTTGCTTGGAAATTTTAAAAAATGTATGTATAATATAAAATATTATTCATAAAAAATATTATATAATATATATTATTATGTATTAATATTTAATTAAATATTTTTTTACTGCATGTGACTGGTTGACTTTGCCACTTCAGATAATAAACTCCCAGAAACTCAGAGTTTAACGGATAACCCGAGCGATCTAAAATATTAAAATGGTCATCTGACTTGCATGCTTGCTCTACCTGTGCCTGACGAGCAGCAAAACACCCTGCCCACAACACCACGTTGTTTCTTCTTCGTCGCCGTCGTCGACGTCGACGCCGACGCCGACGCCGTAACCGCAGCGGACGTGATCGGCTTCGCAGGCGTCTTCGGAGGCTCCTCGCTCACCCCCACGTGCTTGGTCACGCCGAAGATGTCTTCGTGGTAGCGATTTTCATCCTAATTGACAAACGGTCCATGCAGTAATCATCATGTCTTGTTTTACTATGTGTTTATGGTTTACAATGCTTATGCTACTTACTGAATTTCAACAACTCCACTCAAAATCTTTCATGTTAAAGGATCCCACTATGCATGAATTGTTCCATTATATACTTGTAGTGTAGTGTACTAAACTATACCTTTGCCTAATCGTTTCTAACCCAAATTTCCATGGCAAGTCAAACAAGAGACTAATGCAAATATACTCCCTCACGAAAGAGAAAATATCGTTATTTTTCAGTTTACTTTCGAAGATATACTTATGAAGAAAATCAAGCCTAAAACAACACCATATGAATGTAACTGATACCTTTTAGTGACAACAATTACCCCGTACTTGGACAGCAATCCAAAGTGTCCCCAGTCAAATAGACACAGAGTTATCCGAAATTACATTGTAGTAGTCATGTGTAATTACTAATAATACTAGGTACTTAAAAAGAAATTTCGAATAAAGCTGTATTTTATGGTTCCCGCAAAAGTCATGCCTGCCGCGTAGGTTATACTTCTCTGGTTTACGAAGGGAGCATGTAAACCCAATTGTTCATAGGTAATTCCATAGTTCCTTTTCCATATCCCCATATTTTCCATATTTCCTTGTTCCATACCCCATACGTTCCATAGTTCCTTGTTCCATACCACCATCTGTTTCATAGTTCCCTGTTCCATACCCCCCCCCCCCCCATATTTTCTATTGTTCCTTGTTTCATACCCCCCCCCCCCATATGTTCCATAGTTTCTTGTTCCATACCCCATATATTCCTTAGTTCCCTGTTCCATACCTTGAGCGTGTCAATGAACAGATTGGCCTCCGCGTCGTCCAGATACCCCTGCTGCTTGGCGATGGTGGCGAGTGTCTTGCGCACTCCCTCGGCCATCGAGACGTCGCCGCACACGAAGAGGTGGCCGCCCCGCTCGGCCAGCGCACGGTACACCGCTGCGCCTTGCTGCGCCAGCACGTGCTGCACGTACGTCTGCAAGGGGTAGGTACAAAGGCGTGCGCAGGGTAAATGGTTAGATACGGCACAGTAAGGGATGGACCAAAATGGTGGTCACAAAAAGCTCACCGTTTTCTATGCCCGTGACCGCTAAAGCAAGTGTTGTGACACGGCATGGCAGCCATCGACAGCACACATTGGATTTCTATCCGAGCACACAACCAGGGCCTTCTGGGTGGAAAGCAAGTGTGGTGACAAGGCATGGCAGCCATCGACAGCACATATTGGATTTCTATCCGAGCACACAACCAGGGCCTTCTGGGTGGAAAGCAAGTGTTGTGACAAGGCATGGCAGCCATCGACAGCATACGTTGAATTTCTATCCGAGCATACAACCAGGGCCTTCTGCATGAAAATGTTTCCAATTGCAATCTTATGGCTGTGATGAATCTCCATCAAGGTCATGTCATAGCCATCTTGGTACAGTTTTGCTGGTTTTGCGATACGAGCAAACCCCAACAAATCCATTCAGATGGCGCTGGCAAGTGGCAAGGTTCCTGATGGTCTTGAAGATGTCAAATAGAGGCCAATAGAAACCAGCTTCAGCCAAGAATGCAAACTTGTGTCATTTTGTACATGCTCTTATTGCAGATTTGTTTTTCGTCTCGGTCAGCTTCCAATGTATTAATAATATGTCTGAGTTTGGAACATTGCTTTGAGATGGGAGAAACCCCTTGGCATATGAATACCTACAAAATATTTTTTTTACAGACAAACTATCAGTGACAGCCCAAAACAAAATAGCTAGTGCACTTGGCAATTTAAAAAGCTGTCGAATAATGTATGAATATTTTTTGTTTAATGGTGAGATTTTCTGCTAATTCGATATAACTGCAAAAAAAATACATTTTGAGCAAGCCTTATCATGACAAAAATTTAATCTTACATTATTTGGATGCCTTATAAATTCCCTAGTGCACTAGCTATTTTGTTAAGCGCTGTCACTGATGGTCTGTGTAATATATTTTGTAGTAATCCGTAGACCAAGATGTTTCCCCACCTTACCCCCCACCAATACCTACCCACCAAACCTAAACCGCACAAGGAGCTCGTTGATTGATCAATAAAGCTTTTCATTACTTTGGGCACCGAAGGTTCCCTGGAGAGCGCCACGAAGACGGCGTCCAGCACGCCCTCCTTGACCATCTGCATCTTCTCGTCGTGGAACAGGTCCATCGCACGGTCACGGCATCCGAAGTACAGCGTCATCGTGCCGAACTCCTCGCGTGCCTTGTCTGCGAAGCAACGACATTATTTGATTTTAATTGATTTTTGATTGATTGAAATTTATTTATTTGTTCTCAGTGTTCAGACAAAGTACAAAATGCATGAGACATACTTAGAAAGAGAATTAAAAAATACCCACATAAGCTATAAGCTTGTGTGTGAGAGAGGATGTTCTATTTCCAGCACCAACCGACAATTTCGATTGCCATTGGTTATTTTGGGGCATGTGACACTAATCACCAAACAGCAATCAAGCTATTAAATTTTTTAATCATGACTATTATGCCCTTTTTGGCACTAGTTTAAAAAAATATATATTTCAAGATTGGTTTTGAATGCAATCAAGCTGCGTTATTAGGATTATTAGTTTTGTATTCAGCTCCAGCAAAAGAAAATGGGGAGGGGGTAGGTACTGCCCTTCAACCAACTTTGATGTAAAATAATAGCCGCACAGTGATCATAAGTCGCCAATAAAAGATTCCTCGATTTGTTATACCTAATACCTATAATTTAAATTTTACAGGTATACACACAAAATGGAGCTGGTAACCTCGAGTAACCACAAGGTAACTAAAAATGTTACAAATTTACTCTATGACTGGTCATTAAATGCTCAGTATGCCTAAATGAGATGTCAGAAAGAGACGCAGTTACAGCTCTTTTGAAAATGGTTTTGGGGGAAAAACAGTCGCTGAAGGTTATTTTTAAAATGAAACAAGTATTATAATACTCGTGATATGCTATATCTGCATACCGTTTGTGATCTGTTTCAGCTGGTGGAGGCGTTGTTCCCAGAACCCCCTGAAGGGCGCGATGCCGGTGCCGGGACCCACCATCAGCACGGGCTTGCTCACGTCCAACGGCAACGCGAAGTTCTTGCCGCTGTGGATGGAGTGGCCAGATTTACGGTAACTGTGAGTGTTCTTCCTTTCAACCTGCACCAGGGCATTGTAAGCCTTCGCTCACCGACATGTTACATACTAGTTTTGTATGAATTTTTACCTAGATTTATTTCGCGGTTTAATAAGAAACAATATCATACAAGGCATAAGTTATCAATCCTTTTAGTTTTCAAGCTAAGACGGAGAGTTTTGTTCTGAAAACTCCAGACATTGCGCTGTCAATCATTCGATGATGACACCAATTTTAACGCCATTAGCGTAGCAATGGGACGCCCTGCGAATGTTGACACATTTGGCTCTTTTAAGTTCTACAGCAGCTAAGCTTCTAAACTTGATAAGAAAGTGTGAAAATACCAAAGTTAAATTTGAAGTATTGCTTCTAATTTTAATAAAGGAACTCTGGAATGCATAGTTGATAGTTGAAGTGAGAGGTGCGGATTCGTTTTCAAAGTGTAACATTCGGAAACGTGCCAAAACTCACTTCCGGACGAACAAGTAGACCGACTCGTCGACTGCGACGTCGTTGAGGTAGTTCGAGCAGACGCCGTAGTGCACGGGTCCGGCGCCACCTTCCGGCCGGAAGCTGACCACGCTGACTGTCAGATGTATCTGACCGGGATGCGCCTCCCGGCACGAACTGATGCTGTAGAATCGCGGCTGCAGTGGATGCAAGATGGTCGCCAGCAGGGCGGGAGATATTCGGACGGATGAGAACTCCTGGAGGACTTCCAGGACGGTGGGTTGACGCCGAGTCACCCATTTCTCGTATTCGATGGGGTCCTGGTGGAGAGATCGTGGCGTTAAAGATAAGCGAACAGTTCCTCATAACAGTTTAGAGGGTTTCTTCTAAAAAGCGTGTATGAGAACACAAAATTACGAAGAGGTGTGTGAGGGATTGGACATTCTCAAAGAACATTTGAAGTATCGCTTGTTTGCTGCTACATTGAATGCAGAAAAGCTAAAACCAAATCTCAAAATACAAAAAACCACCCAGGATTATTAGCATGTAATTTTTTTAAATATTTAAAAAAACCTTGAGGGAAAAAAGACTTTAAGTAGATATAAGTAGACATAAGTAGACTTTAAGTATGTATATTGGTATATTTTAACCGGCATTTATACATTAATTTGAGAGAAATATAATTTGTTCTTGAAAATGTAACGATGCTTTTAGGAGAGAATGTAGCGATAAGAAAACTAAATTTAAAAAGCGTAACGAAAATAATTTCTGAACTTTGTCCATTTTTCACTCTGACTGAATGGAACCATGCAACCAAAACACTGAGACGGAACTGACCGTCGCGAGCTGCTTGAGTCGCTGCGCATGCTCGGGCAGCGTCGCCAAGGGCTGCAGCGCTTCGAGCTGCGCCGGACGCAGCGGCGTGGTGATGTCCAGGAAGCGCGTGAGCAGCGTGCGCAGCGAGCAGGCGGGCAGCGCGCCGTGCGGAGACCACGATCCTGACATTGCGAAATGGAACACAACATTGGGGCTACAATTGTCTCAAGATTTCGTACAGCATTATAACATTGGTGTCGTAACAGCTGCAAGAATGTTAAATCATTAATTTTCTTAGACTCATGTCTACTATATCCTAACTTTAGCACTAGTTTTGAAAAAAACTATTTCAAACTGGGATTTGAATGCTAAATGAAAAGTCTCACTGGTTTCCTACTTTTCATTTAGCATTCAAATCCCAGTTTGAAATAGTTTTTTTCAAAATGTTAAATCAGTTTCACCGGCATCACACGGTGAGGAAATATTGGAAATAATAATGGAAATTGGCCAGCGCCGAACATGTTTAAGTTCCGTTACCAGGGGCAAAGCGGAAACTCCTGGGGCCTCCCTGCAAAATAACTATGTGGTCACAGGTCCCCCTGAACTGTCCCCCTCGTGAATATGTCATTAGAGAAATCATTAAAAAATCCCAAATATGGCCCCTTTTATTTAAAAATGCTTTATGATATTCTATACCAAAGATCTACGAATAGCTTCTAAGGAAATTATGTTACTTCTAGCCCAATATAGCCTACCATGCCATACCTTATTTCATTTACACTGAATGCCCGTAATCTGCAGACGGTATAGTCGTAAAACTCATTTTCGAAAAAAATATGTCACATCTCGTATTAATATGTATTTCGAGCAAGACATGGAGGCTTGCTGTCATTTTTGAAACTGTTTTCCTTTTTAAAAATAAATAAACATCTTGACCGGACGTCCCGCTTGGCCAGGGAGCTTCCATGAGGCTTTGGTCTCTGCTTTAAGCCACTATAGGCGTGCCACACAATTGCGCATAAATTCGAAACTTCAATTGCAAGGCCCACTTCTTACCTTGCCCATCAGTCTTCTCCGAGAGCAGCTGCAGAGCGACCACCTTGCTGGGGTCCAGATTGGAGTTCAGACGTCGCAGCAGTCCGTCCACCAGCTCTGCGCGGTTCTCCGGCAAGACTCCGACGTGGTCCCCTGGGAGGTAGCGCTCCTCGCTGGCCAGCTCCACCAGGATCGTGCTGCAACTGAACGGAGACCGTTAGAAATTGGGATATGCGCTTGACGACGTGATTTAAACTGGTCGATGCTACTAACTACATCTGCGCAGTTCAGTTTGGTTATTATAGTGCAGTTATGTGGCATTTTGGTCGAGAAAGTATCTTTTACAGCTGTTAGTGATGATAGTTATGTGGAATGTTAGGAGAATAACAGCCTGTTAGCAAAAATCCAGGTTCTGATTAATATTTGATGAGCAATAACAAGTAAACAGATCATTAGATTTATAACAAATCAATGCAGAAAACCCTGCGCTTATACTTCATAAATAATTCAGTACCCTCTTTGAAATAGTTGTTTTAAACTATACCGTGAAAAATTTAGTTAGTGTCGTTCTGCCAAGTTCGAATCTGCTTTGGTTGTTTGATTTAGAACTTTCGTGAACGGGTTAATTTTCAAATTTAGAGTACATTTGCCAAATTGTGTGAAATTATCAAGATGGCAAGGTTAAACCAATGGCACACGAACCTTCAACCATTGCTAGCCGGGATAAGCATCTAGCTCAGCGCTGTATGTTTCCCATGCAACGTTAAAGTATAGGCCTTACCAGCTGTGATCATTAGTCAGATCAACTCTATAACCATCATTATGTCGTTATGTATTGCTATTTAAAAGATTAAATATTGACTAGTCCATTCTAAATAAGTAAATTGTATTTTAGAAGTAGCTAAATAATCCCCTTGATTGTTTGTCGACGTGCACCGGCAAACCGGCGTCCCCCTACTCCACGACTTCGTGACCGACATCAACACCAAGTTCTTCGGGTCCCTAGTGAACCACCCCAACCCGTTAGTGCCAGTGTTTGTGGACTGAACAGCCCATGCACGATGTCCCCATGCGAGTGATTGTAATTTTCAATTTTCATGCGACAGTCCTACCGTGTGTAACAACTATACGATGATCAGAAAAGTGAAGACATTATATTTCTAGATATAATTAGATAGCCACTAAGGCATAAACAATTTTTACGCCATAGGCAACACCAGCCTATTCGATAGACAATTCAGTTTTAAGAAAACGTAAAAACGGCAACATACAATATGTGGGGCGTAGTGAGAGCTGGCACGACATACTAGTTGCCTATCCCGTACCGGAGCAGTGAGAGCTGGCACGGCATACTAGTTGCCTATCCCGTACCGGAGCAGTGAGAGCTGGCACGGCATACTAGTTGCCTATCCCGTACCAGAACAGTGTGAGCTGGCACGGCATACTAGTTGCCTATTCCGTACCGGAGCAGTGTGAGCTGGCACGGCATACTAGTTGCCTATCCCGTACCGGAGCAGTGTGAGCTGGCACGGCATACTAGTTGCCTATCCCGTACCGGAGCAGTGAGAGCTGGCACGGCATACTAGTTGCCTATCCCGTACCGGAGCAGTGAGAGCTGGCACGGCATACTAGTTGCCTATTCCGTACCAGAGCAGTGTGAGCTGGCACGGCATACTAGTTGCCTATTCCGTACCGGAGCAGTGAGAGTTGGCACGGCATACTAGTTGCCTATCCCGTACCGGAGCAGTGAGAGCTGGCACGGCATACTAGTTGCCTATCCCGTACCGGAGCAGTGAGAGCTGGCACGGCATACTAGTTGCCTATCCCGTACCGGAGCAGTGAGAGCTGGCACGGCATACTAGTTGCCTATCCCGTACCGGAGCAGTGAGAGCTGGCACGGCATACTAGTTGCCTATCCCGTACCGGAGCAGTGAGAGCTGGCACGGCATACTAGTTGCCTATCCCGTACCGGAGCAGTGAGAGCTGGCACGGCATACTAGTTGCCTATCCCGTACCAGAGCAGTGAGAGCTGGCACGACATCCTAGTTGCCTATCCCGTACCGGAGCAGTGAGAGCTGGCACGGCACACTAGTTGCCTATCCCGTACCGGAGCAGTGAGAGCTGGCACGGCATACTAGTTGCCTATCCCGTACCGGAGCAGTGATCGAAGCACGAACACAACATCGTTGATCTACCTCTTTGTTACACTCTCCGCCAGGCCGGGGTTCGTAGCGAAACCCTGTAACGCTGGCTATAGGCGGGCCGGGTTGTTGGATTTACGATGCCCTGGGGTCCCAATGCACTCGGGTGCGGGGTCCCAGGCGTCCGCGACCGCAGGTACTCTTCCTCTGTGTGGAGCATGCTACCGCACCTACCCGATTGGGGACGCCCGAGGGGTACGTGAAGGGTTCTGCCATATCATGGAGCCAGGGGTTTGGGGACCGGACACCGGAGACATCAACCTTTTGAAATTTTTTTTATCCAAGAAAATACAAAATTTTATTTATAAAATAATCATTTATAGCCATCTATTATTGGAAAGCGCTGCGACCAAAGTTGTCAAAATTGTGTGCGTATTCATATCAGAAACTTTGCAATTCGCTATAACTGATTTTAAGATGGACTTGAAAGATGTATTGTGGAGGACTCCGGAGACATCGACCTTTTGAATATTTTTTAATCCACGAAATTACAAAATTGTTTTTATAAAATAATCATTTATAGCCATCTAATATTGGAAAGAGCTGCGACCAAAGTTGTCAAAATTGTGAGCGTATTTCCATCAGAAACTTTGCAATTCACTGTAACCGAGTGTTCGATGGGTTGCTGTAGAAGTTAAGTTGTCGTTTTGGATATTTTAAACTCTAAAAGAAAATCTAATCACGTTTTTTTTTTTACTAAGCTCAAAAAATTAAAATACCGTCCAAGAGGAAATAATATTACGCCTGATTGAACACTGTTTTAACATATTGGTTCCAAAGCACTGTTCAATTGTGTTATACTTACTGCTCTCCAGATTTGTGCAGTTGTGTTTTCCGCAGAACTTTGCAGCCCTTCACTTTTCTCCCGGTAACCTTTCTCATCGCTGCAAAATGGCCGAAAAGAAGTCGTTTTCCAAAAACATATTCACTGCAGATCGATTGACCCAAACTGTACGACCTGAACATTGACAAAATGATGTATTTAATCGCAAACCAGGAGTTACTGAGTAAATGATAGCTCTAAAAAAAATATGTGTAAACTCCATGTCACGTTGAGAAGGAGAGTGAATTTGCATCTTCCTCGAAAACCCACTGCTGCAAGACACGAGCTAATTGAGTTTAAAATTTACAAGCCATGTATTGAACATTATAAAAGGCTATATTTGCAATTTTTTTTAACTCTAGCTCGTGTATAGCAACAGTGGGTCCTCCGGGAAGATGTACTTCCTCTCTCCGTCTTAACGTGAAATGGAGTTTAGTCAAGAAGAGGACACAAACTTCGAAAATCTTGAAAGATTCTCAATTGGATCATTTTATCCAAAACTTGATTTGTCTCGTAATGATTGTAATTCCATATATATATATATATATATATATATATATATATATATATATATATATATATATATATATATATATATATATATATATATATATATATATAGGGTTTTCAGCTGTTAAGAGAGAAGACAGATATATGAGTGCAATTTATTCGAATCCTCAAACAAGATAAAAACACAAATGTCGAGCCATAATTTCGGCTACAATTTCGTATGCCAACTTAGAGTAACTGTTGAAATCAAATGAGTTGCTCACCAGCCAGAAGCAGTTCTCCCCTGGCGGACACGAACCGCACCGCCTTGTCGGTGAGCCGGGTCTCGAACGCAGACACCTCTGACTCCAGCACGCTCTTGTCGACGGGGATGCTGAACGTCTTGCACGACAGTGGGTAGATCTCCGAGAACCATTTGCTGCAGCGAACAATCAATGGTCGAGAGTGACAGCACGTGACGCGTTATGCATAAAGCTGTTTGCAGCAACGGGCAACAAACTGTGTTCTTAATGTAAGACATGCCTAGATTCTTAAATCCTGGAGAGGGAAGTAAACGGTTGTCGTTTTGGTTGATTTTCGCATAAATTTCACATTCATAGGGAACATCTTCTGGCTACAAATTACTTGCACAAATTTAGAAAAAAAAACACGTGTTTTTAAAGAGCTGCGGAATGGCGGATACTATTTTTTTTTCGTCGTTTTTTTACAACTTGCAGCTGGGGGAATTTTCTAAAAGTGCCTAAAATGGCCCTTTTTGAAAATTCCCACAGCTGTAAGTTTAAAAAAAAACGACGAAAAAAAAGTATCCGCCATTCAACGGCTCTTAAACAACACGAGTATTTTTTTTCAAAATTTTTGTAAATAATTTGTAGCCAGGAGACGTTCCCTGTGAAATTTATGCGAGAAAAGCCTAGATTCTTTAACGTACGTTTTATTTTATTTTACTGTGATCTGTTTTATTGTTATACTTCCTATTTTAGCTGACAAGCTTTCTTTACATTGTGATTTCAATTCGGACAAACAATGCTCATATTGTGATATTGTGAAATATCACATACAAAATTGTATAATGTTTATAAAAGGACAAATAAATCAATACCTATATCCGTTAAAATCAGCAGCTGCTGTATTATAGATCTGAACGAGAAATTATAGGATAAACATTTATATATAAATTAAAGTGAATATTATGGTTTAAGGCCATAATCCTACAGCATTGCAATCGGTTGATCCTAGGCGCCCTCTTACCAAAAGATTGCAACTACAATCAATTTGAACAAAACCGGAAAAAATCAGTCATTTTTCTGTCCTTTTGTATGGGTTTATGATCTGATTGGAAGGATTTAATTGAAGGTGAGAAACCCTTACATGCCTATAGCGTGACCGTATGGCCATATTTTAGAAAATATTTTCTAAACACAAAAATGCACATTTAAAAATTGTTTTCGAGTTATCTCACACACTAGGGATGTAACCTTTCCTATCCAAGCACAATTTTGATTCATGAGAATGTACTTGCAATCGACTAGCCCGGGAGGAAATTTTAAATTCGTAACACCGAGCAAGCAATTCCTAAGAGCCCCCGCACAACAAATATTTTGGTGTTTGGCAATTACAGTAGCCAATCTGATGAAAATACGCCAACGAAATTAGTATCTATCTCTAAACTAATTTAGAGCTATTTAGTAAGTTTGCGGTCTAAAATCTAGAATGGCCTACCGGAAGGACTTCATTTGACCCTTCTGGTCGTCACCGACCGCGACATCCATCAGCTTCCTGGCGCCGAGCTGGCTGAAGAGTTGGTCAACTTTGAAGCCGAACGCGCAGAAGTTTGGTGGGAACGCACTCGAACCCAAAGCAAACACTGCATATCTGGGAATAAAGAAAAGCAGTCAGCTTGAGGCAAAAAGTGTCAATTATTACCTGTTGTTTAAAAATAACTGTGCTATATAAATATGGTCAGAATTAGAATATAACATTAAATCGTTAAAGAAGCTTTACCTAACTCTGCGTAAATCACCAAAATTGCTCATGTAGTCGATATCATCTTCGTTTCTCGCTCCTTCTGGTCGAGAATCTTCGTTTTTCTTGTCCTTGGACTGGTAATCTTCGATTGCAGTACTCTTGACTTGGGTAACCTCCTTATCGTCTGGCCGGAGCCCTTCGTTCCTGGATCCTTCTGTTCGAGAATCTTCGTTTTTCTTGCCCTTGGACTGGTATTCTTCGATTGCAGTACTCTTGACTTGGGTAACCTTTTTATCGTCTGGCCGAGGTTCTTCGTTTCGGGGACCTTCTTCTTCAATGCTGGTACCTACAGATTCGATCCTCATTTTGGGTGTCTGTTTGGTACTGTCAAGGGTGGTCTTCATAGCTGCTAGCTTACGTGCAAACGCCTGTAAAACACGTGTGTTAATTTATAATGTGATAAGAATGTGTTTTAAAACTTCAAAACTGAACGTGAAGCGTTAAAATTTTCAAAATACAAGGGTAATGGGGACTCACACTTCCGTTTTCGGGCGCTTCGCCGTTACCGTACGTGGAGGCTACGACCAGGACCAGGGACTCCTTGCTCAAATTGACCACGTCGTAGTCGGCCATGCACACCACCTGGATAATGCAGTTAGGTGTAAAACTCTACAAAAATAAAGTGCTGTTTGGATTCAAATTTACTTGAAGAGTCAGCGAAATGAAGACAATGGCAATAAAAGAATATTGTAGAGAGCATGGAGTTCGGAACTCAAATGATTTATTCTGGCCCCAGCAACGATCACGTAACTTTTTTTCATTCGATTTGGCTCGAAATCACTCGATTTCAAATCACTGCCCGTGTTTAACCATAGGCAGTGATATTGAAAACGAATCGTTTTGAAATCACAAAGTTACATGATCGGTCTCCTGGTTTCTTGTCTGCAAGTTTGGTCGACTCAACAAGCATATCTTTTCTTATTGGTAAAGAACTGCCGAACGTGTAAAATGCAGTAGGTACTTCATTTCGATGCAATTTATTATACCTCCTGGGGTCTGGGTAGATTAACAGTGGTGGTGAAATTGACTACTCAAGTAATTAATATCGGTTATCGCTCTGGCGAGAAAAAAAATCTGATGACCTAACATCGTTGCACTTTTCTTTGGTTTTCTATTATAAGCCGCTAAACCAGAAAGAGACGGATGTAAGTAAAGCGCAGCTGGAAAACGTTACCTAGCCTAACAGGATCGGGATACGAGCTCCGGGACCTCAGGGTTGTATCCCGGGCGGTAAAAACGTTTTTTCATGCTTAGCTTTCTCTTCCTTACATCGTTATTGTCTTGACGCTAAAAGTGATGACAGTGATGGGCATACAATGATGGACAATGATGGACAATGATGGCCGCGACCTCACCTTGGGGTTGAGTCCGTGCGCAAAGACCGTCGCCAGCTTGTTGGCAAAGATTTGCGATTTGCCCGTCTCAGTGGCGTACAGGATGGTCATGTTCATACGCCGCTGCATTGCACGCCGGTACATACCGGTACACACCTGCACAACACTGCACCAGGGAGAAGGGTTAGAACATCACACTTGGGGCAGATTATCGTGTTTTCTACGCGCTTTGGTGTAACATTTTTAACCTCATGTTACTATTATCTTTTTTAAACCAAAAGTGTATTTAGTTAACACATATTTGGAATCTTTTTGTATCGTTATTTTGCATCAATGTTATCTAGCTTGGAATTAATTTCGTGTTATCAAACCGTAATGCATGCAGTGGAGGAGCCGTGATTGCTCTGCGGGCTGCGTCTTGGATTTAACAATGGAGGAGCCAGGGTTGCTCTGCGGGTTGCGTTTAGGGGTGTCAATTAACTAACGCTCAACAAGTAATAGTAAGCGAAAGTGAAAAATAAGTGGATCAATATTTGCCAACACAATATTCAATATGTATGCCACTATCTGTGTTGATTTTCTCTTTTATTGTGCTGCACAAAAAGCCCAACGAGGGTACCTCTGGCCCTCATCTAATTCGAGCCAAGGCAATCAAGACATTACTCATTGAGTGGTACAGAACTCGAGCCGCTTCCAGGGCAGAATTTCCATCGTTCTAAATACACTTTAAACCCCACAACTGCACTCGGATTAGAAAATGTCAACAAGTCAACAAATTTACACCATTTGAATCTCGACCCCCCCCCCCCCCCCTTCCAATGGTAATTCAAAGAAAGTTTCATTCAATTATTATCACCGACCTTAATGTTCGGTTTCAAAAACCCAATGTCCATATTAAGCTCTATGAATGAACTAGTGAGACGTTTACTTATCATTCAAATCTCACTTTGAAATAGTTTTTTTTTAACTAGTGCTAAAAATAGGACATAGCAGACATGAGTCTAAGAAATAAAATAACTACGCTGCTTTTCCCAATCGCTGGGGTCAGACATGGCATGCCACTTCGTGTTGGACTTTGCTAAATAGAGAATAAGTTGATTGTTGTCAGTCCGCACCTGGCCACCTGCCTCAGCCTGAACCTGCGGGGCAAACTCGACATGGTCGGCCAGACGTGGGTCTTCCAGGCGGCCACCTGATGGTCGAACGAGGGTTTCAGATGGTACAAAGCCATCTCCTGGTGGTAGACTGACGTCAGCGATCCTGTGGACGGGAACGTGAGGTAGGGGGACGTTTCTTAGGGACAGTTTTTGTTAAAATACTCCAAGAACTATGCGGATTTGGCGGGAAAAACGAGAGAAGATAAAACGACGTTTGGTTCAACGCTTATATCACTTAAAAAGGACTGTAAGAAGGTTTACAAATTAAAGAGTTTGGGAAACGCTTCGAAAATATTTGAAGAAAGCATGATTAAAACAGGTTAGCAACACGCATCAAAATGCGATTGGTAAGGAAGAACAGAACACCGTCCATGCATCATAATCAAAGCCGGTCAGAATAAGGGTGGCGATATTATTTTTTAACGGTCGGTATCTATACTCTATTTCACGTTAAGAAATGGAGTGGATTTGCATCTTCTTCAAGGACGCACTGCTGCTAGACTCGAGCTAACAGTTCCATGCGTTACAAGCCATGTCTTGAGCCAGACAAAAGGCTCTATAGGCAGTTTTGAAACTCTTAACTCATTTCTAGCAACAGTGGGTCCTCGAGGAAGATGCAAATCCACTCTCCATCTTCACGTGAAATTGAGTATAGGGATAGCAATCGGTATCTAAGACCGTTTCGATGATAATTGATCGAGATAACAAACGGTATCGCCAGGGAAAATTTGACATAACCACCACCCAGAGCTTTCGCGGTTTTAAGTAAATCATTGGCGGAATCCTCACTTGTTAAATTTACTTATATTTCAGGATTTCATTATCACAAATATATTGTAGACCTCTTCAACTACACATTTAAGAAGATAAATGCTCAATCGTGTGTCTCGGCACAGAACATAAATGAAGACCTTACCAGACATTGGAGGGACGATCCAGACCCAGTCAGCTGGACACCCCTTGCGCGCTTTCTGCTCGTTCTCCAGATGCTGTATGAAGTTGTCCGACGCAGTGTGGTGATCTACGATGGTCACCCCATGCTGCTGGAAGCTGTACAGGACCGCCACGTTGACCTCGACCAGGGCGCGGTCCTTCCAGAGGGTCGCGTCGTTGCCGGTGTCTTCGCCCATCTCGGCAGCGACGGTCTGGAAGAAAGCGGATAAACGGTCGAATGTGAGTGGGTATACAGATATACTCGATCAAAAGTGTACCAACTAAAATCCTTATACGATTGTTAAAAACGTGAACGAAACTCATTTCGTCTATACTAGAAAAACGATAATTTAAATTTTACGCCACCGCAACTACAAAAATAAATTAGGCAAAAATAAATAATTCGTTTTTGGGGAATTTACGATCGCATCCCAAATACATGTTTACATTTACAATCAAGAGATAGTTGGGAAGAGGAATTATTTCCTAAAACTCATACCTGCTTTTCCTAACTGAGCTATCAGTATCACCCTGGTAAAAGTAACTAGTCCATGTTAGTGATTGTGTAAACACGTATCAATCGGTAGTTAAGGGCAACCGATCGATAGCTGAAAGTTAGCTACGTACTTTAATGGGCCGTGTTATCGATAAACATCGATAACTCGTCGATAACTCTACTCAATCGCTACCCTTGTTACATAACGTTTGGAAATCAGCTAACCCTCAGTTAGCATTCAAACCCCAATTAGAAATAGTTTGTTTGGGTATGGCAGATATTCTCGAATGTAGATGTAGGCTCACACTTCTTCACGGCGTGTAATGGAAGCATCAGCTCACCTCCAGAATGTTGTAGCGTTGCGGATCGCAGAGATCGCGACATCCGATCTTAGTGCTGACGTTCCACGCGCTGAACGGACACGCCGGGAACTGGACTCCCCCGCAGTCGAAGAGCATCCCCGAGACGGCGGGCAAAGCCATCCACTGGAGGCCCAGCTCCTCGAACCAGTCGAATCTGCGTGCAAAAATCATTACCATGCACCCTATCTTCTAAATCTATAGCATTGTCCAATGCATACCCAATATATGACATTGTCATATACGAAAGTTAATGAAATGCAAAAGATGAAGGCATGCGAAAGATGATGACATAAGTATTCACTTATACTTGTGATTTCGTTTTACTATTCAATAGTTTAGAGCTATACTAGTGAAGAAGCAAATGGGGTGGGGAAAACGAGTCCTCTCTGACCTTAAAATTCTGTTTAGCATAAACACCAAAGTAACTTGTTTGCTGAGCGACGTAGATTTGATCCAAAAATATTTGCCGAACCACCCTCTCATATCCTAAATCAAAATCGTACACCTACGCCATTAGTCTTACTCTAGCCATCGATATAATAAATTAATATTCCGGTGTGAATTTACTGCAAATAATCAAAACGCCTAAATGTATTGGACTTTTTTTTATTTTTAAAAGGCGATATTTAACTAATATTTCATATAACCAAAATTAACAGATATTCCATATAAATAAATATACAAAAACAGTTCTCTACTTATCTAAATAATCAAATTTTACACAATTTTTTAAAAACTTTACATATAACTATTTCAAATCTTATTTTGTAGAGTTGTAGCTAGTTGGTGCAGCAATATCTAGCAATGTCTATAAAAACCTTTAAACAATCTAGATGAGTAAGTGGGCGAAACCCTTACGTGGGGTGAATGAGCGGCACTTGTAGCACGATGTCGTCCGGGAGGTCGAAGACGTCGGGGGCGGCACCCCCCGAGGAGAGCACGAGGGGCAGGATATCCCATTTGGTACGGGGTCCCATCCAGCCCAGACGCATGCACACCTTGATGGGGCACAGGGAACGAAGTTTACAGAACAAACACGGGAGAACATGTAACTTAAACTGTATTTTGGTATACCCACAGCTTTGTACTATTAGAATGTAGAGATCTTTTGTGTCTGGGCTGATGTGAAAAGTGTAGTCTTAAAAATCTAAAAAATAGTAATGTTGTAATTGCCCCCATATGGCCATGCTTGTTCTGTGCTTGTGCTACCATTGTGATCAACGAGATGGCAAAGAATGACACAGCAAAGCACAGTGATATAATGTCCATTTAGTTAATGAGAGTAGAATATGTGGCAGAACATCAATGGACCATCAATTTATGCCGGCAAATCAGCGATTGATTCTGGAACTGCAGCTTCCATTAATTTCGAATACAAGATGTGTATAAGGATGACACAGAAAAAGTAAAAAATTATGGACTTTCTTGAGAGTAGAGAAATATTGGCGTTTACACCTTAGTTGGTAATTGAATTTTCGCCACGAGTTCTCATCGAACTCAAAAACATATACATTATTATTACCATTCTATATATCTGTTTAGATAATTTATCATGTTTAGCATGGCAATGGATTATAAACTATACAATATTACTTTTAACTAGTTTATCATAGTCTGTACAGTCCACTGTATCAAACAGCATAGGAATTATTATGCCTTATAACTATATAAATACAAAATCGAGATGACATGGTGAAGATCGAAATCAGTGTAGAGCACTTGCAATACATGTTATCTCAATGGTGGACAGCATACCTATTGTTTTGTTTTTAAATAGGATTTAACATAGAGGTTGGCCACCAGTGAGTTCAAATAAAGCTTATTTTGCAGGTGCTCTATTAAACACAAATCTTGCAACACGAAACGCTAAGCTCCATTATTCAAGCTAATGAATGAATCACACCTGACCTTCAAGTCATTTCTGGTTACCTTCGTGAAGGCGACGGCTGCAGGGTCGCCTGTCACCGAGCCATCTTCGTTCTCGTACCCCGCGTAGCTGATCAGCTGGGGGTTCCACACCCGGAAGTCGGGACGCCCTTGGCGTCGAGAGCGGAAGACCGTGATCGTGGGCCGGATGTTGCCTTCGTTGGTACTGTACACGATGTGCTGACAGATCGCGTCGAACATCTGTCTGGTAGTTTCCACACTGCGAGCGTCGAACAGCTGTTGAGGAAGGTCAATGGTATTTACGGAAACAAGCTAATCTAACCTATTCACATCCATGCCATGAATCAGCCATGAGAAGCCTATAGTACGTATCAGGTTTAGATGTCAGCAGCAAACCGGTCTTCTATTTTGTTAAAGTACAATCCCAGTGCCTCGAGGCGCTGCAAAAGAACATGAGCCGTACTTTAGTACCACTCTACTACTCTTATGGCCGGTAGTACAATATTTGTCAACTGTGGGCTAAGCGTCTAGCCCTCAGAAACAGATGACTTCCACGGCATCCCATTAGCGGTTGCCATGACAAATAACTTAACATCTGATTTAACTCTGAGTTGAGGCATTTGTTATACAGGCTCTTAACATTACATATAGTAACTTGATTAACAAATATTACCGTGAACGCAGATTTCATGAACAACTACACTAATTGCCTATTGTGAAATTTGGAGTTCTGCTGAACTTCGCCACAAATAATCTGTTTAGATCAGCTCAAATCGTGTCGCCGGACTCCAAGCCACGATTCTTATCTTAAATTTAAAAACTCTGTTTAAAACGTCCGTTTAAATTTTAATAATAGTCAAAAATTTGTTGTAATTCAAATAAGGTTGAGTGTTAAGGTATTTATGTCAATAATCATGTGGAAGGATAATATTTCATGTGTTTTAGATCCCAATGAACTCTAAAGAAGCTGATATATGACACCAGTTTGTTTCCCTTGTTTTCCATTAAAGTTGAAGGCTTTGGGGACGAGACTTAACTCGAGACCAACTACTCTTCCAGCCGAATACATAAAACGCTACACTGGGGCGGAGTCACAAGACAAGCAAGCACATCTTCCTCGGGGCACAACCAGTGATCAGGCCACGAAATCTCAACGACTTACTTTGAGTTTGTTCCACTGAATGCGTCCGATGCAGCGGCTGGCGTTCCTCCAGGACAGCTTGGCGCCAAACTCCAGCTCAGCGAACGTCAGCTCGTAGGAGCCCGTCGCTGCCACCTCCAGATCGATCTCCTGCCACCGCGTAACGTGCTCCGGGGAGTCCGCTCTGTTGGGGATCACCCTCACTCATGAACTAACAACTCCACACAAAATGCACAAAATATAAAATCAGCTAGAAACTAACAAAATGTTAAAAGGTTGATATCAAAGTTTCCCTTCTTTCAAAGTTGTTACAAATTAACATAAGATGGACTTTCATTCCAATTCTGGTTTAAAATCGCTGCTATAGATATGGTTACAGAAATTTCTAAATTTCTTTATGGATGTTTAGTAGGTATATCTGCGAATGACGATGTACTGCCAAAAGCAGTTTGGAACAAGTTGCGTTTATCCGCTCACATGAATCGTTTCGTGTTTTACAATAATTGTTCGAGCCGAGAACAAACGTTCGCGAGATTCAAACGTCAGCTTCAAAACTTCGGTCAAGATTTATTTATTTGACTTTTACTTGTTGCAACTGGAGTAGAACTCTCCGATGAACGTTTTGGCCATCTGAAGAATTTCCTCCGACGTCCGTACATCCGGGGCCGGCCCCGCCGCCGCCATCGTGCTGGCTTGGCATTGCTTTTCAGTGCATCGGGTCTGCAAACGAAAACAATTTTAAGTTAACTCCCCCTTGTCCTAAATCAGTCATTTCTTGGTTAGTGAGCATGGCTTTGTAATCAGTGATGTAGTTGTTGTTTCACAATTTTTTTAGAACTTGCTCTTACGGGAAGGGCTAGTTCAGATCAAGAGAAGTGGTGGATGAATGAAACCAAGTAACACCGAAGTCATCTCATTAAATTTCTTAGACTCATGTCTACTACCCGATCTTAGCACCAGTTTTGTAAAAAAACATTTCAAACTGTTATTTGAATGCACTAGATAGAAGTCTCACTTGTTTCCTGGCGTTTCCTTAGTAAAGTTTCGTTTTGTTTTGTTTGTTTGGTATTAACGGGAAATCTGTGAAACTTTTAATCAGCATTAAAATCCCAGTTTGAAATAGTATTTCAACAGAAGCATCTTACTTTCTTACTTAGCAACATTTAAACCAAATTTTGTTTATTGTGTTTGCTTCTGAACATTGTATACTTCATTTCACGTTAAGAAGGGGAGGGGATTTGCAGCTTCCTCGAGGACCCACTGCTGCTAGAAATAAATTAAGAGTCGCAAAACTTCCCGAAAGGCTCCGTCTCATTTTTTTCCGTCTCAATTGTCCGTCTCAAGACATGGCCCTCCTAGACAGTGTTGACACTCTTAGCTCGTGTCTAGAAGCAGTGGGTCCTCGAGGAAGATGCAAATCCACTCTCATTCTTAACGTGAAATGGAGTTTAGTTGCTTTTGAAATACTCTTGGGCAATACCGGCTCACACTTCTTATATAGACCTAGCTCTAGCAATACATTTTTATTGTTGGCAATAGATTTCATGAAAAGTAGCGCTCGCCTATTAAGTTCATCAGCAGTTATCTCTTGTATTTCATAACGTATAAAATGATAGACCCATTACTCATTCATTGATGTCCTCTAATCTGTCCTATAATCCGTCAATTAATCCTAGAAACAGATGACAAGAAACTGATTAAAGGTCAGTCCCAATCGTGATTTCAAATCTTACTCTATAAATGTGTCTACGTCAAAGGAAAATACCAACGTGCACCAAGCAAACATTTTAGCGGCAAACCAAGAAATAATCTGACACCAAATATCGCCTTAACTGTGTCGTTTCTTTGTTCAAAAATAATAATAGTCTTTTTACATGCTTCTTGTTTCTTCCTTCATTCCCTATTTTCACTTGCTTCTTCCTCTTCTTCCTCACATTTTTCACCGGTCATCCCCCACAACTTCTTCGATATCGATGTAATATATTTGATACTGAAGATTATCAGCTCCTTCTTACACACAACTCTTTCTGAATTGTATCACAGTAACTCCGAAATAATTCCATAAAGTTCGTAATAATGCGAACACACAAAAGCTCCTAATCTGCAATCACACATTCGCAAGACACTTCAAATATTTGGCAAATCCCCCCTGCAAACCCCCCTGCAAACCGTGATATTGAACTAGTGAACTCTAATCGATTCCATCAATCTTTCACTATCGACGTCTTGGACACCTTGGATTGATTGACGCGTGTGCCGGTGTACAGTTTCCGAATGCGTCTGATAATTATTGGCATTCGGATTTTCTGATTGACACCCGTGATTGTGTGGATCGGATAGATTAATCCCACTTTCCTCCGAACGTCAATCTAATTGCTTTTAAAGCCGACGGTAAAGCTCAAGCTCGATATGTCTGTGTGCTATGTTCTTATTTAAGTATGCAGTTCAAAGGTGTGCATAAAACCTTACGAAATTATGCATCGGACAAATATTTGTGTACCCGAGTTCCAAAAGGCCTATAAACACGACAAGTAATACACGTTCAAGTTCAGTGATAAAAACTGGGCCACAAGATTCACAAAAATCCAATTAGCTCATTAAGACATAACATAAGGTTGTCATACTCATGATCCAAATAACTTACCTTGCCTAATTTCTAGAAAACTACGTACTTCATAAACTTCATCCATCTGAATATTATAGGTAGGTTAGGTAGGCACATTTGTTTATTAGTTCATTTACTTGGCAAACCAACTGAAGACCATATTTATTTTATGCATTTTAGCTGACAGTTGACATCTCAACTTGCAACTTATAACTGATTGTGCAACGGTAAACAAAACCAATTTCCACCTGCTTATTATGTATCGACCCGCAGAAATAAACTATATTTTATTTTAAATGCTTGTTTAAAATGTGTTATTGAAGGATAGTATGCCGGCCCTTCGTGAATGTGTTTAGTGAAATATTGCTCAACTATAACGCAATCGTTTCATTATTACCTTCACCTTTATTTCTTTTTTACTTTTATTATTCGATATATTATTGTTATTGTGGTAACCATACTTGGATGGTTTAGAAAATAGTATAAAATTTTGCTGTATCTCTAGATCCTAGAGTATAGACTAAAGAGCTCCGCAATATGTTTTATCACTGGTGGACAGCATACAGGCATTTGCTTTTAAATGGGAATTAACATTGAGGCTGTCCACCAGTGAGTTTAAAGAAGGCTGCTGTTGCAGGCGCTCTATACGATGGGAATTTTTAGTCTAATATAAAAACAAATAAATACATAAAATTTTAACTTTCTACTAAATGGATGACTATAGTTTCAGATTCAAAAGTATATGTTCAAATAATTGCACCATAAGAATAGCATTGAATTTATTTTGCCAAATCAGTGAATAACAGGAACTGTATTCGTATTCTAATGGAAATTAAAACCTAAAACACCATAAAGCACTTACCGGAGAAACGGGCGCGGTTTTGTGGAATTGATCACACAACGTCCTTCCAGTCGAAAAGTTGGTAAGGGTCCAGCCTTCTGAGTCCATGTCTTAGGTTTGTCCTGAAATCGTGCTGATGATGCCGTCCAATCCTGTACATAACCAGCCTTACTCTCCTCGAACAACGTTCCGCTTGACTGCTAGAAGCGAAGTTGACTGATAAGCTTAATCACATTTTGTTAAGTATATAGGTATACCAATTATTTTTATCTCCCTTCATCTCAATAACTTTTCCATTCATGATTTGAACTGATATTGTAAAACCTAAACCCCTAATTTTACTCTATAAGAATGACAATACATTTCAATATATTTAAGATTCAATACAAATACATCAGCTTTATTAGTTACATTAGCTATTTTAGCTATAATATATTATTAGCTATAGCTATTGGGAATTTGTGTGAAAAACAATTATCATTTTGGGGTCTAGCTGCTTCTTATGATATACATGATAAATTATTATAATTATTTTTATATGGACATTCAATAAAACACGGTTTAAATTGAAATAAGGTACATGGCTGATATCACATACTTTTATTAAAATTGTATAAATTATTGATGAAATGCAAAATACATACGGTGTTAATCGCAGAAAAATATATCTCTAACACGTCATTTTAAATAGTAGTACAAATATTATACTATTCTTGTGACCGTTAGTGACGAGATCAGATTTTAAACCCGATTTCACAACCTTTTGTCACCGCGTTTTACAGACCGGAAGAAACCTACAGGTTAGGATTTGTGTTATTGCTTTTGTTTTTTGCTGTTTATGTATCTTATCTACTTTCTATACTCTTTCTGCTACAAGGTGTGTTTTGGTATACTTTATGTAGTATAATGCTGACCCAAGTATTGCCAGTAGTTAAAAAGGCATAATTGAATTTTATGATTATGAAAGCAGTCACATTAATAATATATAGTCGCCAGAGCGAGTGATACAGAAATAATAATAGTGTGTTAGCATACCTTAATTTCATTTTTTTTAAATCTATACTTTGATTTTTGGTGAGTGGTATGTTAGGGGTGGTGAGGGGGTGTGTTTTAAATTTATACTTTGATTTTATGTAAGGGGTATGTGGGAACACAATATATTTTGGGCTCCCTTCACCACAATATTTCGCGTTGGTATTATTAACATAAACATGGGCCATTGAAAAAGATCTAGCTCTGATATTCTCAGGCAGTGATCTGTGTTATTTTATAAGTGGATGGTCTGTCTATAGCATCGTTAATGATGGTCTCTATAGTTTATTATAAACTTACTTTTTCTTACTTTTCTAAAATATAAATTAAATATAAATTTGAGACGTGCTGCTTTCCTTTTTCATGCACTAGGAACCTAGAAGAGAATCAGTAGTCAATCAGGAAAATGTGGAAAAACAGAAAACATTTTAAAGTAAGAGATTTTTAAAAACATACAAAATAACATACAAACACATATACAGATAAAACAAAAACAAAAACAAATAAAACATACAAATAAAAATAAATATGCTTTCCCTACGAGAAAATTCAACAGCAACACAAAAAGATCCAAGTTAGTGGCGAAATTTAAATGGCAAACAAGCTACATACAACTACAACAAAAACAATAACTACACAGAATGCCCGGAGAAATTTGCAAGTAAATGCACATAAATCTTTTAAAAGATGCACAGAAACTTTAGGCACATTTGGAACGATGCCATGCTAGTGACAAAGTGCATTGCAAGAACTACTTTCCCAAGTCACACTAAAAACCACGAGAAGGTGGCTGCTGTGGGCAAAAAGCAAAACGAGAAAGAGTAAAAGGAAGGACAATTAAAGAAAAGAGAACGAGTATAAAAGTACAAAATAGAAAATGAAATTTCTAGCTGGCAAAAACCTCATGCTAAATTGTCTAATAAAGGCCATTCAATTCTCACATTAAATTTGGATCAGTATTGTTTGTATCTCAACTTTACTCCTTAGATGATCTAGATATACAGTGAAGCAATCACAATGACAGTAACAGCACAATTCATTCTCTGCTGCAATAAAAATGCTTAATACTGGAAAATATTCCCCACGACCCACGGCCGTTACAAAAAGAGATTTTTTCAGAGGCGCAGGCGAAAGGGGGCAAAAAACACCTTCAACCATTGACTTTTGACAAGAAAGCAAACACATTGCACTTATTTATCATTACCACTCACCTCTCTTATCTTGAGTTTCATGTCGACAAGGTTTAGCTAAAGTCTTACGTACAAATTGCCTGAATGTTTGTTATTCTGTATTCATTATTATATTCAGATTTTTGTTTCTCAGTTTGGTAGGTATTGAAGGATCTTGATACAAAACACAAACATATACACACAAGTTCGACAAAGTTAGACAGAGTTCGACAGAGTTCACCATTTTGACACACGTTATACATTAAACACATGTGACATTTTGACAGTCTATTCGAAGTACATCCGTTTATGGACAGACGTCTGCAAAGGACGTATCAAATTGCCCCTACCTCCAGAACAACACAGCACTCTACTGATGACCCCCGCTTTTTTCTTCCGGCCAAGAGACGGCACTGCCTCTGGGATTTCCTTCTTGAGCGTCCCATGTTGGGTCACTCCGAAGATGTCCTCGTGGTAACGCTTCTCTTCCTGAATTAAGAACGCACATCAGTGGCATGGAAACTGCATGTCGTTTAGGGTAACGTCTCAAAACTCACTGGATTTGATGAAAAGATCCCTTTAAAGCAGCCTTAATCGGTTACTGGACTGGATGAGCATGTCGAAATCTAGACCTTTCTGACGCAGCAAAATAATTGTACAGTGATGGGGGTTACTGGACTTGAACTTTTACGAGCTGTAGATTTTACTGGAAGCCTAACGGACCCAGTACACTCAGTAACTTTAGGATCGCTACGTTTTTATAGACATTTGAACTTGGCGAAGATAAACGCACGAAGAAATCAAAGTAAGGTTTCGGTTTCGGTATAGCTGGAGTTGTATGGAAAGCAGTCTCAAAGTTTCTACTTGTAGCAGAGAGCTTTTTTACCCTTGAAAATTGTACGTTATCTTTCCAAAAGCTTATTGATTCGTTTCAAATTTACAAAAAAAAATTTAGTAGAATATCAAAACTTTGAGAGGCTGGTCTCTCGTTAAATGGCATTTCTATATCCTAATTTGTATATAATTAGTATAATGATTAATCCATAAATGCCTTCCCCAAAAAGGCTATTCCATATGCTATGAAGTACGCATGACTTCCGTTGCTAGAAAATACGCATAGCATATGTCCAACTAAGATTCAGACGAATTCTTACCAATCTTACAGGCAATTTTCCGGTCACACGTTCAGTCAAGAATAACAGCCAACGATCTAAAAATCGACTTGAAAACAACCCTCTCTGGCATACCTTGAGCGTGTCAATGAACAGATTGGCCTCCGCGTCGTCCAGATACCCCTGCTGCTTGGCGATGGTGGTGAGTGTCTTGCGCACTCCCTCGGCCATCGAGACGTCGCCGCACACGAAGAGGTGGCCGCCCCGCTCGCTCAGCGCACGGTACACCGCTGCGCCTTGCTGCGCCAGCAGGTGCTGCACGTACGTCTGCGGGAGATTAATGGGTATCATTGGTTATATTATTGCTGAAGTGTGCGTCGTCATTTGTTTCGGTTTTTGAATGGTATTGGGAATAATGTCCAGATGTGACGTGTATCCATTTATTTAGAGGCGTGCCCGGGCAGTGTTGGACTGGCTACAAAAGGGCCCTGGCGGTGAGGAGATCGCAGGGGCCCCCGTCACCATTCTCAGTGGCGTGGCGTAACTAATCGATTCTCTCAAAAGGTTATCGCCTTTTATGAAAACCCATTCTCTAAAAAAAAGTTATCGCCTGTGGGGGCCCCCGTGGACGGAAAACTAGGGGCTCCCGCGGTCAAATAGTTCGGGGCCCCGGCGACGATTGCCGCCTAGCCGCCCTGGCCAGTCCGTCACGGTGCCCAGCAATGATAGGTCGACACGGCATCGGCAAATCTAATGTTTTGTTGCACCACATATTTTTCAGGTAGGTACACTTATCTAGATTTTAGGTTGCAAGAATAAGTATCCAGAAATAAGATTATTCTACTATAGGTTGAGATTACAATAACCGATTATTTTGCTTTCGTCTGACGGGACAGCTTCATGACAGCTGAATAAATTTTCATAAGAAGGAACCTTGCTACTTGCCAGCGCCCTCTAAATGGATTTGTATCGATTTGCTCGTATGCCATAAATGTTTCTAGGTGGCTTTGACCGCTAGCACGATTCGAACGCCAACATTTATCGACTCTGCCATTTTCCACTGAGAATGCCCTGGTTGCAGGCTCAGATATAACGTCAAGAGTATAACTGTTGTGGTATCCTACATTTGCTCTGGGGTGCGATTGTGTAACTTTATTTCGTTCGATTTGGCTCGAAATCACTCGCTTTCAAATCACTGCCCGTGTTAAACCATAGGAAGTGATATTGAAAACGAATGGTTTTGAAACCACAAAGTTACACAATCGCCCCCCAGGTCTCGCGAGTCTGGGCGTGCCCTGACTGTGATCTTCGATCACAGCTCTGGTAAGTACAATCGTGCTAGCCTTACCTTACCACCGAATGGTGGACTCTATGATATGAGATCCCCAAAATGTGGCAAACTCAAATGAATTCTAGGGTAGAAAACGATCTGGGGTTTACATCGTTTTTACAACTGAGAAAGCGTCAAAAGAAATTCTTTACATGTAATGGATTCTTTTAAGCCATACTTATGGGTCCCTTCGTTCGCTTTTCATTGCAGCTGGACAGCATCTAACCTCTCCTCTGCACGCGCCTAGCATAATATGTCTATAATATCTTCATGGGAGTTCGTTCCCATCCTATGCATCTGAACTTTTATCAATAACGCTTCCGGCCTATTAAAAACATCGGTTCTTTCGGGTTTTTTAAACAAAGATCATGACCAAAATTGATTGTAATATAGCGAGTAATTTTTTCGTTTGCAGATGATTTTAAATTCAAATGCTACAAGACTAGTGATCACGTATAACACTTGCGAAAGATTCTCTTAACACAAGCAAGTCAACGTTATAAATTACAAGAAAAAATTGCCCCGTTTCTATTCTATAGGATAGTAACAGTTCGCATGAACACTTACAAGCCCGAACTAGAGGCGTTTCTTTACCTTGGGCACCGAAGGTTCCCTGGAGAGCGCCACGAAGACGGCGTCCAGCACGCCCTCCTTGACCATCTGCATCTTCTCGTCGTGGAACAGGTCCATCGCACGGTCACGGCATCCGAAGTACAGCGTCAACGTACCGAACTCCTCGCGTGCCTTGTCTGCGAATTACGATGCCAAAGTGTTTCAAAATACTCTGTCCATATAGGGCATATACTCTCTGCTGTAGCTCTGGTGTCCTTTTTGGATGCTTTTGACCATCTATAAACTGGATTTCTGTAGTTTAGGCCGTTCTTACAAGCGCCTAAAGTCAAGTTATCTGTCATGGCAACCGCCAACAGGATGCCGTGAAATTTATCTGCTTATGGCTAGACACTTGACCCAGGGTTGAAAATATTGCAAAAGCAGGTATAACTGTGATTAAGCCATGCAAAACTGGCTACATGCAAACTGCTGGGGAAAGTATATTACAGTGAACACACTCTGGCTCCTTTAATATCCACAAAGCGGGGCTATCATAACTCCAGTGATTGATTAGTTATCACCATGTTGCAACCAATGAAATGCTGTAAACGCTGAGTTAGATTAGCCGTTTTCTTTTAATCCCGGGGATTTATGCATTAAACTTCCTTTTTTCATCCAAGCTTACAATGCTGATGTGAATAAAACCAACCTGAGTTGACCTGTTTGAGCTGGTGGCGGCGTTGTTCCCAGAACCCCCTGAAGGGCGCGATGCCGGTGCCGGGACCCACCATCAGCACGGGCTTGCTTATGTCCAGGGGCAACGCGAAGTTCTTGCCGCTGTGGATGGAGGTCAATTTCAGAAACGTCACTTAAAACTGCAATGGGCGCAGCTATCAAAATTCTTTTATAGTTTGCGGGTTTGGTAGAAACACCTATAGAACCTAGTTGAAACTGACCATTGCCTCATTTAGTGCTAGGCGAAAAAGCTGAAGTACAATTTCAGCTTGGTCGAAGTATGGTACGTTAGCTCACAAATTGAACCTCTGTGAATCACGTGACCAAATCGCAGATTGTTATTTGCTGATTGCAAGCTAGACTTTTTAGCATCTGCTTTTTCGCCTAGCAACAAACGAGGAGTGATAATTACCTACTACAAGCAATTAAGAGTGGTGGTCTCTGCCTGTATAAATAGTTTAACACAACTATAAGAAGATAGAATAGAAATTAGCTAGGAATTCAGTATTGAAAAGTCAACTTATTGTTACCTAGTTATCTGTTTCACACGTTCATGCATATTATCCTCTTCGATTACCTTGTGTTGCCATCACTCGGCACTTTTTATTATATGCAAGCTGGAAATGGTGGTTAAAAGTATAGCCAAGCCTTAGCGTTTCTCTGGATTTTACTCACCAAAAAATGAGGACGAGAAAATTCTCCGACTCAATAAAGTGCTTTACTCACTTCCGGACGAACAAGTAGACAGACTCGTCGACTGCGACGTCGTTGAGGTAGTTCGAGCAGACGCCGTAGTGCACGGGTCCGGCGCCACCTTCCGGCCGGAAGCTGACCACGCTGACTGTCAGATGTATCTGACCGGGATGCGCCTCCCGGCACGAACTGATGCTGTAGAACCGCGGCTGCAGTGGATGCAAGATGGTCGCCAGCAGGGCGGGAGACACGTGGACGGATGGAAACTCCTGGAGGACTTCCAGGACGGTGGGTACGCGACGATTTCGCCACTTTTCGTATTTGTTGGAGTCCTGTGGGATTTATTAAGACGTTGAAATTAAAATGATTAAATATTTTCAGAACTGTTGCTGTCAAGTTCTTCATTGCCATCTCGATTTACCACTCAGGTATACATAAAAACAACAGGGACATTTTTTTTCGAAATAAATGTCACATTGGTGTAAACATCTATATATAGCAACACTAAGCATATTACCAAGCAAGTGACTTTTGAAAATACATATAAGTACCTAGCTGTCTAGCTCCGGAAATAAATGACTTCTTTCAAAGGCCGAGTAATTATGAATAATACCGCATAATGTATCGTCGAGTCTCTACACACAAATAAATGAACTGACCGTCGCGAGCTGCTTGAGTCGCTGCGCATGCTCGGGCAGCGTCGCCAAGGGCTGCAGCGCTTCGAGCTGCGCCGGACGCAGCGGCGTGGTGATGTCCAGGAAGCGCGTGAGCAGCGTGCGCAGCGAGCAGGCGGGCAGCGCGCCGTGCGGAGACCACGTCTGCGTCGTGCCTGCGCGAGGGGGAAATGCGCAGTGCAAAGGGTCAGAAAATGAGTTTGTTTTGATATTTTTACGGCTATGATTGTGACTCAACCGCCAATCGTAAAGGAGCGCTGCTAGCGCTCATCAGTCTCAAACACACACCAACGAAAACCAAAAGCAGCCAATGCTTTTAGGTATTTTGGGTTACAGTAGCCAGGATCTACTATCATGTTTAAACGTAGAGCAAACTCTTAGCTCGGTAGCCCAGCTTTGAAGAGCTTTGAAATGAGAGACTCCGCAATGTTGAATAGACATGAAATTCGAAAGAACGTCTGAAACTGCAAAAAAAATATTTTTTATCAAGGTGAAATTGCAGCTTTCTGTAAAAACCATATTCAACGGTACAACATACATTATTATGATTTTTTTGGGGGAAATAGTTATATACTTTACTACCATTGAATGCCCTGCGTGAAATGTCTTTTTAGAGTATGAAAGGATTATCAAATTCAAAATGTCTCCTGTATTTCTATTTGCGATCTATATTCATCTAGCTTTAAATACTAGTCTATACTCTTTTTCACGTTAAGAACGCTAGTATTGTTCTGCAGACTCCCGCCAGTGCGCTGTCAATCATTCAATAGATTTTACGGTTCAGGACCGGAGACCCTTGCTTGCGAACCCTTTAGCGGAACAATGAGACGGCCTGCGAATGTTGAAGCCTCTGGCTCCTGCCTACCAACAGGGTCTCTTTGACAGTAAAACACCGCTAGCGTTCTCAACGTGAAAATGAGTTTAGCTTAACTTAAAGGCTCTTGACGAGAAGCAATCCATTCTCTATTAATTGGGTGGTATGGTAATGGTATTGATATTGTATGGTATTGAATGGACGGTATTGGTATTGGATCATTATGGATGAATTGATATTGGATCAGAATCGAGAGAACAAAACGTCTTGCAAGCGACGTCAATGTACCTAGTGCAGTGGTCTTCTCCGAGAGCAGCTGCAGAGCGACCACCTTGCTGGGGTCCAGGTTGGAGTCCAGACGTCGCAACAGTCCGTCCACCAGCTCTGCGCGGTTCTCCGGCAAGACTCCGACGTGGTCCCCTGGGAAGTAGCGCTCCTCGCTGGCCAGCTCCACCAGGATCGTGCTGGAACTGAACGGGGATGTTATGACGTTTCTTACAACCGAAATGGGAGGAACACGAAAGTTGGGTTTATAGCTAGCAAAGTCAGTGACACAGTCATGAACAATGGCTCTAAAACAATCATAGACACCATGGCAGAGTCGCTAACATGACGTCATTTACTTCCAGAGTCGTTAACACCAGCGAACATAAAAAGCTAGGGAACTACTTTAAAATCACTTTTGGAGTGAACACAAATATAGTCTATGCCTATGTTAGTAGAAACTACGCGAAATCTTGTCGAACCTTAGGCCATCAAGTAGGCACTCATTACTTTCACAACTAGCTGATGATAGTGCCGGCGGGGAGCCACTGTGTGTAAATTCAATCTGTTTCACTCGCTCTACCGAGCATTGCTACAGTCTTGTCAGTACAGTCGCCGGTACAGTCTAGTTAGTACAGTGAATATTGGTAATAATTCCACAAAATGCCAAAGCGAATTAGCGACCCCCGGGACACTTGCAGGTATCAATTATTCTCCCGAAACTGGTGTTGTGTAAACTTTATATGTGCTAGTACTCTAATTAGTAAAAACCAAAGAACTGTGATAGGTACAAATGCATATTTGTGTAAATTCCTCCTATGCCGATTGACCATACAAGTAGCACTCAGCAATTAGCCTCTTGCTGTTGCCTTGTGATTCTTCCTGACAAGCAAGGACACTCTCCCATATAAATACATTATACTTCATGCTTCACACATTAAAATGCATATTTTCGATGTATTTTCCAGTGCCATAGATAATTTTTGCTGTGCGTTTCCCACATTCAATATCATGAACTTCGACGCGCCCCTTAATGCAACCCCCAGATCAATCATCACGGCACCTCTACCAAAAAGAGATTTTGTTTTCTCAGTCAATACTCAATATGACCAGTAAATGTCGGTTTTCATGGATTTCATTCGAAAATGAGGTGTCTCACTTTGGTGTGAATAAGATTGAAATCCCATGAATGCAACCCGCAAAACAAAGATCACGGCACCTCCACCAAATAAGTTAACTGCATTTCCTGACGGAAAGCTTTGCGTTTGTATCTTGCTTGTTATTACTTGTCTCTCTTATATTCAACTGGTAGATTCTCTAGGATATTATATATTGACAGCTGTTTTAATAATCAAAGTCACTTACTGTTGGCCGATCTTGTGTAGGTTAGTTCGACGGAGCAACTTGCATCCCTTCACGTTCTTCCTCGATGCTTTAGACAAAGCTGCGAGAAAAGAACAAAGAGCATTGTGATATTTTAGTGCTAGATTAAAATATGCCAAGCCCCAAGGTATACTCTGAATTACTCGCTAAATCAGCGTCTTCGTTATTTCACAACGACCAAAAAATAAGTGCGAAGATTTAAAAATAAATACTGATCAACAGTGGCTTTTGAATGTACATGCCTAATTCCCAGATGTTTCTTTAGCTGTCTTCTTAGCTCGGTCGTCAAGCTGTCCAAGGGTTAACACTAAACAGTAAGACTTTACCTAGCATTCACCCAGTTTGGAATATTTGGTTTGAAAACTAATGTAAAGTTTCGTCTAAAGAATTTTGAGTCATGTCCAATCATAACAAGTCTTTGTCGCATGTCAAATACTTGTATTTAACTGTAAAAAAATTTTAAAAAATAAAAAATAACATGTATGAATTAATGTATTTCATGATGAGCCTCGTTGCTTGCAGACTCCATCAAAGTTCTTACATGCTTCCAGCAGTTCCCCCCTGGCGGACACGAACCGCACCGACTTGTCAGTGAGCCGGGTCTCGAACGCAGACACCTCTGACTCCAGCACGCTCTTGTCGACGGGGATGCTGAACGTCTTGCACGACAGTGGGTAGATCTCCGAGAACCACTTGCTGCAGCGAACAATCAATGGTCGCTATTCTATTGCAGTCGTGCTTTAACTTTTCATGAAGTTAATAGAACAGGTGACGAAACATTGGTACGAGAGTGATAGCGGAAACGCATCACGTTTTCTTGCCCGAGGATTGAGCTCGTCGGATTCTAATTCGCAGTGTGTAATTGTGGGGAAAAAACTAGCGCTAGTTAAAAGTTATACTTGATTCTCTAGTATACGTTATGTAGTTTTAGTGTCTATAATTGTGTGGATGCTTTAAAAGACGAACTCAATTTACCAAATATGAACCATGCACTAATCTTTGCCTGCAAGAGGATGGAGCGCCTTCCTTTGCACAGTAAAAATATAATATTATGTTGTTCAAAATAGGGTAAATGCTGTTAAAATAGGTGTACGATTTAAATCTATATCAATGGACAGATTCACATGTGTCACTAGAAAATTACAATTGAACTGAACTTTTAATAGCTTTATTCATTGAGGAATACATGACGGCTTTTATAAGTAATCTCATTCTACGTGCAATTTTGACCACCGATATTTGCTGTTAGAAGAAATTGTAAATCAGCAGCACACAAAATTTCCACTCAAATTTGACTTATTCTATCGACGAAATTTAGACGCGCAAATTGAGAGTTTATGGTAGTTTTAAGTAGGTATGATTTGTTGTCTTACCGGAAGGACTTGAGCTGTCCGCTGAGTTCGTCGCCTTCGGCAACGTCCATCAACTTCTGAGCGCCGAGTTGGCTGAAGAGTTGGTCGATTGTGTGACCGAACGCGCAGAAGTTGGGGTAGGCACTCGAGCCCAGAGCGAACACGGCGTATCTGCGAGGTAAACAAGACATCAATGTTGATGGTCAAAACTTTACTTTTCAATCCATCTTTAGGTACTAAAAGCCAATACATAACTGCAGCTTGTATCAGGTTCTTTTGTCGGCACAAAACCGGTCGTCTACAATGTTACAAAATAGACCCAATGCCTCCGAGGATATTAAATCGCAGTGTGTATTTCAAACCCGTCTCGTGCTCGGCCTCTCAGAGCGGTTCGGGATCTGACGGGCTCTGACGGGCTCTGACAGGCTCTGACGGGCTTGGACGGGCCCAGCCGTGAGGGCTCGAAAGCGCGAAAAAAGCGAAATATCCACCCGCAATAAGTATATTTGCAATAATACTTGGCTTAGAAAATTCAGATAATTTCAGTGTTATGAGTATGTTCATGGAATTTCTTATCTAACCGGCCACATCAAATGTGTGTGTGTGTTTTTTTATTGCTAATCATGAATGTGCTGATAGATTTTCCCATTGATTTGGGACATAGCCTAACACTGGAATTCATGGATGATTATAAAATAACGACCTAATTCATAATTTATGTGGGTTCTGATATATGTCTACACTAAGTCCCGAATGCAGAGACGACACTGAGTGCGCACTCACACTCAGTGCACACTTAGTTAGCATGTTCAATGATAAATTGTCCCCAAAGTGTGCACTGAGTGCAGATCAGCAGACTCAGTGTCGACTCTGCATTCGGCCCTTATTACTGTCCTGTCCTAATTTACAAAACATGGTTTGAATTCGCTTACTTGACTCCTTTCAAAATGGTGGATCTTTCTTCGTTAAGTTTGGCCAGGTGGTCCATGATGATTTGGTCGCTGTTTTTGGTCGCTGTCGATCGTTTCTTCCCATCGCCCACTGGCTTGCCCCTCATCAACGCCAGCTTTCTTGCAAATTTCTGAAACCGTAATAAAGTATGTTGAGGTTGAATGTTCGCAAGTTATGCGAGACATTTTCTTGTTCTCCTTTCCGTAGTATAGCGTTTGGAGTTTGGTGTAATTTTTAACTGATTCCGCCGTCCAATATCTTTCAAAAACGGTTTACTATCCAATCTTACAGTGCGCTGTCAACATCATCGACGAAATATGTGAGATGCCCGAGATGGTTGATATGTTACATCGGAATTTTAACAACTAATTTCGACTACGTAAGCCATAGACTTTGAAAATTCGCATTATTTGAAAGTCGAAAAACTATAATCAATATTCAACATGGTTTTTCGCCAGTAGAGCACTTTCATGTCTAATTTTCATTGGCTATAATTGGTTGTAATATTGGTTGAAATAATTAGAAGCACTAACCAACCAAAGGAAATTGGACAGTGCTTTTTCGTTTCAGACTGGCGAACAAACCTCAAAGAGACCGTTACGAAGTGTTTGAATTTCAAATATCGAGATGCAGCTTACCAGTCCGTTCTCGGGCCCGTCGCCATTGCCGAAGGTCGAAGTGACGACCAACACGAGCGACTCGTTTCGAAGTTCGGTCACATCGTAGTCGGACATGCACACCACCTGCCAAATTGATAGCCATGTCATTATACTTACTATATAGATTGTTGGGAAAACTTTGAATTTTACCAAAAAAGTTGTATCTGCACGAACGCAAATATAGTAGGTAACCCCACCTTAAAAGCAATATATTATTTGAACAAACTAATACATTGTAATTAAATAATACAACTTCATTAAAATCATGTCGAATTTAATTGCAAACCGATAGCGCGGTCCGCTGTAAGTTTTCAAAATAAAACAACCAAACAATTCATTTTCCATCAAGCCACTCTCAGCACGTGTATTTTTTATCCAAAATTTTACGTGAATATTTGTAGCCAAGAGATGTTCCGTTTTAATGTTAAATCTACGCGTAAATCGGCCAAATTGGCTATCGCTTAGTCCTCTCAGATTCCTTCACTTCTCCATCAATTTGATAATTACGAAATATATTTCGAAATATATTTCGTATAAAAATGGTTTCTAATCACCGAATTATATAGAGTTACAGAACTCAAATCAATACAGAAGTCTGTTAAAAATCTAGTGGTCTGTTCACTTGTTATTTGCTTATATAAAACCCATTATTGTTTTGCTAAAATACTGTTAGTTTCTCAATACCAGGCGCTGATTTCACGGTCAGCATTTCCGCAAATGCGTACGTTCCCCGTCCCCCCGCCCCCCTTCAAGAGTATCTCGGAGGCCCCTGCACTTGCGAAAAAGATGTGAAGACGTGTTTAGGGAATATATTTTTTTCAAGGTACATCGATATTTTTCAAAGTCAATCTGATACGAGGCGATGACCTTTTTTTGGGAAAGGTGGTGGGTGGAGGTTTTTTTTTAAGGGAAAGTTGGGGCCCCGGCGATAGTGTGTGCCGACCACTTTGTAACATATCATTCATCCCCATCATTATAAGATCTTTCACTAAGTACGTTATTATAATTTCATCACAGGACAGGGACTTTCACTTTGGGCTTAGAATGTACACATCAGCCCGCCCATTCATTTTCAATCTACCTATTAGGCGATTCTCGCCCTGCACCCCGCTGTCAAGGCTAGGGGACAGGAAGCAGACCACCTCTTTCTCGGGAGGGTATTCAAGCAGTGGGTTTTTGTACCTCGAGCTGAGCACGTCGGTCCGCCGAATGCCAGCCTAATATCGGTATTTTGTTTAGTGTTTTGTGCAACATTCTACCCAATCAATAAGTGTTTCATATTGGCGCCCAACGTGGGGCGCCAATATGCATATAACTTTTTGACCCTTAAATCCGCGCCTGCTTTATAGGCCACTAAAAAAACAAGCACTTACTGAGAGTGATTGACGGCATACGAGAAAAGAATTGAGCTCACCTTGGGGTTGAGTCCGTGAGTGAAGATCGTCGCCAGCTTGTTAGCAAAGGTATGAGACTTGCCCGTCTCAGTGGCGTAAAGGATGGTCATGTCCATACGCCGCTGCATTGCACGCCGGAACATGCCGGTACACACCTGCACAACACTGCACCAGGGAGAAGGGTATGAGACGATGGAAGACACTTACAGGCAAACGCATTTAAAGTGAACGTTATAATAGTAAAAGATCTTAGTAAATAAAAAAAATTGCATTTTTAGGACAAATATATCAGTTATCAGTTTCGCCCCTCCAATATTATGTTACTTTTATGCAGTGCTTTTTTTGTAAAGATATAGGTGCCGGAACGCCAATTTTCATAATAGAAAATGACCCTTTACCCCCCACCCCCATTCACCTCCGCCAATAAATGACAATCTGCTTTGCGTGTGATGTTTCGTTAATACTCAAACTCGTGAGTTTGTGGACATAATGGAGAAATAACCAATCAGGCACACGAAAAACAACATGTACGCACTAAACCTTATTACACGGTTAGTGTCTTCGCCTTTTCCTCCTGGACCCACTGCTGCTAGACACGAGCAAATAGACGTTTCAAAACTGCCCATGGCCATAGAGCCTTTTTTCTGGCTCAAGACATGGCTTGTTAGTTTTCAAACTCTTAGCTCGTGTCGAGTAGCAGAGGGCCCATGAGGAATGTGCAAATACACTCTCCTTCTTAACATGAAATAAAGTGCTGGATTTTTCCAGCGATCGGCGAGCTCAGATATTCCCGCCGGTGTTGATTTTTTTAAGTGTAGCGAAATGAGGTGCTGGAACGGCGTTCCGGTGCGTTCAGGCACAAAAAAAGCACTGCTTTTATGGTACGAAACAGTAAAACTGCATTCTGGTTCTCTGCTTTAGAGTTTTAATTTTATTAACTCTTAAGCGGGGGTCCCGTCAGTAAACAATCACAAAATATGCTTTACGTGCGATTCAGTTGCAACTTCAATTACTCCCAAAGTTGAATAATAGAGTTGTAAATTAGCATAATATTTCATTATTTTTAAGCCTGTCAGACTTCTCAAGCAAACGAATTTACCCAACTACTTCGCCTGCTCACCTGGCAATCTGCTTGAAGGTAAAACGTCGAGGAATTCCTGGCGTTTTTGCCCAAGGATGCGTCTTCCAGGCAGGCACCTGATAGTCGTAGGAAGGCTTCACGTTGTACAAGGCCATCTCCTGATGGTAGACAGACGTCAGCGACGCTGTCGACAATAACATGCAGTCAATTAATGATTTCTATGTCAAAAGCTTCAACAGTGCTTATTGATACAGCGCTCAAAACAGGATTCTATTCACAGAAAATTTCCTGACTACTGAAAACATTTTCATGAACCAAGAGAGATCGGATGGCGCGAAAATTGTTTAAAAAAAATCGTGCAGCCAACTGAAGACGTCGTCCGCTAAATTCGTTAGTTGTTACTGTAAATACAACTTACAACTCGTTCCGCGAAACCCTCTTCACGAAGGCAAGAGTAACATTAAAACTTAAGGTTATTGGTGTGGTGTTTGGTGATTTAGCTTTATTTGAACTTTCAATTGGTATTTCGTGGTTATAAATCACACAAATTGTTACTAAAAGTGTGAGGATTCCGTAGACCCTGGTTTCGTCGCAATCGGACAACAGATGTGGCCACAAGTTAGTATCCAGTAGGAGGTAAATTCGGCTTGGGAAGCGGCCCCAGGATACGCACAATAATACGACGCAACAAATTTTTTATAGCTTATACAATGCTTGAAAATACTAGATAAGTGAATATTTTCGAGATTTGCAAACACTCAATTTGTTGCCAAAAGTGTGAGGATTCCGTAGACATGGGCTTCGTTACGATCGGACAAAAGGTGTGGCACAAGTTGGTATCCAGTAGGAGGTAAAATTTGAGCGGGAAGCTGCCCGAGTACACGCTCACACCAATAGTCTTAACGTGACCGTTATTTGTAAGGATTTATCCTAAACCAATCCACAAATTTCCCAACTCACACGACATTGGAGGCACGATCCAGACCCAGTCAGCTGGACACCCCTTGCGAGCTTTCTGCTCGTTCTCGAGATGCTGTATGAAGTTGTCCGACGCAGTGTGGTGATCTACGATGGTCACCCCTTGCTGCTGGAAGCTGTACAGGACCGCCACGTTGACCTCGACCAGGGCACGATCCTTCCAGAGGCTGGCGTCGTTGCCTGTGTCTTCGCCCATCTCGGCAGCGACGGTCTGGAAGGGAAGGGGTGCTTTCAATGGGCTGGACCAGGCTGGACTCTCGATAACGTGGGATGCGTAAGAAACAAATCTGTTATAACTTTGAACAGACTCGAGCTTAAATTCTTGGGTAATACTGGATGGGAAATTGCCATTCTAAAATTATGGACAAGGGTCATCAGACTCAGAAGAGGACTAGTCGAGTGTATTCTATCATCTACAGATTATTTAGTGGACGTCGTGACTGGCTCAAACTGTGGGTTATTAAACCGTTTGATAATGACATAGGTTACTTCTAGTTACGCAACTAGAGTTCAAAGATTCAGCCAATCGTAGCCATCATCAGCCAATAATTCAATCACGCGTCGTTTTGTATATGAGCAGTTATTGCGTATAGGTATTTGTTTATCGCATGCATTAGATGTGTGCTGGCTGAATGTAGTTTTGCTTTGCAATTTTTGGTACATGACGACACAAGTGGATGAAACAAGTGCACAGAGAACAAAAGCATCGAGTGTCCGCGATTCTCTGGTGGAATGTGTTGTAAGAATTCCATAGCATGGCTAAGAGTGGGCCAATATCCACCGACCATTGCTTATGGCGTGATTTAATGAAAGTACGTAGGTGTTTTCAGTTAAATTAGAAATTTATATGCACTAATATGACTTACCGATAGTCAATCTCTCTGCCACAAGCCAGCTATATATTATGCTGATTGCTGAGACCGTCTTATGCAATACAAGTGTGGTGTGGTGTGTTGTGGTGCAGTGTAAGGGCTTTGGTATTTAAGTCACAAGTGCATATGTCGAGAATAACATTGTTACTGGTTTAAGCAGAATATTCCAGTATGCAATCCCTTATCCGACCCGACGAAGCAATCAGGAGGTCCCTTGTTCGCCCATCTTCGGGTCCCTTCCCAAAAGGCAGATGTGTGACATAAGATTTCATTCGAATCTCACCTCCAAGATGTTGAAGCGTTGAGGGTCACAGAGGTCTCGGCATCCGACCTCGGTGCTCATGTACCACCCGTTGAAGGGACACGCCGGGAACTGGATTCCTCCGCAGTCAAACAACATGCCGGACACCGCCGGCAAGGCGTACCAGCGAAGACCCAGCGTAGCGAACCACCAGAATCTGTCGAAAACCGCCAACAATTTTTGAAAAACCAAAATTATATTAGTCAATTCTCCGGGAGCCGTCTCAAATGACTGTTTCAAGTCACAAGAGCCTATTTCTAACAACCAGAACCTTATTTCAAACCTTCGGAACCGAGTTTCAAAATACCGAGAGTTCAGTTCCACGAAGAAGCTGGTTACAAAACTCCGAGGTAGTTTGCTGGAGATTGCAGACAAATTATTATCCCCCTATGTTACCTAAATATCTAGTTTTGTTGATGACCATTGCCCCTGTTGCATTTACCAACAGATACACAAAGCAATTAAACAGAGCAACGTGAATTTCTGCAGATAAATAACCATGGTAAACTCTAATTATTACAAGATTTGATTTTCTGTAATTATCAAAAAGAGCTGCTAGAATACTGTGCAATGAATAGAACAGACGGAAGACGAAGCTGGAAAATTGTACTACCGGTAGCATATTTTCCGGTTTAGTCTTATATCAGTATATATATATATATATATATATATATATATATATATATATATATATATATATATATATATATATATATATATATATATATATATATATATATATATATATATATATATATATATATATATATATATATATATATATATATATATATATATATATATATTTTTTTTTTTTTTTTTTTTTTTTTGTATTTTGTATTTTGTACTTTTTTTTTGTATGTGTGAACTAAAAGTTCCTCAAAATTCTTTGGTTGTACTCTGTGGTGACCTATCTTGCTTCTTTCATTTAAACTTATGATTTCACTGAAATCAATCAACTTCAGTAAACCTGTTTTGTTGCCAAGGATGCAAACGATTGGATTCACAAGCCACGCTGCGTGGCCAGGGGTCGGTGCAGAGGTTCACGCGGGAACTTCCTACACCGACAATTATTAATTTAAACATCTGGAAAAAAACCGTATACCGAGAAAGAATCAATTGATGTCGGAAGGTAGCTTTGAATACAAGTTATACGACATACTTTTTCCATACGAGCTACGTAACAATTCCCTAAAACGGCATTTTAGGCACTTTATGAAAAAGCACACCTGTCACTGTTGAAAGTATAACAAGTAACCTAACACACCATCCGATATGAAACAACCTTTCAATTACACGTGTTTTTTCAAAACTCTGTGCTAGTTTTTGTGGCCAGGAGAAGTTCCCGCGTGAACCTCCGCGTACGACGAAAACACTATAGCGTTTAGTTCCCTCTGAAGAAAATAGAAATGCCTTCCTGGAGGCCATGTTCACTCACGAAGGGTGAATGAGCGGTACTTGTAGCACGATGTCGTCGGGAATGTCGAAGACGTCGGGAGAGAAGTTGCCCGAGGACAGCACGAGGGGCAGGATGTCCCATTTGGTGCGGCGTCCCATCCAACCCAGACGCATGCACACCTAGAAAACAGGGAGAAGCATAAGTTCAATGGCAGAGTGTTACTAATCACAGTGCCATGAGCACGCTGAAGAGTGATAAAGATAAAAGGGTAGCTACATCGCTATCCATTCCCCTCCCCTGCTTACCCTGTATATTTCAATATGTCGCCACAATGTTTGAAATGTTCGCAATGTTTGATATTTGCATTTAGAATCTTATCTTTAGTAATAACACATTTAAATCCTCATCAGGTCAATTAGCGGAAAATGTATCCTGTTAGTCAGATACAAGTACTTGTTACGACAATAATTAATCCCTAAAGTTAGAAAAGCTGTGCATTTAGACCATTGTAGATAATGCACATGATTAAATTGTCTCAAACATTGTAATCAAGTTAAAGTAATCTTATTGGTTCAACTGCTATCAATTCTACGAGGCTTTCCCAGAAAGTAATGGCTTTCATTACTTTTTATCATGATTGTGTGTAATTTATGTCAAATGGGCGCAAAAAATGTGGTGTTATGAATAATGATCAATAACATTGTAAAACCCAATGTTAAGAATTTAAATATTCAATTTCATTGTGATTAGAATACTTAGTTTTTATGTTTCAAAGAGTCTGTACGATTGTCTGTTCCCAAACAGTATGAGACTTTTTAGACTTACATAATAAATAAATAAATAAAATTACGTATATTGTATTACCCAATGTCACAGATATATCGGTGAACTAACAAAGAGGAAAAATATTATCTTCAGAGTATAAACACTACATTTTTCATCCTAGTGAAGAAGAAAGTCAACTAACTAATCACTGTTTCCCCATTTCATCCGTGGTCAACTCTCAAAAGTGTCACTCTGCTAATTACCCGAACCACGTGGCATTTTGTACCTTTTGTTTATCCACAATTCAATTCAATTCAATTCACTTTATTTGATCAATAAAACCATTTTACAAGTATGGCATCAGACAAGTCAATAAAATCTAAAAATCTAAAAGAATACTACATACAATTGTTTACTTTGAAACTTAGAAACTCCTTGACTGAGTAAAAGGCATTTTTTAGAAGAAAAGTTTTAACATTTGTTTTAAAAGCTTGAGGGTTGTTGTTCGCTAAAGTCAAATTACAATCAATTAAAAGCTTATTATAAAAACATTTGCCATGAGCCATTGGTTTCTTATTACTAAATGATGTACAGTATTTGTCTATTTTTAACATGCAGTTGTTTCTTGTACTATGGGCATGAGTTTTGTTTATTTCTATTGTTTCACTTTTGTTGTCGATTACATATGCAACTACACTAAAAATGTAAAGACAAGGTAGTGTAAGAATTTCGAACTCTCTAAATAGTGGTCGACATGAATCTTTAAAATAGGTACCCGCCGTACATGGATTAAAATTAGCTGCTGCTAGATATCTTATTGCTCTTTTTTGTAAAATAAAAAGTCTCTTTGTATAACTAGAATGTCCCCACAATAAAATTCCATATGCAATCCTGGATTGAACAAAAGAATGATACACTAATTTTGCTGTATGAACATTGCAGATTTGCATGACGCGTTTTATTAAAAAACATTAGGAAGCCATTTTTTTACTAACTGTGTCGATATGCTCGTGCCAATTTAATTTGTTGTCTAATATCATTCCCAGGTATTTAGTTGAATTTTGAAGCACTATGCTCTGTCCGTTTATGAATATGAGAGGGCTTGAGTTAATACGAATGTTATTTTTCGGGTGAAATTGGATCATAACAGTCTTAGATTTGCTAAGAGCCAGATCATTTTGTGTTACCCATCTTACGACTTGTCCAGCAGCAGAACTATTTTTGTTTGGACATGCAATACCAACATCTGTATCATCACCATGGTCGGAGTTTAAAAGGTGAGCTGTGTCATCTGCGAACTGTGTTAGATGCCCAGTTTGGACATTTTCTGCCATATCGTCGGTGAATAAAATGAATAAGATTGGGGCTATAATGGATCCCTGAGGCACGCCTATATTAATAAAGACTTCCTCCGAAAAGTATTGTGTTCCTTTTGCATCTGTGATTTTTGTCAATTGCCTCCTATTTGTTAAGTATGATTTTATCCAGTCATTAGCAATACCAATTATTCCAAAGCGTTTTAATTTTTCCAGTAGTAAGTCATGCTTTACCATATCGAAGGCTTTGGTGAAATCATAGAATACTCCGATGGCCAATTTATGTTTATCCAAAGAATCATATACTTGATTTGTGAAACTTGTTATAGCTGTGGTTGTGGATTTACCATGTCTAAATCCGTGCTGACACTCTGTTAAGGGTTGATATTTATCAATAAATGCTAGCAATTTTGTACAGTAAATTTTTTCAAGTATTTTAGAAAATACAGATAATAATGCTAGAGGCCGGTAGTTTTTTACTGACTCACGGCTTCCACTTTTAAATATAGGCACTATAACAGCAATCTTTAACCGCTCAGGAAATATTCCAGTTGAAAACGAGTTATTCATTATAAAAATTAATGGTTCCTTTAAAAAGATACCCGCATGCTTTAAAATGTGGCATGGGACACCATCGAATCCAGCCGACTTTTTCTTCGTCACTTTTTCGAGCGCATCAAAAAATTCCTTAGAACTGACAGGAGATAAAAAGAAGTTTTTTAGGTTTTGTCGTCCTTTTTTATTATTGTCAGTTGAGTTTATTGAGATGCCAATCTTGCTATCATTTCCTAATCCGTTTTCATTTAAGACATTAATAGCAGCGTTTTTAAAATACATATTTAGCATGGTTGCTATTTCTGCTGTACTAGTGACTTCTACATTTTTATTGTTTATAAGTTTTATACCATTAGAATAATTTGATCCTTTCATATTAGGCTTTATTATTAGGTCCCATGCTGATTTACTTCTGTTATTTGATTTTCTAATTTTATTGATATTAAAATTTCTTATGCTTTTTGACATTTCCGACCTATATTTTCTTTTCATTTTCACATGAAACTCTCTGTCAGTAGGATGGCCAGTAATTTTATACCTGGTATATAAATTATCAACCTCTGCCGCAATTTCTCTTATTTCATCTGTGTACCAGCTTTGATGTTGTTTCCTTTTTTTCCATATAAGTTTTCTTTTCACTGGAAAAGCTTTGTTAAATGTCTGATTAAATAATTTTATAAATTCCTCAAACATGTCATTCACATTACTTTTGGTGTAAATACTTTCCCACTTTACCGCACTCAATAATATTGTAAACAGATCAATTTGTTTCACATCAAAGTAGCGCTTGTTCACAAATATACGTTTGTTTGTTTTTATTCTCGGTTCATTCATACTGAGCACCTGGATGCAATGATCCGACAACCCTGAATCGATCGACCTTGCCGTCCCATTAAAACTGCTCGAGAAAATATTGTCAATACACGTACTAGACGAGCTGGTTATTCTGGTAGGGTCAAAGATTCTACGGTGTAAACCATATGATTCAAACATGTCAATAAGTGAAACCGAATTTTTGGACTTTGCGTTAAAACATACATTAAAATCGCCACAGACAGCAATGTCCTTCTTAGTTTTACTTAAAATATGCAGCAGTTTATTCAAGTTGTTTAAAAATAATTCAAAGTTACCAGTTGGTGATCTGTAGATGCATAATATTGAATAATTTCCATGTGAAGTACATATTTCGGCAGCTGTAAATTCAATGTTTCTTTCAAATAGTAAGCCACTATCTAATTTGATCGGTTTACATTCTAAATCATATTTTGCATATACTTTAACTCCACCACGCTTATAGTTTTCTCTACAATGCCAATTGATGGACTTATATCCTTGTAACTGACAAAAGTTTACTTCCAAATTATTTAACCAATGTTCAGTTAAACATACGATTTCTATGGGATTATCCTTTAAAAACACGTCCAAGATGTCTATTTTGTTTTTGATGGATTGGATATTAGTGTGAAGTAAAAATGTGTTTCCACTTACATTCGACTTATTGGCATGCGGATTAACTTTTTTACTATTTACATGTGTCAACGCTTCTTCATGATTTCCAGCCAGCGATCTAAAAAAGTTGTTGGTGTGATAGTTTGTTGTATAGCTGGTGTTTGTATTTTTGCTGCTAGGGCTGTTGCTGTATTTTGACTTCCTTTTTTGTGATGTGGCATTACCCATTTCTCAAGTAAGTTTAGCATATGGGGAGGCTTCTTTAATGTTGTCATAAAATGGATTATTGAATTACATAACACCTTTTTACCTTGATCATTAGAGTGCAATCCATCGCTGCTTAAGTGTTGCAATGATATTTTCTTATCGAGAAAATTCAACCGAATATTTTTAGCACATTTGTCATTTGTTCTGTTGACGGTATCGTGGATCATAAAGTTTGCCTTCATAAGCTTCTTGTTGAGGTCTTCGATCTTCCCTGGTTGTCTTCTTGGTATATTCGTAATGATAAGTTTGCATTTTCTACTAATCGGAAGCAATCTTTGTATGTTTTCACTTATCTGTGTAAGAGGCCCATCATTTATGTCGTTTGTTCCCCCCATGACTATTAGCCAGTCTTTCCCGCACAAAGACTGAGCCATACTGAGCGCTTTATCAACCACGCCACTCAATTTTGTACCCGGTTTTACGTAAGCTTCCACTTTGTACACATTGCTTAGTTTTTCCGCTAACCTTTTACCCATGTCTCTCCCGTGGCTATCTGCTACCAAAACAACTCTAACTTGGTGCTGCTGGGGCCCACACTGTTCACTGAGTTTTGTCCCATTCTGCTTCAATCCTTCGGTCACTTCTAGATTGTCACTTGTCTTGCTGATATTAGACTTATCGGTGGTGGTTTGTATACGGGCGCTGTGTTGATGTTGATGTTGTGGGTCAGTCTTCGATGTCGGGGAGGAATTTTCAATGTCATTCGAAGTCATAGCCCAACGTGGAGTGGCACTATGATGATGTTGCTGCTCGCGTGCCGCTGACAGTTTAATGTCACTGTCATTGGCTGATGGATTGTCGCCATTTTTGTTGTTATTTTCCGTTTGCAGTTCAGTAACTGATTTTTTAGTGACACTAATTTTCATAGTTTCTTGGGTGTTGCTAATCGGAGAGTTAATTTCTTCTGTTTGTTCTAATATGCTTTGGCTAGCTATCCCTTGGAGAACGTGTGTTTTTAACAGTTGATTTTCTTCTTCCAATTTCTTTATTTTCGTTTGCATGTTTCCCACTTTGCTATGTAATTCAGCTAATTTTTTTTCAATATTCTTATAGAATTGAGCTTGACAAACCCGTGAGAGAGTTGGAATCTCAGAGTTCACAATCTCAGTTGCATGTTAGTTACATAACAGTTTAGTGTTTTTCTCTTCCATTCCTTCGAGTAGGTAATCTATGTTGTACTATATAGTACATAGTTGCCACGTTATCACAATGTTATGATTAACGGTAATATGCATTCCATATCAAATTATCATAAGTCATCGATTTGCATTCTAACAGTACTCTCTTCTTTGTAGAACATTGTAAACAGTTATCTCCCCTCTCACTGAACAAAATATCCATAAGAAAAAAATCCAAGTCGTTGTGGGTTATTGAAATGTCCAATGCCATGAGTAAGAGATTACAGATTTATGAGTTCTTTGATTTTTTCACAGTAAACATCTCCATTCAAACAATAAAAATTCGTATTTTTTTTTTAATTGGAAGTTCCCAATAACACTAAACGATTTCTCTCCGAAAACTGATCAGTACTCCATTTTAATCGCATCTCTAGGTTGAATAGGAGACGCGCAAAATGCTGCGATTGATTCATCAAATTTCAAAACAATTTCGGTTGCTAATCCGTCTGCAAGTTAGCGAGCATTTGAGAGTAAGCAGATTACGTCAGATGCGATAAGATTGGAGCTCGTAGTGCTCGGCCTTCAAGACACATTCTAGACCAAGGTATCGATGTCAGCTAGGGATGGCGTTTTACAGGTTAAACACAAGGGAAATTAGATCGCCCAAACTACTGTTAGAAGACAATTGAAAATTGGACCACTTACTATCCGGAACATTTGACAATTCGTGCTGCATATCAAAATTATCATGTGATGTTTCTAATGCATGTTTATTGTCCCAAAGAAATGCAGAGGGTGACAAAAAAGAGTTCCAGGACATAGCCCTTAGCTCAAAATTAACATTTTTTTGGACAGTGACTAAGAACAAGGTTCCAGCTAGGTGGTGTAGAATTTTGGTTTCCCCATCTCCAGCCATTATCGTCATATCATATAATTGCCCCTAGATACATACCTTTAACTGCGTTTATAACAGTGCGATCTTGGTTTCTTGGAAAGTTTTAAATATAATGTTCTTTAAAATTATGTTAACTGTCAGGTTTGATTGCCAAAGAAGCAATTCGTCCCATGGATACCTAGGTATTGGTTCAATGGGCCTTGTATATAACGGCCCTAATAACATCAACATTATAATTTTTTATATTTTCGTGTTTCTTTAGTTTGCGATATAGTTTAGAAATGAGACTAAAAGTTTGCCGAACCGCTTGTGGGTCAAAATCAAATGAAGACAAAATCATCTGATTTTTTATTGCAAGAACTCCGATTTCGATTTAATATATATATTTTTTTATCCAATGTGCAGAAATAATTTCTCATCTTGCGAACCTATAATTTCAATTCAATTGTGCATTACGCGGCCGAAACATGATGTTAAAATTAAATAAAAGTCAAGCAAAATGTATTCTTCTAGCTTGTTGACAGAAAATATTCACAGGCTGTGGTAATGGGAATGGCATAGCATATTAAATCTTGTGCTCTTTTGGCATTATTTCAAAAGAGTATATTACTATAGCTGATATAGCATCCCTGCTGAAAAATCTTACCTAAGATCTTGCACGATCTTGCACGATCTTCTCAAGATTCTCAAGATCTTATAATATCTTGCAAGATATAGACACAAGATCTTGCAAGATCGTGACACAAGATCTTGTGTCAAGATCTTATAAGATCTTGAGACAAGATCTTGCAAGGTATTGGCAAGATCTTGGTAGGAATTTTCAGCAGGGATCCTCCATAAAATTCCATCAATTCCGGGGAGGCACTTAATTGTAATAACCGATCCACCCACCAGATTATTGGTAGATGACTGATCCCTCAAAGTATGCCGGTAACCTCGTTGTTTTCTTGTTAGTTTTAATTGTTTACTGCTTTGCTCTTTTCAATAAAATAAAAATAAATCATATCTGATGATTGTGTAATTGCATTGAAGAGTACTGATGGGTGACATTATTGCATTATCGAAGAGAGGAATGGTTATTACTGTGAATGCATTTGCTCTGTGCAATGCAATTTTAATAACTCAATTGGATGTTCGCTTCGCTTTATTACTTTAAATGATGCCACTGGTGATTTAATTGCCTTTATATACCCGTAGACCTTTAAATTAATATGGATTGGATAAGCGCAATAAATATACTTTAAAAATTCACATAAACATTATAGAGCAGTCTCTTGTATAAATACTAGGGCGAACGCAATTTGTGTTGCGTTGAAGATGAGCGTAGCGATTTGTATTTAGCGCATAAAAAGATTGAGGCAAAAAGCCTAAATCATGGAGCAGCAAGCCGGACCACTGCTTTTTCGAAAATTCTGATCACTTGAAATTGTAAACGATTCTGGCCTTTCTTTGCTTCTGTCCGAGCTGTCGGGTAGCGGAAATATGCTCATTTTGAGGTCATAAAGCAATGTGCATGTTAATACATAGATGTAACTCATGCCCAAGGGTTTTTATTGGGTTTCATTGGGTTGGTTTTTATTGGGAAAAATCTGGTGTGATGTTTCGATTTGGTTTCGATGGTTTCTAAAGGCAAATCGAAATTGGGAACATTTGAAAAAATTACGCACTTTAAAATAAATTTCCGTACTTTTCCAAACATGCCCAATTGTCGAATTTTGCTCTTTTTTCTGCTTTGAAAGTGAAGGGTGTGGAGGATTTTCTTGAAAAACGCAGGGGGTCTAAGCTGAGAACAAAAGTAGACACCCTGAAAATTTCATCCCACTCGAAGCAGGCGTTTGGCCTGTAGAGCGCGCGCAAACACACCTACAAAAAAAAAAAAAAAAAAACACACACACACACACCAAGTGTTTTTTTTTAGCAGTAGTGAAATTGATGATTTCGCTTCGCTCGCTTCGCTCGCTACGCTCATCAATTAATAACTGAAGTGCTGGGCAGGAATGACAAAACAAAACTCTTTTCATACTATACACTAGGGCGAACGCAATTTGTGTTGCGTTGAAGATGAGCGTTGCGATTTGTATTGAGCGCATAAAAAGATTGAGGCAAAAAGCCTAAATCATGGAGCAGCAAGCCGGACCATTGCTTTTTCGAAAATTCTAATCACTTGAAATTGTAAACGATTCTGGCCTTTCTTTGCTTCTGTCCGAGCTGTAGGGTAGCGGAAATATGCTCATTTTGAGGTCATAAAGCAATGTGCATGTTAATACATAGATGTACCTCATGCCTAAGGGTTTTTATTGGGTTTTATTGGGTTGGTTTTTATTGGAAAAAATCTGGTGTGATGTTTCGATTTGGTTTCGATGGTTTCTAAAGGCAAATCGAAATTGGGAACATTTGAAAAAAATACGCACTTTTAAATAAATTTCCGTACTTTTCCAAACATGCCCAATTGTCGAATTTTGCTCCTTTTTCTGCTTTGAAAGTGAAGGGTGTGGAGGATTTTCTTGAAAAACGCAGGGGGTCTAAGTTGAGAACAAAAGTAGACACCCTGAAAATTTCATCCCACTCGAAGCAGGCGTTTGGCCTGTAGAGCGCGCGCAAACACACATACAAACAAACACACACCAAGTGTTTTTTTTAGCAGTAGTGAAATTGATGATTTCGCTTCGCTCGCTTCGCTCGCTACGCTCATCAAATACCCAGTTTGGAACTAAACGCCGTTTCACGTTAAGAAGGAGTGTGGTTTTTCATCTTCTTCGAGGACCCACTGCTGCTAGACACGAGCGTAGAGTTTCAAAACCCACAAGCCATGTTTTCAGCCGGACAAAAGGCTCTTTGAGCAATTTGAAACTCTTAGCTCATGCCTAGCAGCGGTGGGTCCTCGAGGAAGATGCAAATACACTCTCTTTAACGTAAAGTGGAATATAGATATCTTAAAAATTACTATATATTTCACCTAAGAAGGAGTAAATAGGATATGAATGAGCAAAGAATGTTTTGATTGTTAGCACCATGCTCGCCTACCTTCGTGAAGACCACATTTCCCGGGTCGCCAGTCACCGTCCCGTCCAAGTTCTTGAACCCCGCGTAGCTGATCAGCTGCGGGTTCCACACCCGGAAGTCGGGAGCGCCCCTCTGTCTGGGGCGGAACACAGTGATCGTGGACCGGATGTTGCCCCCGTTAGTTGCGTACGAGATGTGTTCGCACATGGCGTCGAACATCTGTTTGGTGGTCTCTACTTTTCGGGCGTCGAATACCTGCGATAAGTCGAACGTTTTGTTGAAGTTGTAACATAATGAACAGGTTATAGATGACGTCATGCGTGGTGGGCTTGAAAGGGTATGGTTTGGCGAGAGGAGGTATTCGCTTGTACACCAGGTTGGAGAGAGGAACAAATAAAGTGGAGACTTGGTATAGTTGAAATATTCTTTTTGTTTTGACACCGCTGAATCACACAATTGGAAAACGCCTCAACGCCGTGCCAACGTCGCGGTGGGTTTTCGTCGTCGCCTGCGTTCTTCGGCATCGCATCAGGGATGTACAGAGACAATAATTTATCACAAAGTTGAGGTTGTTTTTGGGGTAAGCGACATGTAGAAACGGGATGATTTTAATGCATTAGACGCCTGTCTAGGTTTATAATTAAGATCATCAGATGGAGAGTGATTGAAATATTGTCGGTAAAAGTTTACACAAGTACTTGTTTTGTTTTTATTTTTTATTTTTTTTATAAAGGGATGCGAGATATCCAACCCCATGGGACCGTTTACGGAATATCAGCTCGATAAATAAAGCAGCTGTTGCAACAACAAAAATGTATTAATAATTTATAAACATAACGTCCAAAGCCCAGTTTGGAAAACCAATTTTATATCATGTAGGTTCCACCTTACATCCTGGGTATTGGATTTCCTTTTGTGGTTTTCCATGATTTACCAAGCTACCATTCTATTTAGGCAAATGTTGCTGTTCCTCCATCAAAAATACATGTCTGCAGCTACCCGAACCCTCAAAATAGCCCTGTGGCTGACCAAAACCAAACGACTTACTTTGAGTTTGTTCCACTGAATCCGTCCGATGCAGCGGCTGGCGTTCCTCCAGGACAGCTTGGCACCAAACTCCAGCTCAGCGAACGTCAGCTCGTAGGAGCCCGTCGCTGCCACCTCCAGATCGATCTCCTGCCATCGCGTAACGTGCTCCGGGGAGTCCGCTCTACGTTAGTAACCATTAAACGAATGGTTACGGGATATTTAGAATTGAAAATTGGCATTTTTCTAATATTTCTATTTACAAATGATTTGATTTCGGCTCTGTATTAAATTTCCGCCTTGGGTGCCTATAGATCGACCAACACTACTCCTTATTCCGACCATTCCGCATTCTTTACTCATGTATTTTTGTATTCTGAAACTTTAATTTTCCTAGATTGAAACGTGCCAGATATATAAGTTTCATTGTGATAGAAATTCATCGCGACAATTTCCTAAACTGTTGGCGTTTTTTTTTAAATGCGAAAATACGCAATTGCGTTTCACGAAACTTGTTAATTACAAATGATATTGTTATGGGAGGTGTTTATATGCAAAACTATACATTATCTTCGCCCAGAATGCAGGGGCCCCGACATCAATCCCCGCGTAGCCATCGTAATTATAATTACAATGACTACGCGGGGATTGGTGTCAGTTCAAAACTGCCCGTTCAAAACCATATGTACTTGCAATTTGCCGCCGAAGATCTTACTTGTTCGAATTCGCGTAGAACTCGTCGATGAAGGTCTTGGCCATTTTCAGCAGCTCTTCTGTGGACCTGGCGTCGCTGGCCACCCCTGGCAGGGCCATCATGCTGCCTTTGCACACCTTGTTCGTGCATTGGTTCTGTGGGGAGATCGGAGGCGTCCCATTAGATCGCTGCCCTTGTTTTGAGGGGAATAAAACTATCGATATGCTACTATCTGATCATTGATGGCCGAAATATAAGTCCAGTCGACTCATTGCCACTTTATGATCTGCTGGACTTAAGTCGGAGTCTTAAAAAAGTTTTTAGAGAGCAACACTCTGAAAAAGTGTAATTCGCTGCAATGGTGTCAGCGTGTGGGATTCACTGACCTTGAAATATAAAACATTTTTTTTCGCTAATTGTATTATGTTTTATTGTCCTTGCGAATAGATATTGCATCCTAGTGTTAATTTTCGATAATAATTACTCTATTATTATCGTTCCAGCGGTGGGATTTTCCAAAACAACAGAGCACATTGTAGCCCGCGCATTTCGCGCATTTTTTTGTGCAAATTTTTGTCTCCTGTCCCTCTCTGTGGTTGGGGGGGGGGGGGGGGAAGGGGTTGTGTTTTTGGGCCAATTGTATTTGGAACTCCCGGGCCGGTTTTTTCTCCCAATCAAACCCTGCATATACAACCGTATATTTAGAGTTTAATCAAACTGAAAAATCATGTGTTTTTATGAACAACTGCACTAATAACCTTAAAAAAATATGTAATCCTGCTAAATATGGAGCCCAGTTCTCGTATCTGACTGTAAAAAACTGCTGGTGAAACTCTTATCTTATTTCCACCATTTTTCCTTATTCTATTTTCCTTCCTCTCATTTAAATCGATAAATATTAACTGTTATAGTTGGAGCTGATTAAACGGGTTCGTTTTGAGAATGTTGAAATTGTAGCAAACAATAGAAAACAATTGGTACCGATTTGGAAACAATTCATTAGGCACGAGAGTGGACCAATCTGAATCCTGCAGAATTTTTTGGTTCCAGGTTAGGGGGAAAAATAAGTTTAGGTACTAACAGCAGGTTCACAACAAACTTAGCTGTAAGAGTTAGCAGTAGCAGTAATTTTTGACATATGCATATCGGTAAGCTTATCTAAAACCAACTTTAACCCCTTAAACTTAACAACTTTGACTTAACTTAAGAAAAATAATTGACCATGCCAAGCTCTTACGGAAAGTTCAAGTCAAAACTTAGTGGAGAACCAATCAGATAATTTTGGTCGACCTGTTGAATGTTATATCAGAATCACAAGGTGGTTTTGTAGAAAAAAAATCAACAAGTCATACAATATACAGATTTATATCACAGTTAATTGACAGTGTAAATAAGAACAGATCTGTAATAGGCTTCTTCTGTGATCTGAAAAAAGCGTTCGACTGCATGGACCATGGTATTCTTATTGATAAATGTGCATACTATGGGATTAGAGGAGTGGCTCTGAACTTAATAAAATCCTACCTGAAAAATAGGTCACAGACAGTAGAAATTGTCCAACAAGACAATAATGGAACAGTCAGAAAAGTCCACTCCAGACCGGAAACAGTGAGGGTCGGGGTGCCACAGGGCTCAATTTTGGGCCCCCTCCTTTTTATCATTTTTATAAATGATCTGCCCTTTAATATAAAAAACGCAGAATTATATGCTGATGATACCAGTCTGTTGGCATCGGCATACAAAAGTGACATAAACATGCTAAGAGAGGAGGCAGAAAATAAAATAACAGACGCAACAATCTGGTTTAGAAACAATAAACTTATACTTAACGACACAAAGACAATCTCTATGTCCTTTTCAATATCGGAAGAAGAAAATGTAAAACTCTTGCCAATTGTTAACCATGCAACAAACAAGGTGATCGAAAATGTTCAAGTAGCCAAATTCCTTGGTCTAACGATCGACAATAAACTGAAGTGGGGCTTTCACATCGAGAGCCTGGCGTCCAAGTTATGTAGCGCACTTTATTCAGTGAGGGAAATTCGCAAAATTGCAGACATTAAAACAACAAAAATGGTATATTTCGCAAATTTTGAATCTAGAATACGGTATGGACTAGAATTCTGGGGAAATGCCAGCAAAAGTAAAAAAATATTTGTTCTCCAAAAAAAAGTAATTAGAATCATAATGGAAAAAAAAAGAAGGACGCACTGCAAGCCACTTTTTAAATCGCTGCAAATTTTAACTTTTTATAGTTTATACATTTTAATAATAACTGTGAATATTAAAAAAAGATTTGATAGTTTACCTAAAATTAAAGACCAACACCACTATTTTACCAGAAACAGGGAAAATATTATTAAGAACCATCACAAAACCCTGAATTCACCAGAAAATGTAGGAGTAGACATTTTCAATAGGCTGCCGGAAAATGTAAAAAACACACCTTCTCTATCTGAATTTATAAAACGGTTAAAAATTTTGTTAATTGACAAGGCATGCTACAGTGTCAGTGAGTTTATAAGCAGTCTTTAATATAAGTATTGGTTAATTTTTGTTATTTCTTGTATTTATGAATACTTTTTTAAGTTTTACATCTGTGTGATTTTATATATATTATATTTTATAGACTCTTTGATTCTTTGTTTTATTGACAAATGCCTGCGAGCACAATTTTAGTATTCTTATTTTTATTAATAGTATTTTATTGTATTTCTATTGTTATTTGTCAATCTTATATTGATCAAAATATGTCTGTACACCAGCATTTTTTTAATGTAATGGTTTAAAACGACAATAAATTAAATTAAATTAAATTATATAAATTAAATATTTCCTCCCATATTTAAGAAAAAGTTAGGTTAGGCATTGTTGAACGTAAGAATTAACGTAAGATATAAAGTTACTGCTAAGTTTTTTGTAAACCAGCCTTAAGGTCTTACCAAGTATAGGCATATCTACTCTTATTTATCTACAAATATACTCATATATGTAATTATTGATTTTTCCGATTTTTCTAATAGCATAAAGTGGAGTGAAAAGATTAATAGTATAGCAATCTTGATCCATTACTTTATCTTATTGCGCAGACATACAATGGGTACTTGTAAATCGTAATGTTTGCTCTTTAGAAACGAAAGTCAATATTAATGGATGCTCGGTGCATCTACAGATGTTATGCAACCAGATCAGAATGCGTGCTAATTCTTAGTTTTATTTTTTTGTTTATAATATCTTGCCCATGATTCAAAGATAATGTCTTTTTAAACTCATGGCATATACCTAAAGAAGTTTCCAAAACCAAAATACCAGTGGCAGAGCTGTTACTAAAAATATGTCGCCAACTTGAAAAATTAACAACGGATGTCCCCTTCAGGAAGAAACAAGTATTATGTTATGCAAAATGTCGGGTAATCAGGTATAAATCAATTAGCATTCGAACCCCAGTTTCAAATGGTTTTTTAACTTGTTCTAAAGCTAGGAAAAGCAGACATGAGTCTTTGAAATTAAACACAGATGCTATAATATAGTATTTCGCAGGGCTGCCCCCAAATATCTCCTCCCAGCAGCCAAAAGGCCGAAGGTTCGGTGGTGATTCGAGGACTGACATGAGAATAGCAATTAGGTAAAACTAATAGAATCTGCTCACCTTGACTGATACATTGTTATCCCCGGGATGGAACCTACAATAACTTCGTACAGGAAAATTTTTTCACTCATATTTGCCTCTATTCTTTCCTCTTTTTACTATTTTAAATCTTTGCACGGGGAAGGGGGGGTAAATGGGGCCAATTTAAACAAGAATGAGACAAACCAATCATTATGAGTATCTTGATAACTACATATTTATTAACGATGGTGTAAAATAGACTGATCCAACTTTATTTTTGACGTTGCTTTACTTGCTTACATTACCAATAGCTGTGTATCTCATGTTGTAAATCCGATAGGGAGGTGGCTTCACCTAAAGAGCCTATATATACTGCTAGAGATTGACCAACATGATAACACTTTTCTATTGGCTGTTCGAATTCCATGCTAAACGGACGCCATGGTTTTACCAAGTTGATCACGAAGCACATGGCAGTTGTCAGATGAGTTTCTCATATTCCTTTGCGTATCTACGTTTAGGTACAAAATGGTGAGGTAAGTTCGTAACGTATCATCTACTGCTGAAAGGGCTGTTGAATAGTTGACGTTGGTAAAAACATGGCGCCCATACGCAGAGATGGCCACTCTCTAACCGTATATAGGCTCCCTAGCTGCACCTTTTAGATATTGGCAACCCCCCTCCAACCGTCCCACTCACACCCTAGGTATTAATACTTCATCAATATTGTAACATTGTTCAATTGGATATGCACCCGTAAATTTTTCAGAAAACATTTGATGAATTCTTAATATACATATTGATATTTGACGTCACTGTAATATTATAAGCTTTTACGGGTGACATTGAAATCTAACCAGCACTTCTCAAATCATTATCATTACTTATTATCATCATTATTATCATTATTGTCATCTTAAATCAATAAACAATTAGTATTATGAGTCAATTTCTGGCGGCATCTTAGATATTGACCCCCTCCCCAACACACTAATTACTCTAATTGTAACATTTTTCAATTGGATTTTCTACCATAGATGAATTCCCGGGAGCATTTTAATGAACTTTTAGACACGTTGCCGACAATGAAACTAAAACTACATTAAACACCTCGCACTTCGATTTTAACGTCACGTTCGATTTTAGTCTCGTTGCATAACTTGCAAACAAGGATTTTGCGAATTTTGGCGCGGGTTTCTGATGTATAATAACTTATCAACGATTTGATCATATCTATATGATAGCGGAGCACTATCAGATCTCATACAGAACATGTGGAATCGGACACATGCAGTCACTGTTTGTATATTACGAGTTTAATTGCCATTTCATGTTCAGTAGTATTCTGATCTACAGATAAACTTAATCTGCCTACCGGTCAAGTGGTTGTTCGATTGTGTATTTGAAGTGATTTCTGTATATTTTCAAGATTTACTGTGATTATTGTAATGGATGTATTCAGTAGCCACGATTTTTCGGCTTGGAACAATGTCTTACATGTTTAATTAACGTATCAAAATAAAAAACATAAAATGTGACTATATCATTAAATATCAAGATGGGTTGCATCATATATAGAAACTTTGTAAAAGTAAATTGAAATATGTTATGCCATTATATCAGGACGTGATAGGTAGTTCTATATTGAACTATTATTTTTACACTCGTTTGAAAAGTACAGCAGATCTTAACAATTTAGTGCATCCGAGAAATTAATAACAAATGATTTCAACGCTGGTATTGACCATGCCACGCAACTACACTTATGAATAACGAAGCAGGTCAGAATGTAAAGGACAAATTTATTGAAAAGCGATTATTTAATTACGCAGAAACGCCTGAGTGACAAGGGTTTAGGTAGAAATGCATAATATGAAATTGCATTATGAATGCGCATACTGCATTCACAGGTCATCGTGATTTCATGCAGCATTTTGATAGAATCACAAGAAAAGTGCTCCATATAATATGGGTATGAGAGATATTTAGAAAATTGATATGTAGTTATTTATACATTCAAAATTGCACCAGATATGGGTGTGAACGTGTAATATTTAGGTCTCAATCAATTCCATTTCACTTTTTGAATGTTATAACAGTCCTTGTATGTATTGCATTATTATGTTGAGTTATAATAGCTCTTTTTAAGCATCGCAATGAAAATTGCCCCAGAAATGGGCGTAGGAGATATTTAGGTTTCAACTTCCAATCAATCAAATGAATTTATGTGAGTTATCATAGCTTTAGGGATTCCTTCCGTAAAAGAATACCAAAAAATCAAATTTTTGTATAATTTCGATGAAATTATTTGAGTGTTACTGCGTCTTTAATTAATTGGCTGATACAACCTTCGAATTAGATGCAAATATTATTACGACTCTTACCTACAGGTTCGAAACTGACCAGTTTCGATATTTTTTCATCTTTTACATCCAATTATTTAAACAAAAAACGTGCATTTTTTCTCTCTGTAGCTAATATCATATTTTAGCCAATAATATAAATATATTAAAACAAAATCAGGAACAAAAGCATTCGGAAGACTACGAACAGAGAGCTATCTCCAGATTGAATTTGAAGGCAATCAAAGGATATCAGAGTTCAATCCTAGTTTACCTTCACCCTCCTATTAGAGACGAGAGTGTAAGGCAAGAGAGTGCAAGACAAACTAAGATATCAAATTTCCTTATTCGTTTTTAAGAAAAGTCTTACCTGAGATATGTTTTCAGTTTGGTGGAACTTGTCCGATGTCGTCTGCCCCGTCGAGTAATTCGTCAGCGTCCAATGTTCATGATGCATGTTTTCACCGGTTCCATCCATGGTCCCGAAAGATCACCTTCTCGGCGAGGATCTTGCCCTACGCCACTATCTAAACAAGTGAGCGGTACTTGCTCGGTGCACTTCGTTTTATGTCACCGCCGAACATTCGGTCTTATATTTTGACAGATAAGAAAGCATGGTGTTCTCATTATCTTAGTCATTGTTTGAATTCATTATGGATGGGTAATACTTGAAGTGTTATCGACTAAACATTTTTACGAAGGTGCTTATAGTTGTATTACATAGCTAGCTTTAAAGTTAATTTCCTAATTATATTGTTAGCTAATTGACATGTTGATTTTATTTTTAGATTCTACTTTTCTGCCTTTCTTGTGTTCAGACGAAAATTATGTCATTATGTCATTAGGATAGGATATTACCAATTAACCACATGGCAGTCCGAATCAAAAATGAAACAATTTTAATTTTAATTTCAGAATAGCCTGGATTACTTATGAATATGGTGGGATAGTTATTTTTAGTCAAGAATTTTGCATTAGATGCAATTTTACAAAACTATTTTTTTAATGAATTTGGAAAGTATAACTAGTATATGTTACGAAACGTCGGAAAACCAGAGAGACTTTTATTTAGCATTCAAATCCTGTTAATTTTCAGATGTTGTGTTTGACCTTTACCATTGACAGTGATACTACTTTACAGTTTATAAACCAACAAATCTGCAATAGTCAAATAGTCGGGCACAACAAAAGAAGTCGTGGTTTACCCGGCTCTCCCTAAAATATCTTCTCCCAGCACGCAACCAAAATGCCAAGGTTTCGACTCGTGGACTGACATGCGACTGAAAATGGGCAAACTTGGCTGAATATATGATGGCCGATGCCCAAATGACCTGTCAGCGATAACTGAAAACATTTGTTCTTCCAAATTATTCAGGTTACCCAATGTGCTTGTTTAGATGCACGTATGTCATGTATGGAAGACAAGAAAAACTGTTTCTGCATCAACACTTTTTTTACTGCTTCGTCTCCCTCCCATCCATCACTTACTGGTTTAAGAATAATTTTTTAAAGTAGCAATTGTTTGAATTGTAACTTCAAAATTAAGTATTTAGGCCAGACAATAACATGTCCCATTGACGTGCAAAACTCCAGAGTGAACCGAAATATTATTTTGATAAGAAAACAGGTTATTTAAACTGGACCCAGACCCACAAAAGCACATGTTCAGTCCCATGGCCTTTACCTAGATACTGTTTTCAAACCAACCAACAAACGGCATGCACCTATATTTTTTTTAGGCATACGGTCATGCCAATAGAATGGGAAACAGTTACAAAATGGTATATAGTGAGTCTCAAGTTTTTTTGTCAGCATCTCGAAACATTGATCAGGTTTACTAAATCCCGGCAAATAAATAATCTGTATATGACTTTGAAATTTAAGAATCGAAATAGATTTAAGATTTAATAAACCGCTCGGAATATATTATTGTTATAAGTTTGCACGACAATATTGATGGTGGTAAATAATGCCATAAAGTTTTCCGACATTTATTTTCTTACAGTTTGCATTAATAATTTAATTTCACCAAATGTATTTCTCCATGTAAGGGTAAAAGATATCAAATATGATTAGATTACATGCATAATTATAGGCTTTATTCATCTATGATTATAGCACCTATGTTCAATTATGGAATCTCTCTCGCATTACACTCGATAAACTAAATTCATGCAATTAAAGTACTCAATTTATTATTCGATTCGAATAAGTGTGCCATAATATGTTTCATGACCTGAGCTGCGTTTACCTACCGGCCTACCGGCCATGGCCAGGCCATGGCGTGTTAGCCACTAGCTAAACGGCAAAATTCGGAAACTGAAAGTTTCTGGCACTAATTGATCAAAATGGATCTTGCAGTGTTGCTGGAAGATGACGACACTAACGAAACAATTGGTTTAATTATCAATAGCATCTTTGCTTTGATGCTGTTTATGTTTACCGTTTTGTTTAATAGTCGACAATGATGAATTGGAGGGTGAGTATTTTATTTATTTATATAATACACTTAAATCTACATGTTAAGTTGAGGTTATTTTCGAAGTCGCGCCAATTACCCCCACCATAAACCAGGCCATGGTCGGTTTTAGATGCCGGCCATGGCCTGAGCTGCGTTTACCTCCCGTCCAGGCATATGCCAGGCATATGCCAAAGCTGTTTAGTTAAGAAAACGTGGGAGAGGTTAGCCAAGTTGGCGGCAAAATTTTTGGATGTGCCAGAGAGACGAGACGAGCGAGAACTTCCAATTACACTTACAATGCATTTTTTTAATACCTGCTTTGTAGGTTTGTGTTGTCTATTTTGCAAACTACTTTGTGTACGCTCTACAGGTCAAACGAAAGAGTCGGAGAGCAATGAAATTGTCAAGTAATTTAAAACTGCCAAAATTTTGATAAAACCCCGTTTAGCAGATTGCCCAAATCAGGCCTAAGAGTGGGGACAGGGGTCGTTTAATGTCAACGTTGATAACGAGCTATACCCCACTAAAAATTCCAATTCAAAAATAAGCATGCAGCGATAAACGAAAATCAATATAAAAAAACACAGCTATTGGTAGATGCGTTACTGAATATTTTCACAGCAATTAAATGTCACATCCAGAACTAGCGCAAAGGGAACAGTTCCCAGCTAGAGTAAAATAAAGAGAAACCTATATAGAGTACCTGCAACACCAACCATCTTTAAACTCACTGCAGGACAACCTCAAAGTTAAATCCCACTCAAAAACAAATGGAAGTATGCTGTCCATCTGTGAGATAACATGTGTTGTAGGTGCTTTATATAATACGCTTTAACAGCAAAGAGTGGAGAACAAAAGCAGCTTCGCTCATCCTTCAGCGCTAACACAAATCCCATTATGGCGAGGACTTAATTTGATTCGCATGCCAATAAAATAATTATTAATCGTCAACTAGAAAGAGAACGCTTTTGTGTAACCGCTGGCCTTCTTTGATTTGACAAAACAATTTATATGCATTACGAAAAATATGTAAACAAATATGTTTTGGTTCATACTCACCTCTTCGGCAATAAAAATAACCATTTTTCATGTTTAAAGTGTCCGGTTGGTGATATTTACCGACTCGGAATAAACCTGCAGTCTGGTTTCACAACCCTGTGCCCTAATGTCAGTGTCACGTGATGAAAGGAATCGTCACTCATACAATGCGCAGTAAACTATCGATCACAAGTATTGAATTATTAATCAGGGCTGGTATTATGATTTTATTTTCATCTGTGCTATTTACAACGATAGCTGGAAATCAATTACTTAAAAAAACGAGTAATGGAAAATCTTTAATATGGAGTATTTATTGCTATCATCAAATCAGTTGAGTGTTTTACTTGACTTTCAGAGTTATTGTGCTCTCGGGAAACAAATTAGGTTGTCAAAGTCGAATTCTACATCTCTGTGATTCATTCAGGCGTAATAAAAACGATTGGTGAAATATTATTATATGTTTATTTTATTTTTCTATTTATACCTATTTCCAGTGCTTTTTTTGAGCCGGGACGCACCGGAACGCGCCGTTCCAGCACCTCTTTACGGTACTCTAAAAAAAAATTTAATATTGCAGCGGGAATATCTGCAATCGCCGGAGAAATGTACACTCCATTTCACGTTAAGAAGAAGAGTGTGTTTGCTACCTCCTCGTTAGCCCTCTACTACTAGACATAAGCTGAGTTTACAAACTTTCAAGCCATGTCTTGAGCCCGACAAAAGGCTTTATGGGGAGTTTTCATCTCTTTACTTGTGTCTAGCAGCAGAGAGTCCACGAGGAAGATGCGACGATACTCTCCTTCTTACCGTGAAATAAGGTTTAGTGCGTTCGTGTTGTTTTTCGTGTGCCAGAGTGCTTGCCGAGTTTGTGGATATAATGTAGAAAATTACTTTTTTTTTTATTTACAATAATTAAAAGGATTATAATATGGAAACGAAGGGGGGGGGGGGTAAAGGATAATTTTCTATTACGAAAATTGGCGTTCCGGCACCTTTATTTTTACCAAAAATCACTGCCTACTCCTATTACAATACAATATATATGTTTGATAATTTTACCAATAAATTATTGTCCGCCCATAGTTTTCTCGTCCTATATGGGTCAAAACGCATCAAACCAGCTCACCTTGAGGAAAAAATTTACCTTCACACCTCGGATCTGGTTCAAAGTTTCAGTGGTCGTTGTGCTACTCAAGTTGAAACAAAACTATTTTTTTGACAATTTTATATAGGCCCACTGGTGTGGAGATATGACCTTGCAAAGTTTCGCTCTTTAAGCGGACCGCGCGCGCACTGTCACATATTTCCGACGATATCTCAAGAACCAATAAAGTTACAAAACTCTGATTTAAAGCATGGAAAAGTAACTGCCCTAGAAGTATGCTTAACATTTTCATGCTTTTCATTCAGAAAAACGATTCCACTTTATACATCTATGTTTCTAGATATTGCTGTAGCAAAAAGCGCGTTTTCTGATTTAGCCCAAATTCTCAGGAAATGTTGCCAGCAGATGTATTTATATTAGAACCAATTTTTAGGACTAGCATTTGGTTAGTTTCTTAGAAAAAAATTCCAAATTTTCAAAAGGCGTACAAAAGCATTGGATTTTATGGTACATTTCGTAATGGAAGTGAGAGTTCCACGTTACACATTCTTTTATTCAGCTGAAAATTTCAGGAAATGTTGTCAATAGTGTTTATTTATACTGGCACTAGATTTTAGAACTGGCATTTCGGTAGTGTTATAGAAACAAACTCCTGACGTTTAAGTCGCATACAAAAGCATTAGATTTTATGGTACACTTCTGGACACGGAATTCCGCCTAGTAGAATTTCGGCTATGTCCCCAGAAAGGTTTGTCTGAAAAGAGCATAGGCAGGCCAGGTACCGACCACGTGGATGAGCACATGGAGGTAGGAGATGTCATGTTTATTGATGGGTCACAATCTAGTTTTGATAAACCAGTTTTATTATCAGTGCCTGTCTCGCAAATCTCACTAATTTGTTCTCTGGCAAGTTTTGTATCCGATTCCACACCTTCAACACCTAATTTTATAGTTAGAAGCTAAAATAAAAAACTTCTCGAATCCTCTCTTTAATTGAAACACTTCTACAACACCACTTTTTTAATATTAAAGAAAACATATGCTCCATATCTCGATTTTATTTTGTTTATATAAATTGCTTCCGTTATCGCGATATCAATTTTATGGTTATTACCTATACCCTGCCTTTCTTGTGACTATACCTCGTCCAGGCAGGTCGTAGGTAATGTGAGATAACAAAAGCAACTATGCAATTTAAATTAATTCACATAGCGAAAACAAACTTTTTTGCAAATACCGAAAAAGTGATGGCATAAACGTGTCTTTCGTACAGAGAAGACGCAGGAAATGTACTTCTCTAGAAAATTTGCTGAGACGTGGTGGAATAATGCACTAGAAACCTGGAAAGAAAACCTGTTTCTAAATGAGGGAAAGAAAGGAAAAGATCAACTAAAATATTATGTATAAGTATAATGACTTAAATGTTTAAAACAAGCCTAAAATATCATTGGCATCTGCGAGGACCAAAACACATTTTCTAAATACAAACATAAAATAGCAAGCAAGTTGCAAACAAATTCTTTATCATAAAATGTATGAATATAAAACTACAAACGAATCTACACCATTTTGCCAGTAAAGTTCCCTTTCAACCCGAACACAGCACACAAATACAGAAGAAACATAATTTTACACAACATCGACAGATCAATCTCATCATAGACATCAGACAAATTTTATTACGCAATACACGTACATTCATTATTGTAAAAAACATATATCGCAATGATCACAAAGAATACACAAAGACAGAAAACAAGCATATGGAAAAAGTTTTAAAAAATTAGAGAAATGATCACAAAATATACACAAAGACTGTTATCACGAACATGAAAATAGTAGCATAAATCCAAAACATAAACTCCAGAGCTCCCCACCCTTCCGCTGGCCAATCCTTGTCAATCCAGAGTAATATATCTACGTGTGTTTCACTTTTGAAATGGAACTGGTAAAGTTTGTTATGTTTTTCATAAAAAACAGTTTGTAATTTTTGCAAGTAGGTGTCTCAAATTAGGGGCATTAGATCTAAAACACACAGCTTCAAGAAAATGCATCGTAGAAACCACAGTATAAGCAATCGCTATGGGAGAATTCCGGCTTCTCAGCGAAGGGTCAAAAGTTCTTTTTTATCATTATCTCACTGGTCCAGATCCACAAAACAAAATAAAAAGTTCAGCTAAAAATCTCACACTCATAACTCAAAGTTCATGAAAAAATGTCAAAATCTATCAGTTGTAGTTGGAAATGTGACGCCGCATCCAACGATGTAATGATATTGGGGGGTCACGAGCCTAATTACAGAGATGTTTTGGTTTGAAAACTCGAAATTCAACATGGACGGCATAGAAAATCAGAACGAAACCGGCTATAATCCAGGTTAGCTCCAAATATAACCATAGCATTTAAAAAAACTTCTATATACTTGAAAGATAATTCTCTGCTGAACACTCTCAGCTAAAGAAATACTGGGGTCACCGAACTCACTTTAAGATAACAGCATATCAAACTTCTGAGGGTGACGTTTTTGGCGCTTTTATGCATTTTTTTCCTTAAAGTGTTGCTAAACTCTACAAAGACTTCAAAGATGTATCATATTATATTAAACATGTTTTTCCAATCACGCACACTTTTTCGCACAGAATATCTTTGAAAAATTGGCGTTGCCATCGATACGGATTCCAAACGCAAGAGAGACTTTAATCCAGGGGGTAAGTATGTTATTGCAATTACCTCTACTAATCGAAAACGATAATCAGTCTGTAGATAACACATCAGTTGCCCATCTTTTTACCCCAAAATATCACATCTGCTTTGTGGATCATGAAGAAAACAAACGAGTTTACCTCCATAACCTGCCGCCTTCTCTTTCTCTGTATCTACGACTTCTAGATCAAGTACAGTAGAAACATTGAAAAATTTACAAAGCCCACCACTTTGACAGCGTGCTACTTGGACAGCTGGCGTTGGACACTCTACTCGACGGACAAACTTCTGTAGGTAGGCATCAGAAGAGTTTGTTTTGGTGTGCGTTTACCTTTGGAGAAGAACAGCACTCGTCCAATGATCTTGTTTCCCAACTTTCTGCCAATAGTTGTTGTTGACTCCGGTGTAGAGGCTTCCTTTTTCGATGCTCCATGCTGAGTCACTCCGAAGATGTCTTCATGGTAGCGCTTTTCCTCCTTGGAAACCATTCGAGCATGTATGGTATAGGGACAGTTAGTTGAAGAAATGTAATCAACTCAACCAGAGGCAAATTCTATTTATAAAGCAGAAAATCTGTTGTGTAAAACCACATTCCATTCGTGGACCGCGAAATGACTCTACTTAATAACAACCCAGTTCATGTTCATGTTCATTTTCAGTTCTTTCTCTTGTTCATGGTAACTTTATTCGGTCTTATAAGAAGTTTCTTGGTAGCTCGTTTCCCTAATTTATTTATGAATATTGATTGAATAATATAGTAGTGCCATATCTCTCGTCGATTCATTGCTAATATATCCACGAGGAAATGCCAATAAATACGATACTTATGTTTTATTAAGGGCAAAACAAATTCAACAAATTATACAAATTATACAGATTTTTGCGGGAGGGGGGGGGGGGACTTTTGGTGAATCGAGTTTAAGTCATTCAGCTACCGCGGCATACTGTTTACTAGAACCATTTAAGCTCCAAGCAAACCAAATTTCTACAATAACATCAACAACTCCAGAAAAGTTCCTTGTGCCATACCTTGAGTCTTTCTATGAAACAGTCGGCAGCGGCCACGTCCAGATACCCCTGCTGCTTGGCGATGGTGGCGAGTGTCTTGCGCACTCCCTCGGCCATCGAGACGTCGCCGCACACGAAGAGGTGGCCGCCACGCTCGGCCAGCGCACGGTACACCGCTGCGCCTTGCTGCGCCAGAACGTCCTGGACGTATGTCTGCGAGAAGTGGAGACGGGAGTTTGATTGGACTTGAGGAAGTGTAACTATAGTGCATAACTAAAGGTTGAGTCCCTGTTTCGATTGGGGCCAAAATTCTAGGAGAGTGTCCCGTAGTGGTATATGTTGAGTTTGTAAACAAACGCTCATATGACCGGTTTTACAAATAACTTAACCCAGAGTTAAATAAGAAGTTACTTAATTTTTTTTGGCAACCGCCAATAGGATTCCGTGGAATTCAACTGCTTCTGAGGGCTAGACGCTTATGGAAAATATTGTTACACCGGAGCTTCGGTATTAATAAATAAATGTGCAGAAAATGTTACTTTTACATTTGACCAAGTAAAAAATACATGATATCAATTTTGGGAAAGCTAATTGAATTCACTGACCGTTCTATACCCCGTTTGAAAAAGCTTAGCTGGATAGCCTCCAAAGATTGGCTCTAAAAAAGTTTGAAACTGGGTATGTTTGCAAATTGCAGTCGAACTGTTTTACTTACGTTTCCAGTATTAGTTACAACATATTACAAATGCTCATGCAAGGTATGTCAAGAGAAGCTGGATTGAGGAAAGCCCAAGTGCCCATAGATCCCGTCAAATGGGGCACTTGGAAAGCAAATAACAAAATTACAGGCTTTACCTTCGGCACCGAAGACTCCCTAGAGAATGCCACAAAGACATCCAGCACGCCCTCCTTGACCATCTGCATCTTCTCGTCGTGGAACAGGTCCATTGCACGGTCACGGCACCCGAAGAACAACGTCATCTCGCCGAACTCTTCCCGCGCTTTCTCTGCGAACAACCGATGCACCTGATTTTGAAATGCTACTCTACTGTGCACAAAAGGCTCTGCACTTCGACCATTTCCGGGGTATGCAACTAGCTTTGCACGCTAGTAGTCACAGGCATCATCAGTACACCGTTCAAGCATGGAAAAAGTATAGAACAAAGCCCTGCCAACTGTCATCACGAAGTCTATTTTAAGGCTGAAATATATACTAGAGCCTTCTACATAACTACATTGGATTATAAAAGTTGCTAAATAATTCCTAGTTAGTTTGTATTCAAGTTCATTCATTTTTTTTTAGATAAAGTGCAAAGTTACGCGCACGTCGAATGCAGTGAGCGAACGGTTGCCTATCTTGTACCGGAGCAGATATCGAAGATCGACACAAAATCAAACATCGAAATCGACTCAAAAAGTAGTTTCAATATGACAGTCAGGTTGACTATCCGGACCTCCTAAGCAGCTGAAGAAGCCTCACCTGTGTTAACCTGTTTGAGCTGGTGGCGGCGTTGTTCCCAGAACCCCCTGAAGGGCGCGATGCCGGTGCCGGGACCCACCATCAGGACAGGCTTGCTTATGTCCTGAGGCAGAGCAAAGCTCTTGCTGCTAAGGATAGAAAATGTCAGCAGTAATCGAAACGTCCGAGAAACACAACTTGTACGGTCATGGCCAAAAATCATGGGCAGGATGTTGTTTAGGCTTGGCGTGGCTAGCTTTTAGCAAAAATAGTTATTGAATTGTCGCGGAAACAGTTAACTCGTTTCCCAGCAGTTAAAAAAGAAACCGAGTTCCACCCACACCGCTGCCACCATTGTAGGGCCGCTGCCGCCAAAGTAGTGTGATTTTTTCACAATTCGACCGGATTATGATAAATAATGGTAAATCTATGCTAGCTTAGCCTCGAAAGGAGTAAGAGATCCACAATCTTAAAGTCACTTCCGAACATCATATTGAAAAGCATCTTGAACACCATCTTGAACAGCATGATTCAACAACATGACGTGAAAGGTAAAGAAAGCCGCCACACTAACTTATGTCCCTCCAGCCCGCACTCCTGAACAGAACTGGCCATAAGTATGATGGTTAGTGGTTACTATGCTTAACTTCGTTGCTCTCTGAAAATCGGTGTCTCCCGTAATTATCTGGATAAACCAATCCCAAACTCACTTCCTGACGAACAAGTAGACCGGCTCGTCGACTGCAACGTCGTTGAGATAGTTCGAGCAGACGCCGTAGTGCACGGGTCCGGCGCCACCTTCCGGCCGGAAGCTGACCACGCTGACTGTCAGATGTATCTGACCGGGATGCGCCTCCCGGCACGAGCTGATGCTGTAGAATCGCGGCTGCAGTGGATGCAAGATGGTCGCCAGCAGGGCGGGAGATATTCGGACGGATGGGAACTCCTGGAAGACTTCCAGGACGGTGGGTATGCGTCGACTTCGCCAGGCTTCGTACTCGTTAGAGTCCTGTGGAGTTATAACACGGGGGCGTTCAAAAATGAAATTTTGAAGTGATTGCTTTTTTATTAGTGAATCAATAATTTGTGTGTAAAAATAATTGCAAAAGTGCACATCATTTAGCTGTAGTTCAGTTATTATATTTTGTTACTAAATATAGAAACACAACATCTAGGCTTGAGCCATGGCAATGGACATTGGACATTAGCAGGTAACGGCCCAGAACGGGGGAACCAAAATGATGGTCACAAAAAGTGCACCGTTTTCGAAGCCCGTGACAGCGAAGCAAGTGCATGACAAGGCATGGCAGCCATCGACAGCACACAGTGAATTTCTATCCGAGCACACAACCAGGGCCTTCTACATGACAATTCTCCTCTCCTCCCCCCCTATTTCTACATTACGACGTGAATGTAGCTACGAGGCTGTGAAATATGTCAGAGCCAAACCAAGGTCAAAGCCACCAAGATGCATTTTTGCCACACGAGCAAATCATAACAAATTCATTGAGAGGGCGCTGGCAAGTGGCAAGGTTCCTTCTTATGAAAATTGAATTCATGGCTTGAAAATTTAATGCAAACTGATCAGTTCTTGTCATCACAACCCCTAAATAGAACTTAGATTTGTATTGAACTTGTTTTATGAATACGAACATCTTTTTCCATTGCAATGAGAAAACAAAACAGATAGTTGGGTAGGTACTAGAAAATCTAAAAACTATTTTGTGATACGATGGGGATCACAGTCAAGAGAGAAGCCAGCTACGGGATAAGATTTGCAAATGAGGACTTTGTACCCACCACCCCAAAACCTGGTATTCATTATTTCACTGTGTGAATCCCTGTACCAAGGTGAACGAATAGTTGCCCTTTGAAGATTCGACCTAGCATTTCACTTATAATATTATGCTTATCTGTGTACCACGCCCTATTTAGTATTCCGAACCAAACATCGACAAAGTTCATTGAAGATTCTATCTATACTGTGTCTCAGATTCGGAAATGTGCACCTCAGGGTATTGGACAGGTTTGGACAGGTTTGGGCAGGTATTGGGCAGGTATTGGGCAGGTATTGGGAAGGTACCATACCGGTTTCTGCGGACATCCGAATGTGAGACTCAGTAAAGTTGCCAAATCAATGAACTGACCAAATTCACTCAGATTCGGAAATCTGCACCTCAGAGTATTGGACAGGTTTGGACAGGTTTGGACAGATGTGGGCAGTTATTGGGCAGGTACCATACCGGTTTCTGCGGAAATCCGAATGTGAGACTCAGTAAAGCTGCCAAATCAATGAACTGACCGTCGCGAGCTGCTTGAGTCGCTGCGCATGCTCGGGCAGCGTCGCCAAGGGCTGCAGCGCTTCGAGCTGCGCCGGTCGCAGCGGCGTGGTGATGTCCAGGAAGCGCGTGAGCAGCGTGCGCAGCGAGCAGGCGGGCAGCGCGCCGTGCGGAGACCACGTCTGCGTCGTGCCTGCGCGGGGGAAATGCGCAGCGCGGCCAACAATTAGATCAACTGGTGCGTTAACACTGATTTAATAGCCTCTCATAGTTCTGCAGGGAAACGCTTTACAAGGTTATTGAGTTTCATTAGTAAAATGTTCTAGCAGTGGCCTCTGTTGTACTGGTCGAGATGAAAATAATGATGTGGATAATGATGAATTTAACCGGGTTGAGAAGGGAGATGGCGAAACCTGGTCAAAACATCATGACACTTAAACAATCGGGTGTCTACCTCCACGAATCTATGCGGTATTGATAAACAATGAGCCACAGTTAATTTTTTTAAATTGACGTTTGCTGTGCAGCCTTTCTAGCAAAATAAATACCATAAGAGCAAATGGATAACCAATCCAGCTAAAAGGCTCTGCAATTGAAGACACATAAAATACTTGTGTAATGAAGCTGTTAATCTGCCAGCCCCTCTCCTAAACGTAGTCACCTAGTACAGTGGTCTTCTCCGAAAGCAGCTGCAGAGCGACCACATCTCTGGGGTCCAAGTTGGAGTCCAGACGTCGCAGCAGTCCGTCCACCAGCTCTGCGCGGTTCTCCGGCAGGACGCCGACGTGGTCCCCTGGGAGGTAGCGCTCCTCGCTGGCCAGCTCCACAAGGATCGTGCTGCAACTGAACGGAGACCGTTAGAAATTGGGATTGGCGCTTGACGACGTGATTTAAACTGGTCGATGCAACTAACTACATCTGCGCAGTTCAGTTTGGTTACTATAGTGCAGTTATGTGTCATTTTGGTCTAGAAAGTATCTGTTACAGCTGTTAGAAACAGCTGGAACTGAACGGAGCGAACATCATGGTGTTCTCAATTTTCCTGGACCTGGGATTGAAATTGATTGGATCTGGGAGTGGCATTGGGATTTAAATGCTAAAAAAGTTTAGAAGGTTTCAATTTTATATGCCATGTCTAAAATCTTAACCACCACCGAAGAAAATGCTACCTCCGCTTTCTGAAAGGTTGAATTGAAAATTGAACTGTGTACTTACGGCTAAATACTTCAATGGTAAGCGTTACTTGCATTTTCTTACATTCTTACTACTCCTTTGTGGTGTTCAAAAGCTCATAAGTACCCCTGAATGCAACCCGCAGAGCAAAAATCACGGCACCACCACCAAAGAAAAAAATGTACCAGCATTTCGAAGGTTTTAATGTCACTTATGCAGATATTTTGTCAATGTTTACTTTCTTTGGAATTTTTAACATTCTTCAGACTTGTGTGGCCATTTACGACACGCCCCGGAACGCAGCCCGCAAAGCAAAGATCGCGGCACCTCCACCGAGAAGAATATTGTACATTTAACAATGGATGATTTTTAGTGTCAATACCTATAGATCAAATGAATTCCAACTTTTTAGAATCGGTATAATCATGTAAACTTAGATATTCCCTGAACGCAACTCGCAGAGCGAATCTATTTGTTCTTGATCATGTGTTTAGACAGGTGAGACAGAGGGAATCGCAAGGTAGATCTCAGTAGTTTAAGATAGTGCACTTGTTGCATTACAATAGAAATAGTACGAAGTATTCCCAAAATCACACGATTTCAGTTAATTTCAATAAGAAATATTTCAACAATTTGAGCTGGGGTAAAAATGTTACATTTCTTATGTCTACTATGTCCTAAAAAGCTCAGGCTGGGATTCGAATGCTAATTAAAAGTCTCGCTGGTTTCCCGACGTTTCGTAACATTAACTAGTTACTTAGCATTTAAGACGCCTAGGTTAAAAAACAATCATTGGTTCTTTTGTTCACGTGTTTAACCTCAGTCGAGCTATCACACTTGAATGAGTTACAATCATTATGTTACCAAACGTCGAGAAACCAGTGAGACTTTTTTTAGCATTCAAATCCCATTTTGAAATAGTTTTTTTTTAATTGTGTTTATTTTTGTCCATAATGTTTTGATATGTTGTCACTTACTGCTCGCCGACTTTGTGGAGCTGAGTTCTGCGCAGCATCTTACAACCTTTCGCGTTCTTCTTTGTAGCTCTCGACAATGCTGCATTGAAATGAAAAGTTTTGATTATAAAAGTGTTGTAGCCTATAATTTCAAGATGTGAACGAGAAGCTTCTCTCAAATTACCAATAAAGAACACACGTTACACTCTGCATGAATTAAATTCAAATGCCGCCTGAAACCAAGAACTCACTCGCTTCCAGCAGTTCCCCCCTGGCGGACACGAACCGCACCGCCTTGTCGGTGAGCCGGGTCTCGAACGCAGACACCTCTGACTCCAGCACGCTCTTGTCGACGGGGATGCTGAACGTCTTGCACGACAGCGGGTAGATCTCCGAGAACCACTTGCTGCAGCAATTAATCAATCAATGGTCGATATATTTTGGTGGCGGACTAGTTTAATTTTTTTTCAATTTCAATTTCAGTGTTTCTTTGCAATTTCAATTTCTTTATTTGATCATTTATAACCATGTACAGTATGGCATCTGACAAGTCACCATACAAGCTTACATTTATTTCTATCTTACATCTACATCAATGTCAATTTCATCTGTCATTTTAAATTTTAAATTTTAAAAATTCCTGCACTGAATACAACTATAATGCATACTTCGTTTAAAATTTTAACGTTTTTTTTTCTTACTCTAAGTCAGTTGACAATCTGATAAAAGTTTATTGTTAAAACATTCGCCATTTACCTTTAAGATAATTAACATTGAACGTCAGTTCTGTAAATTATAAAATAAAACAATGTAAAGTCTTATGAGGTTGATACACTTGAAGAAAAAATAACTTCATGTGATACGATGTAATCGTGTTTAAGTAAGTAAATGTCCTAGTGCGGTTAGGATAGTTACATTCCTCAGAAAGAGCACGAGATCACTGCGCTTAACATGCTTGAATTATTTCATGTTGTTATTGCATAATGTAAATGTGAGCACATTTCGTTGTCATCGAAAAAACATAATATCCTTCAGTAAAATTGCCTCCTAATCTCAATTACGGTAAATCGGTCAGGAAACTTATACTACAACGCTGGTCCCAAGTGGCCTAGCTTCGTTTTGTAATCGTGTCTTACCGGAAGGACTTGAGCTGTCCGCTGAGTTCGTCGCCTTCGGCCACGTCCATCAACTTCTGCGCGCCGAGTTGGCTGAAGAGTTGGTCGATTGTGTGTCCGAACGCGCAGAAGTTGGGGTAGGCACTCGATCCCAGCGCGAACACGGCGTATCTGCGAGGTAAACAAGACATAACCATCAAAACTAGTGGCTTACATTCTTGACCATTTATGAATGAAGTCCAGAATAGGATCCTTCGTATTATCAAAGAATCCGTACACCAAAATGTACTTCTTTTCCTGTTTTTTTGTTGGCCTTTTGTTTCTTACTCTGTATTCACTGAGTTAAATAACTTTCTTTATTTTTTCTTACTTGAGTCCAGGCAAGGTGGTGGAGCTTTCATCGATAAGTGCGTTTGCAACTATTTGCATGTCATTTTCGCTGTTGTTGATGTTTATCGCTGTTTTGCTTCCAAAGCAGGTTGAAATCCCTCGACCCATCGCTGTCAGCTTCCTTTCGAATTTCTGCAGGGATAATAACAAAATTGTGAGGTACCAAGATTCCTTTCATGTTCAAGACAATTTTGCTAGTTCTGTTTGTCATTATTTTCATTTATTTGTGTTTATTTATAGATCGAAATGAGTTTCCCAATCCCTGCCAATGCTTAATCAAATCCATTCCCTTGGAAATCTTAATTATTTTCACATGCAGTGTATGCGTACAACTTAAAAGTAATTGTGATGTGCAAAAATATCAAATGTGCCATCATTCGCTAATATCAAACTAACGAATTGCTGCAATCAATCGTGACGTAGAATTTGTGTCCTTTCATTGTAATTATAAGATAATTTTGAAGAAAAATTGAATCCGTTATTTAGAAATGAGATACAAAGTGAAACATGGTGGCATACCACTCATGAAATCGATGGTATCGTAGCATAATTGCCAGTAGGTTGTAATTTTAGAAAGTGCCAAGCGGCTGCTATTCAAAAAACGGGTGAGTGTTATATTATTTATTTGCAAATAACCAGAGGAAGAGAACTCCGTTCCTTTTTTAACCTTCCTTTTTTAACCAACCAATGAAAATTGAACTATGGCTAATCGTGTTAGAATAAAACCTCAAAGAGACCGTTACGAAGTGTTTGAATTTCAAATCTCGAGATGCAGCATACCAGTCCGTTCTCGGGCCCGTCGCCATTTCCGAAGGTCGAAGTGACGACCAACACGAGCGACTCGTTGCGAAGTTCGGTCACATCGTAGTCGGACATGCACACCACCTGCCAAATAATTAATGTCGGTGACAACTAAGTTTTTCCTAATCGTATGAACGAGAGTAAAATTACGGAAAAGTACACCGAGTAACTCACGTTAGTACCTACTTCTGCAAAATGGTTTGAAAAGAAAATTGGCATAATACGTCAATTTACTAAACAAGCTAGAGATAATTAGAACCACCAGTTATCCTACAATCTTCAGAACAAAAAGCCTTTGCGAGTGAAGGGTTAAATAAGTGAATAATGCGTTTGAAGTTCGTAAAACTGAAAATGCTGGTAAGTTGAGACGCTTACCTTCGGGTTGAGTCCGTGAGCGAAGATCGTCGCCAGCTTGTTGGCAAAGATCTGAGACTTGCCCGTCTCAGTGGCGTACAGGATGGTCATGTCCATACGCCGCTGCATTGCACGCCGATACATGCCGGTACACACCCGCACAACACTGAATCGGAGAGAATGGTATGTGAGACGATAGGAAAGTATAGGCTAGGGAATACAATATAAAGTATGGCTAGGAAATACATTCATAAATTCACTTATCATTTGCACCGCACTTAAAATTAAGAATTTAATGCAGATTAAGCGTTTACCTAATAATTTGTATTGGAGTTTAAATTTTGTATGCAACTCTAAAATAATATTGAAACAGATAACCCATCAGTGTCTGTTCACCTCGCGATCTGCTTGAAGGTAAAACGTCGAGGAATTCCAGGCGTTTTTGCCCAAGGATGCGTCTTCCAGGCAGGCACCTGATAGTCGTAGGAAGGCTTCAGGTTGTACAAGGCCAACTCCTGATGGTAGACAGACGTCAGCGACGCTGTCCAAAGGCCAAGGAAAATCAATTGAACAAAACATAATATGATTAACACTCAACGTAAATAAATGTCAGAAAGGGAGTGGCGTCAACTAACCCGACATTGGAGGCACGATCCAGACCCAGTCAGCTGGACACCCCTTGCGAGCTATCTGCTCGTTCTCCAGATGCTGTATGAAGTTGTCCGACGCAGTGTGGTGGTCTACGATGGTCACCCCTTGCTGCTGGAAGCTGTACAGGACCGCCACGTTGACCTCGACCAGGGCGCGGTCCTTCCAGAGGCTGGCGTCGTTGCCGGTGTCTTCGCCCATCTCGGCAGCGACGGTCTGGAAGAAAGTGGATACAGCTAGGAATGTGCTAGACTAAACGATATACAGCCTTGATATATAACAGTAACTTGAGTGCTGAATGAAATCGCTAATTCAGATTACATGAAATACTGCTTGACCAATCAACGATCTAAATCTAATGTCTACGTAAAGTTGCGAGATTGTTTTAGAATTTGCTGAGAAGGACTGCCAAGTGCGAACAGCTAACTGACAGTTCCAGAGCGGTCGCCACTTTTGTTTGACACTGATATTTAATATCACCTCAAAGATCGAAGAAGAGCGAACTGCTAAATGGATATTTAAAGGAATCATCTCATCTTACCACAACATGCCTACAGGATATAACTAGTAGGATAATAAAAAACAATTAGGGCGAAAAAGATTTTTTTTTAACAAACGGTTCCTCGTGACGTCATTGTGGGCTCAGAATTTCGAGAAGCAATCGTATGGGCTTTGCCTGCCATGCGCTTTCCACGTGCGACTGACGTTTCAGATTAGTGTTCACTGTGAGCCAGCTGTCATCCTGGTTTACAGGTGTTGTGTATCCAATCCATTGAACAGATCTAAGTAACAAGGATTTCTCATTTCATAGATTGTACATAGATTTCATAGGTTACAAGCAAGAGTTTCCCACTGTGTCGCGGAGCAGGCAGAGTCACGCAGGGCTTTGCATGCGCTACTACTGAGAGCAGAGCCCGCAATGACGTCACGCATTGTTTCACGCCCACGTCAAATGAGTACCAAAAAAAAATCGCTGAATGAAAACTAATGGTCCGATTTACTTGATTTTTTCAATCATATTATTAGATTAACTTGTTCTACATTATAAGAATTTGGTTTCTTACCTGAGATATTTACTTTAAAGCAACAACTGTTCTAGTTCGGGAAGTTGGTAGTGTTCTTTGCATTGCCTACTCTATAACTAAGCAGAGCAATAGAAGAGGCAATGGTTCGTTGTTTCTCGGCACTTTTGTTTCACATCTTGAGCGCCCATGCCAATTCAATTCAATTTATTTCCTCATAGATAATTTGATGGTACATTATATCAGGCGAACGTCAGATTCTGATATATAAACCTTCCACTCATCCAAATCCAAAGAAAATATAATTTTCTTATCTACCTCCAAGATGTTGAAGCGTTGAGGGTCGCAAAGATTGCGACAGCCAATCTCGGTGCTCATGTACCACCCGTTGAAGGGACACGCCGGGAACTGGATCCCTCCGCAGTCAAACAACATGCCTGACACCGCCGGCACGGCGTACCAGCGAAGTCCCAGCGTAGCGAACCACCAGAATCTGTTGGAAACCGCCAGAACTTGATCCAAAGCGCAAGAGTTTTTAAAAACGACAACCTACACCTGTTTAAAATCAGCAGACATCCTTTTGAAAACTTTCGAACCTCTATTAAAACTATCAGAGCCAGAACCCGCAACTTAAGCTTCTTCAAACCACCCCATTTTGTATTAATAACCACCACAACCTGTGCTATTAACTATTAATATACAAATAAACTGTTTAATTTTCAATATGTGGAAGGTGCTCGTAAAACCATTGCTTTATCTTCAAGGTTTCTAACTGATTGTGGGATTGATGTTGGAATATTACTGATTCTATGACATTTCGGAGGAAAAAATATGGTAAATATGCGGTGTAATTAGTGATGAGAGCCCGGGTTATACTCCCAAGACTGGGAAATTAATTCTAATTAATTCTAGCATTGTAATGGCCGTAAGAGCCAATGGCTGACAGCTTCAGTCAGAAGGCTGTGCGACGGTCACCTAAAAATAATTATTTAGTGTGATACATTTATATGTAGGAAGTGTCTTGCCACGAACAGTGGAAATTATTTTCTTGTCATTTATACACTAATAATATACTGTGCCAAGAAAATTTATTTTTTCATCGGTTTGTTTGGCATGTCTTATAAATTCCCGGTTTGGGGGATATTCCCTAGTTTTAAATGGCGTGAATTTATACATCACTAAACTCCATTTCACGTCAAGAAGGAGAGTGGATTTGAATCTTCCTGAAGACCCATTGCTGCTGGACACTAGCTAAGAGTATAGGTATACCAAAACTGCCCGTAGAGCTTTTTGTTCGGCTCTAGACATGGCTTGTAAGTTTTGAAACTCTTAGCTCGTATCTAGCAGCAGTAGGTCCTCGAGGAAGATGCAAATCCACTCTCCTTCTTAACGTGAAATGGTGTATATGTGTAATGTAACAATCCCCCCCCCCCCCCCCCCCCCCCCCACCAATTAAGTCCAGCCAGAGCAAAAATGTGTCAATTATCCCCAAAAGGTCGTTTTGGCATCGGTTATCAAATGTTTAACCAAACCTGCTAATTGCCATTCGCATAACCCGAGGCCTTTTATAGCTGCTCCTGCATGGAGGAACTATTTTAAGGGAAAGCCTTTTAAAATTCTTCTCTAAAAGGATCCAACTAAGAGTATTAATTATTAATTCCATGCTATCGCTATAGGCGATGCGGGATCGGAGTCCACTCACGAAGGATGGGTGAGCGGCACCTGCAGCACGATGTCGTCGGGGATTTCGAAGATGTCGGGAGAGAAGTTGCCCGAGGACAGCACGAGGGGCAGGATGTCCCATTTGGTACGGCGTCCCATCCAGCCCAGACGCATGCACACCTAGGTGGGGCACACAGCTGGGTTTAGTGATGGTTGAGAATCTCCGCTAAGACGAAGGGGAAGTTGAAAAACATGTGGAATTGGGTCTGATGATGATAGCTTTGCATAAAGCCTTGAAATGTTATGTTGTTGTATATGGATCTTTAGCCCCCCCGCCCCCCTGGCTCCGTTTTAGATCCGCCAAATTGCGTTTTAGGCCCGGTTTTTCAGTGGCACGTTAATATCTAACGGTATGTTAACTTGTTATTTGCTTAGCAATTAGTCCGGCACTTAGTACTATACTATACTACACATTAGTACTATACGGCAGGGTGTTGTTCCTATACCTTCGTGAACTCCACGTTTCCCGGGTCGCCAGTCACCGTCCCGTCCAAGTTCTTGTACCCCGCGTAGCTGATCAGCTGCGGGTTCCACACCCGGAAGTCGGGAGCGCCCTTTCGCCTGGGAGGGAAGACGGTGACAGCGGACCGGATGTTGCCCCCGTTGGATGCGTACGAGATGTGCTCACAAATGGCGTCGAACATCTGTTTGGTGGTCTCTACTTTTCGGACGTCGTATAACTGGAACACGACGAAAAGCGATCATTTATTTAATTTCAAATATTTTAAAATGGTTTACATGGTGTAATGTAGGCATTGTCAAGTGTTAATTGTAATATCACGACGAGAGGGTTCAAATGCTATTCGTTGGTGACATTATTTTCTGTAATTTTGCCCTAAAGTATAGTTTGTTAGTTTACCCTTGCAGAGTTTTCTAACTGGAACTGTTATCCATGGGGCTGTGGGAAACGTTAGCCGTATAAATTAAACTGCAGATCTTCTTGGTCGAAGACAGAATATTATCTCCTTACTTGGCTTAAATCGGTATTATCTTTCTTTCGGCCTTTCAAATTCCATGTACAGTCGATCTTAATGATCAGAAAAAAAATTATGTTACCCGCGGTTTTAACTTCATCCTGCTTCGTAAATCCATGCCAGGGGAAATTGCGATCTAATTCTAAGTTCTATGTTCTTAGTTATAATTTTTACTTTGAGTTTGTTCCACTGAATGCGTCCGATGCACCGGCTGGCGTTCCTCCAGGACAGCTTGGCGCCAAACTCCAGCTCAGCGAACGTCAGCTCGTAGGAGCCCGTCGCTGCAACCTCCAGAACGATCTCCTGCCATCGCGTAACGTGCTCCGGGGAGTCCGCTCTGTAGGGGACGAACGTCAGTGTAGTCAGTGCAGAATATCATGGTAAGGTTTCATGTTGTTCAAAAAATGTGCAACAAGGGCAATGACTTTCTATGATTTGATAAGAAAATGTGAAATGTGGCACTCAATAAAGGCAATTAATCCTGAGCTATATCGTGGATCTTCCAAAAAGTGTGACCAAAGAGAAGTACCTAATAACAAAATTAACTGACGCTAATTGCGACATTTGTGGGGGTTATTAACTTGCGTGAAAGAGGTTGTTGTAAAAAAGTGGTTTATAAACTGAGAATTACGACCACTCTCAATATGAATTCCCGCAACTGAGTTCCAAATCAAGTCGCGAAAACGAAATTGGTGAACAAATGCACGTAAAGCCAACGGCTGAAGCTAGCGGCGCCACACCTTTGCTGTATTTTTAAATTCAAATCATGTCGTCAATTGCCCCGTTTATAACGGCTGAAAAAAGGGGAGCTGGGAGACCAAGAGAGAGATGGATCGACCAAGTGAGATGAGACGTCGAAATACGAGGAGAAAACTGGGAAGAAGTAAATAATACAGCAAAATGGTGGGATAATAAGGAAAGGTGGATGGAGCTGGTCAATAGAGAAGAAATTTATGAAGAAATCAGTAAAGAAAAGATTAGTTAAAATGTAAAAATTTGAGTATGGTAGCTCGAGTACACATTGCAGGAAAGAGAGCTTTTATGTTGGTGTCTTTACACCTCTCTATACCTGTTAAAGTTAATGGAATAGAGGAATAAAGATGTAAAATAATTATAACGGCTGCAATCATCTGTTTAAAAAATAACATTGATTTCTAACTGATTGTACGGTTTTTCTTAGAGGAAGACCACCGTTAAAAGAATTCTCTCACATTCACACAAGTCGTGCTCAGATTATAAAGATTTTGTCTTTTTATAACCAATCAGAAGCAATAAAAATAAAAATATTTGTTTCCCCACCAATTGCCGTTTTGTCAAACCTTTCCTATTTCAAAATAAAATTTCAAACTCGTAATATCGATTCAAAATTTTAATATTGCGAAGTGATCGCTGTCAAATGTCAATGCCGAAATTTTGTATAGCGAATCGGTGCTTAGGGAAGGTAATTACGACTAAAAACTATTACTATTATATCATAAATGATTATCATAAATGAGGGCTACATAAAAAGCCTTTTTGCGGCCTCAAAAAAAAATTGAAAATAATTTTTTGCCTCTGCCGTGGTGTTTCGATGTGGTTTTGATGGTTTCGAAGAGCAAAATACGAAATTGGGAAAAATTAGAAAAAATACGCACTTTTAGATAAATTTCCGTATTTTTCCTAATTTTCCCAATTTCGAATATTGCTATTTATTCAGATTTGAAGGGGAAGGGTATTTAGGATTTTCTTTAAAAACGCAGGGGGTCTAAGTTGAGAACAAAAGTAGACACCCTGAAAATTTCATCGCAAACGACGCAGGTGTTTGGTCCGTAGAGCGCTCGCAAACACACATACAAACAAAAACAAAAAAACACGCACAAGTAGTTTTTTTACCACTAGTGAAATTGCAGATTTCGCTTCGCTCGCTACGCTTATCAATTAGCATTCCCAAGTTTGGTCACACACAAAGTCGCGATACATTTTTGGGAAAATTATGGGAAAAACGCATTTTTCCAAATTTTCCAAATTTTGAATATTGCTCTTTTTCTATTTTAAGGAGAGGCGTATGGAGGATCTTTTTGAAAACGCAACGTGTCTAATTAGAGAACAAAAGTAGACACCCTAAAAATTTCATTTCAATCGAAGCAAAAATTTCAAACATTGCAAACAAACATACAAACAAAAAAACACACGAGTGTTTTATTATTATGTACACATAATTTTTTATACAGTTATAGAGTTATAGTATACAGTTATAGTTATAGTTTATAGAATGCTTTTTGTACACAAACAATTTAGGGTGTCTACTTGGTTCTCAACTTAGACACGCAGCGTTTTCAAAAAGATCCTCCATACGCCTCTCCTTAATTTTATTATTATTATGTACGAGTGTTTTTGTTTTTTTTAGCAGTAGGAAGTGAAATTGAAGATTTCACTACGCTCATCAAAAAAGTAACAATCTATAATCTGTGCACAGCTTGTCAGGAGACGAGATATGTCCTTTAAAGCCTTTCGCATAAACGTGCTACCGAAAAACTTACTTGCTCGAGTTCGCGTAGAACTCGTCGATGAAGGTCTTGGCCATTTTCAGCAGCTCTTCTGTGGACCTGACGTCGCTGGCCACCCCTGGCAGGGCCATCATGCTGCCTTTGCACACCTTGTTCGTGCATTGGTTCTGTGGGGAGATCGGAGGCGTCCAATTAGAACGGTAACACTCCTGTTTTGCATAGGGGGAAATTGTCTAGCTCAAGGAACCCAGTTTTCATGTAATGACTTTCGCAAAAGAATTGTTTGAGCGATCTTGGAATTCGTTTTCTCTCTCGATAAAGATTTCGTATGGTCAGATTCAACTCAACCCAAAGGTGATAATTTCGTGGTAATCGATCTAATAATTCCCTCGACTTTTCAGCGATGAAGAAGTAACATAGTTTATGTTATGTTACGAAACGTTGGGAAATCAAAGGAGACTGTATTAAATAAGCTTTCAAATCCCATTGTTAAGTATAGTTTTATTTTTGAAAACTTCGGAAACACATTATCTATATTTAATTTGCCACAAACATATTTTGCATTCAAAATCCATTCCTTACTATCAACTATGTGAGAATACGCTCAACTTTTTTATATGTTACGTTGGTACTGATAGCACACCTTGGAAATAAATTCCGCTCTTTCCTCAATCAAATGCACATTGAGGAAATTGACGTTGATAGTGACTCACTAAGAATTCTGAATGGCACATCTAGAGTTTGGATTACGACACACTTTTTGTATCGGATGGATGAGTTCATAGTCCTGCTTGGGAGAGCAGTTGCAGACACGGGATTTAGCGTAAGCTTCAACATGCTTATGAACCTCTCAACAGCATGGATTAGTAAACGGAATCCTTCTCTTTTAGTTGTACCCTATTTCGTTGTAACGGGCTTTATTTGTGATTTTTGGCAGGAATATAGGCTATCTGTACAGTCGTCAATGGGTTTCATGTTTACCCTGTAGACACTACAAGCTCAAAGATAATCATTGAGTACTCTGTCCTCTCCATACTCTCTTCATAGGCTTCGTCATCATCATCATCAAGGTTCATCATCATCCTCGTGTTCAACCTACAGTCAACGACGTCACTGAGGCTATTTTCGAAGAAACTAGTTGATCGAGATGTTTCATGGAAATCGTTTTGTTCTTTCGCTTTGGCGCATATAATATGTACACAATGTATTTGGTTGCATGTAGATAGTGGGTTTGAATGTCGTTTTCCAGTCAAATGCCTATATTATGTGGTTCCCCTATTGTGGTTGCAAATATTCAACTATGCTACGTGCGCAGGGGGGGGGGGGGGCGAGCGTAGGCCTGGGCCCCACCTAGTGACTTTACTGAAACGTTTAGATTTGCTTGATAATAACCTCGATCGTTCAAATTTTTCCCAGTGGCTGTCCCCCCGGACCCCCTTCTGTTGAGGGCTCTGTCCCCCCAGCCCCCCCCCCCCCCCCCCCAGTTCTGGTTTAAGTCAAGCCAGGCACCTCAGGCCAAGCACCTCAAGGCATGCACCTCAAGCCATGCACCTCAAGCCATGCACCTCAAGCCATGCACATCAAGCCATGCACCTCAAGCCATGCATCTCAAGCCATGCACCTCAAGCCATGCACCTCAAGCCATGCACCTCAAGCCATGCATCTCAAGCCATGCACCTCAAGTCATGCACCTCAAGCCATGCATCTCAAGCCATGCACCTCAAGCCATGCATCTCAAGCCATGCACCCCAAGCCATGCACCTCAAGCCATGCACATCAAGCCATGCACCTCAAGCCATGCATCTCAAGCCATGCACCTCAAGCCATGCACCTGGAGCCATGCACCTCAAGCCATGCACCTCAAGCCATGCACCTCAAGCCATGCACCTCAAGCCATGCACATCAAGCCATGCACCTTAAGCCATGCATCTCAAGCCATGCACCTCAAGCCATGCACCTCAAGCCATGCACCTCAAGCCATGCACCTCAAGCCATGCACCTCAAACCATGCACCTCAAGCCATGCACCTCAAGCCATGCATCTCAAGCCATGCACCTCAAGTCATGCACCTCCCTTAAATGAAAAACGTTCCAACGCGCCTGCTTATACACGCTGGATAATGAAATCGCCATGGTCCAAGTTTCGAATTACAAGTTTTCCTCGAAAAATGTACTTTACAGATCCCCTAAAATATGTGGATTGAACATTATCGCCCCCCCCCCCCCCCACCCCCCACACCATTACTGTTTGGCCCCTGCTAATCTGGGACCCTGCGGTCGCCTATGTTACTCGCTAAACTCGCAACGACCTGGATACGAAGATCTTTACAGGTTTTGTGGTAAGCTTCAATTTTCTTCTTATGTCTCACAGTTATAATTCGTAGCTAAGAAGACTCTGTCTATATATAATCTTATTTAAATTACGAAAGCTCGTAATTGGCTAGTCAAAAAAAAACTCTGTCTGTAGTTTTTTTTTATTGGTATAGTTCATGTGAACGGCTTTTTAATATATGACTCTCAAATATAATTTCGTGTACGTTAGTACCACACATGTAGGTACTAAGTGCTATCAATGCTACACCCATGATTATAAATTATAAGGATTACTGGTTCAGATAGTTAAGTTGGTTATGGTTCAGATATCCAAATTGAGTTTACTGGCCTTGCGGAATGGTGGCTTACGATTAGTTTTTGAAACTTGTTTGTGTAGGTTTAGACATATTTTCTTTCGTTATCTACTTTTTATTCATAAAAAACGGGGTGATTTTCAGCTTTTCTTTAAATAGTAGGCAAATGAGTATCTTACCTGGCAAACTTTTTCACTGCGATGAAACTTGTCTGATGTCGTCTGCCCTGTCGAGTAATTTGTCAGCGTCCAATCTTCAGGAAGCATGATTTCACCGATTCGTTCCAATTGGTCCTCAAAGATGCTGAAAGAGGAGGACATTGCATGCTTCTCGATCTTAACAAGCGAACAATTATTGCACGTTGCACTTCATTTTATGTCACCACCGAACATTCGGTCTTATATATAAACAGATAACGAAACTCGATATCTCCATTATTCTGTGAACTCATTTTGGGATTTGCTGCTGATTAATTTTTTTTGTCTGGGTGTGAGTGGAGTAAATTTGTCACTGTGCATTTAGTGAAACTTCCTTGATTCGTAATATACGTGCTAGCTAACCTATCGATATAAATATATTTCCCATAATTCCTCCGACATCTTTAATGTCCTACAAATAAACTTCCAATTGTCAATCAGCTTGGATATCATTCTATGAAATTTGAGTCTCCGATGTTATTGTTTATCTCTTTTGTCGTATTCTAAGTACCTCGAACTCGTAGGGATGGGAGCTCAGACATGTAGGTAACTAACCTACAGGTGTTTGTCCGACTGTCCACTGCCAATTTTAGTACGTCTCAGGTTCTTTGGACAGCGCCTCGGGGCGGCCTCTACTAAAACATTGTGTAAGACCGGTTTGCTGCTGCTCTACATTTTATCGGATGACAACATTAGCAATTTCAATAACAATGTCGTTATAAATTTCATTGAATTGTGGCAACTAAAACAACTTAACAACTAGAAACAACTTTCAGTTTCCAGAGCTTCAAACGCCAACTATCGTTGAACATGGTTGAACAATAACAAAAATGTCGAATGTATTATCGGTTTTGCTCTGTACTGGTTTGATTTCTTTCTATAAACAAACACAGTTATTGTCCTTTTTACAGTAGTTCCACCGAAACCCGTATTATTTTTCATATGTACCAAATTATTGGGACAAATAGTAAAAGTTACGCCGCATCCAACGGTGATATAATATTGGGCAGTCACCGGGCTGGTACCTGAGATATAAAGGTTTGAAAACTCAACATTTAGCGTGGGAGGTATATAGGAAATAAGGTCAAAACCAGCACAGAAACCAGGAAAACTCTAAAAATTACAAATAACAATTGAAAAAATATCTATACTTGAAAGATGAAAATCTGCTGAACATTCTTGACTAACGAAAAACGGGGTAGCCGTACTAACTTTTGAGATAATGGCATATGAATTTTGGTATCGTAGTTTGAGGGTGCAGTTTTAGGTGCATTTTTGAAAATATTTCCCATGTAAGTAAAGTAGTAATAAATTAAAACAATATTTTTGATTATTTATAAAGATGTTATCGTCCTAATTTAAACTTGGTTGTCAAAATTCACACATATTCGCACAACAATTATATATTGCAAAATTGTGAATATGGATACGAAGACCATTCGAAAGAATTACTGTAAACCGAGTGTGGCAACAGAGCCTTCCTAATCCATAAGACATTTAAAGAAGTTATGACCTATGGTCCGTGATATTGCCTATTAGCGACATTTAATTGGGAGAAGAGAAGAGATTTTCAATTAAATACGACAATCCCATCACCTGAAAGCTAAGTATAGATAACAATTCCATTTGGAAATACGAACTCACTTTTATTATTATCTCTGTTTCACTCGCCCCGCCGATAATAGCTGAATCGCTGTGTTTGAACCAACAGTTGAAACCTTTTTCAATCAACGTGCGACAAATCGCGACCGGGTAAACCACATGGATAATACACCAGCAGATGAGTAAAAATAGGTGTATCATTTGTGGTAGGAAACACCTTTCCATTGCAAAATGAATATCATGAAGAGACAAATTTTTGAAAGTGACATCTTTCAAACTTACTTTAAAATACACTGGCTTGGCAGCCATCTCTATGTTTTTTAGCCAGCTGGCAAACAGTCTTTCTCATACAGGAAGATAGATATATTTATTTATTTATTTAAGGGCTTTTGCATCCCTATATTGAGCCATAAAATTTATGGTGGAAATCACTTTCGATGGGTTTTAAATTTAAATGAATTAATCCACAAGCATTCATCAGTCATCAGACGTGATTCCCTAATAAATACAATCCATGGTCATATAACTCACCTGCCTCCTTATATTATATGTAAGGGTTCACTTGAATATTCATAAATTAATATTAAACTTCACACACTGTCTTTAATAGGTATACAAAATAAATTTCACGAATTCTTCAAATCGGCCCCAACTGTTTATTCCTACAACTCTAGAAGTGCAATGAGCTTATATTGGCATATACTTTATCTTAGGTAGCTACATTTTTCAAGGACAAGGATCTGCCTTGCGCAGACAGGAAATTGCATGTAATATAAATTTTCCTAGTCATAAAGAAGGTAGAAAAGTTTGCAGGATATTCTTTATTTTTGTTTAAGCAATCTTGAAACTAAAACAAAATATACAATCTCCCAAATCGTGATGATGTACCAGCTTCATCATTACGTCATTATCTTCTGAAATTACCCAGTTTATAATTACTATTATTGTGCTGATATTACAGAAATTATAATATAGGTAAACTCATAAAATATTGTTTTTCTTGTCACTTCTGCTTACCTTGTTGACCATGTTATTAACTATGACTACCACTGTCATCATCGTCATTTATTTGATTGCAGCAGTTGTGCATCATCCATTGCTTATTGGTGATCATGCGCAATCTTACAGTCAAATTTATGATTTCGCTTGCGGCACCCTGTACTAATTGTGTATAGCACTCTGGTGTTATGTTTATCGGAAATTAGATCTGAATGTTATGAAATGTGGTATTCATTTCTATATATTACATGTCTCACTTTTTACCAATAAAATGTGCTATACCCATCCACATATTATAGGTAATGCATTTTATTGCTGGCAAATACAAGAAATACGTTCACAAGAATGTAGATCGGACATGTCAGATAGCGGAGAAAAGTGTGTAAAGTGGTCTCTCTCTCTGAGATGACATGAGAGAATCCATTATTAATTATTGATGAGCGTAGCGAGCGATTTCCGCTACCCGACAGCTCGGACAGAAACAAAGAAAGGCCAGAATCGTTTACATTTTTAAGCGATCAGAATTTTCGAACAAGCTATGGTCCGGCTTGCTGCTCCATGATTTTCATATGCTTTTTGCCTCAATCTTTTTATGCGCTATATACAAACCGGTACGCTCATCCTCAACGCAACACAAATTGCGTTCGCGAAGCCCTAGTTATGCATATGGATACTCATTCACAGTCTGCACAATTCGAAAGTGACCGCTGCATTGTGACACTTTTTAAATTGGGAGCTGCAGGCCCGCACAAATTGTGATATTTTGTGGGTATTCTCTCACTAATTGCTCACTAAATAGCCATAACAAGTTTGAGGTTTGGTGAACGGGCTCAAAATACCCCCGCCGATATCCTACAGTGTTTCAGGTCGAAAATAGGGGTATAACGTTCGACAGGTGGCTGTATACTTATGGAGCAAATATTACTGATTCTAATTACACAAACCATGTAATTTATAATTTCTAAATAATTCGCGGAAAATATCTTCGCATGTTCGCTTGAAGCAGTACCTTGGCAAAGTTCACTGCGATCGTTTACGTCCAGTAGCCCCTGATCTACTAAAAGTGTTAATTACATTTTGGTCTTTATTACATTGCTGCCTATACCAAACAATTTTTATTTGCATTTCACTTGAATGTTAAAACAAATTTTCGAAGATCACGAAAAGATACACGAAAATCAAATATAGATACTATAGAATATAACATGTGGATAAAATAAATGAATGCAGGTAAGGAGAATAAAATCAAAGCATTGCATATGTTTTCTCCTTTTTAAACTTAATCACTCATCACTTTTTCAGGTAATTTTCTTTATCTTTTATCATATCAAGATAATTTAAGCAACCAGTATCTTCTATCTTTATCTAGATGAAAAAAATCTTCATCTTTAGGATTTATCTAAGATAAAGTTATTATCTTTAAAAAAAGGTTGTCGAATCAATTTCAACTGCAACATTATCCACTACCATCACCGCCGCCTGTGTGTGTCGCTGACGCCAAATGCCGTGATCCTTTTGCTTGCCCGTTTCTTTTATGAGCGTAGCGAGCGAAGCGAGACCAGCAAAATCTTCAATTTCACTACCCCCAAAAAAAAGTCACTTGAGTATGTTTTTTTTTTGTGTTTGTGCGCGCTCTACCGACCAAACGCCTGAACCGATTTGAATGAAAATTTGTGAGTACCTGTTCTGTTGCGTTTTTGGAAAAGATCGGTTCAGAATATTTTTAAGAAATCAATTTTTACGAAATTTTTCGATTTTTTCAAAATTTTTAATCTCTGTAAATTTAAAAGTTCTTAACATAACTTCACCAAATTTTCTAAACATGTTGACCTTATAAATATTTATCATGCCAGCAAATCTTAGGTCGGTAGGTCTCTCCAATTGGTGTTAATTAGCATTTTTTTTGGCGTTTTTTCGAGTTTTTCGGTACTTTGTGACGCCTGAATCAATTTCCTTCGTCACCTTGGTGACCAAGCATTGTTGACTTGAAGTTTGTCCAAGGCAATGATTTGACAGATATATCTGAAATAAGTAATTCTCATTTATGGAAGTAATTGAAGTGAATTCGCACTAGATATATATCTATAATATAATAAGAATCCACGGCGTAATTAACATTCATGTATATATGTGAAAATTACTCAATTAGCTCATAATTGGCACATTTTTGCTATCTGACAGGTTTAGAGAGAAACAAAGGAAGGTCATAATCGTCTAAAATTTGGAGTGATCAGAGTTTTCGAGAGGGCAATGGTCTGGCTTGGTGCTCCATGGTTTTCATAGGCCTTCGGCCTCCACCTTTTTATCTGCTGTATACAAACCGCTACCTACGCTCATCTTCAACGCAACACAAATTGCGTTCGCGAAGCCCTAGTAGGAAAAAATTGAACTCCCTTCTTCGCACAACCCTTGCACTCACCCCCACTACCACATCACGTGCGTAGCACGGGCCATACTGCTAGTAATATGGAAAATAGGTTGACGAAATGAACATCGTCCACCTTCATTTTAAGCTCTACAACCACTGCCGATTTTCCCCTCAAATATTTTCACCCGGTGCAGCAGATAGTTGATGAGCGAAGGGAAATCATCAATTTCACTACTGCTAAAAAAAGCTTGTGTGTGTGTGTGTGTTTTTTTTTTAGTATGTGTGTATGTTGTATTGTATTGTGTTGTATGTATTGTATTGTGTTTGTATTGTGTATGTGTGGCTGGTGGTCCCGATCCGGGACGCATGCTCTGCATGAACTGCTCCGCCATTTGGAAACCGAAGTGGTTTCTATGTAACTCATGACAACCTAGAGGCCCTGCAACCAAAGACCTAGCATTGCAGAACCAATTCAAGTTCACAAACAGCTTCACACGTCCACCAAACACAAACGCCCCAACACCGAAACCGAACGAGCAGCAACCGGACACGCTCCATCATTTCGCAAACAGCATGAGTTTCATGTAGTGCATGACAACCCGGAGGCCCTGCAACCAAAGACCTAGCATTGCAGAACCAACACGTGTTCACAAACAACTTCGCGCGTCCAATCACAAAGGTCCTAAACCCACAGAGCGTTGGACCGAGGTCCAACACGCTGCTCGGAAGCCCGGGCACTCCACTTAGTGCGAGTGGTGTGGGCACTCGCACTAAGGCACGGCCTTGCGGTCGCGGGAACCAGTCACATGCCTGGCCCCAAGCGCCAGGCTTCCAGGGTTTCACCAGCCTAGTTGAGGCTCTGGTCAAGTCCACACGACCACGACCATCACCTCAACCAGTTAATAGCTGGTGTTAGTTGGTATTTAATGCGTTGTGTTTCGGTGGCAAATTCAAAAATTTTCCTAAATTTACTCGAATTGCTGTAGTTCCTGGGCTGGCTCCTAGGCGATCATCAGCGTTGGTCGCGCTTGACATGCTGAACTATAGAATGCATCGGTCAAAAGCGTGCTTGAAATATTGTGCCGTTCCATCATGCGAGAAAGTTTGAGCGATTTTGAGCTCACTGCCGGAAGTAGAAGCGTTAAAGCTGAAGCACCTCTGCTTCCCTGGGAGCTTATTCTGGAACTCAAATTTTTGGGTAAATTTGGTTGAGCTCTTAATGTCCAATAAATATCTGACAGGTACCGTGGCCTTATACAATGACCCGTGATTGATGAGCGAAGCGAGCGAAGCGAAATCTTCAATTTCACTACTGCTAAAAAAAAAAGCACTTGTGTGTGTGTGTTTTGTTTGTTTGTTTGTATGTGTGTTTGTGCGCGCTCTACATGCCAAACACCTGCGTCGATTGCGATGAAATTTACCGGGTGTCTACTTTTGTTCTAAACTTAGACCCCCTGCGATTTTCAAGAAAATCCTCCATACCCGTCACTTTAAAGCAGAAAAGGGAGCAATATTCGACAATTGGGAAAGTTTCGAAAAGTACGGAAATTTGTTTAAAAGTGCGTTTTTTTTTCAAATTTTCCTTATTTAGATAGTTGCCTTTAGAAACCATCGAAACCAAATCGAAACATCACACCAGATTTTTTGACTTGAAGTTGACTTCAAGATTTGACAGATATTAGAACTTTTGTCAATTGCTTGCAAGTTTTTGAGAGTAAGTCCGCAGCAGAAATATATCTCCAACTTATAAAAACCCTTAAGCATGAGTTACATCTATGAATTTTCATGCAAATTACTCAATGACCTCAAAATAAGCATATTTCCGCTACCCGACAGCTCGGACCGCTACGCTCATCTTCAACGCAACACAAATTGCGTTCGCGAAGCCCTAGTTATTTGGAAGAGTGCAGGAAGTGAGAAAGAAGATCACTGTTCGAAATCGGCAATTTTGCTATTTTCTTCATTACTGGCAGTGTTGTGACTTATCTAGATAAAATTATCTTGATAATTATCTAGATAATTTTTTTAATCTATTATCTATTATCTTTACTGTCATCTTTATCTTTATCTAGATAAAAAAACTTTATCTAAACTCTTTATTTTAGATAATAGATGATTTTAGCCAATTTTATTCCAATTTTTGACATTGTCATTCAGATTGTCATTCTTTTCAAAACAATTGTCATCCCGATAAAAAGTGTCAAACATGTCTAATCTTGAGAGTAATGATTCGGGAATTGGGAATCCGATTCCAAGAGCTCATGTTGTACTGTTAGGTAGGTGTAATATAATATTATCAGTCACTAATGTGGCTTTTGGAATTTCGCAACAATCCAACATCATTTTCCAATATTCCCAATTTCAAAAATTATCTATTATCTAAAGAAAATTATCTAGATAGATTTTTTCATCTATTATCTTTTATCTAGATTATCTAGATGAAAAAAAAATGATCTTATCTAGATAACAAATTTGCCCATTATCTTCATCTTTATCTAGATGAAAAAAAATTATCTAGTCACAACACTGATTACTGGCCATCTTTTGGTCAATGATCAATTGTAGGAAATATACCTCAAGGTCTACCTGCAAAGTTTTTTTTAGATACTAGGGCTTCGCGAACGCAATTTGTGTTGCGTTGAAGATGCGCGTAGAGGTTTGTATAACGAAAGATGATGGCAGAAGGCATATGAAAACCATGGAGCACAAAGCCATTTCCTTCTCGATAATGATGATCCTCGAAAATTTAGAAGATTGTGAGCAAAGATATTGTGAGCTTCCTTTGTCACTGAGCTGTCAGATAGCAAAAACGTGCGAGGGTGCGTATTGTATTGGAGATATAATTCTGACGCAGATTTACTTTCAATTATACTTCCATTAACGAAATCGACTAATCTATGAAATCTGTCAAATATTTGCCTTGGACAAACTTGAAGTCATTAAATCTTGGTCACCAGGGTAACGAAGGAAATTGATTTAGGCGTAAAAAAGTACCAAAAAACACTATAAAAATGCTAATACAAACCAATCGGAAAGTCCTACCGACCTATGATTTACAGGCATGATCAATATCTACAAGGCCAACATGTTTACAAAATGTGGTGAAGATATGTTTGAAACTTTTTCTTTGATAGAGATTTCAAAATTTCAGAAAATCTAAAAAATGTGTAAAAAATGATTTATGAACACATTTCTGAACCAATCTTTTCCAAAAACGCAGAGGGTTAAAGTTAAGAACAACGGTAGGTCCCCTGAAATTTTTATCTAAATCGCCAAAGTGTTCGCGATGAAGATGAGCGTAACTGTTCGTAGCAGATAAGTTGAATGCAGAACGTCCTATTTTTAGCTCGAATGCGTGTGAGGACTTGGGTTGGTTAGTATTTCCAAGTTTTGTCACACACAAAGTCACAATAAATATTTTGGAAAATTTGGAAAAAATACGCACTATAGATATGGTTCAGTATTTTTCCAAATGTTCCCAATTTAAGAATATTGCTTCTTTTTATTTGAAGGGGAAAGGTATAAAGTATTTTCTATAAAAACGCAGGGGGTCTAAGCATAATTGAGAACAAAAATAGACACCCTGAAAATTTCATCTCAATCGACGCAGGCGTTTGGCCTGTAGAGCGCGCGCAAACATAAATACAAAAAAAAACTCAGACAAGTGCTTTTTTTTTACCAGTAGTGAAATTGAAGATTTCGCTTCGCTCGCTATAACGCTCATCAACTATGGCGGTCGCAACTCGCAAGCCGCAACCCTTTGAGTGGCAGCGCCGACAAAACGGACCGAGAATTATACGGTGAAGAATTTCGCAATTTTCTAGTAAAAGCTAGCCCGTAATTTTTGAACCTGTTTTGCTTGGGACTTTTAAGCTTCTTGGTATTAATATTAATCCCCATTACACACTATACTCAAAAATATGAAATAAACATCCCTCAACTCATCAGTTTCCCCACCAGCCCGCCGCTATATGGAGAGCAAAGGGGTTTTGGTCGGGTTTGCACAGTAAATAAAAAATTGACTGCATTTTTTATAAAAGCAAAGCATTTTGTGGTGTTGGTGTCAATGCAAGTTCCTCTTCTTCGGCATCCGGGAAGGGAGAGATGCAGTCATCGCTGCACGTATAAGGAAAACCAAGACCACGTCGATTTGTGTAACTTTAAAAATTAATTAATAACAACAACGATTTCCGTCTTCAGTGTGAGATTTCATACATAAAAAGCGTAATTGACAGATTACAAAAAATAATTGTAGCTCCCCCCCCCCCCCCCCACCCAACCGCAACTTTGTGGGTTTGGTAGGGTTTACCCACATTTTCCGATACAAATTAACCACTGTTCAGAAGGATGCGCCATGTGGGGTATCTTCACTCCATTTCACGTTAAGAAAGAGAGTGGATTTGCATCTTACCCGAGGAACCACTGCTGCTAGACACGAACTAAGAGTTTCAAAACTGCACATAGAGCCATTTTGTCTGGCTCAAGACATGGCTTGTGAGTTTTGAAACTCTTAGCTATAGTGTCAAAAGCATTGGGTCCTCGAGGTAGATGCAAATCATAGATTGTATAATGTTTTTTTAAGTTTTTGTCATTGCTTTGGCGCCGCAGGCAAATATGTTACCGTTATTTTGGGCCTCTATAACCAAACCGTGTGTTACCTACTTCGGTGATTGCAGCTGCATGCTGATTCACCGTTTCACGGCCTTCGACCCAATGCTCGTGGGCCCCCTTACCTGTTATAGGCTCCTCCGGGCCACCAGTTGCAGCGGTAGCTATGTACGTCATGCCACTGCTATGGAAAAATGACGTTGAACCACAGGCTGAAATTACCTATATGCATGGAGTTTCCATAATCAATATTTGCGCCACTTTTAATGTAACATAATTTTTCGTGCAGGGATTAATGAAGATGTGTAGTTAAAAAAACAATACAGCATTCTAAAAATATTCTATTACTTTCTTATCACCTGGTTTAGCCTATAGCCGGTAGAGGAGAATAGATTTTTCGAGGACGTGGCTATATACAGAGGCGGGGGGGGGGGGGGGGCGCCGAGGTATGGGAAGCGCCGAGGGGTTCAGGGGGCACTTTTTTTTAGGGATTGCCCCCGGAAAATTGTTTTTTTAGGGATTGCCCTCGGAAAATATTTGGAGACGAAAGGAATTTTCTCATTCTCGTAGGCCGGTCTTTTTTCTGAAATGCCCGGGCCGGGTTTTTCCCCCTTTACAACCCTGGGGGGCGCCGTCAAAACTTTTGCGGGGGGGGGGGGGGCAGTATATTCACGCTATCGGTATCAGCAATTAGGTATCATAAAACTTATAAACATTACGACTTGGGAAATTATTGTAGAGAGAAGGGGGCGCAATTTTTTCCTCTTGTTTATTAAACACGACAGTTATTTTATGACGTCCTCACACTGAAAATAAATATTAACCCTTTTTTTTCTTGTCAATAGACAACTGAATCTGATAATATGATTGCAGTATTGCCGAGCTTTAAGGTAGGTGTAGACTGTAGGTACATATAAAGGCCGCCTTAAGGAGAGATAATAATTTTTTTGGGTACTAATTATCAAAATGGTGGGCTGAAATGTTTCGAGGACCTTAACTGAACCTTTTACTATACCTACATAAAACTATATTTTACTTTCATAAAAAAATTATTATCACGAAACTATTCACTGATAACTAATGAGGATGTCCTGTGGCCTTATTTGGAGCACCCTGAACATTATAAGGCCACCAATGTGTTACATGGAGGTTTCATGGTAAAAAGGTGACCTGTTCTTTACATATCAATATTTTAGTGTTATTTGAACATAACATATTTTGTTTATGCCATTATTTATTTATAACATTAAATTCCTTGCATATGGTACAGTGTTTGATAAGCCCACCATCATTTGAAGTCGGTTAATACTTACTCGAGTAGGAAACAAAATAAATGTGTCAAATAAAAACGCCAAAAAAGGTGCTATTCGAGCAGACGGCCGCAAAACTCCTTCCATGCACAATAGATTGTGAAACATAGGAACGGCCTAAAATTAGAAGGAAAAAATAAATCGACAAAAAAGTACTCCGCGCATTGAAAAGCGTAACTTCCAGCACGGTCTCAAAATAAGAATGCGCACAAAATGGTTTGGATCATAAAATTATAGCATTATAAAATATATACTTGGCCAAAAAGTTGTTGGCCGAAACTTATTCGGATCATAAATAATAATAGTCTTCGAGCCGTTGACTCTCTTCTACTTGTCTCGTTTATAAATAATGTGATATTGTGTAGGATACGTCAAATTTATTTGGAGTCTGGCAATACACACACAACATGAAATTACAGATGATATGAAATAGGCATTTCCGTACCGTCCAAAATTAAAGTGGTTGTGGTCTCTTAAAATTTCCCGCTATTCTTATTCGAACATAACCTGACCTAACCCAGACCTAACCTATAATCCAAATGTCAGTTTTACTGTCAACCTGTTGCACTGTCACAAAGTCACAAACACTTCGCAAAACATTGCGGAATCAGTACTCGTAAAACCTTTCCCTTCACCTTAGTTTTCTTCGCTTATTATTATTATGTAGTTCCTTTTTAACTAGCTACATAAAGTAGTGATACAACTGCAATGGCCAGTGTTCACCATACCTTACAAAACGCAGGTGTCGTGGTACACGACATGTTGCTGAAAATTAAGCCGAAAGATTTCGACAGAGGAGTGCAAATGCCTGTATCTGGACTCTCACACCACCCAACAGTCGTCGTCTTCAAAAACAAAACTGGAAGATCAGTGATGGTGTTTTGGATAGATTATGGCAGAAATTTAAAGAAATATGCTACCATGAACGAAAAAGGAAGTACTTTTATGTGCAACACGTTCATTGGGCATCCATGGATAGCGATTGACACCGTTACGGGTGCCCAGTGCCTTATAGATGGACGTTTTGTATTTACACCAGAGAATATTCGCATCGCTCGACATGAACTTCCTGAAAGGGTGACGATAACCATGCCAGTGTTGTCTATGTACGAGTATTCCCTTCGTATGGTAGTGCAATCGATAAATGCGTTACAAGCACTTAACGATCCAGACATGTTTAATGATTTGCCGCGACGGCTCATAGTAGATATACAAGAAGCAATCAGGAAAAATATATTTCTTGGCAAGCACGAGTTTATTGTTTTCCCGTTCAATAGCTGGTTTGATTTAGGAATTCTGACTGTGTAACTGTTTTTGTTATGATCCTTGTCTTTTATTAAATATTTTTTGTACTAATTGTTTTGCATCTTCCTCCATTGTTGGTTATACAGTGGTACCTACCTTTGGTCTCCTGCATTGCTCTGAAATTCAACAAATTGTTATGCATGTAATGTGCAAGAAGACATAACTTCCCATGATATGCTTTATATAGCACAAAAGGGTAAGTATCTAGAATTTGCTGATTCAATTTGAATCTATACATGCAAAATGATGCATGTTGAATAATGTATAAAATTAAGACTATTGGTGTAGGAACCCACTCGGGCCGCTTCCCGCTCAGAATTTCCCTCTTTCTGGATACCACCCTGTTGCCACACCTTTCTTCCCGATTGCGACGAAACCAATGTCTACGGAATCCTCACACTTTAAGCAACAAACTGTGTATTTTAAAATCTCAAAAATATTCACTCGTCTTGTATTTCCAAGCGTTTTTAAACAACCCAGTTATACCGATTTGTTGAACGATGTAGATAATCGGGCTTTTTCCTGCGCAGCATTTAGCTCGTACTGGATACCAACCTGTTGCCACACCTGTGAAAAGCAGTGTCTTTATGGAATCCTCACACTGTTGGCAACAATTTCTGTGTCTTCAAATTTTGAAATACTAGTTTAAAACTCAAAGAAAACTTCATGCAATCATCACCGAAACCCCTGCACCAATAACTTACGGAACTACCAGTTATTACATTGTATTTAATCATTGATATAATTAATTTTTTACAAAATAACTTCAAAAGTAAGTAAAGTCTAGTCAAGTAACGTTTTATAAAAATTAAAATACATTCTTAAATAGATGTTAAAGTAGAAAATGTTTTTTTACTTTGACAGAATACACAAGGAAAGACTAATTCAGGGAAAAAAATGTTGGTGTGAACTATTGATTTTTGAGAAAATATTTAAGATTTTGGGCTGACAGGCAGAACAGACAGAACAGAACTGACTCACAGACAGAACAGACTGGGTCGTCACAAAACAAGCGCAGGGATCGGGAACCACCGCCAAACCACAGCTGGACCAGAGCTGGAGAGAGAAGGCTGATTTTTGGGGCACGGCTTCAAGGGGGTGGCAGGAACCTGACATGAATCTGTCCCAAATTGAAGTGAGAAACTCAAAAAAAAAGGTTGAATCAACATGTTCCTTGTTTAGTTAATAAAAGAAAGATCAACAAATGAAACATATATATATAACTTGCGTAAGGAATAAGTAATTTTTTAAAGCATCCCTTTGTCTAGGACCAATGGTTCGAAAAAGGTTGTTTCTCTTGGATAATCATTATCACCAAGGGACCTGGACTGCAAAACATCAATTTTGAAAATTTTCGCTGGGTGTTTTGGAGGCCGAAACTTCTTTCTTAACTTTTACAATTCCAAACTAGGAAGTCCAATAGAAAAATTTTGGTTTTGCATTTCAACTTCGAAATCGGATTCTATGGGGGTGTATTCCATATTTTGAGCCACAGCGACCTGGCTGACCAGCCAGTTGATGGGGTATCTGTTTTCTAACAGCGCTGCAAAAAGAAAATATGCAAGTCTCTGGAGATATATTAACTAATATAAGGAGAAATTGCAATGAGCCTCAAAACAAGATTTATTGTAGATGGCCTTTTGAAGAAGAATTATTTTAAAATAAATTCTGAAGGAGTTGCTCGGATTTTGTGCCGGCAATCGTTTAGCTTCTTGATGGTACCAAAAATTAATTTAAAAATATTTTTTTTCATAATGCACTATGAACTGAAATTTACAAACAAATCAAATAAATTCTAGCTAGGCTAGGTTCGATTTTCTCATTACTTTTTATGTGCTAGCGATAAATTCCTCTGTTGGGTAGCTTTTCATTGACAGCGGTCCGAAACTCGCGGCGGAGAAGTTTGAGGATTTGTCCTCCCAGCCAAATCACTTGGAGCTGCATTCGGAGCGAATTTCGGACAGGTGGGAGCGCGTTCCAAGAGCTCCGAACTAAAAAAACCATTTTATACTTGGATTTGAATGCTAAATAAAAGTGTCACTGGTTTCCCTGGTTTGTTGTATCACTGGTTTCCCAGTTTGAAATAGTTTTTTTCAAAACTAGTGCTAAAGATAGGACATAGACTTTGGCAGAAAAATTTTATAACTCCAGACTGAGTTTCGGGTCGCAGCCTTAGGCATTCACTCGAAATCACCACACTCACAATAACCGTAATGGAAAAGTTTTAGACGTATCAATTTGATTGATTTGAATGCGGTTCCAAACCAGTAAGCCATCTTAACCAAAGAAATGGCCTAGATGTTGGTAGTTGGTACTCCTGAATCACTTGTTATGGCTGATCTAACATGGCAGCACCGAGATCTGTTTTGTTTTTACTTTTGATTGTCACTTTAAACTTCTGCATAGGTACGTACAAACATTTAAATCTTTACGGGGTGCCGAAAATAATATACTTGATACAATAGTTCTTTACATTCCATAGCAAAGCATCAATCTGTTTCATTTCACACCATCACCCAGTCTGCTGTAACCATAACACAAGGGTTGCAGACCTAACTTAATCGTTGCCTAAATTGTCCAGTAAACAGCATAATTCCTATTTCTCTTACTAAACCTATGGATTATTCAGTTTTTGCAGGTAATTTAATCACAGGAAATTTGGTGGAAGATTTTGGTTTGGATGGCGGTGACCCAGATAGCAATTCGGAGGCGGACTCCCAACGCAATTTACTTCTCCTCAATGCACACCGTGGTCTTGCTTCAGCCCATGCTACGGCTATGAGTAAAAAGTACAAATGTCACTCTTGTGAACCGCCTGATTGCTTGCCAGCACATGAGGAATGTGTTGGAGCACTCCAGGTAAGATGTATTATTTTACTGATTCCTTTTCTTAACCTAGATAAAACTGGAATCATTGTAAAATCTTCTTAAATATTTGCGACTCATGTCTAATTAAACCTAACCTTAGCATTAGTTTCTACTAAAAAATGCATTTTCAAATTCGTATTGTATTGAATGCTCAGTGAAGTAGGTAACCTATCTCTTAAATTGTTTTTCTAATTTTTCACCTCCTACATAGGTAGACTGACCAAACTGGTTTTTACTTCCTCAAGAAGAAACCCCTTTCTTGTTACTTCCTTTAAGTAACCCATTGTAACTTGCTAACTTCCGTTGTTCCTACCACTGGGTACAAAATATTGTGAAAACATTAGACTTTATGTATCAATCGACACCCAGTTATAGATTTTCTGAAAAGCTTCTGTTTATGAGAAATTACCCACACGTTGCCATTATCGTACAGCATAAAATGTTAACTTTAAAAACGTACAAATCTCTTAAAATACCAAAATTGTTTCTAGTGTTGGACCTCTCACGTTCGTGATGAATATGGTGTGGAAGCGCGAAGCAGAGGTTGTGTGACAAAATTCGACCAAGTGCCCCTGTACTGCAACACCCCATCATACAGCTCGATGCATCAAAAACGGCACACAGGCGGCCAGTACTCAATTGACTGTTGCACTGGAGACTACTGCAACAACGGCTCATTCCCTGACCTTCCACCAGTCGTCTACAGAGGTATGATATGCATATTATTAGGTAAGGTATCTACTGAATTACTTGAAAACTGCCAAGAAGTTTAACAACTACCAGATATTTCACACACAAAGCCCTATTAGGCCAAGTTCAGCAGCAATAGAACCAATGCCGCAACTAACACGCAGGTTGTCAACATTTTTTGCGTTTTTGCGTAAAAAGATTCAGGCAAAAAGCCTCCAAAAATCATGGAGCAGCAAGCCGGAACATTGCTATCTGCATGTAAATACATAGATGTAACTCATACCCAAGGGTTTTTGATGAGCGTAGCGAGAGAAGCGAGCGAAGCGAAATCATCAATTTCACTACTGCTAAAAAAAACACTTGGTGTGTGTTTGTTTGTTTGTATGTGTGTTTGCGCGCGCTCTACAGGCCAAACCCCTGCTTCGAGTGGGATGAAATTTTCAGGGTGTCTACTTTTGTTCTCAACTTAGACCCCCTGCGTTTTTCAAGAAAATCCTCCACATCCTTCACTTTCAAAGCAGAAAAAATAGCAAAATTCGACAATTGGGCATGTTTGGAAAAGTACGGAAATTTATTTAAAAGTGCGTATTTTTTTCAAATGTTCCCAATTTCGATTTGCCTTTGGAAACCATCGAAACCAAATCGAAACATCACACCAGATTTTGTCCGATAAAAACCAACCCAATAAAACCCAATAAAAACCCTTGGACATGTGGTACATCTATGCATTAACATGCACAATGCTCAATGATTTCAAAATGAGCATATTCCGCTACCCGACAGCTCGGACAGAAACAAAGAAAGGTCAGAATCGTTTACATTTTCAAGTGATCAGAATTTTTGAGAAAGCATTGGTCCGGCTTGCTGCTCCATGATTTGCATAGGCTTCTTGCCTTAATCTTTTTTTGCGCTATATACAAACCGCTACGCTCATCTTCAACGCAACACAAATTGCGTTCGCCCTAGTTATTAGGTTGGAGATATATTTCTGCCGCGGACTTACTTTCAAAAACTTGCGTGCACGAAATTGATAAATTTCTAATATCTGTCAAATCTTGAAGTCAAAAAATCTGGTTTGATATTTCGATTTGGTTTCGATGGTTTCTAAAGGCAACAATCGAAATTGGGAAAATTTGAAAAAAATACTCTTGTTTAAATTTTAAATAGATTTCCGTACTATTCCAAACTTCTCCAATTGTCCAATATTGCTATTTTTTTCTGCTTTGAAAGTGAAGGGTATGGAGCATTTTCTTGAAAAACGCAGGGGGTCTAAGTTGAGAACAAAAGTAGACACCCTGAAAATTTCATTCCATTCGAAGCAGGCATTTGGTCTGTAGAGCGCGCGCAAAACACACATACAAAAAAAACACACACAAGTTTTTTTTTTAGCAGTAGTGAAATTGATGATTTCGCTACGCTCATCAAAAACGTGTTTATTTTCATAAATAAATTAGGATATTTAACAGAAAAATCATTCAATATAAACTTTTAACTAGATGTGCAATTCAGGGGCCAGGATGTCATCTCATTTTCCAACGTTCTCGACGGGCGATACCGATTCTCCATCGCTAGTTGTGGGCAGGCACAAGGTTCTCCGTCTGAGAGCGGGCCAGTGTCCGCTTCTGTGTCCTCTTCATATTTTTTTTCGCATTCTTCCTTTTTTTGCGTGCCAGCCGCTTCAACTTCTTCTCCATGTTCTTCTGCACCCTCTGCTTCCTGAGCCGTTTCTGGATCCGTTTCTGGAGCTTTGCTTCGGCCAGGACCAAACCTGCACGCATAAACGTGCCACTTTCAAACAGCAAAAGGGAATTGCATTTTTCTGTTAATGGACAAGATCCATAATCTGGGGATAAGAGAGATTCTAAGAATTAGGTTTTAAATTTTTAACGTTGGGGAACGTTAAACATTACGTGAGAGTCATCGATGAGTCTTGAGTCAACGCATAAGATTCCTTGAGACTTAGGACGTGTCTGAATTCATTCGGTCTTGCGTACTTGGTCTCGGTGACTCTATTTGTTTCACATTCGTACAGCTACCTTCCGCTACCTGACGATAATTAAGGTACCGACCGCCATTTCATAACAGGCAAGTCACCGAGACCAAGTCTGCGAGACTGCATCGTCCAAGTCTCGCGTACTCGCTCTGCTATGCGGTCTTGGTCTCGGGGGTTTTGCATTTCGGACAGTACTTGTGACGTGATTTGTCAAGAACGAGTATGCGAGACTGCATGAAGCAGCTAATTCAGACATGGCCTTAGTGAGACAGCGAGACACTTCCTAACCTTGCGGATGGTGTGTAAGAGCCCTGATTTGGGCCCTGGTCATGACCATTGCTGGGTTCTTTGCCGCTGTGCGTCTGGAGTGAGTGGCTCTTACTCGAGCACTAGTTTAACCGTCGTAAAAAGTTGGGTCAGGTCGGCGCGTCTTGTCACGGGTACTGCGACAATGGGCGTCGAAATCCCGTCTCGCAACTTTTGTTGGATCGGCCATTGTTTGACGCTGTGGTTTTGAGTGTGGGCAGTTCGGTTTGTTACCAGGCTTGCAGTTTCCCGTCTTCAACAATTTATTGATTTTCAGTTTGTGCTGAAAGCAGTTTAGCATAAAAGTTGTGTATTTGTTTGATTGGTTGCGTAGGTTAATGCCCCATATGTAAAGCCACATTATTTGGTTTTGCAAAATGTTGAATTCCACAGCTTTTTACATGTATGAGCACTAATGACTATGAGTAATTATCACTTCTGGAAACAAAATGTGTTTTTGAAAAACGACGTGTAACGTAAAATCGGCGGAAATTGTGAAATAACACAAATTGAAATTTGGTACGCCAACCACTTACTTGCAAGTTGGCAACATTTTTTCATTTCCCATTGGCAGCAATCTGCATGTTTGCCTAGTAAATCAACTCTGCCTCTATGGTATATTGGTATATTTGAGTATTTGGCAGCGTTACTCGATCTCGATCACTGGTTGCGAAGGTTTTGTCCCAAGATTTGTGGCAACCTCGGTGAATTCTAATGACTAGGTGGCAGTTTGATCAGAAGGTAGCTCTCCTTCGAAGTAAAAATGCAAACCTGGAGCATGCCGTGATGATACCGGGCAAGGGTGGAACCCGCGACAGAGCAGTCCAGTCGAAAACACCACAAATATCAACACACCACAATCATAATAGGAATGGGAAATAGAGACGTCTTCCGACAATCGTTTCCACGAAACAGGTTTATTTTCACAAATAAATTCAAACATTTAACAGAAAAAATCATGCAATATAAACTGTACACTAGGTGTGCAATTCAAGGGCCAGTATGTCAACTCATTTGTCAACATTCTCGACGGCCGATACCGATGTTGCGTCGCTCGTCGTGGGCGCGAGGTTCTCTGCTTGGGAGCGATGACGAGCGGGCAAGTGCCAGCTTTTGTGCCCTCTTCACATGATTTTTTGCATTCTTCCTTTTCTTGCGTGTCAGCCTCTTCAACTTCTTCTCCTTGATCTTCTTCACCGTCTGCTTCCTGGGCCGTTTCTGGGGCCGTTTCTGGGGCCGTTTCTCGGGCTGTGCCTCTGTTACTGCCACAACTGGCGGGGGGTGGGCAGCCGCACTCTGGGACAAGCCTGCCAACATGCACATGTCATTTTAATTAGGTCGAAAGGAAGTTGTAGTTTTGTTGCTAATTGCAGAGATATGAGGGGAACGGAGATACTAAGGAATAAGTTATAAAATTAGTAATATGAGGATGTTATACATTACATGATAAATCAGTGCCATATCTTCAGTTGGCATCGTCATGATAATGACTTGTAAATCAATCAGTTTGTAGTCATGTCTCGTGACGGAGTGAAATAGTCACTACCTTACCCTGATTTGAGTCGGTTTGAGCCCCCGTGTCCATTGCGGGATTTTTCTGAAGTGGCTGCAGCTGCAAGGCCGCAAGAATCGTTGGGGATACAGAGACAATGCGCATCGAAGTAGCGGCTTTGTGTGACCTCTGTTGGATTGGCCATTGTTTGGCGGTGTGGTTTTAGGTGTGGGCCGGACGTCCTATTACCTAGATGGCTTTTTGTACTGATATTGGTTTCATCACAAAATATCATGAAATGTTGAATTAACTACAGCTAGGGCGAACGCAATTTGTGTTGCGTTGAAGATGAGCGTAGCGATTTGTATTTAGCTCATAAAAAGATTGAGGCAAAAAGCCTAAACCATGGAGCAGCAAGCCGGACCATTGCTTTATCGAAAATTCTGATCACTTGAAATTGTAAACGATTCTGGCCTTTCTTTGCTTCTGTCCGAGCTGTAGGGTAGCGGAAATATGCTCATTTTGAGGTCATAAAGCAATGTGCATGGTAATACATAGGTAGATGTAACTCATGCCCAAGGGTTTTTATTGGGTTTTATTGGGTTGGTTTTTTTTGGAAAATTCTGGTGTGATGTTTCGATTTGGTTTCGATGGTTTCTAAAGGCAAATTGAAATTGGGAACATTTGAAAAAAATACGCACTTTTAAATAAATTTCCGTACTTTTCCAAACATGCCCAATAGTCGAATTTTGCTCTTTTTTCTGCTTTGAAAGTGAAGGGTGTGGAGGATTTTCTTGAAAAAGGCAGGGGGTCTAAGTTGAGAACAAAAGTAGACACCCTGAAAATTTCATCCCACTCGAAGCAGGCGTTTGGCCTGTAGAGCGCGCGCAAACACACATACAAAAAAAAAAAAAACACACACACCAAGTGTTTTTTTTAGCAGTAGTGAAATTGATGATTTCGCTTCGCTCGCTACGCTCATCAAAAATGTTTTCATGAATGAGAACGAATGATCACTTTTGAAAACTAAATGGGATGGTATTGGAAAACGACGAGACGCAAAATTGGCGGAAATCGCCAAAATTTGAAAAGTTTCTTTGAAGTCCAAAAGTGTTGGCCACATACCACAGATATTTGACCGCAGATGAACTGTCGAAAGCAATTTTAATTTGTTTTCCATGGTGTGGACAAGACGTCAATATATCTAATCATAACACAAAAATGATTCTCGTTTTATTTGAAAGCCTCGTTAATAAGTCCATAGCTTTTTTGTTGGAGCATCCAATAATAACTTGCCAGTAACAAAAATATTCAGTAGATATTTGTAAGCCTTTGCGGTAATCCCACCTAGACCTTCCTACTGCAAATTTGTTATCAGTATCACAGTCAATGGAACAAAAACCATTTCGAGCCCATTTTCAATGGCCAGTCACTTTTTTATATCCAAGGTCACAGCCAATCAGAATAGCTTTATTTTCATTTAAACAGACAGTCAGCTCATAACTGGACATTGTAAAACCGGCACTTTTCGAATGCTTGAATCGTCGTACAGCAGCCCAAGTAGAACGTGCCCTTCAAGAAATCACGGCCGAAAATCTAAACGCGTCGTTGTCCGCAGCAGACGAGATCCCGATGAACGCGGACAGCACGTACATCGCCCGCCTGCTGCTCAGCGTGGCGGGGCCCGCGCTGGCGCTGGGCTCGCTGGCGGCCGTCGTGCTCTACCTCATGCGGCGCTCGCACCGCAAGCGGCTCCGTGCTGCGCGCTCGGACGCCGACAGCTACTTTGCGTCCGACGACGTGCTGCGCGCCACCGCCGCCGGCGACACTTCGCTCAGGGTGAGTCGTAGTTCGGAGATGAAGACACCCACATAAGTGCAAATCTTTAGGAATTGACTGCTGTGGCCGAAGATTTTAAACTGTTATTGCTGTATTGTCTAAACACAATTTCACGTTAAGAAGGAGAATAGATTTGCATCTTCCTCGAGGACTCACTGCCGCTAGACAATTGCAAGAGTTTCAAATCTCACAAGTCATGTCTAGAGCCGGACAAAAGGCTGTTTCTGAAGTTTTGGGACATTTGTAAGTTGTAAAGGCAGTGGGTCTTTGAGGAAGCTGCAAATCCACTTTCCTCTTCTTATAGCTGTTGTAGGTGTTATAGGAGCTGCACCATATAGTTGTAGCATGTAGGAAACTCATACCGTGAGGCAATCACCATGTAGTGTAATTTTGTTGTAACATCTACCTGGTAGCTTCAAGTTTACCATTAACCTCTGTGTTCTACAGTATTTTTCCCGTGAAGGAGGAAAGTATCCTGTCGACTCCATAAATTGCGCTAACTGTCAATCATTCAATGCTCTGATAATTCAACCCTTAAGCTGAACATTGGTACGGCCTTCGAATGATGACAGCAGAGGAGCTTCTTTTGGAATAAAACAGCAGCTTCAAACACAGTGGCGTAGCGTGAATATGATGCGCCCCCCCCGCAAAAGTTTTGACGGAGCCCCCCCCCCCCTTTCCCGTATCCCGAAATTTTCCGTAAAAAACGTCTCCCTAGAGTGCACCCCCTCAATCCCTTGTCGGGCGCCCCCCGCGCCGCGGGGTCTGCGGGTGCGGTCGCTACGCCCCTGTTCAAACAGTTTTGTACTAAACATCAGTTTGAGGTGTAAACTCGTGAGGTTTAATCGAGCATTCTTTCCCTAGGAATACCTCGAGCACAGCCTGACGTCCGGCTCGGGCTCCGGCCTGCCGCTGCTGATCCAGCGCACGCTGGCCAAGCAGATATCCCTGTGCGAGCTCATCGGCAAGGGCCGCTACGGGGAGGTGTGGCGCGGAGAGTGGCACGGGGAGAGCGTCGCCGTCAAGATATTCTTCTCGAGGGACGAGGCGTCGTGGCGGAGGGAGACCGAGATATACAGGTGAGGGCCTCGGAACCGCAGGGGTGTTTCACGCAACTAGGTACCTACTGTTTTGTTTGTAACATTTTTTTGCTTGCAAAAATTGACCATCTTATAGGTTAGGTATTAATTAATTACTGTGTGTGAATTGAGAAAGATCAGGAGCTATGTGCGCCTGGTCTCACCGCCAAAAGAATAAGGAGTTTTGAATGCAATTTGAAATGTGCGGCCAATTTTGATCTCCTCCAGTGGGCCAAATAGGCTTGAACCGATCCTGTTCTGAGTCGTGAGGTTTCACAGTCTTGAGGTGCCAGAGTTCCTCAATTCAGCGATTTTATTTTATTGAGACTTGAGAGTAGGTAGCCCGGTTTTTTCACAATCAGATTGTAACTCCACAGTTCACACACATGTCATTTAGTGTGAACCAAGCATCATTTTGTTATCTCGTGTATTACCTACTCTTAAGCCCATTTCTAAAGAAGCTAAAGTCAACTTTAAAAAATCACCAACAATATCAGATTAGATCTGTCAGGTTCTGCGGTCTAAATGATCTGGAGATATAATTTTACTTCCAAAAAATGTGTTCCATAATAATAATATTGATCAATCAATAGATGAGTCCAGATAGGACTAAGCTACCCTTAGAGCTGGTAGTTTTTGTTTCAAGGCCAAAACCAGTTTGCGAGAAAGATTTAGGAGTTTTAAGGACTTCGTATTACAACCGCCCTCGCTTCAAACCTTTGCATCGGAGGAAATATCTACGTACCTGCCCGTATCACCCGCTTCGAAGTCCCCGTTCTAACGCCCGGCTTTCCCCCGCCGCAGCACCGTGCTGTTCCGCCACGAGTGCGTGCTGGGCTACGTCGGCTCCGACATGACTTCGCGCAACTCGTGCACGCAGCTGCTGCTCGTCACGCACCACCACCCGCTCGGCTCGCTCTACGACCACCTGCAGCGAGTCACGCTCACGCACCACCAGATGATGAAGATCTGTCTGTCCATCGCCGCCGGGCTCGTGCATCTGCACACGGAGATATTCGGCACTCAGGTCAGCGATGCGGCCGAGCGGCTCTCAAAATGACCGTTTCGAACTGGGGTTTCTGTGCTAAATAAGTCTCGCTGTTTTCCCGACATAGTGTAGCCTGTTGTTTCTCAAGGGTGATTGGCTGCGTGGTTGTTTTGAATGACAATGTGGACTGATCTGCAGTACTAAGGATGTGTCTCACTAGGAGGAGGTTTCGTGTGGATATTGCGTAGGTAGGTACTTCAAATGCGTGTTCAAGTATGCAAGTCCAGTCTGCAATATAGACGTGCATACTGGACTTGCATGCTTGAACTCGTATACCCAGCTTTAAGGACGCTGAATATGAAGTACGCAAATCCACACGAAACCTCCTAACGAGATACGTCCTTAGTTTATTTTCTTAAAATTTTTTTCCCGTCAGAGGCCCTGGGTGTCAAACCATGGTTGTCCACCAACTGCGCAAACTTAAACTTGTATCGCCGTGCTGCATTTGGAACGCTTTCTTGGTTCTTGTGAAACTTGCCAAGACTGGTGGTACCTACCTGTTTGAAGTGTGGTATTATAATTTAAGAAATGTGCCAGAAAACAAATTTCTTTTCAGCCAGATTTCAATCAGTCACGATGCACAGACTAAACCTTTATTTTTGTCAAAATTGTGACAGGGCATCAAGAACATACCTATTTCATATTTGTCTAATCGTGTTTTCGAGCCCATGCTGTTGTGGACGTCTTAGAAAATGCTTGCATATGAGAGAGACCAACACACCTAGTCCTGACAGATTTTGAACCCCATTCCCGACCTCCCTCCCACGTTGCAAAAAAACGTTCAGCAAACGTTATTTCGAACTTTCCGTGGACGTCGGAAAGCTAACGGAAGACGACTTGCGTTCAACATTCAAATTCGCCATTCGATTTGAACGCAGAACGCAACGCAGGTTATCCCCCGCCAGCTTTCCGACGTCCACCGAACGTAGGCGATGACGGTTTCCGTGCCGCTGCTCGGTCTTCATCGTGGACGTTCGGTTGCGCAGGGCAAGCCGGCGATCGCGCACCGCGACATCAAGAGCAAGAACGTGCTGGTGACGGTGCACGGGTCGTGCGTCATCGCCGACTTCGGCCTGGCCGTCACGCACGTGCAGGCCACCGGGCAGCTGGACGTCGGCGCCAACCCGCGCGTCGGCACCAAGCGCTACATGAGCCCCGAGGTGCTCGACGAGACGTGAGTGCCTGTCTCAACTAAGTCTCAACTACTTTTCCAATGTTTTGTAACCTGTACTTGTTGGTTGTTACTAGGGATGTCAAATGATTATTTTTTACAAATCGATTATGGAATCGGAATGAAAACTGATAATCGATTATTAATCGATTTTTTCCAAAAAATATCGTGGAATTGTGGCAGGATATGATGTATTCTATAAATCGGAGGTATTTTCACTGTTCAGGTTCACATTTGCACTGTAATAACTAATAATTAATAAATATCAAAAACGGTGCTTTTTCAATTCTTCTGAATAAACGCACTCTCTCAAATTTGAGGTTACAGTCACGAGAATGATTTCCTCCATTGCTACAAAGCTACAGATAAGCCAGCGCTACACAGCTGTGTGGGATTTTGTGTAACTAAAATTTAAAAAAGTGCGCCTGCAGTAAATCTTCGCATTTCTGACGTTTTTGTTGGAATTTCGATGTTTTCGTTTATTTTAGTGACATTGATTAATCTTTTTTTTTCACATAATCGATACATCGAATCAATTAATCGTAATCGATTGACACCCCTAGTTGTTACCATACTTTCCGTAGAGTTATTTATGGCTCAAAAAAGTAACAAACCGTCGTCTGTTCAGCATCGACATGTCCAACTTCGAGTCTTTCAAACGCTCGGACATCTACGCGCTCGGCCTGGTCTTCTGGGAGGTGTGCCGGCGCACGCTCTCGTCGGGCATCGCCGAGGACTGCAAGCCGCCGTTCCACGACGTCGTGCCGCCCGACCCCAGCTTCGACGACATGAAGAAGGTGGTCTGCACGGACCAGCAGCGGCCGATGATGCCCAACCGCTGGGCCAGCAACACGGTAAGATTCGGAAAGAACTTTTACATTTCTGGAAGGAAGACGAAGCTGGAAAAATGTGCCACCGAACCGTGTTGACACTGAATTTAATCGTCAGTTTGGCTAATGTGAGATTAGCCTTGAATTGCTGGTTACAGATTAGTCACACCCAAATGTTAAAACAATTGATGTAATGCCAAACTAAATTACAATCAATTATCAAGGATTTGATATCTGATTGAATGTTGGTGACCTTGCCATAAGACTCAAGTCCAATGGTGCTAGACAGCTCTGCATCCTAGAACCAAAGCTCTGGGTAAATTTGTAAATGTTTTACATTCTTGGCATTCTTGGCACCAGTATGCGTGACCCAGTTGCTGTTAGGACATTTTTTTACAGCTGATTGCACACATGAATATAGCAGCAATTTATTAAAGTGACAACTCTTGGCTCTAGATTCAACTAGGGAGAAAAATGTGTTGGCTATAATGTAACAAAGAATTTGCCAGGCTGAAGTCTTTTGGAGGGCAATGCGTGACGTCGTTATTAAACGGCACCAAACGATCAACCAAGCGCCGTGTGTCCGCAGACGCTGTCGAGCATGGCCAAGCTGATGCGCGAGTGCTGGAACCCGAACGCCAGCGCCCGCCTGCCGGTGCTCCGGGTGAAGAAGACGCTCGTCAAGCTGGCCGTCTCCGACGCGCTCGTCCACCTCGACGTGGACGTCTGACGAGGGCCGCGCGGGGCCAGCGCCGTACCAGTACAAAACGTCCAAAGGCGGCCGTCGTGTCGCCCGAAACGTCCGCCGAGCGGCGGGCGCGAGCCTCCGCGCCGAACGTTCTATGGCGCGATCGGTGCGTTCTAGAGTTAGTGATCTTGTTATCGATGGATGCTATGTGGGAGTGGTCGTGGATGTTTGGGAGTGCGGTACCTTTGTCGGACGCGAGGCACGCGGCGGTTCTGTCTTCTGTGCGACATCTAAGTTGGTTAGGCTTGCTCGTCTTACTCCTCGCTAAGGGGCGGGCACTCCCCGAAGAAAACTTCCGGATTTCAGTTGAAATTTCGAAGAAAATTTGTGTTTTTTTATCATTATCAATAAGCTGCATCCTATAGACCTGTTCACTGTTGTTCAGTTGTGAGTTAGCATCCACTCTTATGGGGAGAAAAGCAGTGACAACAAAATAGGCGTCCAAGTAAAATCTGCTAGTTTTGGTTACTGTTCGTCTTCATTCATAATGGAACACTCACAAAGATAACTATTGTTTGGGTTTCCTTCCTAAATTATGTTCCACTTCTGTGTAATATTTTGCATTTCTGAGGCATATTATCTTCTTTAAACATTTTAACAAACTGGGCTTTTCGTGAACAAGAACAGTTGAGAATGCCAAATGCCAGACATTTATAACTATTTTTTTTAAATGGAAGTGCCATGCCTATTTTGACCACTTTACGTAGTTCATCATTGTTAGCCGTCCTAGCGTTTGTTTGTGCCAATTTCGTTGCCTTTCATTTTATCTCCCACACCCTTGAGATATAAATAGAATTATTATTATATCTAAAAATAATCATCTTATTGCCATTTTATGTAACGTTTAAAATTTTAATGTTTTGAGTAAGGTAGGATTTTATTTTAGAGAAGGTAGCAGTAGGTGTAGTATAGTACTACATGATAGGATTTTATTGCCATAATTCCATATAATTATAAATCTTAATTACTAGTTTTCATTTTTGTAGATACTCAGCAACATTATTTTATACTCCAACTAAGAAGGGAGAGGAACCTCCCCCTTGCCATTGACATTATTAAATGACTTTGATCAATATTGATTAATGATCATTGTTCAAACTTTTAACTCCTTTTGTAGTGAACTGTAAATAATATTTATAAGTGGTTTGTATTGTAATGTACCTCATGAACTTCTGTCCATCTTGTAAATATGACTAAACAGCAATTAATTTAGGTAAGAAACATATGTTAAGGTCTTTGAACATGATACTGATGTAGCCTTACTATGGTGCGCAAAATATTTAATAAAATACTCTGTATGAAAGTAGATCTTGTTCATGTTCTTCTATGGTAGCCACATGTTGCCGTTGATCATTTGACTTGACCGCATTTGAAAACAAAATTCTGGAAGCCAGGTCGAAGACAGTCAACGCTCGTTTTCAGAGTTTTTGTATTGTAATATCTTTTGGGATTGGGATCGTTTTATTACAGAAAACAGCTAAATACCTACACCTCGTTTCGTTCCGTTTTCGATTTTCCCCTTGTCGCAGTTGGTACCCAATCGCGCCGCACAGTCGACGCCTACTTCACACCCGTCCCAACAACAGTAATGGAAATCGGTCACTGACCTACTTTTTATATTATGCTGAAAGTGAAAGTGTTTCTTCTCTGAAAATCATGTATTCCGACCATGACTTTATTGCAATTTTCCCGAGCATCATATGAGTGCTACGCCTTATTCAGCATTTCAAAAGCAATCACATTTGCGATCTGTCAACTTGGGGCTCTGCGAGCAGTACTCCAAGGAATTTATTTAGTTTCTTCGGGTATGTCGGCTATAAACCGATCCTTCAAACGGTATGAATGATTACTTGATAGTCAGCACAGCCACATTTATCTGTTGTGCCTAGGCAACTGCTTCATCCAGGTACTTTTCGGTAACTAACCCCACTTCTCCGAAATTGGGTCAACTCCTTTTTTGCTGGATTTCATGCTTTTTCCTATCATTTTTGGGTGAATTTGCAAACAATTTGGGTTTTTGTAATAAGAACTTGAGCAAAAGAATGGCTGGCTTTGCGGCTCAGGCCGCTTTAAGATCCACTTGGACAGATCTTGTTGAATCATCGACCACTTTCGACATACCCGCTGCCTCCGATGTGTCTTTGGGTGTGAAGAGCGTTGTAGGATGGCTAAAACAGGTTAACATGCTTTAAACTACTAACTGCATGCTCGTAGATGTGCTGATACCTACATTACATAGATCATCCATAGATCATTCGTCCTTATCGTAACTCTCCTATGGCCTTGCCTGCTTATCATACTTGAGATGTATCCTTTAGAAATACCACCTACTTCAATGTTGCAACTTAATGTTAACAGTCCCTAATTTTTCAATCACACAGGCATCTCTAGAAGTAAGACAGGCAGGACTAAGAACACTTCATAGCCTGTCGGGAGGAGCAATGGCAACCGTCACATTAATTCATTATAATGACGTTTATAACATCGAGTCGAGAGTCAAGGAGCCGGTTGGTGGAGCGGCAAGATTTTGCACAGCAGTCAAGTCATTTTCTGCTTTAAATCCGCTCATTCTCTTCTCGGGGGACATCTTTTCTCCGAGTATCCGTGAGTATACACCCACCTTGTTTTATGTAATTGTTTGTTATGACTAAAGTGCCTTCTGTTAAAGAATACATGTAGTGAGCTACGCACCTACCTACTGTATTCTTTTGTAGGCACTGCTTCTCTGCAGTTATAGGATATTGAGTTTTTTCTTTGCACCTGACAATTAACAGTGAATGGAGATATTTGCCGTTGCTGAGGTTGGTAGGTTGGTAATTAGTTTATCTTTAAAGTATTGTTGTAATTTGCAGTGAGTTCATTCACCAAAGGCGAGCAAATGGTTCCAGTCTTAAATGAGATTGGGACACACTGTGCAGTATTTGGGAACCATGACTTTGGTACGTAACACATACAAAAAATATGTGCAATTATTATTGTACATTTTTTTAAACTGCAAGTTAGTAGTATGTACACTTCTGGACTTTGATATCCAGCCAGTCAAATTTCAGCTATCTGCTCATGAAGGTTTGGCTGGAAAGAGCAAAGGCAGGACAGGTAACGGCAGATGAGTACATGGGATGACATGTGCTTTGTGGGTATAATCTTGTTGACAAACCAGTTTTATTATCAGTACCTGCCTTGCAAAACTAACTAATTTGTTCTCTGGCAAGTTTTGTACGCAATTCCACACACCCACTGGCATAAAACACCCAATTTTAAAATTAGAAGAGAAAATAAAAGACTTCTAACCCTCTCTTTAATAGGAATACTTCCCATGTCACCACATTTTTAATATTGAAGAAAACATATGTTTCCATATCTCAATTTCATTTTATTTCCATTAATTGCTTCCGTTATCTCGAAATCAAGTTAATGGTTGTTACCGATACCCTACCTTTCCGGTGACTATACCTCGTCCAGGTCGGTCGGAGGTAATGTGAGATAACAAAAGCAATTATGCAATTTAAATTAATTCACATTGCGAATACCAACTTTTTTGCAAGTACCGAAAAAGTGATGGCATAAATGTGTTTTTCGTACAGAGAAGACACAGGAAACTTTTTGAATTTTCTTCTAGCTTACAAATTACATATTTTACGCCATTGAATTTGCTTGAAATCTAATGCATAGGTACCTAACTCGACAGTGGACCGATCTATCAGTTTTGTCGATTCCCATTTCACGAAGCGAGGCAGCTGCTGATAAGAAAACTGGTTTGTCAAAACAAGATTTCGATCCTCATTCCTCTTAGCATGACATCCAGTGCCTTCATGTGTTCACCCACGTGGTTGGTACCTGGCCTGCCCATGCTCTTCGCAGACAAACCTTTCTGGGGACATAGCCAAAATTCGACTGGCTGGATGTCAAAGTCCAGAGGTGTACAAATAGCTTAATTTTTAAAATTATTTCAGACTTTGGCCTGGAGGTTCTGAGCGAGTGGGTTTCGCAAACCAAGTTTCCCTGGCTCATGTCGAACGTGATCGACCAGGAGACCGGCCGGCCCCTGGGTGACGGCCGAATCACTCACGTCGTTGACTGGGCAGGCAAACGGATTGGATTGGTGAGCGCCAGGCTTTTGACTGTACAGAGGTTCGGTGTTACGCCAGGGGGGCGATCGTGTAACTTTGTGGTTTCAAAACCATTCGTTTTCAATGTCACTGCCTATGGTTTAACACGGGCAGTGATTTGAAATCTAGTGGTTTCGAGCGAAATCGAACGAAATAAAGTTACACAATCGCACCCCAGTGCCAATTTCAAGGATAGTACACGGAAACAAAATAATGACAATGTAGTACAACTTATTGTTAGGTAGGTGTCACTTTACTTCATATGGTAGGCTTTCTATCAGAATTCAGGAAAATACCAGCATAGAAGCAGTGGTGTTCCTCAACCAAACCATATTGTGAAGTAGATGATCAAAAGCTCTAAAGTAAACATTAATGTCTAGAGGTTTAAGTTTGTAACGGTATGTAGGTAAACTGGCTTTGTCATTGTAAATTGCCTAGATGCCTATTTATTTCAATCGACTGTGGGTAGAAGATAGTAGGTACCTATATTTAACAAAATATGTTCAGGGAAAGTAAAACATTACGAGATCACTTTCAGCCTATTTTATCGTTTTGCAAAAAGTAAGTCTCGGCCCGTCCCGCAGATGGGGCTGGTGGAACGTGAATGGCTCGACACGCTCGCCACGATCAACCCAGATGAGGTGACCTTCATCGACTTCGTCACCGCCGGCAGACAGCTGGGAGCGCAACTCAAGCAAGAAGGCTGTGACTACGTGATAGCGTTGACGCACATGCGCACGCCCAACGACATCAAGCTGGCGGAGAACTGCGAGGAGGTGGACCTCATTTTGGGCGGCCACGACCACGTCTACGAGATAAAGGAGGTAAGAAATAGTTCATGTACTTCGTAATATGTTGGGTACAACTCGAGCCACTCTACTGGAGATGATTTCAAACCAATATGAAGTTATGGTTTTAGAGGCACTGTGACACAATCAAATGCAACCCGTTTAGGAGACCAGCATGCCCCTAATGCTGGGAAAATGACTAGGCTAAGCTGGAATTTTTAAATCCAATTTCCACTGCGGCATTTAAATTCATAAAGTCAAACCGAATCCTTAACTTGGTTATGTTACCAATGGCATTGTTAAGATCACATGACTGCACACCAGTATTTTTGTTCCAAATTCGTCTTGAGAAATACCTACCTCTACAAAGTGTTGATTTTTTTTCTAATTTATAGTACAATCTCCAATAAAATAGTTAAATTAATCAAATAAATGAAAACATAGAACACTGTTAGCAAGGTTGACACTTTTCCTCCAGGTGAACGGCAAGTACGTGATCAAGAGCGGCACTGACTTCCGCCAGTTCTCCAAGATCACGCTGAACTTCGACAAGGCGGCCGTCGAGGTGATCGTAGAGCCTGTCGATGTCACCTCGGCATTCGACGAGGACGAGACTCTCAAGGCTCAGCTGGACAAGTACGCAAGTGAGTGACACAGAAATGTGGTTGTCCGAAAGTATTTGATGACCAACAATTGTGTGCGTTGAAAAGAAAATGAACAAGTCATCTTCAATACACCCAGTTGATGGCATATAAATTATAAATCTTGAAAACCCCCTTGGAAATTCCTTCAGCAAAGAATGCTTTATTCTTCAATTTCTTAGACTCGTGTCTACAATGTCCTATCTTTAGCTCTAGTTTTGAAAAAAACTGTTTCAAACTCGGATTTGAATGCTTTTTTTTATTGGGAATTTGGATGGTTTTTAAATGTAGTAAAAATTCATTATTTTGGATTATATTTTGGATTTTGGCAGGATCATTAGAATTTAGGAAGCCGAGATTAATAACTTAACAACAATATAAGGTTTTTTTTCACGTTTTTAAAGTCAGTCGAGCTATCACCCTTGAAAATGTAATGTTACAAAACTTCTTTAGGAAAACCTGTGAGACTTTTATTTAGCATTCAAATCCCAGTTTGAAAAAGTTTTTTTCAATGCTTTATTCAATCATCATCTACCATCAATGAATGACCTTAAGAAACCCCAGCCTTGCCCCCGCTAGCTTGTTAACCCAATGCCGCTAACCTGTAAACCCAATGCCGCTAACCTGTAAACCCAATGCCGCTGACCTGTAAACCCAATGCCGCTGACCTGTAAACCCAATGCCGCTGACCTGTAAACCCAATGCCGCTGACCTGTAAACCCAATGCCGCTAACCTGTTAACCCAATGCCGCTAACCTGTAAACCCAATGCCGCTAACCTGTAAACCCAATGCCGCTGACCTGTAAACCCAATGCCGCTGACATGTAAACCCAATGCCGCTGACCTGTAAACCCAATGCAGCTAACCTGTAAACCCAATGCCGCTAACCTGTAAACCCAATGCCGCTGACCTGTAAACCCAATGCCGCTGACCTGTAAACCCAATGCCGCTAACCTGTAAACCCAATGCCGCTAACCTGTAAACCCAATGCCGCTAACCTGTTAACCCAATGCCGCTGACCTGTAAACCCAATGCCGCTAACCTGTAAACCCAATGCCGCTAACCTGTAAACCCAATGCCGCTGACCTGTAAACCCAATGCCGCTGACCTGTAAACCCAATGCCGCTAACCTGTAAACCCAATGCCGCTAACCTGTAAACCCAATGCCGCTAACCTGTTAACCCAATGCCGCTGACCTGTAAACCCAATGCCGCTAACCTGTAAACCCAATGCCGCTGACCTGTAAACCCAATGCCGCTGACCTGTACGCCTGCGGTCCCGCCAGGCGTGATGAACAGCCGCCTGGACGACGTGCTGGGCACGTTCTCGGTGCCGCTGGACGGCCGCTTCGAGGCGCTGCGCTCGAGCGAGTGCAACCTCGGCAACTGGGTGTGCGACGTGATACTGGCGGCCACCGGCGCCGACCTCGTCGTCATCAACTCGGGCACCCTGCGCTCGGACACCGTCCATCCCGCGGGTACGCATTCCGCGTCGGACGTCGTTGATTTCCCCCCTCGGGTTTTCGCACTCTGCCGGCTCAATTTTACATCGTAGGTACTAGAGATGTCGGCGGGTACCAAAAATTGTACCCGGGTACCCGCGGCCATTACCCGGGTACCCGCGCGGGTACCTGGGTTAGCTAAAAACCCAAAAAAAAAAAAAAAAAAATTTCAATTTTCAAATTTCAAAAAAAAAAATTGTGTACCAACATGGAATATTGTAACTTGCAGGGTTGTTCGAGATAGTGGTATAATTTGCGTGGACAAGACATTTATGAAGAAGTCAGCATAATATTATCAGGCATGATTTTTATCTTTATTACCCCAATAAAAGAAGCAGTCAATCATGTTTGTGAGTGGTGAAGCCATACAAAGTGATTAGGTGGCATAAACAAACTACCCTAACCCCACACTCAGCTTGGCCTTGGGCAACAGCCAATAAATCACTAGAATTGAGAAACATACAAAGAGACATGTCTGGACAGTTTGAAGTGGCTCCTGCACTCTGCATGCCTGGGGCCATGAGCTTGACCATGCTCTGGCGGCAGTGGTACAAATCAACCCATACATAGTGACTTGTACAGTCGTGCATAAAATTATATTTTTCAAACATTTTTTCAAAAAAAAAATTTTTTTGCGGGTACTGATTTGCCCGACATCTCTAGTAGGTACACGATTTTTTAGACTCGTGTATTTTTTTTCGTGATTTTAAATCAGTTACGATTGCACTCAGGGGAATGGGAGAAAAATAAAATGCTTTCCGCTGCAGAGCTGTGCTTGCCTTGCATGCCACAAGAGTGAAGACGCTAGACGAAAGGCATGCAAAAGTGACTGCTAGCACTGCAGCCAAAAGAATAACTTGGTCTGAAATTACTTTCCTACCAGTTATCAAAATGTTCCTTTATATCTTTTACTCTTAGTCTTACCGCAGCACACTTGTTTTATTTCCTATGTTCAGCCAGCTGGTTTATCAATCAGCAGGTCAGGTTGTCTCTTGGCCATCCAGCGTGGATCAAAATTGTTTCCGTTCTACTTAATTTGCACACAAAGACTTGTTCTAACATCTTGTGGTTGTTCTCTGATGGTTGACTGACCAGCTGGACATTTATTTTTAAATTTTTTGTTTTCATCAGTCGTTTATTGTTAATTTTGTTGTTTGAACATTAAAATTTGTACGTAGACACTGATTAGAGTTTATTCTTCAAGTCCTGTATCTAACCAGTCAACTTGGCTTGCAGGAGACTTTACAATGCGAGATCTGGTGACAATCGTACCGATGACTGATCCTTTGGTTGTCATCGCCGTGACTGGTGAGTCATCATTCACTTAATCACAGAGCTTATATCCACAAGCTCGTATCCACTATCCACGAGCTTGTGGTTATTGTTTTTCACAGCAGTCACCTCCATCTAGCAATAAAAAAATGGCCATAAGAGCCAAAGTATTTAGCTCTGTTTACACGGTCAATGTTTCGTTCAATGCATTGAATTCAAGGTTGAATTCAATGCATTGAACCGTGAAAACAACAATTGAATTCAATGAATCATTGAACGAAAGCTTGAATTCAAGGTTTCATTCAATGTTTTCTCATTTAGGACGTGTTCTAAATATCGTTCAATTTTCCTTTTAATAGAAGGAAGGGTATGTTACTGCCTTCTAGAAACAAAGATTCTGGAAGGCTGTGCCACCATTTTCAATGAATCTAGAAAATTGAGTCGTGTAAACGGCTCTTCAAGAGCATTCAATGTTTCGTACTGGAAACAAATGAATTTGCCACAAACTGGAGTGAGGAACTCAAAATTTTGACTCCCCCTTGCAAACTGCAACTTGCACTACCCTGCATCAATGTTTCTCGCATAGTTGTTGCTCCGCATCGCAATTTACAACTTTATAAGTTGGGTATATAATCATGCAACAACCGAAATAGAGAATCGCAATGTTCTAACCCCGAAGCCCTTCGTCCCGCCAGGCGAGGATATCCTGGCCGCACTCGAGAACGGAGTGTCGATGCACCCGAAGCTGGAGGGCCGGTTCCCGCAAGTGGCGGGCGTTTCGTTCGCGTTCGACCCACGCGCGCCGCCCGGCCGCCGCGTGGACCCCGCGCTGGTGCGCGTCGGCGACGAGTACCTGGTGCCGGCGCAGTCGTACCGGCTGGCGACCAAGATGTACGTGCGGTCGGGCTGCGACGGCTACGCCGTTTTCAAGGACGCGCCGGCGGTGGTGAGCACAGAGCGGATGGAGAACGGTTTCGTAATCGAAACAACTGTTTCGAGCTGGGTATTATTGGATCGCCACAGTTCTAGAGACGATCACTTATGTGGGTAATATATCGTAAAAGCTATGCTTGTGGCAATTATTTTCCCACATAAGTGATGACTTTTTAACTGAAGTTGTTCATTTGGTAAGTGAAGTACCTACTTACCTTGAGTGAAGTCCCACTGTTTTCCCAGCTTCTGGTAACCTGTACTGTAAGTAGGTATATCATAACGTTACTACCGATATGGTAACTTTATCAAGGGAAAGAAGTATTATGCCGACTGGGTGCCAAAAGTAAATGTGATTGGGATGGAGAAATGCAAGAGGGAATGGAACTTACCATTGGTTGAAGCAAAAATTGCCAGAAAAACTGTGTTGGTGTTTTGGAAAGGCGTTTTCACATGAGAAATCTTTTTAAACGTTCATCCCCTGCTAGATGCAAGCGGAAGGTCCCAGGTTCAGCTACGCAGCTTAGCAACTATCATGATGATCCACGAATTCCAAGACTATTCCAATTTTCAGGCAAACACTGAAATAGTATCCTAGCCTCCTTAGTTCACAACTCCTACAAACAAAACTAAAGGATTTTATACGCGATCACCACAGCGAACATAACTAAACGACGCCGCCATTCTTTCCCCAGATGTCGGAAGAAGAGTGCCCCGACCTCGGCCTCGCCATCCAGAACCACTTCACGGCAATCAACATGCGACTGGGAAAGACCAAGCGGCACTCGAAGCATCGCCAGAGCCTGGTGACACTGTCTCGACGGCACAGCCTGGTGAAGACGCTGGACACGGCCGATCTAGACGGACCGCCGCCCTTGCGCAGGCAAGTGGCAGCGCGATTCAGCGTCATATCGCATGCTATCGCGCAGTTCTCCAGGTGAGTAGATAGTCCCGGGAATGGGGGCGGGCGGGCATCGAGGTAAAATCACGGAGCTTACACAGAGAGTACACTACTGTGTTGGAATTGGCTCTGCCTTTTCCCTCACCTGCACGGCACGTAATTGAGAATACTGTGAGCAAAGGCCGTTTGCTGTTTGTTTCTATGCAGTTTTCTCTGTCCCATTTGGTGGGAATAGTAATTCCGCTGTACATGTGCTTTATTAAAAATTTTCTCACCTACAGGCACCAATTTTTGATCATGGCCTCCATATTATGGTAGACTTTCTGTGTAAGCTATATCTGTGGTGTGATGAAATGTCTTCCAAGATCTGCCGGGTATTGTGTTCTGTTCTCGTCGCTTTCAAAATTCTAAACTTGTAATTTTAACAGGCCTTCACTCTAAAGAAACTATTTCTTTTTCTATACCTATACTTTTATTACTGGAGGTGGAGATGTCATTGGCGTCATTGGCATTGATAAGGTACAACAAATTGATATTGCTTGTGACAACTTAACATGATCACTCATCTTAGTTATTTTTAAAACTTCTAGGCTGAGATTTCAAGGGTTTTGTAAACCATGCAAGTTAATTGGGTCATGGATTCTGTGTTTTTTTGAAAATCATCTATCTTTTCATTACAAAGATTTCTGGCCAATTTACTTGCAAACGGAGTTAGATAACGAACTAACAAGACTTTCCATTTCTAACCGACAGACATTTTAAAGATTCACTTTTGACATTTAGTCAAATAACTTGTTAGCACTACACTCTACTTTTCGGGAGACAGGCCTCGGCGAATGCTTCGGTGAGTCTTCTTTATTTTATTTTGAATAAGGTAGGAAACAGCATGCGTTCATTGCATGATGCAACTAACATGACTAACATAGACGACTTTCAACGACGGTGGCGCTGCGAGAAGTGGTTGTAACCCTCCTCGGTGGCTCGCTCCGTTGGTCTACACCACAAACGCAACAGCTGATTTGAAGGCTGGTGCATGCACAGTGACTACTGAAAGTCGTCTATTGAAAGTCGTCTGTTGATGCTTTGCACTGTTAAAGACGTATACCTCTAGTGTGGCCAGTCTGTTTTCTACTGACAGGTTCATTAAACACAAGTGTGGTCTCGATCACTGGCCGAATGGCTCAACGGAGGGAATGTATTCAATCTTAATTCTTAACTGACACGGATGTGTTTGCACATTGCACTACTTTAGAGTTATACTTGCTTGTCTTTACTCATTTTCTATTCCTACTAACATTTATCATTGCATTCAACATGTATTTCCTATTTTTTAGTGTGTATTTATGCTGGATCATTACTGTTAAATGTACAAGTGGCAATTCGGCTTTCTGCTTGTAATTTTTTTGTCCATATTTGGTACATAAAGTAACTCACATTGATCTACAAAGGTTGGAAACTATTTGTGTCTTCAAATAAACATACGTGGTGATAAGCTAAACCACAGAAAATTTTCTACACTCTGTCCCATGAGAGAATAATCTTTCTGCTGCAGCGCTAGTACAGAAGAATGTTTATGGTTAATGTTTCCCACAGCCATATAGACTAATGGCCATGGGCAATTCCATGGCCATAAAAGCCATAAGAAGGCTGTGCAGTAGTAAGCTTAAATTAATCCTAGCATAGTAATTTCTTCTTCATGACTTTTGCCACCGTAACGGCTGTCATCTTCAAGACGGATGTGTGAAAGGCATGCAAAAGTGACACTAGCATTCCGTCAGAAAATATTTCCTCTCAGGGGTCACAGCGTATGTCTCTCAAACTTTGCAATTTGAATAAAATGCGGCATGCTGTCCCCTGAAACTAACGTTGTCCCACCGCTTCCGCCGAACAGAGGAAGCACGGTGGACGAGCCGTCCGCGCGCCACGGGCTGCCGCACGGGCCGCACCACGCCGTCCGCGCCAAGCTCACGCGGCGCGCCAGTCTGGACGACCTCGAGCACGACTCGTGTCTGCTCGCGCCGCGCATCGAGGGACGCATCGTTTTGCTCGACGACGAGGTCGGTGCAGCGTTGATGTTGTCGGGTGAAATTTCGACGCATGATGGGACCGCGATGCGCAAAAGGGATCACGGCGCAATTTTTTTGAACATAAATTTAAGTTTTTTAACAGGTAGAAACTAGAAAGGTGCATTTCCGGCAAACTCCTCGAACAACGAGGGCTGCTAGTCCTTGTTGTTTAATTTATTTTTAAATATTTTCATTTGCTCTGATCTCCTTCATTATTATCTACTTCTTCGTCTTTTGATACGAATTAAGAACGTTTTCCATTTTGCAATATTTACAAGAAATGTTATTGACTTTCAGGTCGATTTTGCTGAAAAGAGCAGGCGAGGTTCTTAGTTGACACCTATTGAACTTTTATACATTTTTTTCTAATTTTATCAAAATCAGAGCAGCAGTGTCAGTAGAGCGCAAATTTAACTACATTTGTTGGGGGTTTACAGTGATCACTTCACTTTCACTTCACTTTCACTTTTCTTAGACTGCTTGCTACGCTCAGCAATCACAAGTAGATAAATGCTTTTCTCCCTTCCATGTCTCTTTCAAGATCAATTAAAACTTCGTTTCCACTTTCGGGCCGTCATCATTGTCACTCTGTTTCTTGCCACAGAAACGCCGCGAGCTGCTTCTGGAAAGGAAGCGAATCGAAGAGGACTCGGTCATCGAAGAAGGCAACGAAGAGCTGTCGCCGCAAGCGAGCATCGATCAAGGTTAACCCCCGTCCCGCTCTCTCAAACTCTCTCACCCAACTTCCGAACTCGCCATCTCTTCATTTTTCGCGCATACCCTCCGAGCGCTTGCAATTTGTAGGTTAGTTTGTGCGATTTTTTGCTGCCACTTCTCTCCATTAGTTGATAGATAGGTGTTTCTTAAGTGAAAGTCTCAATGGTTGCTAGCAAGTTGAGGCAACAGTAACACCAACGCACTGACTCTAAATCCTTCGTCTTTTCAAGCCACTCCATCTTGCAAGTTTCAACACTTTTAGAGGATGTGGGTACTGTTTCGTAGATTATTGGGCTCGTTAACTTGCACATAGAACCAAATAATGAAGATACAATTATTAGTTTCTGTCTCCTTGTCTGTAAACAATGGATTAGAAGTCTATGTGATCTGTTTCTGTCAGTCACTCTTGAGATATAGAGAAATTCTTTTCAATGAAACCAAAGTATTTTCTGCGAAAGTCACCTCTGCTAGCTAGCGACAATTGAAGGATAGCGACAACTAGCGGAGTAGATGGTAAAATCCTCGTAAGCGTGTACACGATAATGGTTAAGCTTGGTAAATTGATTGCTCAAGTCCTAGCTGCTTCTGTGTTTGTTTCAAGCCAGTTATCATCGCTTAGATAGTCTTTGCGACTGATTTAAACAGAGTTTATGAGTATTTTAGTATTTTAGTCCGGTGTAACCGTGTAGTTATTTTGTTTGTTTTATTACGTTATATTAGCGTACATGCGATTATCCTCACCATAAGGGTTTAAACAAGAATATTTAAAAGAGACTTTAAAATTGTTATGTAAATGACGTAATGTAACGACGTATTTATGAATCTGCCTTGCTGAGCAAGAATGATGTATCTTTAATCGATCAAAAGATGTAAAAAAAATTAGTCAAACAACAAGTATTTTAAACACCAAAGTAAAATCCAGAGCTTAAAACGTCTCCGTGATTCTCTTTTATATGATAATTTGCACTCGTCAGAAAATGTCAGAGCGAGTATGTTAGGTCACTGCATTTTTTTAGTGGCTCTTCGCTTACACATCGACATCTTCACGAAACTCGTCAACGAAAGTATTAACTCGTTAACTAGACTTTGCCCGATCTAGTCGGCGCGAGCACAAACAGCAACTTGGCCTAAACACATTTTCAAGTAGGTATATATAGAGAACTATAGACAACGATATACTAGCGCTTTTAAAGACAACGGCTATGATTTGGTCCCTGTGTACCCTGTAGGGATTACATTCAACAGTCGACCCCAGTTAGTGTTTAATCAATACCAATTTACCTACTCAATATTAAAAACCTACTTATATAGTCAGTACTCAGTAGTTTCCTATTATTTTTTCTAGCGTCCATGTCATTGTTTTTAACCCGTGTAATTGTGCACAAGCTTGATGCTTCAATGTCGGTCAAATATTGTATGAGTAAAATAAACTGATTATGTACCATTGTTTCAACCTCCAATATGAGATTATGTGACTTTCTTATTTCCTTCCCAACAATTCCTCGATTAACAAACAGGGTTTTGCTCCGAACATTTGTGTTATTATTACTATCGGTGATTGGTGGGTACTAGTACAGTTCTAAGCCCCGCCATGGAACATCAGTTGGAAGAAAAATAAGAATAAACGCAAAAACGGAAATTAGCATTTGTCGAAGTAGGTACTAGCTGTGAAGGTCAATGACGCAATGCTTGTAAAACATTTTGAAAAGTTTGGTGGTAATGGTCTTTGGAAGAATGAATTGGGATTGACATAAGTGCTAACAGGGATATACATGATAAACCATGATTTTATTTAATTGTATTACAAATAATTAATAGTTAACACTTTTAATGATGATATACCAATGAGGCAAATTCACAGACTTACTACATTCCAGACTTAAGTCAATTGGAACTAGCTGATAAGATCACCAAGATGCATAAATTAAATTTACTTCATAAATATATTATTGTTTTGCACAATGTTCACAACAGGAGTAAGAGATTAATGATTTTGTCACAATTAATCATTAATCAGTAGAATAAGTCGGACCATTCAATAGGCATAACGTGTCGACTTTCAATTCAAATCCAGCACCCAAACTTTTAAAGCTCCATTGAGCTGAAGTAAAATCTAATCCAGTCTCATTACAACCACATGAAGCACTCCAGCAGATCACCTTCGTTACGTGGATGATATACCTTGATAAAAGAGTAAAATACCGTATTAACCACAAAACTATAAGTCCGTTTTGGGACCCATGCCCAACGGAATCGCTTGCAACTCTGTCCGTAAACACAAAAATTCTCCAAGAACACATGTGACGGTGAGACACGCAATGTTGAGAAGCCACCATGAGTAAGATGTCGGAAAGCTCGAGTTGTAGCCCCAGCAGACTAGTAAGTGGACGAAATGGGCGGTGGCCGAAAAATCAAGGCAGAGTTTTGTTCGTTGCACAATGAACCAGAGGCCGAGGGCGCTGTGAAAAGGATATAAGCCAGTTACAGTATGCACATTCATTTCTCAGAAGCTAATATCATAGATTAATGAAACCTAATATCAATGCTAAACAAATGGCGGCCATTCACATAACCAAGGGTGCTTTGTTCTTACGTTGTCAATGCGTTCAGGACGAAAGCAGCGATTATCAGCTTGCCACCAAAGTCTCGTATGTGAATTTCCTGGAAAAATTCTGAGATTAGCATGGTAAATAATCATGAATAGACTCTTTCAATTAAATGAGCAAAACAATGAGATTTAGGTTTTCATAGGCTGCATTTAAAAGCAAATTGTAGTAGACATCTACATACCTGGTACTTGAACAAGTGGTCGAGAGACCGCGACGAGCCAACCAGAAGGTCCATAAGGACGGTCCACATGCCCAAACCCACATACATCACGCTTTGCATCGCGATTATTTGTGATATAATCAAACATGGGTCCCAAGTCGTTGCATTACGAAAATGTCCAGTTATTTTCTTCATCTTCCAATCTGTCAGAATTTGCTGATACAATTAGGGTTATGTTAACACTTTCTCACTGAAGAAGAACGTATTTTAATAATAAAATATCACCAAGACATCACTAACTTCACTGTGAAACATAATCTAGGTCTGGTTTGAAGTTAGCCCGCATTTTAATTACTTGATTGAATTATTTCATGCACTAATGCCGTAGTTGACGCACACACAGATGACAGTCGCAAGGAGTACTGAAGCTAGCGCCTGGTCCTGGAGGGAGATAGCAACAGGTCAAGCGCTCAGTTGCTAGTAAGTAGTAGGTTATCCCAAAGTTTTCACTTGAATGTTTTTCTTTCAGCACCCACAGCATGAAAAGGACTATCGCATCTAGATTATTTGCAAGACAATTACGCCCGAGATCGGTATTTGCTTGCCAAAGTCTTTCGACTGTAAATTCGCCAAAGATATGCATTGTTGGAAGTGGACCTGCTGGATTTTACGCAGCACAGCACATCATAAAGGTTTGTGGCTTTGAAGAGAACAAGAATTTGGGTTTTCTTGTAAAGAGTCAATATTAATGAATAAACACAACATAGTGGACAGCTTATTTACTGTGCGATTTGCTCCACAGAACTTGCCCGAAGCACGAATTGACATTTTGGAACGACTGCCCATTCCCTTCGGCCTGGTTCGTTACGGTGTTGCTCCAGATCACCCTGAAGTCAAGAATGTTATTAACACTTTCACCAAGACAGCTCAGAGTGACAGAGTGCAGTTCGTCGGCAACGTAGACGTCGGTCAAGACGTTTCCGTCTCCGAACTACAAGATGCATACAACGCAGTCTTGCTTGTGAGTTGGGCGCCACAGTATCCTGTGGCAAAGTGCTTTGTTTGTGTGTAAGAAATCTATCCAATTATATCACCCGCACACGGCCGGATCTAGGCGTAAGCGACGTCGGCATTTTCGCTCCTCCAATTCGACTAAATTTTAAAAGAAATATATTTATTTTCCAAATTTTCCTTGTATTTCTGGTACATTTATTGTGAATTCTTACATTTTAAACAAAATAACCTGCCATACCAACAGTGCAAATGTTGACTAGGACACCAAATGAAACCAATTCATGTTTAGGTACAATTTCCTCTTGCGGAATGTTTATCACAGAGGGCGGGTTTCGTCCAAAGACTGACGGTATTCGTCATACATAAGACTAGTCCCGAGTGCTGCGTCATACCATGACTCGTAAACTGAATGGGTTAGGGTAGTAAAGCCGCATTATGAACAAAAGTAGACACCATGAAAATTTCATCGCAATCAAAGCAGGCGTTTGGTCTGTAGAGCCTATGCAACACATACAAACATACAACAAAAAAAAAGACTTCTTTACCAAAAATGTGAAATTGAGGATTTCGCTTCGCTTGCTACGCTTACCAATTGCATGATGGTATCTTATTCAAGCTAAAGATCAATAAAACACAAGCAAGAATTAAATTATAACTTCAACCTGAAACTTTTTTTGTGTTTGTCCGGCGTGTTGGGGGGAGGGGGGGCGGCAAAATTCATCTCGCTTATGCTTGGAAAACATGTCGGTCCAACCCTGCACCTGCAATCAATATGAGCTCAAGTTTATCTTTTAAAAATGGCAGGTGTATTTTGCTAGCAGCAGCATAGCAATAATGTGAGCTTACTTTCATGATTAGCTATCTGTTCTGAATTATCCAATTGAGGCAATCCCTATTGTTGTCAATGTTATTTTCTCACTTGGTTATCAGAACCAGAGTTTGCCCAGTTTACATAATATAACATTTTTTTACATTTTTACAGTTAAATTTATTGTCGTTAACGTTGCCACGGTGGCTCGAGAGCAGTCTATCTTTAAAAGAAAATATGACTTTTAAAATTCTTGTAGAGTTGAATTCTTAATAGTAGGTATAGCCACATATAGTCTTATTTTCTAAGTAGCTGTGGCCAAATATGGCTTAGTAAAATGCCTACATTCATCTGACCAAAATGCACACTCTTCATTGAAGAGATTTAACAAAACCAAGGATTTTATCGATTCTAAACAGGGTATAAATTTCAAGAAGATAGAATCCTCCATCCAAAACAAATTGTCAACTTCAATTCAGTAGTCGACGAAATCCCCTTTTTCGCTAACACCTATCTCCGCGCTCGCAAGGCGTACGGAGCGGACGCAGACCGCGAGCTCGGCGTTCCGGGCGAATCTCTCGACAACTGCGTGTCGGCGCGGCGCGTGGTCGGCTGGTACAACGGCGCGCCAGCCGACTCGAGTCTCGCGCTCGATCTTCAGCACGAGACCGTCGCTGTACTCGGACAGGGAAACGTGGCGCTCGACGTCGCGCGGATTCTACTCACGTCCGTCGACGCGCTCCGGTTTGTACCAACGCATGCTCTCACTGCATTCAATAGACAAGTCCTGGCAGGAGGAGCGACCCTTAGAGCCGCGTGTTTTCGCTTGAAGGCCGATGCCAGGGTGTGGGAAAGATTGCGAAGTCTTATGGACTTTGCATTAAAATCGCCCTCATTTATGAACTTTATGAAATTTTTAATTGTAATAGAAATAATAGTGATTCTTATGTAGTTTGAATTTCAACATAATATGACCAACAGGAGCTAGTTGACGGGCCTCCAAACTCGGCAAAAACTCGCCTTACTCCTGTGCTATTCGTATTCGTTTCCCACAATCTACCCATCCAGCAAGTCAGACCGAAGCGCCGTGACGTCAGAGGGGCGGACCATCAGGTGTGGTGTATTCTGAAAGATAACAAGCAGTGCTTGCATTTTTTTTTACTTTTATGTGTAGGTTCTTATAACAGGGAAAGTTTTAAAAACATCTTCCAGTTTGATTCAAGATGACTGATTTTACTTAGTTGCTGGGGACATGCAAGTCCTACAAATAACCTCTGCTCTGGCAAGGCTGGCTGATTTGCAACGGAATGGTTTTTGACTCTCTAAAGATTGGCCAGATGTTATTATTTTGGATGCACATTCTCAGAACAACTGACATAACGGATTACGCCCTTGAGGCGTTATCGAAGAGCCGCGTCGAGAGAGTGGTGTTGGTCGGTCGCAGAGGTCCGCTTCAAGTGGCGTTCACCATCAAGGAGCTTCGCGAAATGGTGAACCTGCCGCAATGCGCCACCGTCATGAGCGCTGCCGACTTTGCGGCGATACCCGCGATCATACCGAGTGAGTGCAAACGCTAAAGTGGACTTGTTGTGTAGCGCCAAAAGTAAAAGAGGGTTAAATGGTGGTTTTCAGCCAATTGTGGAGTGGGGGGGGGGGGGGTATAAAACAAAACTCAGGAATCAGGTGGCTCAAAATTCTTATTTTAACAGTTGAAAAAGGGACCAAAATGTACTATTGATGCTTTATAATTATAGCATTGACTCTGTCTAACTATAAACCCAATGAATCATTGGCAATGATTATAGTTTATATCAATGTGTTTACTGTCAGAAATGAATTAGTTTATTTAGGATCTCCAGATCAAAAAGAATATACTTAGTAAAGTAATAAGAATGACACAAAAGCTTGCCAAATTTAGCAGGGATCCGAACCGATTTCTGTTACCCAGGCCATGATGTTGGTTTTGCAGCCCTACCCAGATCGAGAAAGCGACTGATCGAGCTGCTCTGCAAGACTGCACTTGATCCCAGACAGAGTCTAGACTCCAAGAAAGTCTTCCAGCCGATATTCCTTAGGTCTCCAATCGAAATCCTGCATTCTGCCAGAAAGGTGAGCAATGCACAATAGAGTTTCAAAAATTCAAATCTCACAGCACACAGAACTGAATTTCAATTTTGACATTATCTGTCTGTAAGCCAGTCGGTAACTTAAGAGGAAACGAAACGCTTGTGTTTTCGTCGTACGCGGAGGTTCACGCGGGAACTTCTCCTGGCCACAAATACTAACACAGAGTTTTGGAAAAAAATACATTTGTAGTTGAAGGGTTGTTGGATGTCGGATGGTGTGTTAGGTTATTATACTCTCAAAAATGACAGAGGTGTACATTTTCAAAAAGTGCCTAAAATACTATTTTTACGGCTTTTTTACGTGGCTCGTATGGAAAAAGTTTACCATAACTTGTTTTAAAAACTACCATCCGACATCAATTGATTCTTTCTCGGTCTATGGTTTTTTTTCCAGATTTATACATTAATAATTGTTGGTGTAGGAAGTTCCCGCGTGAACCTCTGCACCGACCCCTGGCCACGCAACGTGGCTTGTGAATCCAATCGTTTTCAACGCTCTTAAGTCTTGACAAGATATATTGTGTAGCTCCACACCAACTAACTATGTATATTTTTCCAGACATGGTCGACACAATCATTGTAATTGTACCTTAGACTGAAAATAAAAATACAAATACAAAATACAAGTATTACATGCCTCCAAAATGTTCGATTTTGGTTGCATCTGTAAATCGTAATGGTTACAAAATAACCTTGAGAATTAGAGGAACAGCATGGATTGGGTTAGGAATCCTGCTAAATATTTTAAAGTCAGAGGTACTAGATAGTACCTACCCTTTTCGAAAGGTGGCTGCGTACCGGCAACTGGTATACCCTCCTCTTCTAGGCTAGGTTGTACACTTTTATCTTCATCATCCTCTACCATTCACTGTTATCATTAGGCAAGTGACACAAGGGCCCAATGCCAAAACAGTGCTTCGTTAAATACTACGCATTGAGTCTAGTCTCTATCCCGTGAGAGAACATGCCTCAATAAAGTCTGCTATCTTGCAGAAGCAAGCCAAACAAACATTATGTATTTTTGGTTGTCCAGTGCATAACAAGATGCAATGTAGTTGTTATCTAGATATCGGGTTTCGTTGTGACGTCATCATAGGCAATCATGCAGTAAACGAAACCTAGCCTGGACAAACAAACGCAAGAAATCTAGCTATCATCTAGATTTCGTGGACAACCAAACAGAGCTATTAAAAGTGACTGCGAGCGCTGCAGCGGAGTGTGTTTTAAAAACAAAACAAACGACAGGTGACTGGCATCCGGCTCGGGGTGAACCGGCTGGAGGAAGACCGTGCCGTCTCGGAGGCGGGCCGGGAGGAGACACTCAACTGCGGCCTGGTGCTGAGGAGCGTCGGCTACCGCAGCGTGCCGGCCTGTCCGGACGTGCCGTTCGACGTCAAGGCGGGACTCGTGCCGAACAAGGACGGCCTCGTCGCACCAGGTTCGATGCTGCGGCTGGTTTTGTCTGAGTTCTTGTATTTTATTTTCTGGCCATGGGATGACAACTTAACACTGATCACGGTTCCACTGCTGTATCGTTGATGCAAGGAGGGAATCTTAGGGTTTTATGTTCATCTTTATGGTTCATCTTTATGGTTTATGGTATTGTGCTCTGCTTTCCTTGGTAAGTTTTAGTGGCTGTTTGGGCAAACAACTTACCTAGAGCTACATATCATTCCCTGAAGTAGGAATATACGAATTACGTATCCTACTGTTACTACTTGCTAGTTACCACTGCTTTTAGAAATAAAAAATAAAAATAATTAAAAATATAAGATTATTGAAAGTAGGTTGCTTAATTCGTAGAGTGAACATGGTGCCAGGGAAGAATTGAAACCTCAATTCACGAAATGGCCATTTCGGTTATCATAACCCTGGGGGTAAATTTGTTATTACAGTGGTATTTAGGTGCCACTAAAATTCACTGAAATTTTAATCTGATAGGCTGAAAAAACATTTAACCCCGATTTTGGCCCCAATTTTGGCAAACCCCAGTTAATGTGAGAGGTTTCAAGTGCTTGCTTTTCATCTTCCCCATCACATCAACATGCAGATCATTTGCCTAGCACTCGTACGAGGAATTACGTGCCTAGATAAGTAGACAAAGCCATATCATGGCAGACCACACTTCTCGTCTCTTCTCGCCACCAGGCCTGTACGTCGCCGGCTGGCTAGGCACCGGCCCCGTCGGCGTTCTCCTCTCCACGATGGGCAATGCTTTCGCGGTCGCCGGTGCCATGGTGCGAGACCTCTCTGGTGCCGAGTCGGCTCCGTCCAAGCCGGGCTTCTCGCGGCTCCGCGACTTGCTGTTCGAACGCGGCGTGGAGCGCACCGATTGGATGGGCTGGGAGGCAATCGATGCTCGCGAGGTGGAACGGGGGAGGGAGGCGGGGAAACCCAGAGAGAAGATCGTAGACGTCGACGAGATGCTGAGGGTAGCGAGAGCGGGGCGGTAACAGGAGTTGTGTGGAGATTCGATAGAAATTGGAAGGAAGGTGGCCTGGGTGCACTGTTGTGCTAAATGTAATTTAATACCTTTTAAGATGGAGATATGTTGTTTTGAGGCTCATTTACGGTCGTTTTAGGTTTCATTGACAGTACTATTAGAATTTTCTTGCTATCTTCATTTCTTTCACTTTCAACCAGTGCTAAAATGATTTACCTAATTGTAAACTTTTGTATTCCGATTTTGCTAGCAGGTGAGCTTTTAAGTTAAGTAACCACTTTGGTTAGCCCACAAACGAAAGCTAAAAAAACAGAAAGTGCCTATAAATGCATTTGGTAAGCTCCCTCCCTAGCGCAAAGGAAATTCTCGATTGCAGAAATTTTTTTATTGTAATTGGGAATTCTGATTTATAAACCCAGGGAGAATAGAATACTTAAAAGTTGTAAGTGGCAAGGTTTGTTTTGACTTCAGACATTTATTTTAGTCTTGATGGCAGCAATTATGGTTCGTGTAAATCCTTTCTCTCTTCACTGCAGTTCGGTTAGTTTGAAATTGAAGATTTGAATTACCATATTCCATTTTATTATGTTTTACTGCCTGCTTTAGCAATGGCAGTGCCATAAATTCAATTTCAATCCGTTTCTTAAATTCAATCCGTAAAGCATCATTGAAAATCAATTTGGCCAAACCTGTTTGATAGGTATATTTAATAACTTTGGGTAGGTAGGGTAGGTAGATAAAGTAATGAAAAAACTTTGACAGTTCCAAATGCTGGATTGCTTGACAATTTTTCTAGAAATAGGTACTTTGATTTTCTTTGCGTTAAAGAAGCCTTCATATAGTAAGGCCTCGTCATACCGTGTCTGGACTTTCCTGTTGTTGTTGATGATGATGATGATTGATGATTATTATCAATTATTGATAATGGTAATTATTTGTTGGTGGTTATTTGTAAATTGTTGATTTTTAAAGATTTATTAAAAATGGATGGTGGGATTCTTTTGTACAGAATAACTGATTGATTTATTTCATGTGATACATACACACACTTTACATCTGAATTTGTCTACAGCCCAGTTTGGTAGGTACTTACAAAATTATTCAATCAACTAGAGTAACAGATGTATACACTCAGACAATAATGAAGTCCCAAGGTGCTTGGAACAATATGAGGTTGGTTACCACTACGGCAACAAATTCTCGACAAAAACTGTCGTCATTGGTTTGTGATTCGTGAAAGCTGGGTATTTCCAGCAGTTGGTTGGCAGAGTTCCTGCCGGCAATACCATCCATTTCCTTCGCACAGGTACATTCAGTAGAACCAAACAACTGGGTACTCACACCTGGAAAGTTTCCAGCAAGTGATAATAATAAAACCTACTATGGAAGCTAGGTACAATAATGTAAGACAAACTTTTTTCCAGCAATTCTATAAATTTACCATTGTAGCTCAAGGTAAAATAACCTCTTGCTTATTGCATACTACAGACCTTGATGCCTCCTTGGAAGCTTCTGGTCTAGAAAGTCTATGGGTCTATTGGAAGATTTTGTGGTCTAGACTAAAGTAACAGAGATGATTTAATACTACCTAGTACCTATGACTTCTTTCGAAATGTAATTCTTAAAAACAGAGCAGGGAGCAATGCAAATTTTCACTAGCATGTGAGAGTCAATTTTGTGAAAAAGTCCAGACAGATGTGAGGAATACCAAATCCTGAAAACCAGTTGTCTATGGCTGGGTTTACAGTTAATAGCAAAGCCACCAAGCAGTTTATAGCAGTGACAAAATGTCATCAACATTGGCACTGGACCAATCAGAGAATCTCTGGCCACGGTAGTCGCTGGATTTGTCCAGCCTAACGATTTTGTAACTTTTACGTTATGCTGTTATCGGTTCTGATGGATAAAATCCCTATTGTTGTCTATGTTAACATTTTAACTTTGTAACCAAGAACTGTGAAATGAAAGTTTCGTAATCACACTGCAGAGCCAATGTTGATGACATTTTGTCATTGAAATTTCTAGCTGTAAACCCAGCTTCATTAACAACATACCTTTTGGAAATATGCTCCCAGGCTCTTTTAAAAGATTCTATATTTTTTACATACCATACCATTTATGGTTTCTTAGCCAATTGGCTGGAAATACATTTCTTTTAAACTGAAGAAAATATAGTCAATTCCAAATAATAAAGTTTACTTACGAATTGCGACCAATCCAGCTAAGGTTCCCAACGCAATTTTTTCCGCTATTGCCGGTAACCTCATTTTGATCACCATAGCTCTGCTTGACTAGTAGTTTGGATGATTTTGCAGGTGTGTAAGTTATAACCAAGACCAACCCTAATGAATAATTTTAAAATATAATTTTACTAGCATTACAATTTAGTGATTGAGACAATGATTTGTTATCAAATAATCAATTTCAACTCACACACTATTACTTTCAAGCACTGCAGCAATAATTTTACTTCACTAATGGTATCCCAAAAACCGAAAAGCAATTCCAAATGAGAATGTCAATTTTTGCCAAGGTTATTTTTTTGCCATTTTGGAATTTTTTTGTTTTTTCACACCAGCAAAGATCTAAATGAATTTTCCAGCTGGCTGTGAAAAGCTCTCACTCCACAAGGGTTTCAAGTTTTCAACAGGTTGCAATTTGCCCATCTATTCGTCTTTCTTACCACAAATTTGATCATGAATAATATGCATCCAGACTGTTGATTCAAAAATGATTAATTTGCATTAATGCACTGTGTGAGTATTATTGTTATGAGCAAGCACACGCATGCATAATACTTGGTAAGTGCAACTGCAATATTCAAATTTCTTATAATTGAATGCCAGACTACCTCAAGCATTCCTCAAAATGCATAGTTATATTTTTCTTCTATTCTCCTTTTGTGGCATCATAAATTATGAAAGCGTAGGTAGCTAGAGCCTAAACTGATTTCATCTCTCGAAGACCCACTGCTGCTAGACACGGAGCTAAGAGTTTCAAAACTCATATAAGCCATATGTCTTGAGCCGGACTAAAGGCTCCTATGGGCAGTTTTGAGACTTTTAACTCGTGTCTAGTTGCAGCATGGGTCCTCGAGGAAGATGCAAATCCACTCCCCTTCTTAACGTGAAATGGAGTATTATCGGGATGTAAAATTTTCAGGTGTCAAACTAAAAAGGTTTTAAAAGCCAGGTGGGTAGGCAACCACATTGCAGCATTGTGAGTTTTCAAGCCACAAAAGGCAAGCAGTCAATTTTTATCATTATCATGTCCATCAGATAGACTTACTGAGAGATTCAAAATAGAAAGAAAACATTTGCACTGAATAATTTCTATCACGTTCTTGTCATTTAATCCATTTTCTACTTGGGCTTTGGGAAATAGATTTTCTAAAAATGCATTTTACGTCATTTCCTTAGAACCAAGCAACTTACAAATGATTTGAAGGTGGCAAACAATTTCACTTATAATACTCATAACTCAATCTTCTTATGATCATTACAACAATGTTCTAGTGGTACTTTGAGGAATAGATTTTCCGACAATTCGTTCCTTGATTTCGTCATTATTTTCCCGAGAACCTTAATCCAAATGCGAGTTCAAGACGTCAGCAAACGACTTCTCTTATAATTTAAAAATGTATCACCATAGATTCTAATTCTATCATTATTCACCCTATTATCATACTTTGGGAAATAGATTGTGGGACAATGCATTTCGAAGTTGTGATATATTTGCATCGCATTAACATAATATGAGCATTCATTTACATCGAGCAGCAGACAGAGGCGTAGCGAGGGGGGCGGTATTGGAGGCAAGATGCCCCTGGCGCAGGCCACAGGGGGGCCCCGAAAAGAAATGTAAAAAGAGAGAAAAGGAAAGAAGAAATGAAAAAGAATAACGTAAAAATAACGTAGCTTTTGACCTCTTGATCCTGCCGCCAATTGTCAAGTGGTGCATTTGTTATTGCATACCTATTATAGGACTACCCCAAACGCTCTGTACATCGCGTTGAAGGATGATCGTGAGCGCGTAAGGCATAGGGTCTCATTGAACCGATTTTCCACAGTTTAAGATAAAATGTAAGCAACAGAATGTTCTCTGCCCTAGAAAATAAGCACTAACTATGTGCTAATGATCATGCATTGTAGAACTGCTCGCAAAAAGGTGGGCTGCGACCCCGAACTCGCACCCCTTTCCCTTGTTTTATTTTTTTATTTTTTATTTTTTAAGTTTTTTTTTAGCTCACAAAAGGGTTAAAAAGATCACTTGCTAAATTAAAAACCTAGTTATGACCCTAAAATTTTCGTAGAATTTTCACAGGCACCCGCCCAGATTTTATATTTGGTCATTCAATAATTTACTTCGGATTTTGGTTTGATTTTGGCGGACACACCCGAACCTGACCGGAACACAAGTGAAGTCAAAATAAGGAGCGGGACCAATATTTGAGGTTATGTCAAATCGTTGCTTCTTTAAGCACTACGATGTCGCATCTCGATGCGTTCGATGAAGGTAAGAGAACTCTGTGCTGCGGGTCCTCATCTAGACGCATAGGAAACTACATCTAGATTTGGGTTTCATTATTCCAGAAAGTGTCTCAAAACCCTGGCCCCACAAGCGTAAAGCATCTGCACCTTTGTCTGCAGCCACCCCCAGTTATTTCCTTCCAACTAGTTTGCCCCATTCACAAACCCGATTGACCACCGATTCCCAATCCCTCTTTGAACACAGCACAGCCAACACTATCCATGCACAGTGGTGGACTGGCAGGGATGCGGGGATGCTAACGCATCCCTATTGCTAACGTATTTCGTACTTTCGAGATACTGGGGTCCCGTAACTGGATAGTGCCTGTGACAGAAGTTTTTACGAAATTTTCTATTTAATGTGGTTGGAAATATGGAACTAGATTACCCTATTCTGATAAAAATTGTTGACTTATCCAAAATTTACATAAGCATGCCTTAGCATGCAGCAATTGCTGGATTCGGACAGAGTACTGGGCTGTAGAAATCCGAGAAACCGTACAATTTTCGCCTGAGGCGCAAAAGGTGTTGTCAATATGTGGTAAAATGTCAGAATTACATCTAAATTTCGAAGATTAAAATTTTTGCAGAATTGCTGGCTTTATGTATAACTACACCTTTTTGCAATGACAGGCCTAGTTTTTTAACAACACCATGATTAATGAGTCAGTCAAGCAGGGTTGGATAGTCCCATTGCGACTGGGCAAATGCCCAAAGGGCCGGCAGATTCTGGGCCTGTAGTCCGACTGGGGGCTGCCCTCGTGGTCTGAGACACAAGAATCAAATTATGGATGGCAGCCTTACAGGTGCGACGACTTTTTTTAAGGGGTTGGACATTTGGAAAAGCAGATGAAGTTTTTTAGGGATTGATATTTGTAAAAGGGCGACGTTTTCTGTTGGGAACTGGACTTTTTTTTTAACTGCCTGGGCCAGTTTTTTTCCCTTATCCAACCCTGCAGTCAAGTAATGAATCAAACAAATTTAGTACAGCAACCTTCTTGAAGTTGAATCAATCATAAAATATGCAGTTCTGAACTTCAGACCAACCCATAGTCAAGCCCCAAATTGACCGCAAACACATAGATTTGCTCCAGTGAAACCAAATCCCCAACATTTTTAATGCATGTCAGACGCCCCACTAAAAAAATTTTCATTTATGGTGAGGTGCATCGTAGTTGGATACCTATTCTGTCTAACTGTTTTTAAACAAATTCAGCATTATTTGTATTTTAGCATTATATTCTCACACAAATGACCATGTAGGTAACTAATTTGTTTTTAGTAAAATATACAACTTGTAACAAATACTACTAAAATCCTTCACAGAGAGCCATCAATAATATCCTGTATCACTTAAAGAGCCATTGAATTTGGGAGCATTCCCAGAGTCACAAAAGTTAAAGTATAAAATATTTTGGTTGAACAGGTTTTGGTGTTTCCTAGACATAATCTTGCTTACCTACCCATTGCAGATTTGGTTTCTCAAGAAAAGATAGATATTAAAGAAGAACCGTTTCCATATTTTGAGTCCTGCGCCCACAATACCATCGATAGCAGAACTTCCAGTAAGTAAATTTAACACTTTGTGCTAAATATTGTTAGACATTAATTTGAAATTTCCTTTTCTATTGAAAAGGAAACTCGAAAGATGGGGGAATGCTCTCGATGGGGAGAGAACCCACTACAGCCAGGATTAAAGCTAGATTACGACTAGTTATTAGATTAGGAACTGAGTAGGTTATGTATGTTTAAGCAAATAAGACACAATCTATTATGATTTTAGTACCTACATAATGATTGTAAACAGTACTGTAAAAATAAAATATTCTGTAGTGTTAAATTGGAAGGATGAATTTAGAGCAAATAAAGATCTTCTGTGACCGCATCAAAGTCAGAGCCTGGTTTTGTTCTGTAGCTGGATCACACAAATTTACACACAAGCATGAAAACACACCCACACAAAACAATTTCTTTTCTTTTAGGTAGACATAATTGAAATTTTCAATGTGTTTATCAGTCATCACTTATAAATTATAATACTTGGGTATATTCTGTAGCATTATCGGAAAGTATGATCCTTGGAGGGTCGGTCCGGTCAGTCGGCAGGGTTAGTTTAGTTTAATTCAGGTACCTATAGTTTACCTAGGTCAGTAATAAATAAAAGTTATGGACTTTTAATAATACTATGAAATTCATTAAGTCTTTCAATCTTTTAGGTACAATTCAAAACCATGCTAATCAACCTCAAGAAAATACATTCTCAAGAAAAAGTGGTGAGTGCCAGAAAGAAATTTCTTGTGCAACTAATTGTGGGAACAGTTCAGCATTAGTCGTCTCCCCATTAGAGTACCTCAATTATTTAAATCCTGGCTATGAAGACCCATTGACATTGAATCAAGATCAAGACCCCTTGAAAAGTCATGAAAATAAGAATGACATTGACAAAAATGGTTGCACTTCCCTCTCTGATGGGGCCTGCACAAGCTCAGAAATCGGGTGTGACGTTAAAGTCGAAAAGACGGAAGAAAGTAACTTTGCGGCTCATCTGTCGTCGACATCACGCATTGAAGAAATCGATTTGCCTAAGCAAGAAAAATATAGCTGTTTTCAGAAGAAGAAGAAAACTCGTGGCAAAAAGGGTACTTACTCATGCAAGCAATGCGAGAAAACATATCTTCTCAAAGACGCTCTATCCAGACATATGAAGACATTTCATTCCAAAATTCATAAAATTCAGTGCTCATACTGCCCTATGACCTTCCATAAACGAAGTGAGTTTAATGTGCATAGTTTGAGCCACACAGGACAACGTTGTCTCTGTACGCTCTGTAATAAACTTTTCATGTTTGATTCCGAACTACATGATCATGTTATTGCGGAACATGCCACCAAACCTCCGTTCAACTGTCACGTCTGTCCGAAAACTTTCAAGAAAAGCAACGGACTTCGACAGCATTTTCGAACGCACACGGTAAAGAAACGGTATCTGTGCGAAAAATGTGGCAAATCATTTTCTCAGATATCAGGACTTAAAGCACATGAAGTCTCCATACACACTGACATTAGAAACTATGGATGTGATGTTTGCGGTAAGACGTTTCCACTCAAAAATCATCTGGCAAGTCATGTGATTAGTCACAACGATGAGCGACCATTTAAATGCGAACATTGCGCCATGTCATTTAGGTCTAAACAAACCTTGCGAGACCACATTGCTATACATACTGCTGAGAGAGAGTATTTTAAATGTGATGTATGCCCTTCTACGTTTTTATGCAAAAAATCGCTCAAGTTTCACGTGTCCACGCATTTCGAACGTGACAAGTACAAATGCACTCTCTGCACCAATACGTACTCGCACGGCGGTAGTTTTTATGCCCACGTGGCGAAACATGAATCTGACCGCCTGGCTGCTCTCAACCCAGACCAGAAGCCACCGGTCTTTCCTTGTACGGAGTGCAATAAAATATTTCCGCGAAAGGGTGCGCTGACCGTGCACTTTAAGACTGCGCATTCCGAAGACAAAACGCGGATCAGTTGTCAACTTTGCGAACGCACTTTTCCCAACAACGCGGGCGTAAAGCAACACATGAGGGTCATGCATTCGAAGGACAGGAAATTTAAGTGCCGGTATTGCCCGATGGTTTTCAATCAGCGCAGCGAAGTGGCCGCCCATGTTGTGATTCATACGGGGCTGCGTTGCATTTGTACACTTTGTAATAAATCTTTTATGCATGAAACCGAGTTGCACGATCACTTTATCTCGGCACACGCTAAGCAACCTCTGTTCAAGTGTCACGTCTGTCCAGAATCTTTTAAGATAAGTGAAGGGCTTCGAAATCACTTTCTTACACATGCGGTTACAAAACGTTATGTTTGCGAAAAATGTGGTGTTGCGTTCACCCAAAGTCCAGGGCTCAAAAAGCATGAGATTTCGAAGCACTCAGATGTGAAAAGCTTTGTATGTGTTACCTGCGGTCGCGCATTTGCGACTAAATCTACTCTGACAACACACTTAAAAATTCACACGGGACAACGGGATTACAAGTGTGAGCTATGTGCAAAGACGTTCAGGACGAGAGGGGGCTTGACTGAACACATGGGGACCCATACAAAAGAGAGAGTTTATTTCCATTGTGATGTATGTGCTGGTAGATTCGTGGGCAAAAAGACTTTAAAAATGCACATGGCAACACATTTCGACAAAGACAAGTTTAAATGCTCGTTTTGTGGGAAAAACTACTCGCATAGGGGCAGTTTTCAAGCCCACATGCACACCCACACAACTGAAAAGAAATTCAAATGTGAATTTTGCGGCAAGTTGTTCCTTCGCGAAAGTGGGCTGAATTCTCATTTGCCAGTACACGCTGCAGAAAATCGCGTTCCATGTCTTCGCTGTGACAAAACTTTCCTTTCGAAGAGTGTATTGAAATTCCACGTTATGTCTTGCCACGATGGTGTAATAGACATTCATTGCGGTGTATGTTCAAAAAAGTTCCATTCCAAAATGAGTTTAAAACAACACATGATTATTCATACCGGTGAGAGTAAACACATATGTAACATTTGTCACAAAGCCCTCCCAAACAACTATACTCTCACACGGCACCTGTTGACACACAGCGGCGTTAGAAACTTTGCCTGCACGCTGTGCGAAAAGGCTTTCACACGCAAAGAAAGCCTTCAAGCGCACATGGACAAACATAATGGCGTGGTACGAAACAGTAAAAAGCATAGCTGTTCGCAATGTGAACGCAAATTCAGTAGAAACTATATTCTTGAGAATCACATTAGAGCCATTCATTCCACGGAAAGACCGTTTGGCTGTGACTTCTGTGGGATGAGATTCCCGTCCAAAGGAAGATTGAAAGCTCACACCGATACACATACTAAGGCTCGCGTAATCAAATGTGAGTTCTGCCCAAAGAAGTTTCTGAGTAATGGTGGTCTCAAATCTCACATGGTAATTCACACTCGGGAACGTAAATTCAAATGCCACCTGTGTCCGAAATCTTTCGCAAGACGTCACGATGTCACCGTACATTTGGCAACAAGCTTGCACAGTACCGATCGCCAATTTTCCTGTCATGTTTGTTCAAAGAATTTCATGACGAAAGGAACGCTTAGAGCTCATCTAAGGACTCACAGCGATGAGCGGGGCTTCGGTTGTGAGCAATGTCCTGCAAAGTTCAAGCAAAGCAGCTCACTTTGGACACACTTGGCCATGCACAGAGGCGACAGTAATTACACTTGCGATTTGTGCGGTAAGAGCTACACACAGTCAAGTGGGCTCCGGTACCACGTAAGGCTTCATCACACTGGAGTAGGACTACTTGAATGTGCTGATTGTGGTGAAATGTTTGGAAAGAAAAAGTTACTCGAAAAACATGTTACTCTAAATCACCTGTCTCGAGTTTAGATTGGTTCACGTTGGATTTGGATGACCATAAAGGATCATGCATCCCCTTTCTAAGTAAGACAATTCTCTCAAGTAGACAGTTTGAGTTGCTTTTAAAATTTCAATGAAAGTATTCTATCTACATCTCAAATACGGTCTATCGATGAATTGCAGTTAAACATTAAGGTACAATAAAATGATGGAAAGATAACAGTTCAAATTTTGTACAAATATTTATGTTGGCATTATTCCATGCAAACCAAGGGTGCTGATGTGACAACCTTTTTTCTGTCCTGCGTAAATAAGCAATACCGAGCTTCAGCGGTCAACATTTTGATTTGAAATGTTGCGAAATCTTCTAAGAATCTCAATTGAAGGCAAGGGGAATTAATATAATTTCAAACATATTTTCCCGTTGATTAAAGTTGACTTCAGTTTTGTTGATGGAAAATTTGCCACACATAAAGAGTACAAAATGTAAAATATACAAATATTCCTACTTATTGGAGAAAAATGACATAATGTTACGTGGTGCTTCTTTGAATATTGTTTCATTTGTTATGCTATGATGGTTTAATTAGGCAGCAGTACTCTTGGTCCATTACCTATATCGATAACCTAATGGCAAAACCTCGTAGTATCTGCAAATAGTAAAATGTTGAGGAGACGAATGATGAGCTTCGCTCGCTACGCTCATCAAAAACCGTGGAATACCAACCCAGATCATTGCCTTCTCGAAAATTTTGATCACTTGAAAATTTAGACGACCTTTCTTAATTCCTAACTGAGCTGCTTATTTTGAGCTTATTGGATAATGAGAATGTAAATACATAGATGTACCTTATGCCCAAGGGTTTTTATTATTTTGGTAATAATTTTTAAGCCTTGGAAAAACTTGAAGTCAACAAAGCTGGTAGGTAATCTAGGAAACTCAGGAAACCGGACTCTTATATATACATACATACATACATACATAAATATATACATACATACATATACATTATTGAATCCGGAATCAGGTGTCAAATCACGAAAAAACACTTGAAATATGCTAATAAAAACCAATCAAAAAGTCCTGCCGACCTAAGATTTTCAGGTGAATATTAAGATTTCGCCTCACTCGCTACTCTCATCAGTTACTTGTGGAGATTTTCAAATATTTCTCAACTCTTAAAATTTTGAAATGTTATCCTATTCAAGGTTTTGCAGGCAGGAAAAGGAGTTGTTTCTTTATTTTATGACACCATCTGTTTTTTTCCTAAAATGCTAATATGAGGTTTTGCCATTAGGGTTTGATATGCCCTTTGTTTACAGAATTTTCATTTTGTTTATTGTTAGAATCTAGGTAACTAGTGGAAATCCATAAAATTGCATTTTGTAGATCTTTATGTTTTGCTCTAGGATAGGTAAATATTCTTCTATTACCAGGAATCAATATCATTTATTTCTGAATAATATATATTTTATTATTCATTCATTTAGCCAATCCATAATTTATGTAATGTTTATAAAAATAAACTACCTAAACCTACGCAAAAATATTATTGTTGTGCTTTTGTTATTTGCTTTGTACGAATAAAAAACTGCCATTTTTCCCAGACATTCTTTGTGCCTTTATGGAATTTAATTTCGATCTGTAAAACCCAGGTACTGCAGTGCAAACACTGAATGGTAGGAGAAGTTGAAGTGTGGGATGAGTGGGTTTATTTTGGACTTTCGGACAGCTTTGAAATTCGAACACGTTCGTACGACTGTCCGACAAATTCAGACGCACGGACAAGTTTTGACTTTCGGACAGTTGGGCAATTTTGGGCAATTGCTTCAGCCCGAACCGGATAATTTGTGGCCGGTCGTGCGTCGAGCCACACTTGCGACTGGCTAGACCGGGGTCGGGCCCAGCCAACGGAAAATCAAAAAATCATATCTAGTATAGAGGCAGTAGAGGTATAGTTGATCCTAATTAGAGAAAACCTCATCCCTTTATTATCTTATCTTTATTTAGCAATTTAAAACCAAGTTTGAAACAGTTACTTTTCAAGAACATGTGCTTTCTGTTTTTGCTACTGGTAGTTTGGGTATTGGATATCACTCAGATCCTTACACCACATTTGCTAATTTCCATTCTCATGTCAGTCCTGGAATCACCACTGAACCCTCTGTTTTTTGGCTGCAGGCTAAGAGAAAACACATCTTCTCTGGTTGAGACAGATGACTGGCTATAGATAGGTACACTTCTGGACACGGAAATCTGCCAAGTAGAATTTCGGTTATGTACTCTGAAAGGTTTGTTTGAAAAGAGCATAGGCAGGCCAGGTACCGACGACGTGGATGAGCACATGGTGGGAGGAGATGTCATCATGTTCATTGATCGGTCGCAATCTAGTTTTGATAAACCCGTTTTTTTATCAGTGCGAGCCTTGCAAAACTCGCGAATTCGTTCTCTGGCAAGTTTTGTATCCGATTCCACACACCCTACCCCCACTGGCATACTACACTTCATTTTGCAGTTAGAAGAGAAAATAAAAAACTTCTCGAGTCCTCTCTTTGATAGGAACACTTCTATGTCACCACTTTTTTAATATTTTTACTTTTTTGCAAGTACTGAAAAAGTGATGGCATAAATGTGTCTTTCGTACAGAGAAGATGCAGGAAACTTTTTGAAATTTCTGCTAGCTTAAAAATTACGAATTTTAGGCAATTGGATTTGCGTGAAATCTAATCTCATAACTCCACACTGAACCGATATATCAGCTTGGTCGATTCTCATTTCACGGAGCGAGGCAGCTGCTGATAAGAAAACTGGTTTCTAAAAACGAAATTTCGATCCCCTAAGCATGCCATCCAGTTCCTCCACGTGGTCGGTACCTGGCCTGCCTATGCTCTTTTCAGACAAACCTTTCTGAGCACATAACCGAAATTCTTCTAGGCAGATTTCCGTGTCCAGAGGTGTACCTTTATTCTTTAAATAAAAAACTTTTAGCTATTTTTAAAAGAATAGAAAATTTATTGGCATTGCTACATAAAGTACAGTCTTGATTATGCTTCTAAAGAAAAAAGTCCGAAACACACTCAGACCCGCATTGCGTATGGAGAATTCCAGTCTCTGAGGAAAACCTCTTCCAACTGTCCGCGAACATTCGGCTCCCGTACGACCAATCCGATTCCAGCCGTGTTTACAAAATAGTCCCCAGACCAATTCGAAGTTCCAATGTAGGCCACCTTGTCCGTGACCATGTACTTGTTGTGATTCACTCGTCCAAACGGAATCTTGGCCTGATCCGGTTTAGCCGGAACCTCGAAGGACCTCGTCTCAACCACCACGTTCGGATACGATCCCGTCAAATCCTCCAGCGACTTCAAAAAGTAAATCAACGACGGCCGCGTGTGATTCCAGTGGCTCGCCATCAACCGAACGTTGACTTTCTTGTCGACAGCCGCAGTTCGCAAAGCTTCATCGATGACTCCCCAATACTTTGGCCGTTTCCCATAGATCTCCAGCGGGAAATAGTCCATGACGGCGATGTAAACGAACTTGTCTGCCGTGCGAATCGTGTCTATGACGGCGTCAATGTCGGAGGTTCGACCCTCGGGGCAGAAAGGCGGAGGGGAGCTGGCGATGTAAGTGCTGCCTTCCGATTGGTTGAGAGAGAGCGCTAGCGGAGTGTCGACGTTGTATCGAGTGGACAGCGCTGGCGGCCAGTGCGCAGGGATGGTGGCGCCGGGAGCGCCGAGGGCCCAGTACACGTCGAAGAGCTTGGCCATGTCAGCGGCCAGGCAAGGGCAGTTGTAGATGACGGCACCCAGTTCTTTCACCTGCGGTAGAAGAGATTGAAGTGTACCTGCAGTGGATTGACTTAGGTACCTAGTTAAATATGATTTAAATGATAAAAGATTTAAATGATATGACCTAAATCTAACTGAAATGTTTATTGTTGCATGAAAAGTTCCCATTTATCTACTGCAATTTACAACCTCCAGCTCTATTCCTCTTTACCTAAATTCCAGGATAACTTGTAGAAAAATTACAGGAAAAAATTCAAACTGACATATTGACATTCCTGCTTTAGCAGTAGGTACAAACTTTGTTCAGAATTGACAGATCAGTTTGCCAGAAAGTGGCTTTTCAGACCGAAAGTTGCAGACATTTCAAGGCCACATCGTTGAAGTTATCATTTCAATATTTCAGTATGTTGTAGACAAAATACGTAAATAAGGGCAAACATGGCCCTTTTTTCGAAAATTCCCCCTGGAATGTTAGAACATACCCCAAAACTCTTAAATTTTTACTCTTTTTAGTGCCATTGTATATATATGAAAGTGCAAAGAAAAATTGGGAAAAGGGCCTTATTTACTATTTTGTCTACAACATACTAAATTATTGAAATTATTACTTCAACCATGGAGGTATAGGAGGCTCCCTGCTTCAACAATGTGGCCTTGAGATGTCGGCAACTTTTGGTCTGTTACGAGAAAAAAGTGCTAATTGTGCGATTGTGGCCACCCTGAAAATAATTTTTCGACCAAACTTGTTAACGTGTGTACTGCACGTAGGTCTACATGTGTATCTTGCATGTGATGTGTCTTGTGCCGATAGGAGGCGATTTACCGAAACTGGTATCCGGAGGTGATCAACCTCCTTAAAACAACAGTACAAAAAAAAATTTTGGTTAAGAACTGGAGAAGAAACGTATCAAGCTGGAGGTGGTAAGAGCCACAATTGAATTTATTTATATGTTATGTTTCAGCCAATTACCAATGCGTACAGAGTGAGGTCAAAATTAGCGACAACATAAAAAAATATCGACAACAAAGATCGACGTCTCGTACGAAACTCCATATCGCCACCAACCTGCGTCAACGAACGCCAGTCCATGTTAGCGCTGCCCAGGTAGACGTGCGTCCGATCCACGAGCCACATCTTGGTGTGCAGAACTCCGCCGCCCATGAGCCGCTTGACGTCGACGTCGCGCACGTCTGCGGCTCCGCGGGCCACCAGCGTCTGCGTGTCGACGTTGGGCGCCGTCACCGCGGCCAGACTCTGAACGATGCGCACCTTGAGACCTCGCGCCGTGCCCGCGGACAGCAGCGATTGGAACACGTCTTCGCCCTGCCAGGGAACGGGTGCGTAAGGGTGTTAGACAATATGGTATGGATGTGTGCCGGTTATAGTACTTCTCAGGTTATTTTGTCAGTAGCAAACCGGTATTCTACAATGGTACGGTATAGGCCCAATGCCCCGAGGCGCTGGCAAAAGAACCAGAGACGTACTATAGAGATGTAAAATTACTGGTAATTTAAAAAATGGTAATGTTAACAAAAAGTGGTAAAATTGTAAAAAATGTACCTATGCTACGGTTAAATATTTTTAGTGCAGGTATTTTGCAAGTTTTATGGCCATATTAATTTCCAAGTAGGTACTATTCAAAATTAATGAACTCAGGCTTGTGTTCACTAAATAAATGAACATTTTTATCAAGTTTTTGTGCCAACGATATTTTGCCAGAGGCAATGGCAGAACGCGTATAGATTTTGTTTCAGTTGGAGGCAGGGAGTCGAACAATTGACAAATAGCATCCGGGCATTTAGGGCATCTAGTGTCATTGAGAACGTAATTTGTGTTCTTACAATGATTACAAGTTTCTTTGTTAGCAGCATTTTTTACACTGCATTAAACTTCCGAGCGTTACTCTTAAATTTATCCTTAACGTTGGATGGATGCTATCAACCTTGCATGGGAGAGTGGTGTTGCTATGGGTATTTTTTGGTTGTGATAGACGCACTAAACACACGGAGATGCAAAACAGCATTAAAAATTAATGGAAAAACGGTAATATTACGGTAAAGTTGCTCGGTAATATTTCCGTAAACCGATAACGTTTACGTCTCTAGTGCTGGTATGTTGAACTTAAATTGTGCTAACATGACTGGACATTGCCTTTTTATATTCCCTTATAATTATTGGTTGGTTCTGCAATGTTTCAACTTTTAAGAAGACTGTGGTAAGGACAGCCACGTTAACTTTCAAGGTACTAGGTACTTCGTATTTTTATTTTTGTAGTATTATACCATCAGTAGGAAGTATGTTCTAACTTCTAAGTCAGAAGAAGATCTCTTCAAGTCATGAATGCACAAGTTTTGGGCAAAGGCAAATGGACCAGAGATAGATCATGCTGGGAGATGATTCATAAGTGTCCAGAGAGAGAGGGTGTAAAACTGTAAAACCATAATTTTCATTTTTTCAGAATTGGCGTATAGTTAGGTTCTACAACACAGGATCTATTACTACTGCATGTACTTCCCTAGATAGGCAGTACAAGGACTAGGTATTGCTTGCAGTACCTAGTTAAATCCTCATTTCTAATTAAAGTAACATTTGACCGACCTGCCAGGAGGAGGGATGCGGGTAGACTTCGGAGCTTCGAAGTGTCCAGTAGAAGGATGTTATCTCGATAGTGTGCTGTGCCATGTCGATCAGAGTCTTCCACGTGTTGTAAGTCGAGGGATGCGTTGCCGTCAGGTTCAGTCCTTCCGGCAGGCTTTCGACGAGGCTTAGGCTGAACGACAACAAGCAGTCTATTTTACAATTAATTACATTAATGCAAAATAAATTAATGCTGGTTACATACCTTTTAATGAATGGTCGACTAGAGAATTTTTACACTAATAATTAATTTGTGTCATTTCTACCCCTGTCCATTATTGAAATGGAAAGAAAACGAAAAGTAACCAACTTGAATCAAGATAGTATCATAGAGTAATGAACCTTCATTAGGTAGGTACTCTATGATAGCATTATGCGGAGGCAATTTGCAAAATCACGGCTCCCCCCCCCCCCCCCGCCAAAAAAATTGGGGGCCTATACTTCAACTTGTACACTCTATAGTCTTCTAAACTGAAGGCCCTTGAGGTACAGTAAAACCACGTGTAAAACAGTATAAACTCATTTCAGGAAATTTTGGTGTTGCAGTAAACAATAACATTTTGTTTTAAGCAAGTAAAGTTAACTATGCTGGTGGTGCTGGGAGATAGATCAAAATATAAAATGCTACGTATGAAGAACATCATCAGATTGATACTTTGCTATGCACATGCACTTTACAAGGAATTAATTTCGTATCTACCTGCATTGATCGCTGCATGGCGGTGGGGAAATTGTCATCCGCAGCTTAGGGTACTTTGGCCATTGGACCGATTGCAACAGGATGACAGGTGCCATGAAGAACACCACCACACACGCTCCCAAAACCGCCCACCTGTAACAGTTAAATTATATAATATAACATATCATATTATGCTTGTTTGATTGATAGCACCAAAGTGTACATGTTTTAAATTTCAATAGCCTCGCATGACATATGTTCACATTAAACAGAAGCTATCACAAATTACCTAGGTAGTATCAAAGCATTGATTAACGATACTAACGATCAAAGTATAGGTATAAAAACAATGTCCAGGAAGAAACTTAATAAATGTGCGTATTTTTATTAATTTTGCATACGTCTAGAATAAAAAGATTTCAGCCAATGACCCATGCCAAACATTACTAGATAGGAACCATATCTTTATTAGCATAGCCAACTGCCTACCTGAAGGTTCACACCTGTTGATCAAATAGGAAAGAGCTTCGCTCCTACCTCAAAATTGGAGTCCGCCCAAGTGTGGTCCACACCGAATCTGTTGAATCATCCAGCGAAGCGCGGAAAGATTCAGTCCCCGGATATTCTTCATTACCCTGAAAAATCGACTTATTCGGTTCAAGTTTTGTCTAGCGCAAAGTTGACAGCGACGCAAAAGCTCCCATCCTAGCCAAAGATACTTGTATACAGGATCCTAACTAACCACCTCAACATATTAATTTGTAAATATTGAATGGCAATGGCATACCTTGTGAAGAGAATCAGACACTTTGCTTTTGTAAAGGTCCATGATTCATGAGTGAATGACAACTTGTCAGCTCTTATCACTCGACCAAAACAATAGAATATATGTGTTTGCGACTTGCCTCTTGCAAGATAAACGTTACAACTGCTAACCCGCCAATTCAACGTAAATAGCCCCAGGTTGTTGTTCAAGTCCAAGGATGTCCCCCCACCCTTCCCCTCCCACAGGGCAACAGCTGCAGAAACCGCACCAAACATTTGAAAATAGATACCTACGTGCATTTCCGCTTGAAATGCATTCGTCTACATAAAAAATACACATGCAGATTTTGTAGTTTTTCTTGCTAGAACAATATTCGACCTCACTCCTGTTCGAAGTTATTGTTTGAATTGATACCATGGAGATTTCAAGTACACTTTTCGCACAACCTTTCAAAATTTTTGTCAAGAAATATCCCTACCTTTTGGCATAGAATCAACTAATCAAAAATAAAACATGAAGCCGAAGTAGTAGATGTCGAAAGTCGGTGTCGCTTCTGCCTACGTCATTGGCCAGTTGTACGACAATGAGCGTGAGTTCTGAGATTTCCCCAAATTTGACTGTATTTTATATTGTGTACCCATAGTCGCTCTGATTGTCGCTCTGTCATAGAAGGCGACAGATCAATCATCATTGTCATGAGTCCATGTTCATGAGTGTCATGTCCAGGCAGAATTTACCTTCCTTATCCTCCCGTAGAAAATGAAATTAACACCACGATTTTGGGTTGGGGGGGGGGGCATATAGAATGCGCGTTACCAATCCATACCATTGTGCCGGTTGACTATAACGCATCGCAAGGTGTTGCGGATATAGAAATGACGGATATAGAAATTCATACGGTGTTATCAATTACCCATTACCCAGGGGCGTAGCGACCGCCCCCGCAGACCCCGCAACGGAAAATTTCGGGATACGGGAAAAGGGGTGGCGCCGTCAATCAAGACTTTCGCGGGGGGGGCGCATCATATTCACGCTACGCCACTGCCTATTACCTACTGACGAACAATTTTTTCCACCCCTTTGTATTTTACCCATACACCAATTCGAAAAAGGGCTTTTAAAATTCCTTATTAGGATATTGATATCAATCGTTATCGGTCGTCGAGCTCGCCTTATCTGTCGTGTCTCACGCGTGCCGAGGATATACATCAATGTATCTTATGTTCTCCTGATAACTGGAGTGCTTAGCCCACGTGCTCGTAGGTCGTCCCGAGGTATAATATTTATTATTATATATCAACTGACGAGCTACTATAACGAATATACAGTGATACGCAGTGCTTTTTTTGTGCCGGAACGCACCGGAACGCCGTTCCGGCACCTCTTAACGGTACTCTAAAAGTAAAATTAAACATCGGCGGGAATATCTGCATTTGCTGAAGTAATGTATAGGTACTCCAATTCACGTTAAGAAGAAGAGTGTATTTGCTCCTTCCTCGTTAGCCCTCTACTACTAGACATTAGCTGAGTTTAAAAACTTACAAGCCATGTCTTGAGCCAGACAAAATGCTTTATGGGCAGTTTCATCTCTTTGCTTGTGTCTAGCAGCAGAGAGTACACGAGGAAGATGCGAAGACACTCTCATTCTTAACGTGAAATAAGGTTTAGTGCGTTCGTGTTGTTTTTAGGGTGCCCGCGTGCTTACCGTGTGCGTGGACACAATGAAGAAAATTACATATTTTGTATTTACAATAATTAAAAGGATAAGATGGAAAGGGGTAGGGGGGGGGGTGAAGTATAATTTTCTGTTATGAAAATTGGCGTTCCGGCACCTATATTTTAACAAAAAAAGCACTGGTGATACGTAATATTATGGCGATGTTTCTTTGGTATTGGCATTTAGTTATAATATGTACCTAATTGTAGGGCGACTACAGTTCCAGGGTCAACTTATATGGGCAGTGTCTGACTGGCTATACCCAACGGCCCCGGCGTCGAGGAGGCCGTAGGAGCCCCCGTCACCATTCTCAGTGGCGTATTTCTCAGTGGCTATTTAAAACCCATTCACTAAAAACAATGTCATCGCCTTGGGGGCCCCGTGGTCGAAAACTAATGGCCCCAGCGGTGTAATTAGCTCGGGGCCCCGTCGACGATCGCCGCCTAGCCGCCCTGGTCAGTCCGACACTGTAATATGCGCAAATAAATGCAATGCTATTCTTATAGCAAATATTTGCCCACATATTATAATGATCGACTCTGGAACTGTAGTCGTCAATTAGCAAATGTCCAGTGGCGTATAGCGACCGCTTCCGCGAACCCCGCGGTGCTGGAGGGCGCCGTGGTCCAGGGGGCGCCGGGCCTTCTGGCCTCCCAGCGCCAAGCGCCTGACATTGGGCCCGGCCCTAAAACGTCTCAGCGACATGCACAGCGGGCGCCAACGCCATCAAATAATTTGCCACTGCAAATGTCTATCTGGCCATGTTACATTCTTTGCGCTAGGGGCGAATAACAGAAGCTTTGCGTAAATTTAAGATAATATGTCGAGCTGTTCGTCGTAACTTTACGCAAGCGCTGAGATGGACTTAGGTGGTGGTTAATTCGGTATTACAGAAACATTTTGTCACTTAACTAAAAGTTGCCGCAAGTCATCCATTGATTCAGTCTGAAAGATGCGTTTACGCCGTGGTTTTGGGGAGCGAATTACAGAGACTTTGCGTAACTTTAAGATAAGTGAGCTGTTTATGCTAAGATTTCGTTCTGTAATTCGCCCCTTGGTCCCCAACGAAAAGCGTGCTAACCATCATCTTGCCACACATTCTAGAACTGAAATCTTTTTTTGAGAAAACTCCTCAAGCTTTGTACAAGAATTCCATTCCCATATCCAGGGCTGCCCTCCCATTTCCATGGGCAGACATCCATCCAGACACTGAATTCTCCAGTTTGAGAAATCTCTGCAAGTTGGAAAACGCCACATGTCCGATCCCAACAGAGCAAGCCTTCCGGGTCCGCCCGCCCCCCGCCCCCTTCGAGCGGGAAGCCAGCCCCGGGGCCGGGCCCACGTTCAGTGAGCGCGGTGGCTCGAGATGACCTGGTCCCCTGTCGGACTTGCGGCAGACGCTTCAACGGCGACCGCATACAGACTCATGAGGGCATCTGCGCCCAAACGGGGCAGAAGAAGCGCAAGCCGTTCGACTCCAAGAAACAGCGGCTGATGGGCACTCCGGCGGCGGCGTACAATGCGCCGTCGAAGGGGGGTGGGTCCGCCAAAAGACCGCCGTCGAACAAGGTATGTCATATCACATGTCGAGAATCAGGTTTCGAGATTGAAATCCTTGGAATGGTCAAACCGCCGAATTATAATAAAGATGATGTAATTTCACCAATCACATGCATCATGGAAATATAAAACCTCGCCCTAAATCATTCACATTCTTACTTGGTAAATAGGTAAAGTGATAAACTAAGGTACTGTATCGAAATAAATGTCATGATCGACTTTATGGAAATCGTTGACCATGAAAAATCAGCTGATACAGTATTTAAGTTGGCTATAGTCTAAAATAACAATATTATATTAAAATTAATGCTTGCAAGAAAGTGATAATTATTCACAATTTCTATAAGTTATTTTGAAGCGTTTTCTATGTTGTGGATGATTTTCAACAAAATAAGAAAACGTGCGTGATGAAAAATGTTCTTTATTGGGTGACCGCTCCCGTTTTCGACCCTGGGCCCTCCAGGTTACCCACTCGGATACGAGGCGATGTTTAATGACGTTGATTATTAATGGCATCAATCGCTGTATATCACAATGCCACGCGCAGTAGAATGCGCAAGCACTAACACTCGAGACTGTTCTACACAATCGTACAAAGACCAGGGCCTCGATATCCCCCGAATGAGGTGCCTTTTCTTGCTGTGTTGTGTTGTGTTATGCTGGGTTTGTGCTGTATTATGTATTTTTCTGATGGTTGTGTTGTCCTATACTGTTTTAGATTATGGTAGTGTCTTTGTGGGTCTTACCCTTGTGTGCGGGGCAGTGCGCATCGTACTCTTAATTGCTTGCTGTACAAATAACTGTCTTCAAGTTGAAAATAAAAAAACAATTTCCCCGCCGGCCCAGCCCGAACCCTACGTGCGGTTGGGGTTAGCGGCAATCTTTGGACCTTGGTCCAGGGTGTCCCCAGGACCCCGGAGTGGCGTTTCGCTATCGAAATCACTGCTTCACGCGACCCGCGTTGGTTCGGCCTGGGGTGCGATTGTGTAACTTTATTTCGTTCGATTTGGCTCGAAATCACTCGATTTCTAATCACTGCCCGTGTTAAACCATAGGCAGTGATATGAAAACGAATGGTTTTGAGACCACAAAGTTAATCGCCGCCCTGTTCTCGTCATGTGTATACAATCTATGCGGTGCGGCCAGTCGTGACTTTGAGTCGCTGAGGTCTGCGTCGAGCGGGACGTGGGGTCGATAAAATCTTGTGTTGCGTTAGTGCGTTTTCGTCTTAGACCGCTTTGGGTTGTCCGTTGGGGAAGCAAAAGCTGCCAGGTAGCCATCCAACTCGCTCGGAATTCCGATGTGGGATATCTTGTGTCTTCTACATTATTGAAGTCATAGGTTCTTAGGTATAATAGTTAGTGCAGCTCCGTTTAAGGATCGTGACGTGATATTAGTATACCTATGAAATACATTCACCTTGCATCATTTTCCAGCGCAGCATGTGATTTTGTTTTCAGCTGTGCCAATAAAATGGTCATAATTTAGCAATCCCCGATCAGACCGATCTTAACTACATATCAAAGCCAAATAAAATATGAATTCGATGCATCCCTGGAGAATAGACTGTCCTGTAGAGCAGCTATGTAGTACGGGTTGACTATAGCGTGCCAAGTGCTCATACCTCCACCCCCCTCTCACCTAAGCACTGACCATTTGGGTTGGCGGGTGGATTTAGCCTAACTAACTCTTGCGTCAATGCATGGGGAAGACCAAGCTGCCTCAGATCTCAACTCAAGCATAGGCGTGTGCGGCAGACGCGGCACAGGCCGTATCTAAAATCTTGACTGCAAGTTTCGTAGTTCAATATCTTATTGCACTGGAAAGTGGAAATATTAATTAGTACCCAGAATGCAAGCTAAATGAAAATCTAGGTACTTGGTAGGGGTTGTGTGATTTCGAGAACTGATTGTTTTGTATTAATTTTCCAATAATAATATTCAAATGAAGGAACCTTGCCATTTGCCAGCGCCCTCTGAATGGATTTGATTCGATTTGCTGGTCTGGAAAAAATGCCTCTAGGTGTCTTTGACCTTGAGTGAGATTCAACCCGAGTATTTTTTTGACTCTGCCATTTTTCACAGCCCCCGAGCAACATTCGCGCCATAAAAGCGATGGGGAACATTTTCATGCAGAAGGCCCTGGTTGTGTGCTCGGATGAAATTTAATGTGTGCTGTCGATTGCTGCTATGTCTTGTCACTTGCTTTCGCGGTCGCGGGCATCGAAAACGATTTGCATTTTGTGAACATCATTTTGTTCCCTCCCCCCCCCCCCCCCCCCGTTCAAGGCCGTATCCATTTAGATACTCTTTGGCCGCATCAACCATTAACCCTGCGCACGCCCATGAACTCAAGCTTGACCCACCATGCAATGCTTCGCCCCTTGCAGCCAGGGTCGGCGAAGAAGCCGGACTGGCGCCGCAAACACGAAGACTTCATCCTGACGATCCGCGCCGCGAAACAGATGAAGGCGCACATGGCCGCTGGGGGCAAACTGTCCGACCTGCCGCCTCCACCGCCCTCCGACTACTCTGACTACGTGGAGTGTCCGCATTGCAAGCGCAAATTCAACGAGGCCGCGGCCGAGAGGTGAGCATCTAAACGGCCTGTACCTATAGTCCTTGCGCTAAAAAATCATGCTTTAAATCCCATCAAATTTTTCATCTGATAATATGGCTGTGTGTGATTTGTCAAAAATGCATTGCATACTGATGTGATGTCCTGTCTGGGGCCCTAACTAATACATATAACTGCATCTGCATTCTACCACAACTACAAAGTGCACGTACACAAAACAAGTACAAAGTACAAGTACACAAAACAAGTACAAAGTACAAGTACACAAACCAGACTCAGCACATGCGGACACCATAGAGGAGGAAACGTTAGATGTTATTACAAAGCTTTCTTCTGAATAACTATTTACTATACACCAAGTTTACAAAGCGATGCTACTCTTTTAGGTCCCATACAACATTTTTGATGTATCGTAGTTCCTAATGATTTGACGCAACACAGGTACTCCGTATGGTACTACGTACAGGTACATACATACTACGTATGGTACTACGTACAGGTACATACATACTACGTATGCATTTTAACTAAATTCGAGTCGAACCAATGAAACGCAATACAAGCCCATATTTGACCAACACTGAAGTAGGTATAATTACATTTTTAAGTGCCCTAAAAACAGGGGGCCAGCCCCCTGTCCTTCTACTGTGTGTGTACAAAAATTAAAATAAGCACAAAAATAATTTTTTTTTAGTGCAGAAAAGAAAACTTTGCCCCACTCGGCATGAAGCTAGATTCTCTCAATCTAAACTCTGGAAATTTTCAGCACTAGAACTACGAGCTCACTCGTCGCTTCCATTTTATTTCCATTTTATATTTTATATTAACTGGATCGACTCTTATAGGTCCAGTGCTAGCCACTAGGCCTGTCCAATGGCCTAGTCTCTAAGTCTACCTCTAAAGTCTTTAAGTATTTAAGTCTTGGCCTTTTTCTCTGACAGACACATACCGAAGTGTGCGGGCTACGAGCACAACAAGCCGAAGCCGGCACCACCCCCGAAAAAGCGATGAGCCCGTGACACTGTCCTCGGTCGCGGCTTCGGTCCGGGCGTCGGCTGGATGTTACGCCCTCCTAATCGAAGATAAGGTGGCTACAAAAGCGTTTCACTTTGTGAACAAGCTAGGAGGAGGTGCACAGGCATATAGCGGAGTGTTATAAAATATATATATCTATATATCTGTAGGTAGGTAGGTACTTATCTCGATTCTTGTTGAAGAAACACATTAGTGACTCTGACATTGATTTTTGCAGCTGGCCTTTCATCGACCATCAAGATGTCGTCTTCCTGGATTATCATCACCGTCGGAACCATCGGGAGTCAAAGGCTTCTTGAAAAGCTACCAAAATATAGAAAACAACACGAAATATGCAAAAGAATCAGATTAGGTAACCAAAAATAAAGAGCTGAAACCTGTAACAAGTGCACTCTAAAAACGACCTATTCTATCACTACTCCATTGCCAAAAATTGTCAGTTCAAATTGTTACTTGTTAGGTATAGAAATGAGAAAAACCACCTACTAATACCTAAGTAACCTACTAGTACCTAAACGTAGACATGCGTTCGGGTGCATTGTGTATGGCAAGCATAAGCTAAGCATAAGGCATAAGGCTAATGGTTGAAGATGAGCGTATGGGCGCAGCGGTACTAAGTATGAGAACAAAGGTAGACGCACTGAAAATTTCATCGCAATCGACGCAGGCGTTTGGTCTGTAGGGCGCGCGCAAACACGCATACAAACAAGCAAACACATTTTGAAATTGAAACGAAATTGACAAAATTTCTGACAAACTTGACGTCAACAAAGCTGGTGTGATGTTTCTATGTGGTTTCGATGGTTTCGAAGAGCAATATTTGAAATTGGGAAAATTGTGAAAAAAGACGGATTGTTTAATAAATTTCGGTACGTTTCAAAACTTTCCCAACTGTCGAATATTGCTCTTTTTCCCTATTTGAAGGGGAGTGGTATTGAGGATTTTCTTGAAAAAACGCAGGGGGTCTAAGCTGAGTACAATAGTAGACTCCCTGAAAATTTCATCGCATTCGACGCAGGCGTTTGGCCTGTAGAGCGCGCGCAAACACACATACAAACAAACAAGGTAGTGTTTGCTACCAGTCGTTATGGCAGCAGTTGTGAACTTAGTGGAAATTGCTCCTGCCAGTAGCTGTCAGTCAAATTTCAGTTCTGGTAGAAGCACTTTTTGCTTCTACCAGAACGACTGGCAGGAGACTCGGCCTCAATATTTTGCCCGCGTTGCAGCGCCTTCTCAACTTGAGTTGCGGGGGCACGCTGATTGGTTGATTGTGCTGCAACGTGTTGCAAACCCTCGCCGAAGGTAGCACTAAACGTGGCATAATATAGCACCATGGAACCGAGGAATGCTGTTTAACATTGCCGCGTTACCACGGGATTGAAAATACCGGTATAATTTAATGTCGGTGGGCAGGTAGCTTGGTTACCGACTCGCGCTGTTGTCATCAACATTTCAATTGACTAATTGATCCAGTAATGATCGGTTTGATACTCGATAGATAGCTCTTGGGGTTCGCTAGCATTTTAACACTGGGACCTATTCGTAAACTTCTGCCGTGTAGCTGGGGCATCGCTAGGCAGTGCAGATCGGACTGAGGCTTGCACATAGTGGCAAGTCAATGAGGTCTGATCGGACTCTGAATTGGCATTCCGCTGATTTAGGCAAAGTCTGTTCCTGCTTTTTCGCGATTTATCGCAGCAGATGACTTTTCAGGCAATATGCGGGTCGCTTGACGCTATGTGTCTTGACATCCGTTATTGTACAGGCTCTCTCGTATCATCCACCTTTTTTGGATGATCGAAGGCCTTCCTTGGTGTGCGCTTCTTCCTCCCTCTGTCTCTGTGTTGCATGATGTGTATTTGGTGGATTGTGGTTTGTGTTATTTGTATTGTTTGTGAATGGTATAAACATGGTTGTGGGATCGAAACGTGAATGGTTTGTGATGCGAATGTATGTATATGTGTAGAATTGCAGCATCTGTGTATAAATGATTACATGGTTGTGTACACCTTTCTTGGAAGGAGCGCCGGCCTTCCTGGAGTGAAGGCTTCTTGCAGTTCTTGCACCCTAGCTGTCTTTGAGTTGCATGTATTGTTGATGGTGTTTGTGATTTGGTATTCTGCATGGTGCATGTAGTTGGTAGTACTGTCAATTTCTGGTTCCTGGTTTTTGGTTTACTTGGCCAACTATACTCGGCCAACTACGAACTACCTAGTTCACTGCTTGACATTGTAAGTTTTGCTAGCTGTGTAACTAGTTACTGGGCAGTTTGTTGTAGCTCGAGCATAGTTTGAGTTATGAGTATAATTTCAAGCAGACACGTGTAGTATTATCAATCTATTGCTCAACATAATGATTTTCAAAAACGGGACTTACTACTTTTTGGGTAGCAATCCTTGCTTCTTTTCCTTATCCGTCGTATCCTTATTATACCCGATCTATATAGAGCTACGTCATGACGATGGAGCTGACATGATAAATGGAGCTGTGACGTGATGTTACGAAACTGTGGGAAATTCGCACTCAATCTTATTCAATAGCTACAGCGGTAAATGTGTTTTTGCATGTGTGGCAATTGCACTGGCATTAATTGGCGAGTCTTCATTCGCTCTGCTTGCCCGATTTGTTGCATAACGAATGTCGAGTAGCACAGATCACGGTTACCGCATATCGATATCGACCTTTTTTTAATTGATTAATTGATCGGGTAATACATTTAGATATCCGAGAGAGTGCTCTTGGGTCGAATCCAGTTATATTAGCACTGCTACCTGTTCATAGAACTCTCTTGAACATACTGGACATCTCTCAATGTAGAAGTCAGTCGGACTGAGGCTGGCACCCAGTGCTGGTTGAGGACGCAAACAATTCTAGTCAATCGACACTATCAATTACATATCTTCTGTCAGACCGATTACATGGCTATGTTGTATTGTGTTTTGCTTGGTTTGTGCTGTATTGTGTATTTGTTTGTTGGTTATGTTGTCCTATACTGTTTTGTACTATGGTGGTGTCTTTGTGGGTCTTGTCCTCCTGTGCGGGGCGGTGCGCATAGTGCTCGTATTTTCTTGCTGTGTTGTGTTGTGTTATGCTGGGTTTGTGCTGTATTATGTATTTTTCTGATGGTTGTGTTGTCCTATACTGTTTTAGATTATGGTAGTGTCTTTGTGGGTCTTACCCTTGTGTGCGGGGCAGTGCGCATCGTACTCTTATTTGCTTGCTGTACTAATAACTGTCTTCAAGTTGAAAATAAAAAAACAATTTCAAAGGTCTGACTCACCCTGACTAGACTTTGCGTCGGCATTCCGCTGGCCAAAGCCTCTCCACCCTGCCTTTTCGCGAATTATCGCAGCAGGTGTTTTTGGTGTGATTTCCAGATTGTTAAAACTAGTGGATCACGACGATTCACGATGTTTTACAATCTGTCAGCGGAATCGTGACCTTGTTGCATGCTAGCTAGCTCAGCAGCGTTGCTGACTTGCTGACTTGCCGCATAGTTACGGTTCCTGAAATTGCTAACAGGGTTCGCCTTTCACCCACATTTCTTTGGTTGAACTGCGGCCATCCTGGGGTGATTGCTCTGGTACCTTCTGTCTTTTTGTTTAACTGGTTTGTGGTTTCGCTCCTTTGGTTTGTGTGGATTGTTGAATGCATGGATTTGATGTATTTCTATGTGATCTCATGTGCTCAGGAAGGATGTTTTATGATGTAATACTAGCGTAAAGAGATCCCAACAGCCAGTACATTTTTTTTAACGAAAGTGTCCCAATAATGCATGTGCAACATTAAACCGTTACGTTTCCAGAAGCGAGTGTGGCCTGATGGCTAGAATTCACTCGTCACTCTACCAAGCGACGATGGTTCGATCCAGGCCTATGTAGGATTTTTGCAACTAGGTCCATAGTTCGCAAATATTACATTTTAAATAAATTTAATAATGTTGCAAGATCCCTGAAAAGCCATGCACGGAACAGAAGCGAAGTTGATTCGATTTTATTCTCATTTCAAGCCAACCAAAAAAGTACTAGAATTGCCAACAGATGGCGCTGTCTAGCTGTGACGTCACTGTATCTGCTTAGCACTCGCAACTGTTCCAAGCAGCCGGAGTTACTATTCAAAGGAATCGCGGAAGGGGGGTGGTGGGCTCGTTGCATCCGAACAGGTCCCGCTCTCTCGCTCGCCGGGCGGTACAGCCGGCGGGGGCCGGGACGCGCGCGACGCTCCCGCTCTCTCGCTCGCCGGGCGGTACAGCCGGCGGGGGCCGGGACGCGCGCGACGCTCCCGCTCTCTCGCTCGCCGGGCGGTACAGCCGGCGGGGGCCGGGACGCGCGCGACGCTCCCGCTCTCTCGCTCGCCGGGCGGTACAGCCGGCGGGGGCCGGGACGCGCGCGACGCTCCCGCTCTCTCGCTCGCCGGGCGGTACAGCCGGCGGGGGCCGGGACGCGCGCGACGCTCCCGCTCTCTCGCTCGCCGGGCGGTACAGCCGGCGGGGGCCGGGACGCGCGCGACGCTCCCGCTCTCTCGCTCGCCGGGCGGTACAGCCGGCGGGGGCCGGGACGCGCGCGACGCTCCCGCTCTCTCGCTCGCCGGGCGGTACAGCCGGCGGGGGCCGGGACGCGCGCGACGCTCCCGCTCTCTCGCTCGCCGGGCGGTACAGCCGGCGGGGGCCGGGACGCGCGCGACGCTCCCGCTCTCTCGCTCGCCGGGCGGTACAGCCGGCGGGGGCCGGGACGCGCGCGACGCTCCCGCTCTCTCGCTCGCCGGGCGGTACAGCCGGCGGGGGCCGGGACGCGCGCGACGCTCCCGCTCTCTCGCTCGCCGGGCGGTACAGCCGGCGGGGGCCGGGACGCGCGCGACGCTCCCGCTCTCTCGCTCGCCGGGCGGTACAGCCGGCGGGGGCCGGGACGCGCGCGACGCTCCCGCTCTCTCGCTCGCCGGGCGGTACAGCCGGCGGGGGCCGGGACGCGCGCGACGCTCCCGCTCTCTCGCTCGCCGGGCGGTACAGCCGGCGGGGGCCGGGACGCGCGCGACGCTCCCGCTCTCTCGCTCGCCGGGCGGTACAGCCGGCGGGGGCCGGGACGCGCGCGACGCTCCCGCTCTCTCGCTCGCCGGGCGGTACAGCCGGCGGGGGCCGGGACGCGCGCGACGCTCCCGCTCTCTCGCTCGCCGGGCGGTACAGCCGGCGGGGGCCGGGACGCGCGCGACGCTCCCGCTCTCTCGCTCGCCGGGCGGTACAGCCGGCGGGGGCCGGGACGCGCGCGACGCTCCCGCTCTCTCGCTCGCCGGGCGGTACAGCCGGCGGGGGCCGGGACGCGCGCGACGCTCCCGCTCTCTCGCTCGCCGGGCGGTACAGCCGGCGGGGGCCGGGACGCGCGCGACGCTCCCGCTCTCTCGCTCGCCGGGCGGTACAGCCGGCGGGGGCCGGGACGCGCGCGACGCTCCCGCTCTCTCGCTCGCCGGGCGGTACAGCCGGCGGGGGCCGGGACGCGCGCGACGCTCCCGCTCTCTCGCTCGCCGGGCGGTACAGCCGGCGGGGGCCGGGACGCGCGCGACGCTCCCGCTCTCTCGCTCGCCGGGCGGTACAGCCGGCGGGGGCCGGGACGCGCGCGACGCTCCCGCTCTCTCGCTCGCCGGGCGGTACAGCCGGCGGGGGCCGGGACGCGCGCGACGCTCCCGCTCTCTCGCTCGCCGGGCGGTACAGCCGGCGGGGGCCGGGACGCGCGCGACGCTCCCGCTCTCTCGCTCGCCGGGCGGTACAGCCGGCGGGGGCCGGGACGCGCGCGACGCTCCCGCTCTCTCGCTCGCCGGGCGGTACAGCCGGCGGGGGCCGGGACGCGCGCGACGCTCCCGCTCTCTCGCTCGCCGGGCGGTACAGCCGGCGGGGGCCGGGACGCGCGCGACGCTCCCGCTCTCTCGCTCGCCGGGCGGTACAGCCGGCGGGGGCCGGGACGCGCGCGACGCTCCCGCTCTCTCGCTCGCCGGGCGGTACAGCCGGCGGGGGCCGGGACGCGCGCGACGCTCCCGCTCTCTCGCTCGCCGGGCGGTACAGCCGGCGGGGGCCGGGACGCGCGCGACGCTCCCGCTCTCTCGCTCGCCGGGCGGTACAGCCGGCGGGGGCCGGGACGCGCGCGACGCTCCCGCTCTCTCGCTCGCCGGGCGGTACAGCCGGCGGGGGCCGGGACGCGCGCGACGCTCCCGCTCTCTCGCTCGCCGGGCGGTACAGCCGGCGGGGGCCGGGACGCGCGCGACGCTCCCGCTCTCTCGCTCGCCGGGCGGTACAGCCGGCGGGGGCCGGGACGCGCGCGACGCTCCCGCTCTCTCGCTCGCCGGGCGGTACAGCCGGCGGGGGCCGGGACGCGCGCGACGCTCCCGCTCTCTCGCTCGCCGGGCGGTACAGCCGGCGGGGGCCGGGACGCGCGCGACGCTCCCGCTCTCTCGCTCGCCGGGCGGTACAGCCGGCGGGGGCCGGGACGCGCGCGACGCTCCCGCTCTCTCGCTCGCCGGGCGGTACAGCCGGCGGGGGCCGGGACGCGCGCGACGCTCCCGCTCTCTCGCTCGCCGGGCGGTACAGCCGGCGGGGGCCGGGACGCGCGCGACGCTCCCGCTCTCTCGCTCGCCGGGCGGTACAGCCGGCGGGGGCCGGGACGCGCGCGACGCTCCCGCTCTCTCGCTCGCCGGGCGGTACAGCCGGCGGGGGCCGGGACGCGCGCGACGCTCCCGCTCTCTCGCTCGCCGGGCGGTACAGCCGGCGGGGGCCGGGACGCGCGCGACGCTCCCGCTCTCTCGCTCGCCGGGCGGTACAGCCGGCGGGGGCCGGGACGCGCGCGACGCTCCCGCTCTCTCGCTCGCCGGGCGGTACAGCCGGCGGGGGCCGGGACGCGCGCGACGCTCCCGCTCTCTCGCTCGCCGGGCGGTACAGCCGGCGGGGGCCGGGACGCGCGCGACGCTCCCGCTCTCTCGCTCGCCGGGCGGTACAGCCGGCGGGGGCCGGGACGCGCGCGACGCTCCCGCTCTCTCGCTCGCCGGGCGGTACAGCCGGCGGGGGCCGGGACGCGCGCGACGCTCCCGCTCTCTCGCTCGCCGGGCGGTACAGCCGGCGGGGGCCGGGACGCGCGCGACGCTCCCGCTCTCTCGCTCGCCGGGCGGTACAGCCGGCGGGGGCCGGGACGCGCGCGACGCTCCCGCTCTCTCGCTCGCCGGGCGGTACAGCCGGCGGGGGCCGGGACGCGCGCGACGCTCCCGCTCTCTCGCTCGCCGGGCGGTACAGCCGGCGGGGGCCGGGACGCGCGCGACGCTCCCGCTCTCTCGCTCGCCGGGCGGTACAGCCGGCGGGGGCCGGGACGCGCGCGACGCTCCCGCTCTCTCGCTCGCCGGGCGGTACAGCCGGCGGGGGCCGGGACGCGCGCGACGCTCCCGCTCTCTCGCTCGCCGGGCGGTACAGCCGGCGGGGGCCGGGACGCGCGCGACGCTCCCGCTCTCTCGCTCGCCGGGCGGTACAGCCGGCGGGGGCCGGGACGCGCGCGACGCTCCCGCTCTCTCGCTCGCCGGGCGGTACAGCCGGCGGGGGCCGGGACGCGCGCGACGCTCCCGCTCTCTCGCTCGCCGGGCGGTACAGCCGGCGGGGGCCGGGACGCGCGCGACGCTCCCGCTCTCTCGCTCGCCGGGCGGTACAGCCGGCGGGGGCCGGGACGCGCGCGACGCTCCCGCTCTCTCGCTCGCCGGGCGGTACAGCCGGCGGGGGCCGGGACGCGCGCGACGCTCCCGCTCTCTCGCTCGCCGGGCGGTACAGCCGGCGGGGGCCGGGACGCGCGCGACGCTCCCGCTCTCTCGCTCGCCGGGCGGTACAGCCGGCGGGGGCCGGGACGCGCGCGACGCTCCCGCTCTCTCGCTCGCCGGGCGGTACAGCCGGCGGGGGCCGGGACGCGCGCGACGCTCCCGCTCTCTCGCTCGCCGGGCGGTACAGCCGGCGGGGGCCGGGACGCGCGCGACGCTCCCGCTCTCTCGCTCGCCGGGCGGTACAGCCGGCGGGGGCCGGGACGCGCGCGACGCTCCCGCTCTCTCGCTCGCCGGGCGGTACAGCCGGCGGGGGCCGGGACGCGCGCGACGCTCCCGCTCTCTCGCTCGCCGGGCGGTACAGCCGGCGGGGGCCGGGACGCGCGCGACGCTCCCGCTCTCTCGCTCGCCGGGCGGTACAGCCGGCGGGGGCCGGGACGCGCGCGACGCTCCCGCTCTCTCGCTCGCCGGGCGGTACAGCCGGCGGGGGCCGGGACGCGCGCGACGCTCCCGCTCTCTCGCTCGCCGGGCGGTACAGCCGGCGGGGGCCGGGACGCGCGCGACGCTCCCGCTCTCTCGCTCGCCGGGCGGTACAGCCGGCGGGGGCCGGGACGCGCGCGACGCTCCCGCTCTCTCGCTCGCCGGGCGGTACAGCCGGCGGGGGCCGGGACGCGCGCGACGCTCCCGCTCTCTCGCTCGCCGGGCGGTACAGCCGGCGGGGGCCGGGACGCGCGCGACGCTCCCGCTCTCTCGCTCGCCGGGCGGTACAGCCGGCGGGGGCCGGGACGCGCGCGACGCTCCCGCTCTCTCGCTCGCCGGGCGGTACAGCCGGCGGGGGCCGGGACGCGCGCGACGCTCCCGCTCTCTCGCTCGCCGGGCGGTACAGCCGGCGGGGGCCGGGACGCGCGCGACGCTCCCGCTCTCTCGCTCGCCGGGCGGTACAGCCGGCGGGGGCCGGGACGCGCGCGACGCTCCCGCTCTCTCGCTCGCCGGGCGGTACAGCCGGCGGGGGCCGGGACGCGCGCGACGCTCCCGCTCTCTCGCTCGCCGGGCGGTACAGCCGGCGGGGGCCGGGACGCGCGCGACGCTCCCGCTCTCTCGCTCGCCGGGCGGTACAGCCGGCGGGGGCCGGGACGCGCGCGACGCTCCCGCTCTCTCGCTCGCCGGGCGGTACAGCCGGCGGGGGCCGGGACGCGCGCGACGCTCCCGCTCTCTCGCTCGCCGGGCGGTACAGCCGGCGGGGGCCGGGACGCGCGCGACGCTCCCGCTCTCTCGCTCGCCGGGCGGTACAGCCGGCGGGGGCCGGGACGCGCGCGACGCTCCCGCTCTCTCGCTCGCCGGGCGGTACAGCCGGCGGGGGCCGGGACGCGCGCGACGCTCCCGCTCTCTCGCTCGCCGGGCGGTACAGCCGGCGGGGGCCGGGACGCGCGCGACGCTCCCGCTCTCTCGCTCGCCGGGCGGTACAGCCGGCGGGGGCCGGGACGCGCGCGACGCTCCCGCTCTCTCGCTCGCCGGGCGGTACAGCCGGCGGGGGCCGGGACGCGCGCGACGCTCCCGCTCTCTCGCTCGCCGGGCGGTACAGCCGGCGGGGGCCGGGACGCGCGCGACGCTCCCGCTCTCTCGCTCGCCGGGCGGTACAGCCGGCGGGGGCCGGGACGCGCGCGACGCTCCCGCTCTCTCGCTCGCCGGGCGGTACAGCCGGCGGGGGCCGGGACGCGCGCGACGCTCCCGCTCTCTCGCTCGCCGGGCGGTACAGCCGGCGGGGGCCGGGACGCGCGCGACGCTCCCGCTCTCTCGCTCGCCGGGCGGTACAGCCGGCGGGGGCCGGGACGCGCGCGACGCTCCCGCTCTCTCGCTCGCCGGGCGGTACAGCCGGCGGGGGCCGGGACGCGCGCGACGCTCCCGCTCTCTCGCTCGCCGGGCGGTACAGCCGGCGGGGGCCGGGACGCGCGCGACGCTCCCGCTCTCTCGCTCGCCGGGCGGTACAGCCGGCGGGGGCCGGGACGCGCGCGACGCTCCCGCTCTCTCGCTCGCCGGGCGGTACAGCCGGCGGGGGCCGGGACGCGCGCGACGCTCCCGCTCTCTCGCTCGCCGGGCGGTACAGCCGGCGGGGGCCGGGACGCGCGCGACGCTCCCGCTCTCTCGCTCGCCGGGCGGTACAGCCGGCGGGGGCCGGGACGCGCGCGACGCTCCCGCTCTCTCGCTCGCCGGGCGGTACAGCCGGCGGGGGCCGGGACGCGCGCGACGCTCCCGCTCTCTCGCTCGCCGGGCGGTACAGCCGGCGGGGGCCGGGACGCGCGCGACGCTCCCGCTCTCTCGCTCGCCGGGCGGTACAGCCGGCGGGGGCCGGGACGCGCGCGACGCTCCCGCTCTCTCGCTCGCCGGGCGGTACAGCCGGCGGGGGCCGGGACGCGCGCGACGCTCCCGCTCTCTCGCTCGCCGGGCGGTACAGCCGGCGGGGGCCGGGACGCGCGCGACGCTCCCGCTCTCTCGCTCGCCGGGCGGTACAGCCGGCGGGGGCCGGGACGCGCGCGACGCTCCCGCTCTCTCGCTCGCCGGGCGGTACAGCCGGCGGGGGCCGGGACGCGCGCGACGCTCCCGCTCTCTCGCTCGCCGGGCGGTACAGCCGGCGGGGGCCGGGACGCGCGCGACGCTCCCGCTCTCTCGCTCGCCGGGCGGTACAGCCGGCGGGGGCCGGGACGCGCGCGACGCTCCCGCTCTCTCGCTCGCCGGGCGGTACAGCCGGCGGGGGCCGGGACGCGCGCGACGCTCCCGCTCTCTCGCTCGCCGGGCGGTACAGCCGGCGGGGGCCGGGACGCGCGCGACGCTCCCGCTCTCTCGCTCGCCGGGCGGTACAGCCGGCGGGGGCCGGGACGCGCGCGACGCTCCCGCTCTCTCGCTCGCCGGGCGGTACAGCCGGCGGGGGCCGGGACGCGCGCGACGCTCCCGCTCTCTCGCTCGCCGGGCGGTACAGCCGGCGGGGGCCGGGACGCGCGCGACGCTCCCGCTCTCTCGCTCGCCGGGCGGTACAGCCGGCGGGGGCCGGGACGCGCGCGACGCTCCCGCTCTCTCGCTCGCCGGGCGGTACAGCCGGCGGGGGCCGGGACGCGCGCGACGCTCCCGCTCTCTCGCTCGCCGGGCGGTACAGCCGGCGGGGGCCGGGACGCGCGCGACGCTCCCGCTCTCTCGCTCGCCGGGCGGTACAGCCGGCGGGGGCCGGGACGCGCGCGACGCTCCCGCTCTCTCGCTCGCCGGGCGGTACAGCCGGCGGGGGCCGGGACGCGCGCGACGCTCCCGCTCTCTCGCTCGCCGGGCGGTACAGCCGGCGGGGGCCGGGACGCGCGCGACGCTCCCGCTCTCTCGCTCGCCGGGCGGTACAGCCGGCGGGGGCCGGGACGCGCGCGACGCTCCCGCTCTCTCGCTCGCCGGGCGGTACAGCCGGCGGGGGCCGGGACGCGCGCGACGCTCCCGCTCTCTCGCTCGCCGGGCGGTACAGCCGGCGGGGGCCGGGACGCGCGCGACGCTCCCGCTCTCTCGCTCGCCGGGCGGTACAGCCGGCGGGGGCCGGGACGCGCGCGACGCTCCCGCTCTCTCGCTCGCCGGGCGGTACAGCCGGCGGGGGCCGGGACGCGCGCGACGCTCCCGCTCTCTCGCTCGCCGGGCGGTACAGCCGGCGGGGGCCGGGACGCGCGCGACGCTCCCGCTCTCTCGCTCGCCGGGCGGTACAGCCGGCGGGGGCCGGGACGCGCGCGACGCTCCCGCTCTCTCGCTCGCCGGGCGGTACAGCCGGCGGGGGCCGGGACGCGCGCGACGCTCCCGCTCTCTCGCTCGCCGGGCGGTACAGCCGGCGGGGGCCGGGACGCGCGCGACGCTCCCGCTCTCTCGCTCGCCGGGCGGTACAGCCGGCGGGGGCCGGGACGCGCGCGACGCTCCCGCTCTCTCGCTCGCCGGGCGGTACAGCCGGCGGGGGCCGGGACGCGCGCGACGCTCCCGCTCTCTCGCTCGCCGGGCGGTACAGCCGGCGGGGGCCGGGACGCGCGCGACGCTCCCGCTCTCTCGCTCGCCGGGCGGTACAGCCGGCGGGGGCCGGGACGCGCGCGACGCTCCCGCTCTCTCGCTCGCCGGGCGGTACAGCCGGCGGGGGCCGGGACGCGCGCGACGCTCCCGCTCTCTCGCTCGCCGGGCGGTACAGCCGGCGGGGGCCGGGACGCGCGCGACGCTCCCGCTCTCTCGCTCGCCGGGCGGTACAGCCGGCGGGGGCCGGGACGCGCGCGACGCTCCCGCTCTCTCGCTCGCCGGGCGGTACAGCCGGCGGGGGCCGGGACGCGCGCGACGCTCCCGCTCTCTCGCTCGCCGGGCGGTACAGCCGGCGGGGGCCGGGACGCGCGCGACGCTCCCGCTCTCTCGCTCGCCGGGCGGTACAGCCGGCGGGGGCCGGGACGCGCGCGACGCTCCCGCTCTCTCGCTCGCCGGGCGGTACAGCCGGCGGGGGCCGGGACGCGCGCGACGCTCCCGCTCTCTCGCTCGCCGGGCGGTACAGCCGGCGGGGGCCGGGACGCGCGCGACGCTCCCGCTCTCTCGCTCGCCGGGCGGTACAGCCGGCGGGGGCCGGGACGCGCGCGACGCTCCCGCTCTCTCGCTCGCCGGGCGGTACAGCCGGCGGGGGCCGGGACGCGCGCGACGCTCCCGCTCTCTCGCTCGCCGGGCGGTACAGCCGGCGGGGGCCGGGACGCGCGCGACGCTCCCGCTCTCTCGCTCGCCGGGCGGTACAGCCGGCGGGGGCCGGGACGCGCGCGACGCTCCCGCTCTCTCGCTCGCCGGGCGGTACAGCCGGCGGGGGCCGGGACGCGCGCGACGCTCCCGCTCTCTCGCTCGCCGGGCGGTACAGCCGGCGGGGGCCGGGACGCGCGCGACGCTCCCGCTCTCTCGCTCGCCGGGCGGTACAGCCGGCGTACATAAACTCAATGATACAATGAGCGATTGCCTTGGGGTTATGCAACCTGTGTTGCTCGAATGTGATATTGGTGGTAGATCAGCGTTAATGAAGAATATCGTTTGCTATCGTTGTTTGCTGCACATAATACTTATACCAAACATAACAGCACCAAATACAGTGTTGTCTCGGCAGTTTTGAAACTCCTTGCTTGTGTCTAGCAGCAGTGGGTCCAGAAGCAAAATGCGAAGAAACTTTCCTTCCTACCGTGAAATAAGGTTTAGTGTGTCCATGTTGTTGTTCGTGTGCCCGCTTGGTTAGTAAATTCAGTCCCATGTTACAAAAAGGGCTCGTACAGGTGATGAAGTGAGTGTGAGAGTGAAACGGGTATGCGAGTGTTAGTGGAACTCCGAATTGTGGTCCTGAGATATCATTAACAGCACCGGGCGGTGATCTTGAAGAGCTGCCTCTGGCTGACGAATGGTGGCCTAGGTGCTGGACATTAGAACAGACGAATGAATTTTGCATCTGTTATCAAAACAAGAACCTGGCTGCACTGCTTGCGAAGAAATTGGAACTCTGAGCAGGATGAAAATTGTGAATGTGCAATTGTGAATTGTGGTGTGCAAACGCAGAAATATCTTTGCTAGAAGCCTTCGCGAGCTATCCTGACCCCCAAGCTTCCGAGATGGCTGGTGCTCTCCTGATTCAACTCACCTCTTTCCGATTTGTCGTCACTATGATACTAATGCGGAAAATCTTCGCTATAACAACGCCTCTCTCCGTATATTTACAGTATAAATCAATCGACTTTTTTGTGGCCATGGCTAAGGTGAAAGCGCGGTTGATCAGCTCAGTAAACTGCGTAGTGAAGACATTTCAGCTCTTTGCTCAGAAGCAAATGAGTTTGATACGGAAAATCGCCTAGAATATACCTATTCCCCGGAAGTGAGACCAAGAAGAAAAAAAATTACGTTTGGCGAGAATTCTCGAGACGAAGTCCCAGTTGATGCTGAGGTTCTCTGTCGTACTAAAACGTACTACGTTGCGCTGGACAGGGCTCTTGCGGCAATGTCAAAAAGATTTTCTCAAGTTGAAACCTTCCTGAAAGATGTCGTTACTGTCACCCAGCCGGCTTGACACTTTCAAGGACGAAGTAGTTCCGGAGGAAGGGCTACAAGCGATTTAAAATGGATTCCTTCCCTCGACCAGGAAGCGTTGGAAACAGAGATCAGCGCTTTCTGTTTCAGCAACAAAACATTGCTGAACGCCGTCAAAGTACCGCAGGAGTGCCCGCCGTAGCCGTACGAAGCCAAGGTGACACGTCAGAGTCAGATGACAAAGATCCCACTGAACTGCTCGGGGGAACCAAGCCGAACATTCGAGACATGCTGGCTCTACTAAGCTCGTTTGACCTACACGCTGCCTTCCCAAACTTACATCTTGCATATGAGGCAGTTGTCACGCTACCAGCTTCGTCGGCCTCTGCTGAGAGGTCTTTTTCCAGATTGAAGTTGATCAAAACCAGATTTCGTTCTGTAATGGGACAGGAACCAAACGCCTACGTCGATTGCGATGAAATTTTCATGGTGTCTACTTTTGTTCTCTACTTAGACCCCCTGCGCTTTTCAAGAAAATCCTCTACACCACTCCCCATCAAATCAGAAAAAAAGCATTATTTGAAATTGGGAAAATTTTGAAAAATATGTAAATTTGTCTGAAAGTGCGTATTTTTTCCAAATTTTCCAAAAAATTTACAGTGACTTTGTGTGTGACCAAACTTGGAAATACTAATTACCACATCGGCTTTTTACGGCGTTCTGCATTCAAATTATCTGTTACAAACAGCTACACTCATCTTCAATGCGAACAATTTGGTATCTAACGTTTCCTAGTATGTAGAAAATCGGATCACTCTAAAATTTCAATTATTTCAACAACAATGTCGGAAGAATAAAAGAGAAATGATTAATGCAGAAAAAAATCTATGAGCACAGCTGGAAAGAGATTGTGTGACAAAATACCTAGCTACTCGCACTACCCGTTAAGAAAGTGGTGCATGGAACTACAAAAATTATTACAAAAAATACGAAAGCCAAAAAACAATAAAGTGACTGTTTTTTGGGGCCAGTGGAATCCAACCTCAGCACTTCAATCGTAATCATTCTCTCAATTAGAAGTGTTTATCTGAGGGTAGCTGCCGCCCTTGGAATCTCCTGGCCGGACAATCGAAACCCGAAACGGTCTACTATCCTCTTAGCGCTTGGCTTCCCAATATTCAACGCTAAATTATGAACTTGCAGTTCGCAAACAGAAAAAAAATACTCGTCTCGTATTGTTAGCAGATGTAGCTTTATTTGTTTTCACAGAAACATTGGCATTCATTTTTCGAGGGCACATTTTTATGCAATTGAATTGTTTTCTTTTACTTGCTTCACTCATAAATAACAACATGACACTATCGTTTGAGTATTTTTCCAATTCATTTTGTGGCTAGCGTTGAAACCAGCCTATAATCTCAACCAGTTAAAAACTTAGAGAGCAAAGGTTTGCTAAAGGACACCTCAAAACCTCGTACATGAGTATTCGCTTGCTTGAGCAAGCGCTTTTTACGGTCTTAGACATTCTGAACAGCGGCAACACTGGCATATATGATCAGCATCGTTAGGTATCTCATCAAACAAAAACTTACAATTAAAACATAGAACTAGCACACATAGCACAGACATGACTTGAAGATTCTGGCTGGACTGAAAACAGCACGCCATTTGATTTTAATACATACGTCATGTCCGTCAATAATATATCAAATAGAAAAAGAAAAAACAGGCGGTTAAAAAAGTAATCGTAATAAAAAAATGTAAGTAAAAATTGCTCACATAAATAATCTCACTCAATCACACGAGTATTAATCAATCAATTGACCTTAATCAAGGCATAATTATCATTCTAGTAGTTAATCAGTTATATGTGTAATAATATCAAATTCGAAATAAATATCGAGCTGCTAGTAAGAATCTGTCACTGGGGAAATTTGTTAGACTTCGTATATCGTGTAGTAGCGAACTACGTACTAGGCGACCGCAGTTCGTGGTCGCCGGTCCCAGATGTGAGGTTAGGAAGTCCGAAAAAAGCCAGGACTTGGGTGGGACCGGCCCGACAGCGAACCGAAACTAAACACTAAAATAAGTTAAGCTTTGCCCGCGTTGCAGGAATAATATAAACATCACCTAGCTGCCTAGGCGGTCCGTCGAAAAAACGGCAAAAAGAAGGTACTAAAAATAGAGAGCAGCTCACAAACATCGAGCGAACTCGATGTAAAAAATAACTAAGTAGGTTTGCGATAGTGGATTGTACACACTGCTAATATCTTGACATGTTTTAAACGAGTCTGATTCATCAAGCGAAATAATACTACGTCAACAGATCACTAAGAAAGCTTGCTAGAGGCTAGACGTTAAAATAAAAATGGTCTCGTACGTGAGAGCAGAGAATACATGCTTCAGTCGTGATTAAAATACACACTCAAGCTACCTTAGCAAATAAGTTGCCACATTTTCAATGACAAAGCATTGAGAGGTATACAAATTTCACGTAACAAAATACTACCAGAGACTTGACAGCTTTCCCTATAAAACGGAACAAATTTTATACAAAAATTATTAATACTTCAAAGCTGCCGAAATTAAACAAAGATTACGAAAGTAATCCAGACTTTAAAGCCTCTAGCCTCCAGCTTGATAAATACTTTAGTGCTTGTAACTTAAACACAACATCTCTAACGATAATAATAAGAAGGTAGTAATAATAATAATTAATAATAATTAGTTAATACTTAAGTAGATAGTTGTTAAGTGAGTACAAAGTTACTGGCATTGGCGCTGTCTCCACCGAGAAAGAAGGACTGGTGTTAACGAAGGCAAACAGCGTCGTTTCCGCGGTTACGATACAGAACTCGACCGGCCTTGACCAGACTACTAGAGAGCTGATTCCATACAACCACAATTACCACGTCAAAACGTTCGGTTTGAAAAGCTACAGCGATTCTAGAGGTAAAAAGGGCCCCAAAATTACTACATTTTCATTGAAACACTAACTTCAAGTCAAGTTAATCTTTTAAAAGAATCACTGGGTCGAATTAAGTTCCAGAATATACTCATCAATCGTTCAAATTAAGATTTTCATTGCAGCGACTGCATAATAATAATCAACATTTATTTTTATGGCTATCGAAATTACTTTCGAGCTAATACGTTTCGAGTGGGACTGTTTTGTTGTTGGTCACGTTCATTTTAAAATACCGATAATAAGATACCTCAAACGCGACCAAACAGGGAGAGGGAACACTGCCAAGAAAGCTTGGTTCATTAACAAATCTACCTCTGAAATTTCTATAAAAGTGTGGCGAGTTAAAAATCACATTTTCCATTCGGATGGTACCGCATCGACAACTCCAACCAGACGGCAAACACCTGTAACACCGACGGCGACGTTTTCGCTGCGACGCCGCCACCTCTCTCGGCCGCGATCCGGCCCTGTTCATTCCGCCAGCGACGTCGAGACGAGGTTCAGCGGCGTCTCGGCGAGGTTCTCCTCCTCCTCCGAGTCGTCCGAGTCCATCGGCTCGATCTTGATCTCGGGCTCGAGCTTGATGTGCATGTCGCTGGGCGACGGCGGCAACGCGATGTACAGCGGCCGGTACGAGTCCAGGTCGGGGTCGTCGCACATCGCGGCTGGGGACACAGACGGGCAGAGGGGCGTCAGGGTCGCCGTGCTGGGATCCGAAAGGTTCCGACGAGGCACACGAGCTAGACTACGGTGTCAATGCATTCTATTAAATTTTGAGCCTTGTCCTCCACCCCATGCCCCATCAAACCACACATATGAGCTCCAAATTCTCTTTTAATCTTATTTAAATTACGAAAGCTCGTAATTGGCTATTCATTTTATTATTATGTACACAAATTAGCCTCCCAAAAGTGTTGTCCATTCCGGGATTCAAAATTGATTGATCCGATCCGATCGATTTGATATCGATTGATCGATGATTGATTGATCAATTGATTGTTTAATTAACAGATTATATTTTTAAATAATCGATTTGAAATCAAATTTTTCCCATAATTGTTGGTCATTCCTAGTTAATAGTACCCAGCACCAAGTTAAACCACACCAACTCTAGACTCATTCTGTAACTCAGTTGGCCCAATTTAAGAACTGCATTGCAGGTTGCAATATCCACCACTTTACCAAGCGCAGCACTAAGTTATAATCTTAATATTATATTAATATCTTAATATTATAGAAAGCAACAAGCACTATAGTTTGTTAGATAAACCACAAGGCTATTTGTTACAAACGGAAAGCCCAGCACCCGCAAAGTGAAGCCCATGAAAGAAATATTGCCAGCCGTCCAAACTTGCATCCGTCGTAAATCATGCATTGAACAGGCTACGGATCCAATACATGGGTAGGCATATGTCCAGTATATAATCTGCTACGTTAAAGATGCAATCAAAAACGTGTTAGTCGAGGTTTGCGACTAATTCCTTGAGGAATGAAGCAGAGAAAGCGCTAGACAAGTGTCCCACCGCCCATCCGCCTGCAGGCGATCACGTCTCACCTGTGTTCATGGGCGGCATGGCGTTCATGTCGTTTGGCATTGGCAAGATTACCCCTGCAACGAGCAAAGGCGTCAATCTACTGCTAGAGCCATAGTCTCGGCTCCTTAATGGAGGAAAGGAACCATGTGTGTGTTTGTGTGTACTATTGTCGAATGAGCCCTTGCGATAGTGCTTCAGACAATTACATGCAGGCTTGCTCATTGATTAAATTTAATCCTATTTCAATCAATGAATGATCATTGATTGAATTAGGATTAAATAAATGGTATAAATATCAAACCAAAATGGGGCGGGGGAGGCTCTGCTCATTGATTTCTATCAATTTGGAAACATAAAAAAACTGATCAACTTCTATGCTACATAAATATCAATAAGAAAAGTAAAATTCTGCTTGACTGACATCTCACTGGTCCATTGCCATGAGTTCTGCCATGCTATACAAAACTCCAGCACCGGCATTTTCAAACCTGAAGTGTAAACAACTCGTAATGAAATTGACAGCAAATCTTCGAAAGTATTTACCTTATGGCTAGCCAAAAATGTATATAATTGTATTGTAAACCTCGTAAATATTACATTCTCCCCCATGAGAGACCATCTTCCATGCTGCTCCATGCTGCCATCTTGAAGATGCAAGACAAAAAGCATGCGAAAGTGACTGCTAGCGCTGCAGCAGACATTTAGATTTAACGCTGGCATTTTTTTGAGCTTTTCTAGGGTTTCCGGGTTGTTCCATTTAACTGCATTCAACTCCTCAATTATCACTTGTGTTGGTCCGTTTGCCATGGGTAAATGCTCGGTCGGAAACCGGACAGTAGGCCCAGGGCATCGAACCGAAATTAATATCAGTTTGGGCAACCCTCGAAATTTCTTGTCCAACCCTACTCGCAAGTGCACATTTCCACTCGCTATAGGTGCTCAATAAAATAAGGGGGGGGGGGGGGGGGGGGGTAAAAAATTAAAGTGCACCTATCCTACTAATCCGCAAAAGCCCACTTGCGCTTATGGCCATTCTGCAAAAGTTCTGCAAAAATACATTGCCTGACTCCAGAAAGGATACTGCACAATTGAATAAAACCCGAAAAATAATACTGGTCTGGACATTTCAAAACTAGAATACAGGTTCGGGTTTTGAAAATTTTCGGATTCCGATCGGTTCAAACACCGAATTACGGTTTTATCGGGTTGCGGGTTGCGGGTTCGGGTTCGATGCCCTGGGTAGGCCTGGTTGATTTTGTTCCAGATACAGAATACACCCTAAGTACGTTGATCAAGGCATGACCACAGCCTTGGCCGTGACCATTTACCTTGGGTTATTAGTCTGCTTTTTGCTAGCCTGAACACAAATGATCAAACCAACTATTACAAACTGGTTACGAATGGTTTTCTCAACGAATCATGACAACGAAAAATACCATTTCAAACTGGAATATGAATGCTAAATAAAAGTCTCACGTTTCGTAACATACACTAGTTACTTTTTCAAGGGCGCTAGCTCGACTGACGTCAAAAACGTGAACCAAAGAACCATCACCGGTTGCGTGTCGATCGATAGACGGCCGTGACTCACGGTTGCGGTGGTGCCGACGCCGCTCGCCCTTCTCGCCCTTGGGTCTCCGACGGCGCGTGTGTATCGTGTCGCGCCGCATCGTCGAGGGCCGGTTGACGCCGTGCAGCTTGTAGTAGAGGCCGCACGCGTTGCACACCATCTCGCCCTCGGCGTTGCGTCGCCAGATCGTCGTCGTCATCGTGCCGCAGTTGGAGCACGCGAGGTCGATGCGTTTCGCCGCCAGCTGCAAGCGAGCGCGGTCGTGAAACATAAGATCTCTTAGACCCATGTCTTCTACATCCTGTCTTTGGCACTAGTTTTGAGAAAGACTATTTCAAACTGGGATTTGAATGCTGAACAAAAGTCTCGCTGGTTTCCCGACGTTTACTTTTTCAAGGGTGATAGCATTACGGACATGAAAAAACATGAACAAAAGAACCAAAGTTCTGTTGATTTAATCTAGGCATCCAACATCTAGTGGTCCTGTTGAAATCCAAATTTCTTGGGAGACTTTGTTACTTGGAACCAGTGAGACTTTTAACTGGCATTCAAATCGAAGTTTGACAAGCTTTATTCAGATGTGAAACATGTCCGCAACAATTTGATTGTAGACTCGTGTTGTGCCTAGTTTTTCGTAGCAACAGTCGCACCAGCTTTTTACCCGTAAACTGCTACACACGACTTAGGCTATTGTATAGTGCCTTGGCCAGAACGCTGCACATGACTATAGCTGTTCTGACTAGAATTATCATTAATCATTATAAATAACAAATTATTATATAATGTACTGTATCAAATATTATATAACAAAATTATTTTGGGGTTTCGTCAACTTTGGTACATGTTGCTTACTGCTTTTCGATTTCATTATAATATAGGAAGCCTACTTCAGCAGGATCATTAGTTTTTAGGACGCCTCCTATAAATGAGCTATAGTCTTTGAGTTGGGCGCACTTTATGCCATTATGAGCGTATGGGCCCACTATTAGTTGGCCCTAATGCCTGAAAAATGATGGACCAAATCGATCGCCACCCGTTAGCCGCCTTGGTACACGTAACGCGACGGCACCGCACCAGATCGTGACGGCAGGATCTCACCTTGCCGCTCTTGCTGGCAGTGATGTTGCACCAGGGGTTGTTGCCGGTGAAGTCGGGGAAGTCGTTGGGCATCGCGGGGGGCGGCGGAGAGGCGGGAGACGCGGGGGCGTCCGTGCGCGACGGGTTGCACTGCTTGCGTCGGTTGCCGCCGCCCGCCGTCTCCATTGCGCGGGCCGCCAACGCCACCGCCTCCTCGGACGGGAGGTTCGTGCGGTTACCTGGCAAAACGGGTTATGTTTTTGAGGTCGAGGAATTTCCCACCGCTTTTTTTTTGGGAAACCAAAACATAGATGGGAAACATCATGGGTCTAACCCTAAGTCATTCAAAAATATTATCAATACTTTACATAAAAATAGAGGTAAAAATAGAGGGGGGCCTCTTGATCAGCTTATTCGGTTTTTCATAAGGCATTCATAAGCAGATATTTGTATTGAAATAGAAAGAAAAGCAACTGAAATGATGTTGAAGGAGGCAAAAAGGAGGCATGTCCATATGGTACATAGAAATCGCTGAAATTTTCCACAAAATTTCAGAATAAAATTCTACACAAAATAAGCAAAGAAAAACTGGGGTGCCTGAACTAATTTCAGAGTTATACTTATAGTACTTCAAAATTAGGCCTACCTCCCCAAAATAACATGGCAACCAGAAAAACATCATAAACATGTAATTTTCAATATCCTAGCATCTAAAACTTTAAAAAATCCTCTTTATTTGCAAAATTCATTCAAAATATAGGAGGATTATTGAGCAATAATAAAACAGGATATAAAATCGTAGCAATATGTCAGGAATTAGTGACAAATTTTGAAACCATTGCAAAGTTGACAGATAGTGGAATACACTGTCCTCTACAATCACTAAAATCTAGCAGGCAGTGACACATTCGTACATTCCTCCTAACGCTACGTTTACAGCGTTGCGAAGCGACGGTGTCGTAGCCAATCAGAAGGCCGTTCCCGGTGACGTCACAGAGCTTAGCGACCTGTCGCTTCGCGTTGACCGACACGGAATATGTTTATCTTTTGGGTTGCAAAGCGACGCGGTCAGCGACGCCGTCCCTTTGTATCGCTGTAAACGTAGCTTTGAAGTCTCTCCTACGTTTGGTCTCCGTATCCATGGCAACGCAAATTTTTAAAAGTAATTCTGTGCGAAAAAGTGTGAGTGATTGGAAAAACTTGTTTAATTTAATATGATAACATCTATTTAAATCATAACTAATGTTGTTTTTCTGTCTTTAAAGAGTATAGCAATGCTTTCATGAAAAAGAAATTGCAAAAAAGCGCTTAAAACGTCACCCCGTCAACTTTGATATGCCATTATCTTAAAAGTGAGTTTGGTGACCCCAGTTTTTCTTTTGCTGAGAGTGTTCAGCAGAGAATTATCTTTCAAGTACATAGAAATTTGTTTAAAAGCTATGGTTAAATATTTGGAGCTCTGCTGGGTTTTTGCCGGTCTTGACTTGATTTCCTATGCCACCCATGTTAAATTTCAAGCTTTCTAACCCTAATATCTATGTATTTAGGCCGGTGACCCCCCAATATTATTACACCGTTGGAGGCGAAGTTAAATTTCTAACTAAAACCGATCGATTTTTCATGAACTTTGAGTTTGAGTGGGAGACTTTAACATCATCCAAGGTAATTTATAATCAAGGGACCCATTGTTCCACAGGTGGTTACAGGACAGTTACCTTGGTTAACAGCAAACAGTGGCTCCATCCCTTCACTACCAGTGAAACTATTGTTGTGGGCGGAGGGCATTCGTGTAGCTGCTTGGTATGGGAGTGGAACATCTAGGCAGCCTGATATCTGTGGTAATAGTGGTTTGAGATCTCTGTCACAGGTAAAACATGGTGGATGTGGGTATTATCTGCAAAGTTTGTGGTAACATGAACCTAGCTAATCTTTTTAATCATTTTAGTTTTTTGTCCTTCGGTAGCACCAATTAAAATCTCTCGTCCGACTCACCAAGAACCCCAGAATGAGCGGCGATGTCGACGAGGTCCAAGCTTCCGCCGGAGAGCAGCTTCCCGCGGGACTTAAGCAGCGAGTGCTGCAGTGAAATGGGTTCCGGCGACACCCGATTGTTGGCGGCGGCCTCTGCGGGCGTGATTCCGAGCTTGCGACACGAGATGAGCGTTCGGAGCAGGTTGCTTGCCACTCCGCCGGTGCCGAGGTCGATTTCGATCGTCGCAGGTCTGGAGTGAGTGAAAAGATAATATTGCATTGGCTTTTAAGGCTAAAATCGATGTGGGCAACACTAACTTCTGTATCTCGGGACTAGTTCCGAACCAAAAGAGGTTATGACATAGTTCCTAGGTATACCTCTATAGGTTAGGGTAGGTGTGTATATGTATGTACCTGTTGTTAGCTTGCCAGTGTTCCTCATCTGTTTCAGTCTCGCCTGTCGATTCTCCGTCACTTTCATCGTCATCTTTGACAGAACTGTCGTTAATGTCCATTGACATATCTGTCTTCTCTCTGACATCCATTGACATATCGAGTCCTCGGTCATTGTAGCAATTTTCGGATGCGTCTGAAGTGTTCCCATCCACTTCGACTTTGACACTTTGCTTGTCATGGCCGGTTGATGTTCCATTCCTAGGTTTGTTCATTGCCTTATCCAGAGATTCCCTTGCTTTTTTCACATTCTGTTCCTGTCAACCAGAAAATGTTTAAATTAGACAAGCATGTACTTTTGCTTCATTGTTGTTCACTTTCTGCCAGGCCACAGACCTCAGGCATCACCATGTGGTACTAGTGTAAATATGGACCAAAAATACCATATAAGGTTATAACATCATTTATTTACCTGAGCTTCTTCAGATAAATTCTCAGTGTAACTGAGATATTGCTTCAAAATCACATCCGATTTTCTTGACGCTTCCCTGAATTCGTATAAAACATCTAACTTGTAGACACAGCGGTTGCATATTAAAGGCGGTAATGAATCTTGATTAGAAACCTGAAAATGAGAGAGAGAATAATTTAATTCGTCATCTGAAGAGAAATAAATTACCAGGAATGTGAATCAGGTTTGATTTGAAGAACTGGCTTGAAGGCCTAACATGGCTTCCATGTTGTTATCAGCTCATCTCTAATCTTATCACTTTTATCTCAGCTTCGAATCCACTATCACACGGATTTTAACTGTCATATTACTACTGATAACGAACCATGTGCGTTTAGACACGAAATTTTGAATTGTTTTACGAACCAGTATAGAGAGACACGTCATAATTTTAAGTGGAAAGTTATGTCCAGTTTCTTCATCATCGAAAATAGATGATTTCACACCATCACAGGATAAACAAAGACGGCAGAGCTCATAAAATTTTGCAGGAACACTACACGTCATGTTGAGGTTCACAAACTAAAGGCGTTACAAAAGATAGATTATATAAACGACACGAAAAACATTCATATAAAATAAATACACATCTAATTATCGATGACAAGTATTAAAAACTAAATTGACGCCAAGCAAACTCATTGTCAAGAAGAGAAGACATCACTTTCTCAACCCGAATCCCGATCAAGCTACTGCATGTTCCGCGATACTAACGCCTCACTACGCCATCTATTGGGAAAAAGATAAACCATAATCACCGTAATTATCATAGCATAGCGGGTTATTCAAAAGACCCTGCAGTCAACCAAACCTTGCTCTGTCTGGTTGTCCACGAAATCTAAATGAAAACTAGCTTTCGTTTGCTGCATGATTACCTATTATGACGTCACAACGAAAACCGAAATCCAACTACATTGCATCTTGTTATGAACTGGACAACCAAACATACTTAATATATCCAGGTATATTATCTGTTAAGAGCGTTGAAAACGATTGGATTCACAAGCCACGTTGCGTGGCCAGGGGTCGGTGCAGAGGTTCACGCGGGAACTTCCTACACCAACAATTATTAATGTACAAATCTGGAAAAAAACCATAGACCGAGAAAGAATCAATTGATGTCGGATGGTAGTTTTTAATACAAGTTATGGTAAACTTTTTCCATACGAGCCACGTAAAAAAGCCGTAAAAATAGTATTTTAGGCACTTTTTGAAAATGTACACCTCTGTCATTTTTGAGAGTATAATAACCTAACACACCATCCGACATCCAACAACCCTTCAACTACAAATGTATTTTTTTCCAAAACTCTTTGTTAGTATTTGTGGCCAGGAGAAGTTCCCGCGTGAACCTCCGCGTACGACGAAAACACAAGCGTTTCGTTTCCTCTTAAGCAACGATCCTATAAGAGCTGCACCTGGAAAAAATGGACTATTATTTTGATAAATTCAATGATGGGGGGATGTGGAAATTAAAACTTCGACAACTTCGACGTAGCGGTTCCATACCTTTGACGTTGCGCTGTTATCGATTTGGTTTACTAAAATAAAATCCCCCTTATGTCTTTACTGATTTTAATGTCAAAGTGAATATTAATTTCGGGGCAAATTCCCAAAAATCACAGAAACTTTGAGGAAGCATTCGGTCACTACGGCCGCTTCTATAAAACTATCTAGTTTTAGCGCCATTGTCATTGTTGTTAGGTGTCGATACAGGTAGTATCCGGTACTGATAAAAATCTCCGCAAATTACCACAAAATATTCAGCCTAAGTTCGAAGGTGAAGCTAGTTTTTCAAAAAGTGTTCTAAGAGTAAGCTCCTATTTGGGGTAAATAACACAAAGAGCTTGTGCAATGATCTCGCTTAATTCAGACACTCGTTTGCAGCACAAGCTAAAATTAAAGGTTACAGGGTGCATGAAAAATGGGAAATTTTTAATTTTTTACCGTAAAATTTACAGCCATATCCTTAACTAATCCTACAAATATAATAACACCACACAAATCATAGCTGATCAAATTTGTATTCCAAAGAAATGTACATAATAAACAATCTTATGATGTTAATTAACAAAATTCATAAATTACAAGATCTCTGTTTTCTATTAGTTGAGAAATTTATTACCCATCAATCATCATTCATCTATCATCATCAATAAAGTCAAAAAATAAGAGCCAATTATCACACATGGTTGACCCAAAAGTTTATTTCGCACTGTTTTGCTTGCCAACTAGATGGCCAGCGGAATCTTAACGTGAGCCTGCTCGCGTTGTTTCTTGATATTCCTCCGCGCAGACTTCAGTTCGAGTTCGTCGTGGTGGTCGGCAAACATGAGCTTCAGGGATGGATAGAGGAGGGGCAAAAGAGGCAGCTGATCCAAGCTCACCTGGAAATAAAACAAGGACCCAGCTGTTTATGCGGCTAAACACTACGTAAAAAAGAAAAAAGGTTTTGGAAAATAAATAACAGAAAGTGAATAATAAACGACAGAACTAGTTCAACGGAATGGAATTCGACAGGTGGTCAACATGTTGTTTATACGCGGCCGCATTCAGTCGCCAGGGTGTTCTCTTATCCTTTCTAGGCTACGCCAGAAGTTCAGCAACAATAACATCTCCATCATTTTGAAATGTCATTTCTACCTCACACCTACTAGTTCTACTTACGCAATGGCTAAATGAGAAAAAGTTTTGCTGCGCACAATACATTCCGCTGCAGAGCTAGCAGTCACTTTCCATTCGTTGCTAGTAGCACCATTTTCCTTGCACAGGATTCTCACAGGGTAGAGTGAAAGACTTTGTGATTTCGTAAACCCAACACTAACATAGACATGAAGTGTCAACGTAAGCCGCATCCGTGCCAGCGGGTATACCTGCATGTTGTCGAAAGCGATGCCCACGTTCGCCGCCAGCACTTTCTCGTCGAGCCTCGGCAGCTTGGCGTACCGCTGGCTGAAGTGCGTCAGCAGGGTGAACTTGGCGCCCATGCGGCGGCCGACGTCGATCGCTTGCGCGGACGTCGAGTGCAGCTTCAGTCGCGCCTCGTCTTCCAGCTCGTCCTCCATCGTCGCCTCGTGGATCAGAAGGTCGCTGTCTTTGCCTGAAGGGGAACGATCGATGAGGTGTCGTCGGTTTCAGACAACGTTTCTGGGTAGGAACTGGGAGCCGAGTAGAATCGAGAATCGAGTCCGGTTTTGTCAAGGTTTCAAGTCCTAGTGCAGATCCCAACTAGGAGTTACAAATGAATTTCCTTCATGTGATTGGCTGAACCTGTTTGTAACTCCTAGTTAGGAATAGCATCTCAACTAGGACTTGTTAAATTTGGTAATGTCCGGTTTTATCAAGTTTTTTAACTCCTAGTTGGGATCTCAACTAGGAGTTACAACTGAGTTTGCTGCTTGTAATTGGCTGATCAGTCATAACTCCTAGATAAGATCCTAACTATGAGTTGAGAAACTTGGTAAAACCAGGGCTAAACACAGTAAAACTGGGCACTAGGTTTTAAAAATATTTTTTTTAACTAGAAAATAATTGCAAAGTTATCTTTCAATTAAATATTCCCACGCATGTTCTGCAACTTATGCTTGTAAGGTTTAGTTGAAATCATGGTTTGTGTTTGTTTAATAATGCACATTCCCCAAGACTAGCCCGAACAAACTCGCAATCAAATAATCATTCAATACACTCTGCCCCATGAGAGAATCTTGTATCTACTTTCCGCTGCAGCGCTAGAAGTAACTTTTGCACGACTTTTGTCATAGTCCTTGGAGGATGGCATCATGAAGATGGATAAGCAAAAGTCATGCAAATGAAATGAGACACTAGTGCTGCAAAAGAAAACATATACTCTCATGGGACATAGTGTACCTACCAAGTGTGCAAAATATTGATACATTTTGTCGTGGTGAAAAAGTAACCGTGCACTTCAGGAAAATGTCAACAAGGGGTGTGTGGCACCTATATAACGGTGTTATTGATCTACAGATCCCTTTCAATGACGTTTATATTTGATGTAGGTACCAATAAATGCTCTTTAAATATAATTTACACAAACTTTTATGTCATAGCACATGAACTACTGTTTACTGTATGATCGTGCATGTAAGATTGCCGTTCATGTAATTTACATATCAACAAAAGAGTAGTGCGCTCACCTAGCGCTACAAAGTTCTTGCAGGGCATGGTGTCTCCCGAGTACGAGATCTTCCAGTCGGCGTGCGTGAAGCTAACTCCGAACGCGTTGGGGCAGTGGTCGACCAGCACAGTGCTGATGTCCTTCAACGACAGCGCTTGCAGCAGCTCCGTTTCAACTTCCGTCTCCAAACGATGGTCGTCCATATACTGCAAGAAATTGATTGCAATATTATTGCTTGAAAATCGAGTCTGGCTTTGGCTCCATTGCAGTTTGATAAGGAAAGGGTTTAAGTTTTTGGAAAGCGAAGATCGTTATTAGCGAACAGCGATTCAAACGTTCTGAAATGTACAGTATTATTATGTTGCCAAAATATGCCCACTATATTAAAATTGCTATTCATTAAAATGGTTATGGTACAATATTCTGTTATCTTTGGAATTGTCCTGCTCATTTAAATAGGAAAAAGGAACACCTCTGGACATGGAAATCCGCCTAGTAGAATTTGTGCAGCTATGTGCTGAGAAAGGTTTGTCTGAAAAGAGAATAGGCAGGCCAGGTACCGCCCACTTGGTCGCCATGGATCGACATTTAATAAATCGCAATTAAAAACATTAACACCCAAATGACATGCTCACTGCTCAACATAACAGTAAAAATGTTAGCAAATTGTGGCTCAAAACATAAGTGAGTAGCACGGCTCACCAGCATTCCGCACTGCACGAGCTTGATGTCCTGCACCACCGGCTCGAAGCGGCGGTGGTAGAGGTTGAGCCACGACTTGATCTGCTTGGGAGCGACCAGGAAGAGCTTGTCGTAATGGTCGCGGGTGCCCAGCGCGTGGCGCCGTCCTTTCAGCAGCCCGATGAGGCCTGCAAGGAAGCAGGGCGTTACGCGCCTTGCTAACGATTGGGTCACACGCCACATGGCGTAGCTAGGGGTCGGTGCAGAGGTTCACGCGGGAACTTCTTACGCCAACAATTATTAATTTAAAAATCTGGAAAAAAAACCATAGACTGAGAATTGAGAAAGAATCAATTGATGCCGGCTGGTAGTTTTAAATACAAGTTACGACATACCTCTTCCATACAAGCTACGTAAAAATGCCGTAAAGAAGGTATTTTAGGAACTTTTTGAAAATGCACACCTCTGTCATTTTTTGAAGTATAATTAATAACCTAACACACCATCTGACATAAAACAACCCTTCAACTACAAGTGTATTTGTTTCCAAAACTCTGTGTTAGTATTACTAGCCAGGAGAAGTTTCAGCCTACACTCTTGTGTTTTATTCATACCCCTCCGCGTACGAATAAAACACAAGAGTTTAGTTTCCTCTTAAGACTGACAATCGAATTGTTTCTTGAGTCTCATGCATACTACTTTTTCCTAACAACAACACTGAAAATACTGTTTCCACCTAGGTATTGAATGCTTTACCTGTTTTCCCAATGTTCTGTAACCTGTAATAGCAACTTTCTGATGACTGGTGCAGGTTACGAGTCGTTGGGGACGTGGTTCCCACTTGGCATATCACATACGATCGCTATCTGATTTGGATTAAGTAGTAAATTTTAAAAAATTACAATTTTGTTTTATATGTTTGCGCTACTTTTGGTTTTACTGTAACTATAAGGATACTGAAACCAGCAAGCGATGGTTCGAATGGGGACAAAGCTAACGGTATGTTTGCAATTATCGAATCCAATACTGCGGTCACATAAACAGCTGAAAAGGTAATAAATCAAACCAATTGGGTTTGAGTCTGGAGCTGCAGGTCTATAGCATGATACAGCAAACCAATGTTGGAAGTAGTGTCTTCAGTGTGATAAAAGATGGCTTTTGATCCAGATTTTACTGTTGAAAAAGACAACATATATAGTATAATCTTAATCTACAATGTAATATATTATGACTTATGAATGACTGTCGTTTCCAAAGAAAATAATTAATAAATAATAAACAAACAGAACCTATCAAAATGCTATACCAATGTGCACTTAAATGATCAAATTTTCAACATAAAACCACAAAGCAGTGTGCTTTAAGTTGGATAGTAAGCTAGACAGCTGGCATGCTAGACTATTAACAGTTGGAGAAAGAAGACATCAGATTACGGGTGTGTTTAGAACTCGACATTTATCGCTGAGATCGCATTGTGGTTTGTGGAGTAGTCGAGTGGTTGCTCACCGATGTGGTGGTCGGCGTGCAAGTGCGATATGTAGACGGCGCGCAGGTTGCGCAGGACGTGTTTGACGTGGCTGCCGTAGAATCGCACGAGCTGGCCGTACGTGCCCTCCCCGCAGTCCACCAAGACACTGCACTTTTCGCTGTGCAAAATTTATCCAATTTCAGTACCTACCATACCTATTAACATTTTTTTTTTATTTTTTAGAAGAAAAGAAGAAAGAAGAACAAAGTAAATAAAAAGTATTATATTGTATAATATTTTCTATTTGTTTTATGTAATTAACAGATGAAATCAAGACATTAAAAAAGCACCATTAAATTTACATTTAAAAAGCCATGCAATGGTACTAGGGAATTAAAATTAAAAATTAATTGAACAAGGTAGGTAGGTATCCAATTAAATCATTTGCACAAATGCTCTGCCCTTTCCGTAAATTTGCAAACTCCCATTCCAATAAAAAAAGGTCTTCAAAGCAAACTTGCTAAGCCAAAATGTAGCTAAAATGTTAATCTGATACCTGAGAAAAAAACCAGGGGCCTGGGGCAACCTGTGTATTTTTTTAAAACTTTTTACTGAAAGCTGTGTTGGTTTTTTGTAAAAAGAGTACTTTTTGACATATATATCCTGAATATTTCTTCAAATGTAGAACTGCATTTTGTATTTAGGAACCAACAGATAAGTTTTTTTGTAACCATTTATTTTTTGTAACTTTGCTGCCAATCATCTAGAAACATAGTTCGTAAAACGCTGTTTTCCAAGGAATGTTAAAATCTGACTTTTCCTCCTAACGCTTTAATTGCTGAAGAGTCGAAAAGTAAACAAACCGAGTTAAAAAATATTGCATGGTTAAGTCAGTCTCAAGTGGCAAGCCAAAATTCATAACAATGCCACCAATGAAAGGTCACCAACAGTGTTTGTAGTGTTACAATTGAATGTTATTCATATTGATAATAGAACTTCTCGGTATTTGATATGAAAATCGCTAATAGCTAATACAATAATAACTGAACTTCCAAAATGCATGGAGGTAAGCATAGCATACATACATCCATATGGAGCAAATCTATCCAAGGAACATCAATGTTAGTTTTGAGGGAAAGAAGGCTAGTACGGCATCTCTGTATCACATTCGCATTGCAATTTTTTACCAGGTAGGTGAGGGGAATGCCAGAATTCTTACGGAAAATTTCCCACAAGATTGTGTGCGTAGTCAATTTCAAAATAGCACAGAATACGTGAGTGGCTAGATTGGTTGTATGCACGGCAGCTGACTTAGGTGCGATGATGAAAGTTGGATCAGGGTTAAATAGCTTATAAAGTTAGTGTATTGTATGGAGCACAGGTTACATGATGCTAATAAAGCTGTTTATCGGGGGGAAAGCAGTATATCACAGAAAAAGCTGTTTCTCGAACCGAATCGCAAAAGTAAAGCTGAGCGTAAAATTATTGAAATCATTTAATGTGATAAATCAGTGTCTCTGTATGTAGGTACCAGAAGTTTGATACAGGTAACGAGCAAATGACTTTAGTTGAGTTACACTGACCTTATATTAAGCAGGATTCCGCTGGTGTTCCGTGTCTTGTTCGGTATGCACGAGCCTGTACCGAGGAAGACGACGTTGGGGTACTGAGCTTCCGTCGTCGACGGCGTTGCTCCGAGCTTTTCCTTGAGCGTTGCCAGCGCCTCCTGGAAATCGGGCACTGCCATCGTTTCCTCCGTGTACAGCGACGGAGTCAGTCGAAGCTCCTCCGCTCTGCGGTGGACAATGTTTTTGGGTTAGCCTTGAGAATGTGCTTGGTTAGCCAAGAAAAACATTATTTTTCTGTAATGTTGTAGAGATCGGATTGCAATTTGCACTGCAATTTTTGATAGGTATTGAATGACACGAGGACCAATAAAATACACATTGAAATACTGTTGGAAATGCACCATATGTTTGGCAGGTGCATATTAAAGCTCAGACTAAATTCATGGTCTGCTCACAATCTCCGGTTTCAATTCCTGAGTAGATAGAAGACATTCTAGATTATCATAGTACAAAAACGCCAATCGAAACACATACCTATCGAGTCCTTTGAACGGGCGGAGATGAAAGTTACAAAGTGTCCGTCCCTCGATGACGGCGAGTGAATCAGAGTGCAACGCTTGCGGGGGTTCGGACGTGCCAAGTACCCGCTCTCCAACGGGTATCCCGGAGTCCCGGAGCAGTGGGAAGACGTTCGGATGCAGCAGGTGCAGTTTCTCCTGGATCCGGAACACGGCCTCGCTGCCCAGACAGCTGTTGCCATCGTTCAACACCAGGTGCTGAGTACTCGGAGGGAAACGCTCCATCCAGTGCCGGTATCTGGGGCAAATAAGTCGCAAAGCGATGAGATATTTACGATATACATACAAACCAGGCGTGAAGATTTGGTTAAAGATGCAATTATAACAGTTTCTCTCTAGTTGGTGGTTGTTTAATTTTGGTAAAATATCGTTTGATAAGGTTTAATTAATGCATTCTTATATATTATGTCACCTGCAACTCAAACTGACACTTAGAAAATACAGAAAAACCTACCAACATGACTGATTTTTGCTTTTGTATTTTGGAAAGCATGTTTTCTAGTAAGCTATTGTACCTACCTAAATGTACCTTCTTACTTATTAGTTATTGGTCTCTAATTTTCAATTTAAAAAAAATTACACCCTAATGTGTTGCCATTCTACTTTATAGCACAGTGGTAAAGAATCTGGCACAAAAAAAAATTGCCTGGAGTTCATGTTAAGCGATTTGATTTGATCTCCTTGTCTTTGCTACCTGTCATCCTGCATGACCGTGTGCGGGGTGAAATGCACGACGAGATGAGCCGCGCTTCCGTCTTCAGTTGCCGCCGAAGTGTGCTTGTCAAAAGCTGTGCTTTCGACCAGCGAATGGACGTGTCCCTCCGTTGGACATTCCACCACGATAAACACAGGCCCTCGCTCGTTGGGTAGGCACACGTCTGCCGATCTAACAACCTACACGTCAAGCAACAAAGCTCGGTGACAAACTGCAACTGGTTGCTTTTAAATTTCAAAAGCAAGAGAGCAGGACAAATCCATACCTAGATTTTGTTGTTAACTAGCACAAAATTTTGAGGGAAATGAACCCTGTAATTGTATTGAAATGGCATTCTCCTCATCAAGGTACAACCGTAAATTAATGAAACTCAGGTTGTACAGCCTAAGTAGAGAAGTATATGTTATCAAGGGATTCAGACACTAAATTGTTAAATTATACCTCACTTGCTTTACTGATCTTTGCAATATAGTTATCTCTCCCATGACCATGAATAAATATGAGTCACAGACCCAGCACCCACCCACCCAACAACTAGCATTAATGTTTGTCACGTTACTGTTGCAGTGTATTTTATATCAGTGGTAGGTACCTAAAAAAAGTCTTACCGTTCCATCTGCAAGTGTAACATCCTGGCCAGCTTTCAACTGTCCTAGCATCGGACCTGCAGGAACTTTAGCATCAACACACTTTTCCAGCGACAAGGACCCTGGCCTGTCTCTTAGAATACAAATGTACGTCATTGCAACATCTTCACTGTCGCTGCGAGATCGTTTTACTTCTTCTACTCTGTCTGTGGTCCTTTTACGCTTTCTTTCATGTTGGTAGTAATCAACATTGTCTTCTTCACACTCCGAAGCCGAACTTTCAGTGAGTGCATCAAGAGGTTGAGGGGGTTTAGTTCCGTGGATATGAACATAGTTCACTGTAAGAACGTTGTCCTGAAATTGATTCTGTTCAGAACAGTCTGCCATTTTAACTCGTAGATCTTTGAGAACTACAAATCGCTTTGTAGCTGGAAATATTTCATCCTGAAAAAGTCACATTTATTTTAATCTAATACATATAGGTACCAGCGTGGTTTGGTAGGTGGGCACTTCATTCAGTCGTTGCATTATTTTGTAACGTACCAATCCTGCAGGCCCATGGAGTGTAATTTCTGGAACTCCGACGTCTTGAATGGTCAAGGAAATACCTGGCAACCCTCCAATGTTCTCCCAACAAGGGTAAGTAACGAATATCTGCTCTAGCTTAGACAATCTCATTTTATGTTCGTGAGCTAATCTCTGCGTGCCTTCACCGCAATTGAACAAGTACCGTGACTGGTCCGTGAAAACATAGAGTGATCTTGGAGCCCCATTTGCACCACTACCTAATACCTTTAATGTCACTGTACCAGGGACATATTTTTGTCCTTTTTCTTTCAATTTAGATCGCGTTTTCTGAAGATTTTCAGTGAATCTAGGTTCTTTAGGCATGGTTCGAAGCAATTCTTTGAGGTTAGGTTTCGGCTTTTTGGTCGAATATAACGATCTGTAAAAAAACTTTGTTGACAGATCAAGAAACCAACCCGGAACAAACTTATTCATTAAGCCAAAAAAATAACGATTTAGAGCTCCCCAAAGTCAAAAATTTGTTCAATAGCTTGATTTCGCACGAACATCCATGTGAGAGTCAACCATGGCTATTGGATTGGTCAGTATGGGGCGGGAGTTACAAACTTGACATAATAACTCACAAACGAAAATCTACGTTGTAATTTTATCACTTTATTTTATGCTAGAACTTATTTTCAGCGATACGCCAAATTGGCCAGCTGCGAACCACGTTGTTACATCAAATACGGTATCTTCGCATTGGGAAAAATCTTCTAGGACGATGCTGATGAAATCTACGTTGAAATTGCGTTCTTGAATAGGGTCTTGCTTTCCAATTTCTAGGATAGGTCATCCAGGAATTAGTATGTGGAATGAGAATTGGAAGAGGTCTTTGCACAGGTGTCTAAAAATGGAAAAAGGCATGGTGTAAATAGATCACAATTCAAATATATATTTTCTAGCGAAATATAACACATACAAATCAAGGTTCTAGCCACTATACCACTTGGCAAAACAACTTTACCATTGACTGATTTACCATTTACCATTGAACTGAGTGTAATTAGCAAATTGCAGTAGATCAGAAAATTAAATATTTCTGTTGGTATATTGAATGGCTCTCAGTTTAAGCTGAAATATGATCACTCCACAAAAAAAGAACAGTATGGAAAGTACGCTGTCAACATTTTCTACATCTAGCAGACAAAAATTATTAGAAAAATCATTTTTAAGTAAAAAAAAATTGCACTACAATATTCTCATTGAAAGTCACAAGACATGTGTACAAGTCGAGCACGATAATGCCCCTAATGTTTAGATTTCTTCTTCTTTTTGGTTACCTTTGTTTTGCTTCTCTTATGATGTTTCTTTGACTTCCTCTTCTTTTCCTCCGACTCGCTGCTAGAACCGTTAGATTCCGAGCCCGACGAGCTTCCCTCCGTAGTCGACTTCTTCGACTTCTTGCGCTTGTGACGTTTGTGCCGCTTCCGATGATGGTCGCTAGACTCCGAACTCGAATCAGAACTTGAAGACGACTCAGAATCTTGCGATCGTGACCGCTTCTTAGCGACCGTCTTCGACTCTTCCTTCGCCGGAGCCGGTTTCTTTTCGGCGTCATCGTCCGTGTCGGCTTCTGTCGAGATGCTGTAATCCGGCTCGAAACTGGCCTCGTCTAGAGTCGACTTCTTGCGGTCCGCCTTGCGGGGTTTCTTCGCCGTATCGTCTCCCGCGTCCTTTTGTGCAGCGGCCAAGTCCTCGCTTTCTCTCTCGGGGTTTGCAGCGAGCTCCCGCTCTTGCAGTGGGTCCTTCTCTTTCTTGTCTTCGTCTTTCTTTTCCTTCTTCCTCTCCTTCACCTTCTTGTGTTTCTTGTCCTTTCTTTTCCGTTCCCGATCTGACGTGCTCTTTTTCCTACCATTCTTGCTATCCCCTTTTTTGTGAGTTTTGATTTTATCATCTTTCTTCTTTTCCTTCTTTTCTTCGTCTTTCTCCTTTTTCTCCTCGACTACCTTCTCTTTATCTTCCTTCTCCTCCTTGACAACATCCGTCGCTCTCGAATCCTCCGACCTGTCCCTCATGTCCCTGCTATCGTGTCTCCTCCTCTCAGGTCTCTCGGACGGCCGATCGTATCGCCTATCGTCCTTCCAATGATCGGTCTCGGCCCTCTCCAGCCTCCTCTCCCTATTCGGCGAGCGCGGCCTATACGCCCCGTCTTTAGCCCGGGCATTCTGGTCGTACTTAACTTCCACCGAACTCTTAAACAGTTTGGGCGGCGGCGAATACGACCGATTGAACCCGCCGACGTTCACCGTCGACTCGACGGAGCTCTTGAACAGCTTCCTCGGCGGCGAGTCGTCGTTCTTGAACACCTTGCGCGACGGCGACCTTGAGCGCGCCGCCCGGCGGTCGTCGACCCTCGCGCCGAGCCTGTCCTTGGCCGACACGCGCACCGGCGACGAAACGTCGTCTTTCTGCGTCCAATTGGCCGTGCTGAACTTGGACCGGTCCAGCTTGCCCTTGAGCTTGGCGGGCGGCTCGAGCGACATCTCGAGCAGCGACGGGATCTCCACCGGGATCGTGACCTGGATCGAGTGGCCCGCCTTGCGCGCCTCGCGGTCGTCCAGCGCCTTGGCGTCGCGCTCCGACTTGCCGTCCCGTCGTTCGCGGTCCGGCCTCGGGTCCTTGCGGTCGCGGTCCGCGCGCGGCTGCTCGTCTCGATCCCCATACGTCTTCCGGTCGCGGCCCGACGGCTCTCCCTTACGCTCCCGGTCCAGACTCTTGGGCGGCTCCGCTTCCTTGCGCTCCCGCTCCGGCTTGACGGGCTCCGAGTCCGGCTTCCGCTCCTTCTCCGCCTTCTTGGCGAGGTCCGACGGCCGGATGGCGTTGATCGCCTTCTGGAAGATGGCGTTCTCGGCGCGCTTGATCACCTCCGACGTCACCACCTTGCTGGCCGAGTCGGGCGTGCCGACTTCGCCCTGCTTCTTCTCCGACGGCGACGTGAACTCGTCGTCCATCTCCCACTTTGAGAGTTCGGGCAGCGGCGCGAGCTCGGCCTTGCCCTCGGTCTCGTTGACCTCCTTGTACGTGGCGATCACGTCCGTGTCGATCGGCGCGTCCTCCATGTCGTCGTACAGGCTTTGCGGCGGCTCGGCGGCGGCCGGCTCCTCTTTCGGCGGCTCCGGTTTCGTCTCGGCAACTTCGGAGGGGGCGGCCGGCTCGGCGGGACTCGGCTTCTCTTTCTCTTTCGTCTTCTTGTCTACGCCATCCTTCTTTCCCTTGCGCTTCTTTTTCTTCTTATCGTCGTCGGCTTTCTCCTTTTTCTTCTTCTTTCGGTCTTTGCTCTTCTTTTCGTCTTTCTTGCGCTCTTTTTCCTTATCCGCCGTGTGATCGCTCTCTTTAGCAGCGTCTTGTTCATGCTCCTTAACTTCCTTTTGTTCTGGTAAACTCTCCTTTTGAACATCATTAGCAGAAGACTTGCCTCGTTTCTCCTCTTTATCACTCGCCCTAACATCTTCCTTTTCACTCCTTTTATCGTCTCTCTCCGTCACCCTCTTGTCCTCTCTATCCTTTCCATACTTCTCATCTCGTTCCCTTTTCTCATCCTTCCCACTTCCACGCCGGACTCGCTCGTATGCTCTTTTCTCTTCCCTTTCGCTCCTCTTCTCTTCCCTGCTGCCCACACGCCGCTCGTCCCTCTCCTGCCCGTACGGCTCACGATCGCTTCCTCGCTTCCCCTCTCTGTCTCCGCCGCGTTTCTCGTCTCTGTTCCCTCCGCGTCTTTCCTCCTTCTCTCCCATCCTCTTCTCCTCCCGCTCCATCGGACGCTTCTCTTCTTTGTCCATCCTCTTGTCGTCCCTTCCCCTCCGTTCCTCCCTTTCCCCTCCCCTCCGGTCGTCGCGTCGGTCGTCCCGTTCCCGGCTTATTTTCCGCGGCGGGCTGAGCCCCACCGTCGAATCCTCCCCCATCTTCTGCATCTCGTAGAAGGCGCGTTCCCGCTCCCGCGAGTCCATCTCGTCCCACGCGGACCGTTCCTCTCCGGGCGGTGTCAAATCGTAGTTCCGATCAAAGTTCCGGTCGTAGCGGTTCGGTACCGAGCCCGGGATTGGCAGGTCAGGCCCCGTGCCCGGTGGGGCCTCGTCGAAAGCCTCGAACCGACGGTCAAACGGCCGCTGCCCGGGAGCGGTTCCCTCGTACGGCCGGTTCATGGGCGGCCCGTCGAACTGCCGCTGGTTGGGCATCGCTTCGTGCGGCCGGAAGTTCATGGGGCCGTCATCGTATGGCCGCTGGATGACCGGGTTGTCGTCGTAGGGCCGATTCATGGGCGGCCCTTCGTAAGGGCGGGCCATCGCGGGGCCATCGTAGGGTCGTGGCGGGCCGTCAAAGTGGCGCGGAGGACCATCAAAGGGACGCGGCCCGTTGAAAGGCCGAGGGCCGTCAAAGTTCCGAGGGCCGTCGTAGCTTCGGACGCTGCTGCTCACGATGGGGTTGTTGTAGCGGTCGTAGCGAACGCCTGGCGGGCCGTTGGGCCGCGCGTGGAGGTCACGAGGCGGGGAGTTCCGTGGGTAGCGGGGCTCGTCGGGTGGGTACCTGCAACGGACAAGCGCAAGGCACGGTGTAATGATTGTAAGGGGCGAGTGGGGCGGCCGAAGATTCTGTCTCGTTCACGGTCAGCCCTGATCAGATTGTGGAGAGTTTAGATGTGCCTAACGAGTGTAGGAAGCGGAAAACCGACTTGTTCCTTTTAAACGTAAAAGTTTCGGTTAAAAGTAGCAACATTGTGAATGGCACAGTACCCGGAAACCTCCAATAACTACAGGGCTGATCGGAAATTAAGCATACCACCGGTTTAGCTTCAAGCACCATTTAAGTGATAGTTATTCTCACATTTGACGATACCTAGATTGAGAAACTTTATTTATATATATATAATAAAATATATATCTTTTGTGAGGTGTCGAGTTTTTGGCTCATATGGATTTGTATCGATTAGGTTACGATGTGATTTGTTTTTATTGGCTTACCGTCGGTGTGACAATTAGCTAGGGACTCGATGATGGAAGGCTGTACACAATACGATGTCTCGTCTGCATTTTACGTAAACCCATTTATTTTCTTACCAAACCAGGAACGTTCGATTCCGCCATGGATACATGTTACCAAGAAATTCGACAGATAAAAGAATCGTGTGCTTGCATTAGTTTGTGTTGAACTCCATAACTAGTCACTTGCAAAAGTAACCTGGCTTATTCGCTCCTCTTCTTTCCAGCTATTCTGCCGCAAAGTTTACCAAAAAATCTTCAACAAACTAAAGAATATAAGTTCCAAAAGGTTAAGAAAAGGTGCTGTAGAGTTAAATCAATCCTTATTCAGTTATCTAATTTTTCTGGCTTGTAAACTTAAACACCAAACTAAAATACTATAATAGTATCCAGAGATTGAACCAAATCTTATGGCAAGAGACAACTTTTAAGGAATTACCTAACCATGTGTTGATTTTGGGTAAATAATAAATATGGGTATAATATATTTGAATATATGCATGTGAACACAGTTACAGAGCCCAAAAGAAAACAATAACACAGCTCAACAATTCTGCCAATTTAACGTATTGTATTAGTTAAAAGCCCAAAAACACAAACCATGTATGCACGAAACATCCACCAAATCCTCGATTTTAATTAAATTAATTCTTCTTTACAAATTGCATGTAACAGAACAGAAATACTTCCATTTCATTAACCTGTCATCATCTCACATATTTGCTCAAAACAAACAAGATTGAAATGCTAAGATCATTGCTATTATCAAAGTTGTTATCAAGCTGATTCAAGCTGCACAATTTCTTTAAAACTCAAATTTTGTGACTACAATTTGTATCCCAATTTAAAGTATACGCCAATATGTACGAAAATATGGAAACTTTTTTACTAATCATATTTTGATTGGTTTTTTGGATAGATCTATCAGAGGTCGTATTGCGAAACCCACTGAAGCTACCGGGCAATCTTAATCTAAAGCAATCTTACTGGAGCCAATCTTAATGCAATCTTCACCTAATCTTACTGGAGCCTTTCCTAAACCTATCAAGAGCTGGACCCTGCTGGCCGTTCGAAACCTTCTGGCTCAGTACTGAAGCCACGAAAGTTGACTGGAGGTTTCGGCCTCAGTAAATCCTACTGAATTCAGTCGATTCAAAATTCAAGATGGCGGGCTACTAATAAGATCTGACGAGAGGTGTACCCAGTAGCAAAGAAAAAAACATCTTGTAGCAAGTGGGGAATATATTATGGGGTGTATTTTATGTAATATGGTTGATATGGAAATCAAAATCTCTTGTTTATTTGAAAGCCGACAACCTTGTAGTTTGTACATTGCCACAAACACAATTTATACAAGGCGAACTGTGATCGCCTACTGCATTCTGTTACCGAAGCAAGCAGATCTGCTGAACGCCTGGGAGCCTAGGCCCAGTAGCTTTCGGAACTCGATAAATGACAGCACAAACAAGTGTCCAGCAAGTCACTTGCCTTGAGCTAACTGCAAACCTCTCATTCCATAGAATTAAATCATCATCCGAACTGAGCAAACATGTGCAGACACAATCAGATAGCATATTTGGTTTATAAAAGCAAGAAAATAAAGCAATAAAAACACCAACTGTTAATTTATTTGCTTTCAATATATTTGCACAGCTTACATCTATTAATTTGAAATATGACATTGACAAGGAATCCCGATTTCGAGGAACGCAAAATGGAAGCATCGCTCTGCCGTTTGTCCAGAGCATTTTCAATCGCGACCGAAACGAGGATTTTGGCGCCGCGAGTGTGTACATGGTTTGGGTCGAGTCAAACTTGTGCCAGCGATCGAAGTTCTCTCTTCTGCTCGAAGCGGTGTCCGCTCCATCCACCAGCAATCTCCAGCTTTACATAATGCGTACAGGTTTACAGCAATCGCAAGTATACATTCAAATCACAACTTTACATAATGGACGTTGGTCATAAACGCAACCTTAAATGTGTTTCTCTCTGTTAAATATGGACAGCAAAATGTGGATTGAGGGGCAGTTGGGCTGGGAAAGTATGAGTCAGTACCAAGTGCCATTTGTCATGGGACGGCGTTTTGATATGGGTTTTGGACGCATATTTTTCCTGCTTTATTCCCCTCAACCCTTTCCTAAAGGATCATGTTGTCTCCATCGAAGGCATTAATTGTTTATAGAATAAACCGTAGAATAAACTTAAAGAATACATGGCTCATTCAGGCATTGAAGTGGGCCAATATTAAATTGTCTCGATATTATCTTTGACCACCATTTTTGGGGTAATTGTCTTGATTCCCAAAAAGATCGATTAAATATTACAAATAAAAATAACAACTACCATAAGTTTACAAACGTTTAGTTGAGTGAATGATACGTAGAGTGAATGTTATGTTAAGTTTGATTATCACAATATATCCCACAAGAAAAAATTCATTTAAATTTTTAGTAAATAAATTTCAGATCCATACTTTTTGTGGCATTGCCAACATTATTTGACTTGTTATTTTATATATACTTTTTAGAAATACTGTACCCATATGGATACATTTAAAAGTAGTAATAACAAAATATAGAATGCCAACATGAAATTACTAACAGTCCTTCAGGCAGGTAGCATCTAACAAATATATCACATATACCTTGGGTTTAATTCTTCTATAGTTCTAGTTTTTGAATTGCTTATAATTTTTTACATCCTTACTTGAAAATGAAATCTATTTAACAGGTAAAATTTTAAAAAGAAACTTATAAATTTCACAACCGTTTAATGCGTAAGCTCAAAGAACGCACGGAGAGTCTTTTAGTCTAAAATGTTTTTGTTATAGGCGATCAGAATTTCAGCCATCTATAAATCACGATTTCTTTACAATTACACAAAATAACGGACATACAATGGCTTCTGCCTAGATTACTTCCAGATCTTCTTTCAACTGAATGTAATGAAAACTCACAATTCAACGAGTATTTCCAATAAAGCTTGCAAGTTACATTTATATCACATAATAACCTCTGCTATGGAGTTTGAGCTACGTTCACGAGAGCGAAGAAAGAGTTTATACCAGTGTTTCAAAACTTAGTGTAACTTGGTTTTAAAAATAAAAATAATAAAAAATATTGAACTACCTCACATATATACTTGCGCAAACAAAAGATTTTAACTTTAGTGAAAAACAAATCAATGCCCATTAATCTTTTCAGAGGCTCAATTCCTGAACAAACTTCATTTTGTCAATATAAATTCATAGAAGTACGAAAATAAATGCAAATTTTAAACCGCCCATACCAAGTTTAGTTTGACCCTAGATTCAGTATAAAAAGCGATAATCAAAACAGACCCTCTCTCCTGATAAAATTTATTGGACTATATTTATAAATAGGTAGCTCTTTAAAATCACGAAGCATCAATGGAGGTTATCACTTATCATTAAGTCAAGAAACCCAACAATATCACAGCATTTCATTAAAAAAATTATCACAGACAATAAGGCAAAAAGTCGGTTTATCACAGTTTCATATTTGTAAATAATTTGTAAAGATCTAAATGCACAGTAGAAACACTACATGATCAAATCTTACAGTTACGTGAGAAGATGATCGCTACTTTTGTAACAAAAATATTGCAAAATACAAGATATCACACAATAATATTTTTTTGCAAGAGATTTTCAATTCAAGAAGCAATCACGTACCGGTTTTCGGTGTGAACGAAATTCGGGAAAGTTTGAATTTAAAAAAATAAAAACATACGAACGTTTATATATCCCCGTGAATCGATAATCTTGTGCAAGAGAGGACTAGAAGAAAACACTTGATACAATTTAAAAGTACTTAACAATAACACAATTGGTTGAAACAGCCTAATTTCTCTGAATTTCTGCATGACGAAGAAAGAAAACAATTTCCCACTCACGTACTGCTCATAAAAAAGTGGCCACCATTGACGTTATTGGAATCAAACGAACATTGCGCAAATTAGCCTATGGCGAGAGACGTGGCTGAATTGTATTCTTCCTTCCAAAGCCACAGAGAAAGTTACTGGCTAACATTTGTCTGCGGCCATCGGCTTTTCAAACGCACGGAGGTCCTTTACACTAATCCCATGAATGATGCTACCAAATTGGCATCCCAAGCAACTTTATTTGCCAAAGTAACTATGGTTCACTAAGATTTTTGGGGCTCTTTATAAGTTTATTTATACAGTGAAGTTTTTTATCCAGAAATCCCGACACTCAGAAGTTATGGGCCTGATTCATATCCTATTTATAATAAATTCACCATCAATGCATGCTAAGACAGCAGCTGGCCACTCAGATGAAAATTGGAGGGATAGATCACGTGGAAATGCGTAGAAAGAAAGTGCCCTATTAACTGGCAAATACTAACAGCCACCAGGGACCAAAATCAGATCCATTTCAGACATAACCTCAGGCTTGATGAATGGAAAACCTGCGTACACTACATAAATTATCAGCAACAACTGTAGTACCCCGTGCCCGTCAACGAATAAACTCTTGTGGTCTCCATTACCACTTCAAATAATGCAATAATGTAGCACTACGAATTCTTGCTACCTTTATTCAAATTATGTTGAGCATCTAACCTTCACTGCCTCCCTACTGGCCATTGCCACGACAAATCGGCACCAACACTCTAACACTAGACCCCCGTACGATCACAAAGCCGACGCCGCCGCCAGACAAGCGGGCCTCGTCGCTAGAAAGAATGCCAGAGTGTGGTACCTGGTGGCGGCGCCCGCGTGGTTGTTGAAATAATCTTTGTCCTTCCTGTCGGCGACGGGGAAACGCTGGTCGCCGCCGCGCTGCCGCCCGCCGAACGGCGCAAACTCGGGCTCGTCGAAGTCGAACTCGCGGCCGCGGCCGACGGGCACGGGGTGGTGGTATCTGCGGGCGGTAACAAGACGACGGGTTACGGAGGGGCGTTCAATGATGGACCGATCTAATGGCGAGAATAGGTGCTGTGTGTTTACACACTGTCGCTGACCATTGAGAGAACACACTTTCCGCTGCAGCGATTTGTATGCCTTTTGTCACTGGGGTGTCACTGGGGGAAACGCATTCAAACGTGCGACACTGGCACAGCAGTGGAAAGTGCCTCTGTAATAATGGGCCAGAGAGTAGATATATTGAAGGTTAGGTGCCATATGGCTGAGTAGATGTGTAGGGGAGGGAGTGAAGCAAGAAGAAACGCAGATTGTCAGAGAGTGGTGCAAGAGAACAGTTTCTTGTCCCTCCACCCTCTGGTGCATTACTTCTTGCCCATTATTGTGCTGATTGGTGTTATAAAGTGGTAAGGTGCTTGGATAAACCTATACAATTGAACAAGTAAGATTATACTTGTATCTTATAAAACCTCACCAAGCTATTGGCATAAGGACTGGAATAAACCAGTTACAATAAATAACCTAACGTATCCGAGCCTGTAGCAGAGTGGTGCAAACTCAACTCACAAAAATCCCCCGATAAACACAACATGCAGCATGAGAGTCGATTGCATACCTCGTCGGTGAGCGCTGGGGGCTGCGGAAACGCTCGGGCCGGCGCTGCGGCGAGTACTCCCGCTCGCGTTCGCGCGTGCGCTCACGTGTCCGTTCGCGCGGAGGCGGCCGAGGGCCCGGCGACCGCGAGTACGAACGCGACCGCGATCTGGAGGAATGGAGAGCGCCAGCAGTTAGAACACTTTCGTCAGGGAACGGATGGATTGAGTGGACCGTCGGTTAGTTTGGCAACCAGATGGCCTGGGACTATCCGAACTGCACCTCCTAGGCATAACAAATTAACCTATTGGTAAGAAATAGAAATCACTCATATTTCCAAGTAGCACTCTTTATTGCAGTCCTCGAAACAAAAACATGACCAAGCGTAGGATAATCAAGGGGATGGCAGCCTTACAGATTATAAGCTCGTTAGATATGCTCAAAGGTGCTATCTTGGGCACCTTGGCAGAGCAACTACATCGGAGCTCCCGAAGGTCTTTAAGATACAAAAATATGCCATCCGTGTACTAACGAATTAAGCGAGAAGATCTAGCTGCCGTGGGGTTTTTGGAGAGCCAGATGCAATATGCATGCATCCCTGGTTTAGTCGCCTTTGTAAAAGCAAATTGGCACACTGTTAAAGAATAACGAGACTCATGCTCAAAATAGCAGACTCTCAAAGTGCCAATATGCATCCCGACAGCTTGAGGAATGTGGAAAGCTTAACGAATTTTAAACTAAATTCAAGACTATCATTTAACCAAGGAATTTGAATTCCAAAGATGAATTTTATGGAAAAATATGATTTTTTAAACGAACGTTTTTATCTCTACGTGTTTATGTAAAAGATCTAGGGATGCCGGCGGATATCCGGATATCCGGATAGTAACCGAATAGTTGCCAAAACGGTTACAATTCAAACTATCCGGATATCCGGGGGAAAAAATGATTTTTTTTGTTAACGAGAGTACACTGCAAGGCATGCCTTCTCCGCCTCTCGAGGCTCTGGCAACGCTGCTGACGTCATCCCCTCCCCCCCTTTACACCCGGCCATGGTCAATCAGCTGGTGTGGCAACATGGCGGACGCGAGTGCGAGTAAAAAAACATCTTTTGCGTGGGATTACTTCAGTGTTGGAGCATGCGAGTCGAATGTGTTGTGTAAAAAATGTAACAATCAACTTGTGTTTACTGGAGCCTCTACCTCATCGATGATTAATCATCTGAAATCCCATGGAATTACCAAAAATATTGCTGGGTGGCGAAACAAAAGACATCCGGATATCCGGATAGTATCCGGATAGTTTGGACGGATATTCGGATACGAAAAAACTAACCGGCGGCATCCCTAAAAAGATCCAATCCAAAAGATAAAAGATCCAATGAAATAAATTCACGTTGAATATCGAATGCAAAGCAGTAGCCGACTCACCTGCTGATGGTGAACGAGCGCGACCGCGTCCTCTCCCTCTTCCTGGGCGGCGGCGTCCGCGTGCGCGAACGGGTGTACGAGCGGGACCGCGACCGCGGCGTGTACGAGCGAGAGCGCGAACGGCGGGCACGACGCTTGCGGTCGCGCTCGTCCTTCTCGCGCAGCATGCGCTCGAACACGGCCAGCGTGTCTTCGATCACCGGCGCAGGCCTGGAAAGAAGAGTGGCGGTTCAGATGTTTGGGTCAGGAATTCTTTTCCCGGTGTAATTGGTACAGGGTGATGCATTTATTTGTGTTGGAGCCTTGACGTAAGCGTCGAGGGAATATTTGGAGCTCTAATCATGTTAACGCATACCTGGACTGATTCTAGGATGACTGACTTGCAAACACTACTAAATTGCATTTTAGAACTGCACTTTAGTTTCTAATGGAAACCCTGTGTATTTCTCCGAGGCCTTGCCACTGAAGTAGAGCTTGCTAAAAACATTGATAAAAATATACATACATTTTACATAGGATTAAAAAAACCCGTGTCCAATAAAATGAATCGTAGTTTCTGAATATGATAAGATATACTAATCATGGCTTACCATTACCAATCCAATGACTTTAAGGATTTGAGTGTGCTTTCATCAGCGTGTTAGTTAGCCGACAGTCCAAGAGGGTAAAGAACTATTTCCACCAAGATTGTTGTGTGAAAAATTGTTAATGACTTGAAATTGTGACTAAATTTGCTCTTAAAAAATAATAGCAGAAAGATTATAAATTAAATATAGGTATCAGAATGAATTACTATCAGAAATTGATTGAAAAAGCAATTTTGATTAGCATTGTTTTCAATTTAGAAACAATCCACTTCTTTCTAGTTCCAAGCTAACAAAAGGGGTTTGCAGATACAGGACACATGACAACTAGGGGTGTGCAAATAGTGGTTTTCTTGGTTCGAATCGAATATCGAATATTTTTAAAATCATAATTCGAAGTCGAATCGAATATCAAATAAAAGGATTTTTTAAAAGTCGAATATCGAATCGAATCGAATAATTCGTTTGGCTTAATTCGCCAAAAGTTCGAATAATATACCTTAAATGTGAATTTTTGCAGCAAAGTGCTTATTAGTGGTGCCAAATATTCAAACTATTCAATTTTTTTCGAATTATTCATTTTTCGAATAATAAAATTTCGATTTCAAATACGAATACGAATAGTTTAAAAATCACTATTCGAAATTCGAATACAAATAATTTGAAAATAATTTGTCGAATAAATCGTCCATTTCGAATATTCGCACACCCCTAATAAAAACCAATGAGTGTTCTCACCCTCCGGGCTGCGTTCCGTTGGTGGGGAGCCGGGTTGGCAGTGCCGGAGCTGTTCCTCCGCGATACGGACCTGCCAATCACAACAGAGCTGGATGAGTATCAGCCGAACGTCAAATCTTTGCATGCTCGCTACAACTTTGCTGCAACCTCCATACATCACATCAGCCATGATCTTTAACCATTTCCCAAACAACACCAAACATTGCACTTTCTAAGAGTTTAACAGCTATGTGAAAGAATACCTGAATCAAAACCCTTTTTACTCCATTGAAGAATATTTCAGCCTCGACAGAAAGCAATTTTAAGAACATCCTCTCTTGTATATTTTGCTTAATAACTTTAAGTTTGTCATTATTATTGCATATTATGATGATTATTTGTATGTTTAAATATTTGCAACCCATCCTTTACATTACCGTTTAATAGTGTACGGAACATGAATTAAATAAATAAATACTTTATACTTGGAATGCCAAGATGTAAAATTGTCAAAAACTCTATTTCAAACTGGGGTTTGATTTTGAATGCTAAACAAAGTGTAAACAAATATATGAAATAAAAAGATAAATAAAAAGAAAAAAGGAAAGTGAGCAAGACTTCATACATCCCATCCTAGCGTTATTGCAGATTCCCCCGAACTTAGCGCACGGAAAGGGGGGCAATCAAGTCCGTCGTAGTGACTCACCAGGGTAGGGAGCACGAGATCGTCCGCGGTACCCTGGGCGGTACCCTCCGCGGCCGTCCGGCTCCGGGCCCATGTAGTGGCCGGGGCCCAGACCTGCGGCAGAACAGACACTCAGTATAACCGCCTCGTACGTCGGAGGAAGTCTGGCTAAGTCACATTACGTATTCCCACGCTTTCAGGCCCAGTTGGCCTGGGCCCGTCGGGGCACGAAACCCTCCGCGGCCGAGAATGCGACGTGTTTGCAACAAACACTGTGCTTTAGAATCCGACGGGCTCAGCTGATCGGCTAAACGTAGTTGCGTATTATACTCCATTTCACGTTAAGAAGGGGAGTGGATTTGCAGCTTCTTCGAGGACCCACTGTTGCTAGAAATAAATTAAGAGTCCCAAAACTGCCCGTAGAGGCTTTTCTCCATCTCAAGACAAGCCCCTATAAGTTTTGAAACTCTTAGCTCGTGCCTAGAAGCAGCGGGTCCACGAGGAAGATGCAAATCCACTCTCATTCTTAACGTGATATGGAGTTAAGCTACAACAAATGGGCAATGCAATGAGCCCCGATTCTGATGCCAGGGAAGAACACAATAGATTTATTATTTGCAATAAGGAGGCTCACTAGTCAAGATTAATATATAATAGCATTTTTATATAGACAAGCAAAGCAGGCATTTGCATTAATTTGTTAAAATTTCTGCTGCCTGTAAGTCCCAATGTTTCAATACCCTACAATTTATTTCTTGGACAAGTGTCCGAGGAAAGAGCAACGGGCACTCACTCGGATCATGGTGAAATGGCATCATGTGTGAGTGTGGTGGCTCGTAGCCCGGTGCTGTCGGCGGTCCGTAGCCTCTGAAACACAAACAGGACGATTGGCATTGTCCCTAGTTAGAGAAGCTTAGATATTAATGCAGCATATTGCAGGCTAGCATAACACATCCAAGACTGACCTTAAGGTTTTTACGGGGGGAAATGTATTCTAAAACATTGACAAGATCTTTAAGTACCTACAAGGACTGAATGATATTTCAACTGACGCTGTTTATGCAAAGCATATGTTTACAAACTGATTTTAAAAAATCAAATTTTTCCCAAAGCTGGTGCTAGATAAGATAGAACACATACTAGGTATCTGGGTATATTTTGTCTGTGGACTCAACACTCCTTTAATTCTCCTGAACAATATGAATTTAGCAAGGCGGCAAGGTGCAGGTAAAGAGCCTATAGGGTTAGAGAGTAGCCAACATAAGGACACTTTTCTATTGGCTGTTCAAATCCCATGCTAAACAGACGACATGTTTTTCCCAAGTTGATCACGAAGCACGTGGCAGTTGTCGTTATGAGTTTCTCATATTCCTTTGCATATCTACGTATTATGTACATGGTGAGGTAAGTTCGTAACGTATCAACTACTGCTGACAGGGCTGTTGAATAAATCAATTTGGTAAAAACATGGCGCCCATACGCAGAGATTGCCAATCTCTAACCCTATATAGGCACACTAGGTGCAGGTAGGTACATTTAAAACTAATTTGAATCTATATCCTTGGTTACCTGTGATCCTGCGGGTACATGGGCTGCGGGGGCAGCGCGGGCGGTTGGTATTGCGCGGGCGGCGGCACGCAGTTCGGCGGCGGCACAGACGTGTCCGGCAGCGCGTCTAGCCGCTCGTCGATCGTCGGAGTGCCCGGTCGGTCCTCCATCGAGTGGCGTCGGGGACTGCTGGGCAGAGAGGATAGAAACTGATTGCAACGGATGAGGTGGCAAAATATCACAGTGTGAAAGCTAAACAAATAAATTGAATTTTAGAAGATGCTTAATACTTCACTAGTTAGTTTGCATTAATGTTTATTAACTTTTAAGATGAAGTGGAAAAGGCCAAACACTTCAAATGCAGTAAGGCTGGCTGTAGCCTACTAGTTGCCTATCCTGTACCGGAACAGTGATCAAAGTTCGACACCATTTGGGGAATTTCTTAAAATCACATAGACTAGAAACATTTGGGTGGAAAAGACAAGAACAGTGCTGAAAGTCAACCATCACAGCCAAAGCCGCTTGTTCAAAATCACGAGCCAGTGAACGCCGTTCGCACCGACCGGCCTGTACTCACCCCGAGAGCGGGTATCCCGGGTGGTGGCCCTGGATGTGCGGCGGCAGCGGCATGGGTCTGCCGGTCATGCCCGGCGGTCCGGCGTAGCCCGGGTGCCGAGTGCCGGGCGGCAACGGGTGGTGGCCTACGACGGAGAGGGCAAAATGTCTTACATTTTTTATATCGATGAAAAATTGGCCCCCGACCACAGAAAAGTAGATGTCAATAAATATGGTAATTCTATTTATATGAGAAAATATACCACATTAATCCTTTAGCTGCTGGGTTCTCCAAGTGAATCAGAGCAATTCGGCTGAGTAATTTTTCCAGCCATGCATTTCCTAGCCACGCTCTCACATTACAAGTACCAAAACGGACGACAGAAGGCGATCAGAAAGGAGTTTTCAGGATTTAGGGCCAACGTTCCCTAATAGAGTGTAGTGCAACTTGAAGTCTAACGCTCGTTTCTAGAAAATTCTATTATATATCAGGGTTTCAGAACGTTTAAAGTCATGCGTAGCGTTTCGGCCAAGGCACTGTAAAACGACATCTAATAAACATTTAAAGGGCTAAGGACTTCCCTTAAAAAGGTGGGAGGCAAAAAGCGTACATACAACAAAATTGACTAGGTACTACCGCTGCAGCAGAGATATTCTCTCGAGGGACGAGAGAGGACGCAATTCCCGGACTCACCACCATGCCGCGGCCTGTGCTGCAGCTGCAAGATCGGTTGTCCCTCGGCCATCGGTTCTCCGGGTGGCGCCTCCACGGGCGATTGGGTGCCGGGCGGGTCCAGGGCCTCGCCCCCTTCCACCGAGACCGGCTCGACGGGCGCTTCCACTGCGGGCAGGGGGCACAGGTTGCAGCAAAACCGTTAACTACAATACACCACCATCCAACAGCGGCTCTGAACCACTTCGCCACACCAGAAAGATTTGACCGGCTCTGGACTTGATTGAGCCTTGGCACACAATCTCAGACTCAACATGGCTGGTCATGCTCGAAATGTCAAACGTAATAGCGGTTTTCCTAGATACAAGCTTGATGAGTACCTGAATCAGTATGTGAACCACCATTTATATGACTGACGTTTCAGCTTTTTATCCTTCCAGTTAGCCATTAACCAATTTATTTATTTGCACTTATTTTACACACTTGTATAGACCTAATTAGTAAATATTTTAGTTCCCTACCGACTCGTTCTACATGTAAACTATTGGGTTTACAGTAAGACAGAGCCACAGCGCTAATGCTAGGGTGTATGCGTAGCCACCGAGGCCGCCCACAGACAAGGATTCCCATATTCAACCCTACAGCGCCACTACGTCATAGCAGTCGCCGCTGTCAAGCCACGTTTGAAAACAAGCGCCCGGAAGAGCTGCTGGCGCTATCTAACGAGAAAGACTGACACTTCGGGGTGCGGCCTCGGTGGCTATGCAGACACCCTAGCATTAGCGGTGGGACTCTGTCTAACTATAAACCCAATGTGTAAACTCTCGGGCCTGATTTAGACTGGATACCTAAAGAATCGATTCCAATTGCCAGCGACTTACTTGGAGGCGCGACAACGACCGCTGGCGGCACCGGCGCCGGCTCTACGACGACCAGCTTCTGCCGCGGCTTGATGTAGCCCGTCTTGTTGCGGAAGTTGTTGACGGCCGTGCGCAGGTAGCGGTTGGGGATCAGCGTGTTCGGAGACGTGTTCTTGCTCTGGCAATCCGGACACTCGTGCTCCTCAGACTCGATCAGGACCGTGCGGATGCCTGCGGAAATAAACGAGTCAATCAAAGTTTTGGCACTGAGTGATGTCTACATCGTTTATTAATTTTCTAGTTTACAAGTTTTGTTTACTTGTAGACAGAATTTATGAAAGCCGAAGCAGGGTAGCAATTATGTCAGTGTTTACACGTAGGCATCAAGGCATAACAAACGGTATCTTGAGATACCGATGATATAAAGAACTGCACCTCCCTGAACAACTTTACGTAATCGCTACCAAGTTAGTTAAAGCGCTTTAAACAACTTACATTCGTCGCAAAACGAAACGCCACAGCAAGGCACCATGACGGCATCTGTGAGCAGGTCCATGCACACGGAGCAAAGTAGATCCTCCGGGATCTCCGGCTTGACCACCACTTGCTCGGGTTCCACTTGGAACGGCGGTCGCTCTCGCTTTCCTTCCTTGTACGCTTGGCTGTAACGGAGTTATGTGAAGAACTTGGGCCTGTTGGCCAGCTAAGAATGAACCTGGACTGGTTGATGTTGAGTGGTTGCTTATGCTAACGCAAGTCACACATGGCCAGCTAGGGTCAATGCATCACGACAAAATAATTTTCGGTTGGGTAGGTAGGTACTTAACTAAATGGCAACGTCTATCCAGATTGCAGAATAACCGCCGGAATCTTCAGCTTCTTCCCTACCTACCTAGGTAGGGGTACATACTTCAAACACAGCATTGCATTTGAAGATGGGTAGGTATTTTAAAAGACAAATAATGTGATAAGAAACTCACTGATCGACGGCAGGCACAGCAAACTGTCCGGAGGGAGTCATCATTGCCCCTGGTTCGGTTGGACCATCCACTGGGACCATGAAGCTCCGCGGAATTCCGGTGGACTTCTTAATCTCCACTGGCTCGTGGTTCGATCCCAAGGGACAGTTCTTGATCCAGTGACCTGGTTGATGACATTTGTAACATCGGTAGTTGGCTGGCACTTCGCCCATCTGATTTGAGCCCCGGATCTTTACGTAACTGGAAAAGAATTGCCATTTAAAAATCATTCCTTAGGGCTTACCAAACTAAAAAATAAAATGTATATCGAATACTGATAGGTACTTACTTGATAGGATTGTAGTCTTGTGTGGATTGAGACATCATTGCTAAAATCTTGTCTGCCTCGCTTGCATCCAAACTCGCCAAGTCTAGTGTCTAGGTATAAGAAGAAAGAAAATACATATTCAGTACTAGTCAACTAGAGGTAGGTAGTAGCATTGATTAACGATTACTAGGCTAGATGATCAGCCCTTATGCTGAGGGCGCTCTCGGCCGCCGAGTTGATAGGCCCCGCTAGGTTAGGTCCGAGACGGCAGCCGGCAAGGGACCGCCATGCCGAAATCACTCGTTCGAACTAGCCGCCTGTGCGCCGGCGGTTTACACCTAGCGCTGCCTATCAAGTCGGTGGCTAACCTCTCGGTGGCCGAGCGCGCCAATTGGCATAAGGGCTGATCATCTAACATAGTAATCGTTAATCAATGGTAGTAGGTACATGGCAGTACCATGTGTCTAGTACTAGCTCTTATCAATTGACCAACAGATTACCTACAGAATTAATCAAATTTTATGATAAAGTTCAGAAGACATTGACCATGTAGGTATAGGTAGTACTACTGTAGGTAGGTAGTACTACTAAATTCAATAGTAGGTAGGTAGGTAGGTAGGTAGGTAGGTAGGTAGGTAGGTAGGTAGGTAGGTAGGTAGGTAGATACCAATGGTACTACCATAGATGAGTGAGTACTCAAGATGAATCAGCCCCATGCTAGAGGCTGTCCTTTAAATGGTCAGCGCCATTTACCGATATTTGGTCTAGTTCCGCATTTTGGTGTTACGATCGCTATTATTAGCGCTCTCCTCGCATCTCTGCAACATGGTGGTACCTGTCCGGAACACTCTCAACTCTGTGCAATGAAATCAATTCGAATGGATCACAAGAGACCGCGTACCGGACAATTCTAATTTTGCATTTAAAATAAATTACGTGTACCTACCTAAACGGGTTCTTATATGAGCGAGCTTGGAATAGGATAGAAGAGTAGGTAATATTTGACCGAACTTGGTATAAAACATTTGGCTGGCCACATACAAAGCAGGAGTGATATCATTTCAGCATGGATGTTGGCATAAAATACTATTTCATGTAAATAGAATAAAGAATAATGGGCAATTCAGTCAAGCGTGTTATTTGGCTAAAAACGAGGAAATCACTGAAGATTCTAACTTTTTCGGTGTGCATCTGCATATATACGTGTTTGGGCAAATGAAATATTATTGCCAGCAAACGAAACAATTCGGGTTGGGCTGGTCAATTTCCAATTTGCAAACCTGGTTGACTAATGATTCGTTATTGTTTATTGTTTCAAATATATATTTTGTTGGAATTTTTCTATCAATCAATCAATATGCGGACATGTAGAACACGAGTATTCGATTATTATGTTTCCGTAACAGGTTCTTTGGAGAGCAAGTAGGTACACAGTATGTACTTTGATGATGATGTATGGCATACCAGTTTCCTTATCAAATTGGGATTCATTTTGTGAAAGGGAACAATAATGGCAAGTTTTCAACTTTTATGTGTTTATCCCATATCTCCTGGCCCAAAACGTGTAATTTTTGGGCTTGCAGTGCAGTTTAAAAATTCCTTGTATCATATCGTTGCAAAAGAATCATTTGTTCAGTTCCTTATGCAGTTTTTTAGAAAAAAGTACTACGCTTCCACAATTCGATATATTTTAATTGCCTCTGTTATCTATCGATCAAATTATCTGTCGTACCGGAGAGAGTCCCTACCTTTCTGACGGCTACCTCGGCCCAGGCGGGTCGGAGATTATTAGAGCCTTAGAGGTAGGTAACAAAGCAATTACGAAAATTAAGTATAATCGCACAGTGATTACTGAGTGATTACATACTTTTTCGCAAACGCTAAAAAAGTAATGCAATAAACGTGCTTGCATTGCAGAATAAATACAAGGAGTTTTTCAAAATTTACTGTGACTTAAAAATTACCTACGTCTTTTAGACCATTGAAGTGTGTGAAATCACTGTGCAAAGCTTGATAGCATCCCGATTTGAAGCTTGATCGATTCTCTTTTTGTTTCACATGGACCAAGGCAAATACCTACTACTGATAATAAAACTGGTTTATCATAACAAGATTTGACCCACCAAAGCACATGGCATCCAGTACCTCCATTCGAGAGGGTAACCCCATTGTCCGCGACCCTTTTGATCCAAATATATTATATATATCCACTTATAACGCGGGATATTGCAACAGCGTGGTAATGCCAATCGGAAGAGCTCGACTAAATAAAATAATGCGGTCTTGCGGCGATCGATTCGAATTGATTTAATTGCACAGAGTTGAGTATTCCCGACAGGTTGGTACCCCCATGTTGCAGAGATGCGAAGAGAGCGCTTATAATAGTGATCGTAACAACAAGATGCGGAACTAGACCAAATATCGGCAAATGACGCGGACCATTTAAAGGGCAGCCTCTAGCATGGGCCTGATTCATCTTGAGTACTCATTCATCTATGGTACCTACTACGTAAGGAGCCTATATACGGTTAGAGAGTGGCCAACATGATGACACTTTTCTATTGGCTGTTCAAATCCCATGCTAAACGGACGACATGTTTTTACCAAGTTGATCACGAAGCACGTGGCAGTTGTCTATATGAGTTTCTCATATTCCTTTGCATATCTACGTATTAGGTACATGGTGAGGTAAGTTCGTAACGTATCAACTACTGCTGAAAGGGCTGTTGAATAAATCAATTTGGTAAAAACATTACCCACTCTCTAACCCAATATAGGCTCACTAACTACCTACTACCTACCCACCTACCTACCTTACCACTAAAAAACATTTTTTTATCAAAAAAAAAACACAAAAATTAAAAAAAAAGTAAGAGGAAAATTAAAATAATATGAGTGAACTTACTTTTGACATTCGGCTCATAGCTGGATCTTGTCCATCTCCATCTCCCTTGCCCTCGCGTTGTTGATTTGCCTCCGAGCGATCCCATGCTTTCTTCTGTTGTATCGTCAACGGAACTCGAGCAATAATTAAAGATGTGTTCTTTGCGATCAATGCATTGTCGTCAGTGTATACTTCTTTAGTCTGAGCATTTGTTACTTGCAGATCAAAGTCAGTGCTTTTACCGATTCGTTTCTGATGAATGATAGCCTTTTTCAAGTCCCGCACTGATATATGAAGGCCATCAAACGTGACTGTGTCATACTCAAGAGCTGACTTGAATTTGTAGTGTACAGACATTGTGTACTACACGCTGATATGAGCTACTGTAGATTTTAACACTTTTGGAGCATTAAATAGTATTTGTGTAAGACATTAGGCCACCATGACAACATTGTGAAGTTGCAATTTATGATTAAGCACAAGCGTTCCTTACTGCATTCCCTACACGAGAGTAAAACCCCAAAAATAAATCACAGAACACGTGGAAGGTAATTAAGTATCGTTATATTTAGGGCATGAAGTGTATTTCTTATCAAAATTCAATATACAAACAAACGCCGACCAGCCGAACGGAGTAGGAAGGTAATGCTCGCTTCATGGCCGCTTCACTACAAGGCAAAGCAAGCTCATCTGTGACGTCACTCATACGAGTGTACGAGGCTACGCAACGCAACGCAACGAAATAATTATTTTTAGCTCTCAAATTACTGTAGTGACTCGATTCTGTTTTGGAAATATATGCTATTATAATAAAAGAAATGCATGTGAAAATAAAAACTCAGTAAAAATCATTTAAAAATAAAAACGCGTCGGCGAGCAGAGATGCTACTGCGCCTGATAAGTACAGGCATGCAAGCCCGCATTACATTAAAAGTGGCGCCATGAAAATTGAAATCAATCAACTGCCTTTCGTGGACTACGTACGTTCCTGATTTTATTCACTAATTTCCCGATGAAGGTGAAAAAAAATATTGTGATTTGAGCTCAATTTCACTTCATTATTGTAGGAAATTGTACAAATTAAGTAATTAATAATAAAAGATCTACATTTTGAAGACCGCAAGAACAATAAAGCCGGAAACTTACGAACAGAGGGTCGGTAAGTTCCGTTAATTTGGCTCCGCCCTCCTGGAATTGACCGTCGTCGGCCTTGATCAGCTGTGTGTGCGTGCTGTGTCTGGTTTAGATCGGTTCTGTCAAGTTCAGTCTTTATTTCGCTCTTAGATCTTCGCGTTTCTTTAAAATTAAATTACTCATCGTTTAGTTAGTTTAATAATGGCCAACTTACGTCAGACACCGTTGACCTGCAGTGGGCACACTCGACCAGTTGTACATCTAGCATTCAGCGACATCACAGAGTGTGGTTATTTCCTTATTTCTGCTTGCAAAGGTAGGCTCTGGTAATCTTACCTTGACCTGTATTTAATCTTGTTACCTATGGCTTGTAAATTTTAGCTATTGTATTCGGATTTTAGATGGGAAGCCAATGTTGAGGCAAGGCGACACAGGTGATTGGATTGGAACATTCGAGGGGCACAAGGGGGCAGTTTGGGGGGTCGCTCTGAACCGTGACGCTACTAGAGCTGCAACTGGTGCGGCAGATTTTAACGCAAAGGTAAAGATATACAAGAAAACATAATTTCATTTTATTGTGGTATTACTCATACATACACAGAGACTGATTTAACATTATTTATTGCATTTGGCACACCATCAATATTTCCTGTAAAACCAAGGCCCAATAATCTTTAAAAAATAAGAAAGGAACTAACACCAGGAAGCAATTGTCTGACCTTCTTTTCTTGAATGCATGTAGCTGCCTTGGAAAGCTGCATGACATTGACAGCATCAGTAAATTATCTTTGATCTCAATATTCAAATATCAATGCAGCTAGACAAAATAACCTTGCCCGCAGGGACGTGTTTGTTTAAAGGTCGACTGATGGATTATTGTCTTTAGGTTTGGGACGCTTCATCTGGCGAGGAAATACACTCGTTCCAACATAAACATATTGTAAAGAGTGTAAACTTCTCATCAGACGGTACTCTTTTTGCCACCGGCAGCAACGAGAAATTGGTGCGGATTTTCGATCTCAATAAACCTGAAGCGGGTGAGTTTATTGTACCTAGGCCAGTTAAAAATGTAAAGTAAATTCTACGATTCCCTTTTATTTTATCTTTTTATGAGCACTGCCTAAACGAGTGTGCAATGTCCGTTACAGAACCCCAAATCTTCTCCGGCCACACCTCAGGCATTCGACAGGCGATATTCATACGAAACGATGCCAACCTCGTTACTTGTGCCGACGACAAAACTCTTCGGGTTTGGGACCGAGCTTCAGGACAAGTAAGGAGTGATGATTTTTAGAACTGCAAGTGCAAGGATTGACACTACAACTCTTTTCAGAGAGATTTGTTAGAAAACCCTCAATTTTGAACCTACAGTATTTTTTATTTTATTTTAGGCAATACCTTTCCAAATAACTATTAGCTCTACAACTTATCACGATTCATGAAAGGGATTTTTCCTACTGTGTTTTTGTTAGATTTGTAGAAAGTCAACAACTAGTGATCTATGGCATGACGTAGTGTTTCAGAGCCACGGTTAAATCTGTATATCATTTGTAGATCACGGACCTATAATTTATTTTTAATAAAATTTTTAGTACCTCTAGCACAGGTACCTGGTTAACAAAATTTTATGGCTGGATAACTGAAACTAACAAAAACAGTACCCACACTCCCAAATAATTGAAACTAACAGCTAGCAGGCAAACAAAATAGTAAATTTCATTATTCTGTGACACTCGCCTACGTGGCCACCAGGAGGTGCAGAAGGTGGAGTTCAATGCCGTGCCCAGCAGCCTCGAGGTGTCCCGCGACGAAACCACGCTGACCGTTGCCCACGGCAACATCGTCAGCTTCTGGGATGCGACCACGTAAGCCGGCTCCGCCCGAATACATTAACTTCTAGTCGACCTGGCTCAACATACTATGTATTGTCAAAGTTGTGTTGTCGTATTTTCTGTTTAGCCTTGAGTAAGGTCATAAAAATGACAGTTATGGTGTACATTTTGGCAAACCTAGGGCCAGTTTCACAGAAGGTCTACTTGGTAGGAGAATAGACAGTTCTATTTCAATGGTTACTTTGCGTGCCTATCTTATTATGTGGTGGGGTCTTGCTCCATGGCTGTACAGATGATGGCACTGCCTTTATCATTGCCCATTTCAAAGTTAAAACAATGTTGGCAGGAATAGGGATATAGTTTATAAGTAGGTATGTAGATATTTTCAATTGGTAATGGTGTAAAATTATCAATGAAAGCTGTTGATCAGTAGGTATCAATAACACAGCCCAATGAAGTCATAGATAGACAAACGTAAGATATGATACAATCGGTAACTTGGATAAAACTAGGGGAATACTTGGTAGTTGACGATAACTAAATAAATAGGTACCTTTTTAGTTTTACTCAATCAACCCCTTACGCATTGGCTGTTTCCAGCAATAATTATATGGTGGGTTTCAATCTGTTATACAACAAATTATCGCATATTTAGTAAACTAATATGGTATGATTTGTTCTATTGAGATGTAATCAAAGATCAAAGCATAATGATTCCATTATATATTTTCCAGACTGGAGAAGATTCGAGAGTACCCGGTGCCTACGCAAGTGAACTCTGCGTCGCTCCATCCTCACAAGTCGATGTTCATTTGTGCCGGGGAAGACTTGAAGATGTACAAGTTCGACTACACGACAGGAGCGGAAATAGGCAAGTGACCCTTACGACTCGGGGAACATCAATACCCTATTGTTTTTTGTACATTGTATAGATGAGTGAGACAAGCTTAGATGGGATGTGCAATCTCTAGAATTGCTTACCCTGTGGTCGTACCCTTGTTCATACTGCGAAGGATATATATTGATAATTACTGAAATTATATTCTCGGTCGTAATCAGATTGCTGTTGTTTGAGTTCTGTTGTGTCTGGTTGACATTCAATTGTGGTATCCGCAGTGCTTTGTTTACATTCGAGGTCGCTAGACCAATCCTATCTGCTGAAGGTCGTTGATCTGTTAATTTATTTACCACATGTGTGCATTCCATTTAATAATCTAAGGTTTCAATTCAATAAAAATAACATCCATACCAATTGCCAACTAGAAATTTCCCAGAAGGAGCTAGTAGTCACTAGATTAGAAATTGCTGGAAGGTAGTGGAACTGCATCTTAATTTCATTGTGATCAGGTGTAAAGCAATAAGAAACGCAACTAACCAGAGGGTATTGTGACTTCGAGGATGTATAACACGGTGTTAACTTTCTGGCAAAGTCTTGTTCCTCTGAGAAGTTTCTTAACTTGGTACAAATCTCAATTTTTAGGTCTTGCTGTTCACCAGGCTAAGCATGAACAAATAGACTCTTGTATTTCCGGCACTTACGTCACATACATGATATTCGAGCAGTGTCGATATGCGCGGAAGGGCCGCGGAAATCGGTCCTTTCAGTAGGTGGTTAGGTTTTATATGTCCTTAATCAGTATTCACCTGGTTTTCAGAATCTTTCAAGGGCCACTTTGGGCCTGTGCACTGCGTGAGCTTCTCTCCCGATGGAGAACTCTATGCCAGCGGATCCGAAGACGGCACCCTGCGTCTGTGGCAGACGACCGTCGGGAAAACGTACGGCCTTTGGAAGTGCGTCGAAGCTGCCGCCGTGGAAACTCCGTTGCCGGTTCTGAAGCAAGAAATCGCTGCCTAATTCGGCTGGGAATAGGTTGATGTTGTTAACGAGAGATGTGACAATAATGCTGAGATGACAAAGTTCTGGTACCTACTGTGCTGCAGGGGCAAGATGTCGAGTTGTAAAATTGTTGATGTGCACTGCTGAATATTTACGTGGTCCTGCTGACGACGACTAAATGAAAATTGTACTTGTGATTATAAAAACAGTTTTATTGTAATAATTTATACTTATGCAAGAGCATACCTCTGAAGTGTATTTTACAGTTATTTGCATAGCAACCCAACAAGAAGCATTGGTAGAAGCAAGTAAACCGTCTGGTTTAATCCTGTCCTGTTATTTTATAATTTTCTAAACTAAGTTATTTATGTATCAACCTTTAGTGGTCTGCTGGGGATTAAATGACGCGAATTGACAGAATATTTACCAGGTGCCAAAGTACTTGCACTTTTAGATAATCCTCTCCCTGCATTCCAGACCGGACATCCAGTTGTCTTACCCGATAACTTTCCGCAGGTGTCAGGAAAGGTTAGTTTGTTCAAATATGGCAGCTTCGGCGATGCTGAGAAAGACTTTTGAAAGTACTTTAATTACGTACAGGCGAACCGCGGCTCACTTAAATGGTTTCCAGTGCATGAACAACTCTTTACTGAAGACCTCGCCGACATTATTCAAACCAAATATTACCAGTGCATCACACCTTCGAACAAACGTCAAACCATCTTGGAACATAACCCCACAAAGACCAGCACAAGAAATTGTTGAAGATCCCTTCGTAGAGCAAAAAGCAGTAACTGAACAAATCATATCCAATGTCAATGAACAGCTTCGACAAGGAAAAGAGGGTAGGCTTTTTGCCGTTGTTCAAGTTTGCGGAAAACAATTCAAAATCACCAGTGGAGACATTATCATCGTTGAAGGTTACTGGCCCCCAGAAATTGGCGACCAACTAAAACTTGAAAAGGTATTAGTTGCAGGATCAACTGATTTCACCCTAATTGGAAGACCAATATTATCCAGAGATTTGGTATCTGTTGAAGCAACCGTGGTCGAGAAAACGTTGTCACATCTGAAGACGCACTTCAGGAAGAAACGCAGGAAACAGTACATGAGAATCAACTTCACACGGTCACCTCTCACAACTCTGAGGATTAACTGCATCAAGATGAAAGGAGAAGTTAACGAGCAACGGGATGTGGAAGGTGTCGATGGCAGAATATTTTGAATCTTATATGTTCACCTGCATACGATCAAGTTGTAGACTGTAGAACACATTAATCATTGTCAAAACTGTATTCTAGTATACTTTCCAGTGTCTTGAATAAATCTGATTATAATGTGAATAAAACCACTTTTCATAATTAAAATACATTTTAATTCTCAGTTACTTTTCAATAAATGGTTACACCAAACATTTCAAACAGTAGCCAGGTATTGTCCCCTCAGAGGATTCACACTTGAGCCCTCCATCCCTTCATTCATTCTTAAATTCCAAGTTTAAAAAATTCACAGATCATAAATGCTTAAAGTTGTGTGGGATCTATACTTACCTTTCATATATAAAGTTAGTCTTGTTCGGGGAACTACACGATTGGAGCGAGATTCGCCGCCTTGTAATACTCGTTAACGTAGTGCACGTGAGGAAACGTTCGGAGTTGGGGCAAGATGTTGGGTGACGTCTGGCAGAGATTCGTCAGGCTCTGGGCTAAGTAGACGCGAACATCTGCAATGGCTGCAACAAGAGACCACAAAACATTTTACACACACACTTAAGTTTACAGAAAAGATTAACCCAGTTAGATTTATTCTGCCAGTCAGCTTGGTACTAAATGGACTCGAAACTCACTAGTACCATAGAATTTGAAGGCTATAGAAGCTCAGCGCTCATGTAAGGTGGGCCACTTGGAATGTGCTGTAGTTGAGCCGAAAACGATCTATATCTAGTGCAGCGCTAGAAGTAGCGCTTAACTAGATAGATGGGGGCTACTACTAGCGCTGCACTAGATATAGATCGTTTTCGGCTCAACTACAGCACATTCCAAGTGACCCACCTTCCATAAGCGCTGAGCTTCTATAGCCTTCAAATTCTATGTTAGTATATGTGTCAGATTCGTAGGTCAGCAGCCAACTGGTAATATTTTACAATGTTATAGTATAATATATGCCCAATGCCCCAAGGTGCTGACATTGAACCCAAGACATTGTACTGTACACATGTCTTGTCTTGTGTACCAATTGCAATGAACCGTTCAGCACGTAATCTCGACAAATTTTTCAATGGGGAAAACAAAATCCTACATCTTTGTAAATTTTTTACCACTGATATCAAAGATAAGTGCAAAGCATGGGTATTTTAATTTTAAACCAAATTCTGTCCAGTTACCTTGGATAGGATCGTGGGGTTTCTCCTTGGCAAACTGCAGCGGTGAGTATTCAGCTCTATAGGAAACGTTGTCTTCGATTTCGACAAAGACGTCTTCGGGTGTTGTCGACTCTTCAGTCTTTAACTCTATCAGACGCACCATCGTCTCCAGCAAACCCAGCCTAAGACAGTCAATACACACACATTTAACTATGATGTTAAACACCTCTTAATTGAATTTAGCAAGCTACCCTCAATTATAAAGACTAATATAATATAAGACACTTCAAAAATGACCTAAAATCTTACCTGTTAACAAAATATGTTTTCTACAGTATTAGCAAGTTCTTTGATATATGAGGAGGTCTTGTTGTATGATTGTTTAAATATAATTTGACCTGATTCACACATTAAACTGGATGTATACTCAAATCACAAAAACAAAATAAGAAATAAATAAAAATGTACCTACTAATTTTTGGTAAAATAATGGAAACTTGCCAGAGGTCAGCATAAGGCTGGTTCACCAGCTCGGGAGCCTCGCAGAGAAGTTTTGTGATGCCGACGATTGCAATCTTTTTTTCCACAGGCAGCGAAATCTTCTGAATGTTTGGGACAATCAGTCTCTCTACCACCATGCCAAACATGCTGAAAATCAGAGGCGTAGTTCGTGTTAGGTTAGTATTCGCAACATTTGATCTGGCACAAACTCGGGGAGAGAAAATAGAAATCATAGCCACCTGCCACCTGGGTTAAATTTTTAGCCTTACTGATAGCAGGATAGGGGTAGGGTAGGGGATAGCAGGGGTAGGGGTTTTCAGGGACGCATCGTAAGGGAGGTCTGCTGGGCAGCTGCCCTCCCTAGCAAGACTGAATAAAATTATTATAGTATAGTAAAGGTAAATAATTAAAACATTCACTAATTTACTCATTATTATTGTTTTTAACATTAATGAGCAATATATGGCCATGGGTGCAACTGTTAAAATTCGCTGACGTCTGTGAAAAGTTATCACGCAATTTGCGTCGCGCTGATGCCACGAGCTGCCGTATGCAACGAAACGTTTGAGTAGCCGAGAGCAAGAGAGACAGAGTGATACTCATGCAAACCACAGCAATTGGCTTTCATGAGTCAGTGTGACTGCGACGGAGGCTGCCACAACATAGAGAATTTTGGAGAACATCGAGCGATCGCTGCAAAACTGTTCGTTCACGAGTCTCATCCTAAACCAAAAGCTGCAAATAACAGCGGATGGTGTCAAAAAATTTAATGTTGTTACGAGTGTTAGGGGGAGGGGGGTACTTGAAATTCAACCGTTGCTCTTCCAAGGAAAACACTAACGAGTTGCTAATGTGTATTTTGCAATTCTTGCCATTCCTGCCCAGATAAGAAGTAAATTGCACCAAAAAGTAATCTTGGTAGCCTGTTTTGCTGTAAGTGTCTTTTTGGAATGGTGATGCCGATACTGATGCATGTTAGCGAAGAAATTTATTTGCCTTAACTTACTTGGGCTGTAAACTGTCGATCATCTTGATGATGGCCGATGCTTCGTACTTGATCGCGTACAGGGCAATGAAGACGGTGAGTCCCAGCTCAAATCGTGCCGTTTTCGAAGTCGTCATGCGTTGAAACAGCAGCACAAACACTTGCTTCATCAGCGGAGCCAGAACGTCACTGAGAAAGCAAGGTCATTTGAATACGTAATTTTGATGACATTCAAGCTGCAATTTTATTTCCTGTGCAATTGTTGATATAACTTCATTGCGATTGCTGGTCACTTACGGTTCCATGTGTTCAATGATGCAGTTGAGCAGTGAGAATCCAACCGTGTCGTACGACTTTGAAGCAACCAGCTTCTGCCAAACACCCAGCAAGCCAGTCTGAAACAATGGTTGAGCCAGTGAAGCAACTTGAGCCAAAAAAATTGAGCCAGTGAAGCAACTCCGTGCTACGGTCAATTTCCCATTTATTCTGAAGTGGATTGAACGCTGTATGTCGCTTGAAAGAAATGGACGGGTGAAATCTTTTGAGTTGCAAAGGGTGTCAATTTGTTGCCAAAAGTATGAAGATTCCAAAACTATACAGCCTAGCCCTTGAGAGAAGATGCCATAGCAGGGACTGCCCCCTCACGAACTATCAACTCATCAATTTTAATTTTAGTGGCGGGAAAACAAAACACTAATTCGGTTACAAATAAAAAAAATTTTAACATGAAGCTATTTCATAATTATTAGTAAAAATACCAACAAATAAATAGTTGAGAGATAAAAACACAAGCTTTGGTAATATTAGAAGGTATAAACACGATCACAGGATTTCAGTTTTGTCAAATTGGCAGTTACATAAGCTACAGTGACTACTAGCGCTCCTGGCGGAATGGTATCTTCTTAAATAAAACGAAGTAAAGGTCCTGTAGTCGTGATCCGACGCAAGGTGCGACCGGTAAAGTACATCCAATACGAGGTGAACGAAAGAGGCCCGAGTGCACCGCTCAACGACTAGACTTGAAACCGGCGACCCACCACTTTCTGCGTGGCCGCGATCTGCTTGGCGCCGTTGGCGACGAACGCCTGCAGCAGCCGAGTCAGCGGGCTGACGTTGGCGGGCCTGTCCCAGAGCACGGGCGCCAGCAGGCACGGGAACAGCATCATGTACGGCTCGGGCACGGAGCCCTCCGTGTGCTGCTCCAGAAGGAGCGCCAGCAGCTGGAAGACGTACGGGATGAACTCTGCAACAAAGGCAAGGCGACGTTAGGCTTGGGGGCTTGGGGGGGGGGGGGGGGGGCAACCTGTGTATTTCAGGTGCAGAAGATGCTGAAGTCTTCACAGAAGTAAAGAAATTACAATACAATACAAAATGGGCCAAAATTATTCTTAGGTCTAGTATCTTAATAACTATTCTTAGAATTATTTCAGTTTTAGAACTCCACAGTGAAAGAGTAATAAATTTCCGATTTTTCTGTAAATTTGTGCATTTTGTTTTGTTCCGTTTCCCACCATAGGAAATGTGTTTAAAACTTACTGTCTTGTCAACCTCTTTATTCTATAATGTACCTACCTACTCCATAAGGAGTATAAGTATAAAGTATAAAGTATCCTACTTTGTATAATCGTGAGAATGCGTCACATAAACCACAGTATGACTGGAATTTGGTTGGAATAGGAAGGAAATAGATATTGGGGAAGGAACTTTAAAATACGGGAATGCCAAGTCAAGGGTAGCCAGTTGCTTGAACTTAGTCTGAGGCCTCAGTAATGCAAAGAAAGTATCTTGGTATTTCTCTACCAAATAGCTTACCGACGACATCCTGTTGCAAAATGTCCTGGAAGAGAGGGAACAACGCCTGTTCCATCTGCGACAGGACTGCTGGGTTGGAGTTGCAAACAATCCTACGAAAAAAGATTTAATCTTGGTTGAAAAGGGTGCACCGTTCCCTACAGTGTAATCTTGAAACACGCACTCGACTCGATTTATACAAATTGTATCAATTTCAACGAACTGATTCCAGAAATTTCACCACAGTGCAACTTCAGCGGTAAGATTTTCAGCCATTAAATTTTTAACTCGATTCTATTCTTTCCTAGCCTTAGCTGAAGTTTTCAAAAACTATTTGAAACTACAATTCATGAGAAATAAACTCATACAGTCTGGCCTATGAGAGAGCATACCACTGCAAGGGCTGCCCCCTTTTGTGCTACCAGCGCATAAAACTGAATTTCAGTGGCTGGAAAACAAAATACTAATTTGGTTACAAACAAAAAATTACAACATGAACCTATTTCATAATTATGATAAAAAAATATAAACAAATAAATAGATGAAAAATAAAATACAAGATTTTGTAATATTAGAAGGTATTAAATATGGCAGAGTAAAGATGACGATAGGATTTTCGTAGGTTCAAGTTGGCCCTCATGCAAGCTACTGTGATACCAGCTCTCAAAGCAGAAAAGTATCTTCTTAAATAAAATCAACAATAATGGCCAGTATTACAATATTTTTCAACTCTGGGTTAAGCGTCTAGCCCTCAGAAACAGATTAATTCCACGGCATCCTATTGGCGGTTGCCATGGCAAATAACTTAACTCCTACTTTAACTCTGGGTTGAGGCACTTGTAAAACCGGCCCTAAAGGCTTCAAAACAATACGAAAGCAAAACAGTTCAATACCAAGATTGAAGACCTTCTAAGCAACTACCAGCTCACGAGAGAACAGCCTTACTTGATCGCGAGCCCGAACGTTTCGAACAGGTAGTGGTTGAAGTGCGGCTTGCTGGGGTTCTTGGCCGCCGCCGCGACCAGCTGCGTCAGCTTGGGCATGAGCTCGGCGAGGAACGGCATGACGTGCTCCTGCAGCGTGCAGAACGACCGCATGACGGCCTTCATCACGTACTCGTTCTCCTGGGCGCCGGGCAGGGTGAGCGCGTGGAACAGCGCCGTCAGCAGGTCATGCGCGAGCGGGGCGAGGTCGCTGCCTCGCACCCTAGGACACGACGAGAACGTTAGGGGAGGCGCACATCGTTGTTGCACTGGTAGAAGGGCCACCCAGATTATCCACGCCTATACTGACAGCAGCAAAGCAAAGTCCTCCGCCCCCCACCCCCGCAACAATAGTTCTGCGATAAAAGTAATAACACAGGCATATGGTTACCCAGACATTCTATTCTACCTTGCCTAGCTATGGCTACGGCAAAAAATTTGATGCTTGTAGTTTGGCCGGCAATCGCTGGGGTGCGTTGGCTACCTGTTTAACGTCATCTACCAGGCCATGGCACAAGTTCAATTATAATCAAGGGACCCAATGTTCCACATGTGGTTACAGTTACCTTGGTTAGAGGTGAAATAAAAAACAGTGCCTCCATCGCTTGACTGCCGGCGAAACTATTAGTGCGGGCTTTCCGCATCGCTGTTTTAGTATGGGAGTGGCATATCTGGGTAACCCTTCTATCTGTGGTAATACTAATAGATTATTTAGCAACTTCTAAAACTCAATTAACTCATATAGAATTACCAATTATGTATTTCAGCTTTTAAGTAGCCATACTAGTTGAGTTGATCTGACCAAAGATGACAGCTGGTAAGGCCTGTACTTTATAGTTGCACCAAATACATGGAGCGCTGAGCTAGTTGCATATCCCGGCTGGCAATGATCGAAGGTTTCGGGCTCTTAAGGGTAGAAAGCTTAATGTGTACTGTCCATAACAAGCCGTGACCTGCCCCCCAATATGGAGGACACAGTCCCGAGAAAACCCGTACCTTTTTTCCATTACTGAGAAGCCGAGCGCCAAACACCAGTGGTAGGACAATCAACGAAATGATTTCAACCGCGATTTCTTTCGGACCGAAACGTGGCACTCACTTGAGCGAGTTGTCGGCGGCACGCATGGCCAGTATCTTCTCGACGGCGCACGCGCTGTACGTGTGCACGACGCTGACGCTGGAGCCGAGATGGCGCACGAGCTGCGGCAGCGCGCCGAACATCATCTCGATCGGCAGGATCGAGCGGAAGATCATCACGTACTTGATCGCGTCTGCCTTCATCACCGGGCCGGCGTTCACTGTTCCAGAGAACGGAAGCACAGGTGCAAAATTACCGGTAATTTAAAAATTGATAATAATAGAATCCCAAAATATTGTAAAATTGATAGTACTTGTTGCAATATTTGCAAGATATCAATAGCTCCATAGAAAGCATTTTTTTGAACCTATACATATGTAGAGGACTCACAGGCATACAGTACAAGTATTACCAGCGCAGTTCACAAGTTGATATGCGATGCGGGCCTATCAAATCACTCCAGACTCCAGAGCGTCCACAAAAGAATGTCCCCATGATAATAAAATACCATATATATAGGTAACTACGCAATTCTAGAATGTACAAAGAAATGATAGGTACCTACAACAATTGCATAATGCACGGGTGCCTAATCAAAAACCATCCAGATGCCATCTTTTTACTCATTAAAATTGAATTAAACATTTCAACACGTTGGTATAGATTGTTTGGTGGCATACCGTCCGGCTTGGCCAGCTCTGGCAGCACGTGCGCGGTTGCAAACTCGACGAGGTTGACGAGGTCGGACGTCTTGGTGATGCCGTGCTTCTCCGTCTGGCCCTTGATGGTGGACGACATCACCAGGTAGAGGGCCGCGTCTTTGCACCGCCAGTTCTCCGTCGGGTTCTCCGCGTACTTGGCCAGCATCGCCTGTCGGTCGCAAGTCACGGTACAGCCGCCAGCGCTATGCACTCTCGTCTCACGGGGGTGCGGTTTTAAGTTTCTTAGTCGTTCGATGTTTTTCGTAGCAAACTTGGGACCGAATCGTGGAAAGTTATACTCGTGGAAATATCTTCCGCACTTGGCTATCTCAAAGTAATTGCCTCTACTGATATGATGCAAAGTTGCACAACTCTTAACTATATTAAAAAATTTGATTCAGCAAATGATCAAACTTCCATTTATTTATTTATGTTTTATTTACTGGCCCTAAAAATATTCCTCAGCCATTTCATTAGCATTACAAACCATTATTGTGATCCCAATTGGGCAGATAGCATTCTTAAATGTTTGTTAGCTGGCATGACAACAAGTATAGCAAGTCATTTGCTATGGAAATCAATGCCACATACCAACAAGCCGATCCCATTCATTGAAACTAAAATCCACAAAAGGACAAAATTGTGCTTCCACAGAAAGCAAGGCAAGATATTTATTTTCTGAATCAAAAAATCTGTCGCAAAAGTACCGAAAGACAATGAGCAAACTACAAGAAAGCCAAATGACTAGTTACAGTGACAAAGACAGAACAGCTGATGATGATTATGAGGACTGATATTGATGATAATTACCAGCAGCATGCTTGCTGAGCGCCGAAACTGACCTGAATGTACTGTCCGAAGATCTCCATCATGCGGTGCGCAAACAGATCGGAGAGCGTGCGCACGAGATCGCAGGCGGCTCTCCGTCGCGTGCCGACGTCGGAGCCCTCGATGTCTCGTCGGATGTATTCCTCGGGGTTGTCCTCGAAAAGCTCCTCGTCGACAGCTGAAAACACATCTAGTTAGCGACAAAGCCAGCCCTTTGAAATTGTGATGGTGAGAGATTAACAGTGATGGCAATGATTTCGATGTCGATGGAAACTGGAGGAAATCCAGAGCCAGCAGGTCAACAATTCGCGTCAATTATCGCCAAAGACCGCCAGCGCATCCCCTGAAAGGCGTTTGAACTCTTACAGTAAGCACTGGGCATGAATGTATAACGGCAGGGGCCACCCTCTCAAAACTTGCCTCTGCGGAGCATCTCTTAACTTTGTTGAACCTATCACGGACCAGGCCGGCCACGAGATCAACTTCGATATAGTCTTTGGCGGCTGTCGAGCACTTCTCTACCCGGTGTATATGAGAGGCAGTCGAGATCGAGGGGCGACCGTTCAAAATGAAAAAGAGAGACGATAGCATTATCTGCCGCAAGCACTGAAGCCAGTCACTAACAAGATCCTAGAGACACCGGCAGAACTCATCGAGCGACCGGCCGCCGTCCCGGACTCGACGCCAGCAGCCCGTAACGCCAGCGACAACATGCTGGACGCCCAGGCTCGCAACACGCGCGCCACCGTTGCGAGAGCCAATGGGAGGGCAGCTGGCGCCAACCAACCACAATGCTCCACGGCCAGGCGGTGAGATCAGAGAGCCAGGCGGCCGATGCATCTGTCTCACTCTGAAGATGGCAGAGCTTGCTCCGCCGAAACGTCTGATCAACAGGTCCTTTTCAGGACAGGAATCTAATCCCAAAAGAGCTCGAACCGAAAACCACAACTACCATCATACCGCGGCTCACAAAACCTACAAACTACCAAACTTTCCACTGGTCCTGAGATGTTTGTGCAAAATGTAATTGAATGAAATTTCTACTCACCGCGGAACTCAAGGTTCGGAATGACGACCTTCTCGCAGATGCTGCTCAGCACGGCGGGGTCCTCGAATAGATGTTTACACTGCGGCCGGTCGGCCACCTTCGCCAGGAACTGAAGCGCATTGCTCACCAGCTGCGATACAATCGGCACACCGTTAGTTATCAAACGAAATTGAGAGCCGCCACCACAATTTCAGAACCTCCAGATTAAAATTTTAGTTTAACGCCTTTTATCAACTAAAGAGGAAGACGTAACAGTAAGCATACCTAGGGACAAGTAAAGAAAATTTTTTAAAGGAATGCAAAAATTTTAAAATTTACATTAAATATCCACAAAATGACCGAACTGTTTGAGAGAAATAAACGAAAATTTTGCACATAAAGAATAGGACTGTGTTGACAGCAAAGCATTTTTCTAAATGTTGGGCCTGATTTCAGTGTTATTCATACTTAAAAAAAAATAAATACAGCAATCAGCATGTTCAGCAGCAATTTGAGCTCTTTTGGGCTCAAAAGCAAGTAGCAACACAGATCTACTAATTGTCTACAACTCTCTTGTGTAGGTACTGTATTATGTGATCTACCGTTGAGTCGGAGAGTGTATAATAACTAGGTACGCTGGCATTGTTAGAAATAAATGAGCTAGCCTTGAGCCTTAAGACCTAGAAACTGCTCAGTAGCCTGGCAAATATGCCACCCTAAGCGCGCTCGGTATCCCTTTACTGGGGCGTTCCAAACAGTTACGAAAATGCGAAACAGAGTAAAAGCATGCAACGAAATGCCAGAATATTCAATAATATGACGCTGTGGGAGGTTTTATAGCTGAGAATATAAATTATAATGGTTGATGTCAAAGTAGGTACGTATTGTTGAAAATAAATACAGATCCATGGAAACAATTATCGTTGTAATATGCACCACTGACACGGCCAAAAATATTTTGCAATAAATGTGCTCTAAATTTTAAAAGAATGATTAAATACATTGTAAGGTACGAGCAATTCTAGGGATCATTTTTATGTACAACAACTTCATCATCACATTATGGATTGTAAAGATTAATTGATAGAAATATCCCTAGAGAATATCCCTAGAGAATGATCCCTGGAGTGGATCTAAAATCACAAGCATTACTAAAATCCGTCTGTTTCTCTCCGCAGCCTCCTCTCGTTTCCGACGAACCCCCTCAAGATCTTGCTCTGGACGCTCAGCGTAGTCCTTGAACTGCTAGCGTCAATACTCGGCGGCTACCTGCTCGCCACACTCTTATCGAGCGTGTTCAACGCCGGCGGGTTCGCGCTCTTGTGCAGACAAATCGTTAATCTTTGGGGTTGGGGCCTCATTTCCTCATTAAGCCTCATTATCGCCCAACTTGAAAACGTCCCACACATATCGCAAGCCGAGATTATGGCGGGGCTAATGGTCGCCTTCGTCTTGATTGACGACGACAACACAAAAGTATCGCTGTGGCCCGCTCCCGATCCTTGGCACTTGATCACCGACTGCGTCTTGATCACGCACTTAAAATATCGTGGCTATTCCGTTTTCGTACCCGTCGCGCTGACGGCTTTGTCGCATTTGGAGCGGGCGGCGGACATGTTCCCGGAAAACAGCTGCGTTGCAGATTTCTCAGAACTTTTCCTTGCGATTGGCATGAAAATGTGGTGGGTTGGCTGCACAACCTCTGAATTTTTTTCTCTAATTGTGATGTGGATAAACAATGGACTTCCTGTTGTGCTTGAAGAACTTTAGACTGTTTTGTTTTGGAATCTGAGAGCATTCAATCCACTAGATTTGTTATACTTGTATACCTACTTTTGGCGTTTATCTCGAATCTGTTTGAACATCCGTCTCTCTATCTTCAAATATTTCTTACAAGTTTCATACAAGACAAGAACGTTTTTTTAAACATAAACCATTTATCTGAGATATTATGCATTCCATAATAAAGATAACCGATTGTATTCACAAATCCAGGGAACAATGACATTACACAAACACTTATCTAAAGAAAAATAAAACGTATCTGTTACATGTAGTTTCAGGTATGTCACTAAAACTTAAATGGTTATAAAAACTGACTAAGTCATTGTGAGATACAAGAAGTTCATGCGTTCTGTTCTGGACATGGTATTTTCTGGACTGGTATTTTACAAAAATATAAATAGGTATAGGAAAACTAAGTAGGTGCCTAGGTATAACTGAATAATAAGTATAGGTTGTGATTAACACAGGTTTTACATAACAAAACTCAGTTTCACTTTAAAGGGGCACACAACCCGTTCTACGACTTTTCGGCTCCAGAAAGACAGTTCCGAGGCGAAAACAATCGTACACGCGGTTATTAGCGCCGCTCAGCGTATACCCGCCCGCTGCGCGTTGAGCGAAAAGAGTGACGTCAGCCTATCTCAGGCAGAGCCATGCTACGCGCGCTACAGCAGGCAGCAGCCTCAGTTTGTCACTTGCACTGGTGAAGTTCGGCTGCTAATTTGACAAAATATGGTATTTTGCTCGGTCTTCGGGTGCAACAGATTCAACGCATCACTGTCATTAATAAAATTTTGAGAAGATCGATGTTCGGTTATACATGTGTGTCCCTCCCTAACTTTACGCACTGACTCGGCTTCAGAGCAACACAAGCTCTCGTGATCAGTGAGCATGGACACACAACGATTACAAGTACACCAACTATTGTTGCCTTTTCTCCCTGACAAAACATTTACAGAAAATCCGGCGCGAACAACTTGTATTAATGTTACATTTTCGATTTCACTGTCAGAATACTCCGGTTCGAATTGATACGGCTGGATTACTTCGTCTGCCATGACTGTACTATACGTACATTTGAACTCATCAGAATCTTTGTTTCGACTAGCAAGCATGGATATTTTATCATGAAGTTGACACAGCAAACCTAATTTTAGCTCGCTCCTTATAATAGCAGTCAAAGCTCAAAACACCCATTGCTAAAACTCTACGTCTCCGAGCAGCAAACGGAGCTAGCTGGCGCGCCGGCAGCCGCACGCTGGCTAGCCAGCACAGTAGTAATATAGTGACGCAGCGCGCAAAACGAAAATTTCAAAATTCGGTGCTTGCGATTTTTTTTCCAAGTTGCAACGTTCACGAATCCATCACACGAATCCATCCCAACACGTGCTAAATGGTCTAAAAACACATCCAAACTTATTTTTTCCATCTTTAAGAGGGAGCTTAAATTTGCATCTTACACGAGGACCCACTGCTGTCGCAATTCGGGAGATTTACTTCTTCAAGGGCGATCGTCGAGCCATCACCAGGTTGAAGAAGTTACTAAAGTGATACTTAACATTGGGAAATCAGTGAAACTTTTATTTGGCATTCAAAACCTTGTTTGAAATAGTCTTGCGGGTCTTACATCGTCGTTCTTGGGCTGCTGTCCGGTGGTCATTAGCAGGTTCCAGATGGCGGTGACAAACTGCGGCAGGTACGGCTCGAACTCCTCCATGTACTTGCTGACATACAGCGCAACGTTGTCGCACACCTGGGACTTGAGCTCCTCCACGACGCCGGCCTCTTCGTCATCCTGGAGAAAGACGAGGATTTAGTAATGTCATATTTCTAAGACTCGTATCTGCTTGTCCTATCTTTGGCACTAAATCAACTGGGTTTTGAAGGCTAAATAAAATTGCCCGACAAGTTGCAACATACACTATTTAATTCCTCAAGGGTGATAGCTTGACTTGATAGCTTTACCTTTACCTATAGCTTGTCAAGCAATCACTAGCAACCTTTAAGAAGTGAATAGTATATGTAACGAAACGTCGGGAAACCAGTTGAAATGCTTTGTTAAGCATTCAAAACCAAGTTTGAAGTATTTTTTTTAGAATTTAGCGGTTTTCCACAAATCAGATAGGTTGATTTAATGATGAAACATGAACTAATTAATAATTATGGAAATAATGCACTTTTTCAATAGGATTCCTTCATAAAATTGAATGCCATATAGAAGGTAGGTACTTACGTCAGTTTGAAGACACTTGACATCAGCACTGAGGAGGGCTAGAAAGTGGGTCATCCATAGTTCGATGTTGTCTTCATAATACTCAGGCAAATCCTACGAAAAAATTTTCCAAACTAAGTAACGGGTACGAAATGAGGAACCGAACAAATATATCAAGTGTGCAAGTGCTGCCAACGGATGTCAATTATATTATTTTAATACTTAGTTACCTACCTGGAAGTTAAGTGAGTAGAATATTTTGCTGATCAAGCACAACGAGCTGTAGACAACTTTCAGAGCTTCTGGATTATTGGCGTGAGCAGTAGCCAAAAGCATGGTTGTTTTGAACAAATCCGTCAGAGGAGCAGCAAAGTTTGTGAGTACAAACTTAATCTCCGACCAGAGTGTGTTCGAACTGAACTCGTGACGGTACCGCCTGAACAGTGAATTTGCCGTTCGAAGTACTCCATTTATTACGTAAAAGTCGCCACAGCTCATCTTCTGTACGAGAGTGGTGATGAGATCAGGCCACTTGTCAGGGAAGTCACACCGGCCCATGATAGACACTGCTTCACTGAGCTGTCGCTGAATGGCTTCCGGCGATCTTAACATAAGGTCGACAATCTGCTTTTTAATTTCTTCCCGGTCTGATAATGGAATTTTAACGTCTTCATCTTCATTCTAAATGTAGGTAAACAATGGTCAATTATAAATTTTATCACATAATACTAAGCTACTCTGCAGACAGAGCACACCTACAAAGATTGTACATTCCTATGTTAATAATAACAATGGCTGGGTGCCATCCTAGCGATTTTGTAACTTGTGACCGGGAACGGCAAAATCAGAGTTACGAAATCGCAGTGCTGATGTGTAAACTGGCCGTGCCCCTGATCTGGAACTATTTCAGACTTTGCCCTTGCCTTCAAACTAACGATTTTCAATTTGTTTGCATGATTTGTTATGTTGGTTGTATTCCGTTATTCGTTCAGAGCACACAGAATGCTGATTGGTTGATTGTTATGTAAGTCACGTACGTCACTGAAAACTCGGACGGTTTTGGTTTCGTTCTCTATTGAAACGCGCGAAACGTGAATAACGGACCGAGAGGGCCGTGCTTTCTGAGCGAATGCCACTATTACGGAATGGATTTTGACAGTTAGCTAGCAATAAGTGTGTTCTGAGCAAATAACAGAATACACCCATTGTATCTAGTTAACTTTCTCTGGCAATCGTAGCTTAACCGTCTTCTCTCATTTAAATTTGTCAATATCAAATGCCAATGAACTCCAGGTACCATGCACCTGTTTCCCAGAACATATTTTTTATGCAGTCTTTGATTGCTCTACCCAAAGATACTAATATACTACTATAAGATACTGCTATGAGCTATGACAGGCCACAAGTTATCAGTGTAGCTGAGCTAAATCTGTGAGCACACCGTTACCGACACACTTACCGATGGCCAGATTCGCTTAACACAGTTTTTAAATGCAATGCTTCCAGCGATCCGAATTGTAGTATCCATTTCTTGTTTGTCTATAAGATGGAATAGGAGTACAGTATAATTCTGGTTAGCCTCGACAGACGCAAGGAACTTTTCTGCAGGCCTTCTGATGTCAACGTCAGGACTGAGTGTACTGCTAAGATATTGTGAGAGAGTTCTCACGTTGTCGTCAGTCAACTCCATCGCTTCTGTTTGTTTTCTTTGCTGTGAACCCAAAATATGGCATCAAAAATAATGTCAGGTCACTACAAAGAGAAAATGACATGTGCCAAAACTAAGATTCTAGTGTTTAGCTGTCACAGTTCGTTACAAATATCGCCGTGCTTACCTAAAGCAAATGATTAAGAATACACTTGTTAATATGAGAATATGATCTTTTAAAAGTATTGCAAATTCGCCGCACGAAAAGCAAGTGAAATACCGATGCACATAACCTGCACCTCACAATCGTACTGACCGTTTACGCGCCGGCAACAGAACTTGTGAAAAAATGGCGGCTTTCAGCACCGGCAAAACGCGCGAGCAGTAAAAAATTTCAAATCTGTCAAATTTGTTCTTACTGCAAAACCTAGCGAAAGTATAAAATTGGAAATTTGGTTGAAGCAACTCATTAACTTTCTATTTAATTACATTATTTATTTGTTCAAATTTTAAAAATCAGGAACTAACGTTATTAACAAAGCTATTTTCAATTTACGATAGATCGAGTTTCCGCTTTTCCACGCTTTCGAGCCCGTGGGCTGGGCCTGTCCGAGCTCGTCGGAGCCCGAATCGCTCTGAGAGGCAGAGTACAAAACGGATGTGCAATTCAAACTGCACTTTGAAATCCGAAATGCTCAGCCCACAAGGGCTACAGGGCTACAAGGCCCTGTAGTGCTAATACGAGTGGTAACAAAATACAACATTGTGGGTAAGGATGACCATTCATCACAAATCATGTAATTAATTTAATATGTTATGGCTTAAGGTACACTCTAAAATAATCAATCAATCTATGTTTTGATTGCTATTTGCTAATCATTCGATGACACGAGGTGTGAATTTCAACCAGAAGCCACCCTCAACAGACATGTTGAATCTTTTCTTAGTAAGTTTCAGTGGCGTTTTGGTCTTGCCCGTCAGCGAGATGTCGAAACGAGACAGCAGAGAGACAACCGCAATCTTAACTTCCATTAATGCGAACCGCATTCCTGTAAAAAATCAATGCCAAAGTTTCATGTAGATATACCGTAAAGTCCAAAGCTCACAGCAAAGGCAGGGAACGGGACTGTGATTGACGAAACGCCAAAACAAACAACATATTAAGGTATTCAATCTGCTGGTATATTCTGAAACTTCATGAAAATTCCACCACAATTTCTCAGTGTTTCTGAAATTGGACTAATATTATCTTCTCTGGTTCTTCCCCAGCATCAATGACTTCTAAACAGACAAACAGCAAATCTAAAACAACAAGGCTAGCCCGTCAAATGCCTCATCTGTTAGATCTTGGTAAAAATAAATCAGTCCATTTGTCAGCGTACCGATACAATTGCGAGGTCCGGTCCCAAACGGCATGTACGTGAACGGCTGAATGAGATCCTTGTTCTCGTCACTGAACCGTTCGGGGTCGAAATCGTTGGGCTGATCGAAGTACTGCGGGTCTCGATGCAAGCCGAACAAGGGGATCCAAACTGCATCACCTTTGCGCACACAATACGCAGGGGTGGATGACGTTGCGGGGAACTCGTAGTCTTTCACGCACTCTCGGTTGGTGGCTACACCTGGCGGCCACAGGCTGGAACAACGGTGTTTGAAAGTTGATGCACACAGGGCACGGCAATGAAGTAGGTACCGACAACTTTTTTTGAAACAAAAATGTGTAATTGAATGTACCTGTAACTCAATTCAGTTACAGGTACATTCAGTTTCAATGAAATAAGGTAGATACCTACAAAAGAGACGAAAGATGTATTACTCAGGTTGGAAGCAACATTCATTTCTCGTGGAATGGACCTGTTTTTGTTCTGCAATCTGCATCGCTAGATGCAACCCTCAGGAGTGGGGATGTGAGCTCTTGTTTTACATTAAAATTCAGCATTCAACATCAATAGAAAATCCTGCTTCCTGAAATGACTTTTAATGAGTACCTAACCCCAATTAAAAACAAAATAATGCATTTTTAGAGAAAATACCAGATTTATTTGTCCTTTTTTTCTAATTTTCCCAAACTACAGATGGTAGGAGGGGTTTGTGCCAAGCCATTGGCAGCTGCTAATACCTACACTTATTTGTTTCATAGACATTGCTCCATCTGATAGACCTGTATGGAATACTGGCCGGATCACGGTGCAGAGTTTCTCATATCAATTTCGTGCCAATTCATATAATACTTATTCCTGTCCCAAAATCTTCAATCTCTCGAGACTAGGACTAGGCAAGCTATATACGACTCAGGAATATACAATGTATTGAAATTAATTCATTACAATATTTCCTTTGCCGGGGGTTGTACCAGTTCTTTAATTAACATATTAAAATATGTCAATTACCATCCCTCGGATGGGCTGAAGTTCCACTGGAGAAGCATTCCACAGTCAAATTGCTCTTTTTGCTCATATATACTACAAATATCTTTTTCGAAGTGATTAAGTTAGCTCACCGCAATGCTTCGTTGACACACATGTCCAGGTACTTCATGAGTGTGATGTTTTCGTATGAGATTGCTCCGCCACTCTCCTTCATCGCAGCATCCACCTCGGCTTGCAGCTTGCGTTGCACGTTCGGGTTCTCTGCCAAAAGGTGGCTCAGGAAACAGAGACTGGTGGAAGCAGATTCAAAACCCGCCATGAAGAAGACAAGTGCCTGCGCAGTTACAGTCTCGTCATCCAGATCTGCAAAGGACGAGATAATGACGGGAAATTTGTAATTTTAACTGTTTTAGCATAAAAGTCCGTACGCATGGTTTGTAGATAACATAGATTGGCTAAATGTGATTATTTTCCTTTGATTGGTTGATCGTGATAGTGTATACCTAAGATGATGGCTAGTTCTTTCAAAACGCCTCATGTTGCGGCAAATTCCAAAGCAGGCAGAGCAAATTGAAAACGAATATGGGTTTCATGTCGTAAAACAATTGAATTACAGTGATCAGTGCTTTTGTGACGTCAGAAATGTATGGCTTTTTCGAAAGTTAACAGATTTACTCGAACCAAAATTGCTGTCTTTGAGACAATTTTACCTTTTATCAAAATTATTGTAACTGCAATTTTTACTGTCATTTTTGTGAACTGTGATTGTTGCCGTGATCAATATCCAAACAAACTACCTACGTAGTTCTCCAAATCTTTAGCTATTCCTAAAAACTATAGTTTAAATTGATGATAAAATTTAGAATGAAAATAATTCTCATACATAAACAATTCATGGACTTTCAGAATTTTACCCAAAATTTTAAAGAATTAATGATGTCGAAGGTGAAAGCAGTCCAGCCACACTGGGATATCATGGTCATCCAAGCCATTCTATCCAGTGTGGAGCAATGAACTCCAGCAATAAATGTGTTAAATTTAGGCCCTTTAAGCTGGTTCGGACAGAGCAGGGGGTCCGGAATTCAATTCCCTGGATGGGTAGGCATTTCTTATTACACACAGTTGACACACAGAGTCACTGACCAATTTCAAGTTTTCGGGCGTTTTTCTCCAAGGGCTTTAGTGCTTCCTTCCGTGCTTCCATCATAAGATGAATCATATCGGGCCGAATGATGTTATTTTTCTCACGCTCGGCGATGGTGTCCGTGATCAACGAACGGAAGAAATCCTTCGACGTTCTGCTCATCACTGACAGACCAAGTAGCTATAAGAAGAATTGAGACAAAAATTTTAAATTCATAAATCAATATATTAATGAAGCCATGTTGAAATGTGGTGCCGCCCAATTTATTTTCCCCTTTCCAAAGTTTCTCTTCAAATCACTCCGAGCCCACAGCCAGTTCCGTACTACTTAGCCGCGTTCAGGTTTGTTAGATATCGTAGCACCCACTAATTGATTCCGATGCTGGTCTCTATACTCTCTGCTTATAAATTCAGTTTAGATTTCAGGTTTTGGAAATATACCTTCATGAATCTCTTGCTGATTCGGTATCCTAAGAAGATAAAGGTTCGGATTCCAGAGAAGTTTATTAGGTCTTTGCCGGTTGTATAGAACTTGTTGTTGGGTTCGCGCAACGAATCCACTTGGATCCCGAAAGCAGACGTAGCGATTACGTCATTGGTGTACCTCGAGAACAGGTCCTTCATTTCCGCTTCGAAAGACCCATCACCCTCTGGGAAAAATACATTTATTTTAAATGCACAAGTCTCAAAAGCGAATCCACCTGCCATTAATTCGTCGGTCGCGGAAAAAGTGGGTAAATAAATGAGCAGCAAGTTATCACATTTTGCAGTTTACATAACATTATAGCATTGATAATTATAACATATAGGTATTGCCTACCTAATTTTAAGACATCCAAATTTCGTTAAAGTCACGAAGTTCAGTAGGGAAAAGTCTAGATTATCGAGCGCCAGTTGAGCTATCACCCTTGAGCAGGTAACTTTTACATATTTAGACTTCATTTAGCATTCAAAACCCTGTTTGAAATAGTTTTCTTTTAACAAGTTCTATTGTTGAGGACCAGCAGACACACGTCTTAAATTTAAAAATGAGCAGGTAACTTTTACATATTTAGACTGCATTTAGCATTCAAAACCCTGTTTGAAATAGTTTTCTTTTAACAAGTTCTATTGTTGAGGACCAGCAGACACACGTCTTAAATTTAAAAATGAAATTAATAGTTTTGCCAGTGAGAAAATTGAATTTGCAAATCAAAATGGAAGACACGAGTTTATCCTGTGACTTATTTTTGCCTTTATAAAGCATGTGCATGGTGCACCAGTATCGGGAATGTTGGGCAAACACTGGACAACGGGTTTTGGAGGGGGGGGGGGGGGGGGGGGGGATATTGTACTAGGTAAGTATTCCTACCTATTTAAGATATTTCAATTCTAAAAAATTTCAAAATTTAAGGATTTTATTATAGAGTAATGCAAATCTGTGACTTTCTGATTAAATCTGAGCCTGGATAATAATCCCAACTAACGCAAGGAGGTTGATAGATGTCCCCTGGACATAATTTATTTGCAACATTTTTATGAAATTTTTACTATTTTTACCACAACCCCACAGCTTACAAAAATAAATCAAGAAAAGTTATAACTAAATCAAAGCAAAGCAAACAAGCAAGCCAAGGAATATATCTCACTTTTGCACTCGTCCTGGATGAAGTCTCCCATTTGCTGACCGCATTCCCGAACCATGTTGAACATGGCCTTCATCTTGCTTGTCGTGAAAGTTGGACTCAACGTAGACCGCATGTCTTTCCACTGCTGGCCTGGAGAAAAAACAACGATATACTCTCTGACCCAGAGCAAATATTTTTTCCGCTGTCAGCAAAAGTTTAGTCACTTTTACATGTCCTTTGTCACAGAAGGGCTAGCGCTGCAGCGTAAAGTGTAATATGATCTCTCATGGGACATTTCAAAGCATTATTTTTATGTGCTTCATCTTACTTGCTTCTATTATCTCTCAATTGAAGGTGCCTCGACCATCGATTGCACCGATACCCGACCTTTTAGGATGGTTTGCTTGTCCCAGCAAGCTGGGGAATAGCTCCTAGGGCCCGACCTGATATCAACAATCGGTAGGACTATGATGGTGTTATACTAGCCCTGGTGCTATTGCCACGTTAAAAACATACAGAAATCAGTAACACCACAGTAGCCCCGCTGTAACGCCACCGCATGGCGATATGAGGTCGAGCCCCTAGGAGCCTGTTCAGTTGAATATCATGCTAAATGCATGAATATTGTGCTGTTTATCACTTTGGTAAAGTCGACTTATTACTTCACATGTGTTATGATAATTGATATAATGATGCAATGAATATGCAGATGCCTTTCTACCTTGCAGCCCAGGGAGATTTCGTCCCATCAAGGGTTCAACGTCCTCCGTCATTGAGTTCACTCGATCGGCGAAGTAGTCAAAGTCTTTCACCGTCACAAGTTTGATCATCTCTGGGTCGCGTATCAGGAGCACAGGATAAGTGAACTCGAAGATTCCGACCAGCGGAAGGCCGTTAAATTGGTTGTACATATCTTTGAGCATGTCTGCCATGGAACTAGTTCTGTAAAAAGCAAAATATACTGTTCAGTTAAGTCATGAGCATAATACTTGCTTCAACAACATGTATGTACTACAAAGTTATGGGCTTCCTCTACTAATATACCTCTGTAGAGGAAACGTTTTTTTAAGATGCCAGACTACCTCGATCGCAGCTGCGAGACAGCGCGAATGCAGAGTCTCATGAGTATGAGCTTTTTTACTAAACCGTAAGAGATAAACTATTGAAGAGAGCAAGGGAGTTGTAGATAAAGAATTAATCTGTATCGGAAACGGACTAGTCGCAAGGCGTCTGTTTAACGGGACGGCATCGCCGGCGCTCATGCCGCAGCAAACTTGCGCTTGCTGTGGCCGAACGCAACCGGAGTCGCTACGCCGATACCCGCAACGGATGTCCGGGGACATCCGTGCGGTTTTTGGGCCTAAAGGGGCCAAAACCCCTTCTAAAATTATTGTATTTTGCTCTTTTTTTGCCCTTTTTCGTGAATCGATAAAGAGATGAAGGAGATTAAAATTGAGAAAAAGGCTCTGTTACCAACACAAATTGATTCTTTTTCTACAACTTCCTCGCTTACTATAATAGTTTAACTCTTACAGTTTAGTAAAAAAGCGCATACTCGTGAGATTCAACATTCGCTCTATCTCGCAGATGCAAGCAGCTGCGACCAATGTAGGTTACACGTCTACCATTTATGGTATCAATTATAATTTGATTATAAAGAGATTCCAATATTTAATACTGGAGAAACAAGTTTTTAAAATTCATCTGAATGTTACATATTTCCATACCCAAGAAACAAAGGCCCGAAGTTCCCGAGGAACGGTATTTTGGCAGTCATGCATGGAAATTTACGGTCTTTGAAGTGTCCATAGTTCTTGGTTCCTGCCCAGTAGAGGTACGCTACGAGAGCGATTAGCGCCAGCAGGCCGTAGTAGAGCCACCACATCGTTGCGTGCTGAGCTGAGGAACTCAAATCATCTCAATATCATACCTTGAATGCAATGTTACCTATACCTACTTCATTGCATTTCATAATTGCTTTGTTTGATTGCCATTGATTTAATGCATTAGCACTATCCTTATTTTTGCACAATATATTAATTAAAAGAAAACTGTTTTAGATATTTATTAGGAGGAAGTTTTGTGGTATATAGTGATTAGTGAGGAAGTGAGGAAAGGTCAAACAATGTCCGATATGGGAGCTATCATAGGTATAGACGTAAATGTATAATATACCTATGATATCACCTTGTCCACTTTTTGGAGGACAAATTCGTGAGCTTGAAAAGCAGGTACCTACCTACTGATAATGAAACTGGTTTGTAAAAACTAGATTTTGCCCCATCAAATTACATTTAATGACATTCCATGCCTCCACATGCTCATCACGTGGGATGGTACCTTTCTGAGGACGGCCGAATTACCACTGGGCCACTTTCAAAGTACATATAGGTAATATTATGCCAAAGCAGATGAAAACTTTGTTTTCTGGTTGTTGTTCTCTGGTTGGAAGCTGAAACCGACTTGATGTATGATCATGGGCTTATATTTGCCCATGGTATGATATTATGTACAGTTCACATCTGTGAGCAGTCTGACCTTGAGGGAATTATTTGGGCACCAACCTCTGTAATCCTGGGTGTGTGGGTGTTTTCTGTACGCCTTGGCCCAGCAGAGTATTCCCTAGCAAAGTATATCTTTGCACTTGAGCAATCACTGGATCCCTATCTTTTAAATGATTTCTCTGCATGTAAAGATAAAAATATACATGTAAAAAATACAGACAGATAAAGAACATGCAGTTTTAAATTTCTTAGGCTTACATGTCTACCATGCAAAAGAAATTTAACTACTATGTTTTCTAGTCTATAAGATCCTATCCTATATGACAACCAATTATATTATATAAGCGCCAGTCTGTAAACCATGTATAAACAAGGTAATTAATGACAATAAACCAAATAAACCAAATAATCATAATTATAATTATAATTATAATTATAATTATAATAATAATAATAATAATAATAATAATAATAATAATAATAATAATACCTTTAGCACTAGTTTTGAACTAGTGCTAAAGATATTATGCTAGATATTTGATGCTTAGATTTTATATTAAAGATATTTGTGCTAAACACAACTCGCCATCCAACAAGGCCTTTGAGAATCTCCACCAAACCATAAAATGGTAGCATTTTATTTACTGAACACCAGCAACATATTCCTGATTTTTCACGGTCACCCATCCATCGCCTTATTCAGCGCAATGTTGCTTATCTTTGAGACGCTCCCGGAAACAATTTTGTTTGTATATTGCTGTGGCTTCCTCTTCCCAAAAGATCGCTACTATCTTCGGCATATTCATTCAACTACAAAATTTGACAGATTCAAGTACCTACTGCCAATTGAATTGGGTTTTCGAGACAAATCCCGAATCGAAAATGCGGTATCTGAACACTTAGTGATAGAGGTTGGCAACCTAGCGTGACATTTACAATGTTCCCCAAGGCCGAAATTTGCTTCCTAAAAATCAAACCAAAGGATTGAGACAAGAACTAGCAACATTTTGTTGTTTCAATTTATTTATTGATTGATTTTAAGCACATAATTAAGATTAAGCAATAAAATGATTTGTCGTTTCCTGAGATAGTTGGACAAATCGACTGCCCAGAGCAAAGATTCAAAAAAAAAATTTTTTTTTTTTTAAATTGGTTTCCTGTGTTTCTGAGTGCAGTTTGTTCGCTATCTATACCGACCAAACAGCTAAACCGATGTTGATGAAATTTGCAGGAAACCTTCGAAATCTCTAAACCTATATCTGAGACGTCTTTACAAAAGGTCGGTATAAGAACTACCAGCATTTTTAACCTAGGTACCGTTTTTGGTTACCAGCAGTGTAATTGTGTTACAAAGTGAAAACATACTACTTTGGTTACAAAGAAAAAAGTAGTTAATTACTTTCTAAAGTACTACTCTCGTAAAAGGGCATGTGTGTGTATTGTCGAAACAATCAAAGTCCGTCGCACACTCTGAAATTGTAAATAAGTCCATTCTTCAATTGCTGATCATTCGTGTGAACGAGGGGTGAATTTCAGCCAAAAGCCACCCTCAACGGACATGTTGAAGCTGTTCTTGGCAAGCTTCAGCGGGCCTTTAGTCTTGCTCGTCAGCGAGATGTCGAAACGAGACAGCAGCGAGATGATCGCAATTTTAACCTCCATTAACGCAAACCGCATACCTGTAAATCAAAACATATTTAGCAATTAAGCGTAGGACTTGGCTTTGAATCTCCTAACATGCAGGCATGTTTGAAAGGTAGGTAGGCTTAGGTCTATAGGCTTAGAGTGTGTAGGTAGGTAGCTTTAAAAAAATCTGTTTAAAATAAAAAGTTATATGCGTCATTTTAGTAAAGTGACCAAGGGGCAAGGATATTGAACTTGAACTTGTAGAAATTTCTAAATGTGTAACGATATTTTCTCTCATTTAAATATTAATTCATTTAAATATCGATTCATATGTTACTATTATATTATATATAAGGATTATATATTTAATCTAGCTATTATAAACATCTCTATCATTCATTTATCAATTAATATATTATCATTGTATTGCACACCTAAGGATATGTATTTAGGTTGGACACTACACCCTATAAGCAGGCCATTTAAAACCTAATGGCTGTTAGCAAGCCTACAGCAAGGCAACCCTTGAATTTAACCCAGGAGCATAGGAACACCTGCATCTCACCCCTAGATTTATAACATTCCTACTTTTTTTTATCATCATATTTTTGGTATAAAAGGGCCAGCAGAGCTCTCCAAAAGTCAGTCTACTACTTGCTTCCAACCCGTATACGGGAGTCACTCGGTCGGGAAGGAGCCAGTATTCTATCCGTATACGGGAGTCACTCGGTCGGAATAGATCTGGCACTCTAGCTACAAAGCTAGAATTTGCATCAATGCGTATACGAGAGTCACTCGGTCGGAATGATTTAATTAGCGCACGTGCGCACGTGTGTTGCCAACTTATACTGTGTTAAATTCATCAAGGAGGAATTGGGTATGTGTACTATTTCTAATATATTTCTCTGATCAATTCAAAAGCATGTCTAAACATATAGCTGGGCCTAAGCAAGTCAACTGCATTCCACTCATGTAAATGAAAAGTAATCATTTTATCCATCAATATGGGCCACACTATGTACCCGGCCCCGATACTGTACTGCCATATCAACAAGTTGTAATAAACTTTGTAAACCACCCCCATATTTCTGACTTATAAATCGGGATTACCCACCCGCGTACTCGCTCCTCCGAAATTTTCCCCACAACTTGTAACAGGGAAAGTCCCGTTATAAATGCAAGTTTTTCCTGCAATCTCTTTATAAAATTCACAAAATTTTATAGGTACATATACATAATAATTTATAAGTTATAACTATGACTTCAAAACTTTCAAAGTCAGTTTTGTTAGGGCCGGTATTAAAAGTGTCTCAACCCAGAGTTATCTGGAATTAAGTTATTTGTCATGGCAACCGCCAAAAGGATGCCGCGGAATTCATCTGTTTCTGAGGGCAAGACGCTTCAGAGTTGAAAAATATTGTAAAATATTGTAGTGTTCCACTGCAACCCCCCAAAAGCTACAACTATAAGTCTCGGAAAAAATTAATGGGCCTGTCAGCGTACCAATACAATTGCGAGGTCCGGTCCCAAACGGCATGTACGTGAACGGCTGAATGCGATCCTTGTTCTCGTCGCTGAAGCGTTCGGGGTCAAAATCGTTGGGCCGATCGAAGTACTGCGGGTCTCGATGCAAGCCGTACACGGGAATCCAGACGCCTTCGCCCTTGCGCACACGATACGCAGGGGTGGATGACGTTGCGGGGAACTCGTAGTCTTTCACGCACTCTCGGTTGGTGGCTACACCTGGTGGCCACAGGCTGGAACAACGATAGCGGTTGAGGAACGAGGTTATGGTGTTTGGTGTTTGGAACTTTATGAATGCAGGGCTCTATCAGTAGACTTATACACACTCTGGTATGGAAAACATTACCGGAGGCAAAAATTGGTAACCAAAATAAATTATGAAATGCATAAGAGTGTAAAATTTTATAAAAAACACATAAGGCAAAATGTTTAGATTCATCTTGTACGTGATGCGTAATTTTGCACAGCGCTTGTCTGGTTCAGTTCACAACAAAAGTTCACAACAATTCCGGAGTCATTCGTCGCTCAAGACAAAGCCAGATGATGTAAAAAAGAAATAATAGGTGGAATGCAATTTTTTACATTTGAGCAAGTGGACTGTTTGAGGATAAAATACTGAGATTGTTAAACAACCGAAGAAACTCATTAGAGCTAACGCTAGAATCCGCCAAAACATTTAATGGGGCATAAAATCTCAATAAACCAAGCTAACTTACCGCAGGCCTTCATTGACGCACATGTCCAGATACTTCATGGCTGTGATTTTGTCGTACGAGATAACGCCGCCGTCTGCCTTCATTGCAGCATCCACCTCGGCTTGCAGCTTGCGTTGCACGTCGGGGTTCTCCGCAAACAGATGACTCAGGAAGCACAGGCTCGTGGACGCGGTGTCGAAACCCGCCAGGAAGAAGATGAGCGCCTGCGCCGTTACGGTCTCGTCGTCGAGGTCTGCAAAGGGCGAGACGACAACGACACAGATACACTACACAGATAGTCCATGCCTATGTACAGTTGTCTTGCATAAGCAATTACAGGGGCCAACATCTCATACTAATCCCAGCTTTCCCCTCAATTTCAAGCGAACGATTGTTTCTGCAGTAGAAGGATGGAGAAGGATTATCCATTTAACCCTCTCTGCCAATCATCGCTACATGGTTCTCTCTATCTCTCTCGTTTGCCTGTAGTTCCTCATAACAATGCCCAGGCACGTCTGGCGGCTGTGAGAACAACAGCTGCTCACTCCATTTGTGTCCCAAACGTTACCTATGCTCCAAGAAATACATAAACTATATATCTGTGTAAACTATATCTGTATGAGCTTTGATTGAATGGCAGATGTAACTGCAAACTGGTTTCAGTGTAGCATCATTCAATTGAAAGTGTGCTGGCCCATTCAATTAACACTAATAAGTATTGGGTAAAATTCTTTCAAGAGAATCAAGTCTGTAATTATGGTGGTAGAATACAGTAAGAATACCTATGTATAATAACAAAATGCAAGGACTTTGGCTACATAAACATAAATAAAGCTAATTCATATTAGGTACTGCAGGACAGAAACTGCACGTTCATACTCCATCAGCTCATCATAATTGACACTGACCTATTTCAAGTTTCCTGGCGTTTTTCTCCAATGGCTTCAGTGCTTCTTTCCGCGCTTCCATCATAAGATGAATCATATCAGGCCGAATTATGTTTTTTTTCTCACGCTCGGCGATGGTGTCCGTGATCAACGAACGGAAGAAATCCTTCGAGGATCTCCTCATTATCGACAAACCGAGTAGCTTAGAAGAAGAGATAAGTTAAAATTTATCATTCAATCATTTAAACTTGGCTTGATAAATGTACCTGTTTCAAGTAACGCGGCGTGTTGTATTTTGAGTGATCACTGAGCTATTTTAGAATGGATGAAGTCTCTGTGCAACTCAGTCAAAATATACTATACTGAATATCTGTTTATAAATTCATTCAAATTACTAGTACTACTACAGCTAGTGTGGTATGGAGTTGTAGACTTTGATTATATAGGCCATCCTCAAAATCTTATTCTAAATGTTCATTCATGTCTCTTTAGCTGATAATTTCACATACACTAGAATTAATTTGAGTTTGCCACTTTCTGGGGATATCATTTCATAGGGAACCATACCAAAGAAACAAATGATTAAGTTTTTATCATTTCCATTAAACATGGTATTTATCATTACCATTATTTACCAATTGACTCTTTCAAATGGTAAAGAGTCGAATATTATTAAACTTCGAAGTCCACCAGGCTGTGGTAAAGTAAGGCTACCACCACTGTAATCACAATACCTTCCTCAGAAGGTGCTATAATAATGTTCTAAGTCTATAAATTTAAATGCAAAATCAGCAATGTACCTTCATAAGCCCCTTGCTCAATCGATATCCAAGGAAGATCAGAGTACGGACTCCGGAGAAGTTGATGAGGTCTTTGCCGGTTGTATAGAACTGGTTGTTGGGCTCACGCAACGAATCCACTTGGATCCCGAAAGCTGACGTTGCGATCACGTCATTGGTGTATCTCGTGAACAGGTCCTTCATTTCAGCTTCGAAAGACCCATCACCCTCTGAGGAAAAATTATTTTCTTATTTCATAAAATTAAGTTCATTTCAAAGTTGGTTGCAAGGATCCACCAGTCCTTACTTTGGGCTTAAGCAATGGTGTAGCTGGAAATCTATGTGAGTCGATAAGATGATTTTCCATAAGGATTTTCCATCATTTTCCATCAGGTGGGGGAAATAAAGCAAATGCAGAATTTGAAATTTGGGAAACAAAATTCTCATTTTTAAAGCAAACTACCAATTAAATAGAGTTTGAATTTACAAAATACATTTTAGAAAATGTAATAAAACATAAGGAGACACGTAAAATAATAGAATGTGTATTGTATACCAACAGCATATATTTGAAGTAGGTAGGTAAATGATGGTGGGTTAAGGCAATAAAAGTTCATGGCCGTTCTTTGCGTAAACTTTGGGCGCTAAATCATATTGGAGAGTAAACAGAAGAATCGGTGCAATTAGACTGCAGTGCCACAGGGCCATGTTATCGAATCAGTGTGCAATTGAACTGCACAAATCGAAAAGCAGACCAATCTCACTTTTGCACTCGTCCCGGATGAAGTCTCCCATTTGCACGCCGCATTCGCGAACCATGTTGAACATGGCCTTCATCTTGCTTGTCGTGAACGTGGGACTCAGCGTAGACCGCATGTCTTTCCACTGCTGGCCTGCGGGAAAAATATGATTCAAAATTGGTGCATGCGCGTATAAAATACTGCATTGACGAGGATTTGAATATGACTGAGCAATATAATTATCAAAGATTTCTTCCCAATCGACTTGATTCACACATTATAAACAATTATGCCTATAATTGAAAAATTTGTAAAAATAAATAAATAAATGAAAATAATTAAATAAATGATTACAGTCTTCAGGTATGTAGGTAATTAAAATCCCATTATAGATGGAGGGAGAGGGGGGGGGGGGGTTGAGATAATGTATTCTACATTAGATAATAATTGTCTTGAATTTGTCTAACAAACTTTATAAATAGATGGCTATCTTATCTTATCAATTCAGATATAATTTCTGATTTCAAAGGTTTAATAATAACAGCTTTCATGTGATTGATAGAATTGATAAGTGATTGCCAATTGGTCTTACCTAGGAGTAAATTCATAGCTTCCATTATCAGATAGGTGGTGCAAAAAAATTTGTGTGCATTTTTACGATAAGACGTGCTATCTCAACCTTTCAGCCAAAATGTGACAAGAAATGAATTAGAAAATGCATGCAACAATTTGCAGAGCACACTACCATAGACTTAAAATGTCAATTTGCTAGTACCCAGTATTTTTTTAGATGGAAATAATTAACAATACAAAGAAGAAATAAATAAATAATATGAAGGATAATACATTCCCAGGAATTTTATCCAGATGTGTATTTGTTGTGTGTTCCGTACCTTGGAGCCCGAGGAGATTACGTCCCATCAACGGTTCAATGTCCGCCGTCATTGCGTTCACTCGATCGGCAAAGTGGTCGAAGTCTTTCACCGTCACGAGTTTGATCATCTCTGGGTCGCGGACAAATATCACAGGATTCGTGAACTCGAAGATCCCGACCAGTGGTAGGCCGTCGAATTGGGCGTACATATCTTTGATCATGTCTCCCATGGAGTTAGTTCTGTAAGAAAGAAAAGATTTTGTTTGGTTACGTCTGGGCACACGACTTCAAACTTACAAAAAATATCAATTGAGATCTAGACGATGCGTTTTAAAATGAAACGTCCACCACGTTTATTACATCAATTTCAAGTTGGCTAGAAAGAGGTTTTATCATGGAGAAAATTGCATGGTTTCTGCATAAAATTTTTGAGACAAACTTGAAACCAGGCCAAGTCAACTAGTTTATTCTTTGTAACGTGATAATATATCCTTACCCAAGCAACATTGGTCCGAAGTTCCCGAGGAACGGTATTTTGGCAGTCATGTATGGGAATTTACGGTCTTTGAAGTGTCCATAGTTCTTGGTTCCTGCCCAGTAGAGGTACGCTAAGAGAGCGATTAGCGCCAGCAGGCCGTAGTAGACCCACCACATCGTTGCGTGATGCTGAACTGATACTGAGCTGAGGAACTCAAATCATCTCAAAATCTGCACACAATCGTAACTTTCATTATTATTTTCATTGTAGCTAAATTCAAATTATTTTAGGAGTATTATTTTTAGGAGATTTAGAAGAAGAAGGGGGTAAATTGTAGATCAATGAGTATAGCAAATCTCAAAAAAATTGGAAGTTATTTTGAGCAGAATATTTTGGTATTGCCCAAGGGGTATTGCCCATAGTAATGCAAAATCTAGAGAAATATGGTAAAATCAATTTGCAGGAATCATTATTTTGAAAATGTGAAACCACCTTTATAAAACAGACAATTGTTTTTTAAATGTTTTTAAATGAATTGGTATGTAATGTATACCCCACGTTGTATACTACCTAGTACCTACTACCCAACTCGTAGGTAGGTGGTACTACCAAAATTTGATTTCTCTAAATATCAAAACATTTGTGCCTAGTACAGTTAACTGTTCTAGGCATAATTCCTACAATTTCTACAAAATAAATATGTACCTACTATGCACTGGATGTACCAAAGTACTAATATTAAAAACCTACACTAAATCATAAGAACAAATATTTTAAATTTTCTACGAAAATGGTTCTGTCACAGATGGTACTATTCTATATTTTTACAGAGTTTGCATCACAATTAGCAATTACTTACTTATTACAGCGTTAATTTCCCAAAGGTTTCAGGATAGTACGTCACCAGCTCGGATATGGTCAGCTCAGGTATGACTGCTGCACAGATCTGAGAAAGAGGCTTGAAAAAACAGTGGTTACATTCCACTTGTATTCCTATTACAGCTATGAAGTTCTTCTCAATTCATCTGACCTTCATGCATCTATGTACATACATAAGATCTATATGCACATCAGTGAGTCTCTGTCCTTGAAAGAACCACTAACCTCTGTAATCTTTTGGGTGTTTCAGTTTTGCATATTGTCCTAGCAGACTATGTCACATTTCAAACTCTTGTGCAATCACTGTAGCTATCTCTGAAATGAGTTCAGTACCTGCATATTATACAGATAAAAGGATAATTATCTTTTATATATTTTAAACACAGGTTTTATATCATATCCTATCTAGATGGTATACCTATGTATTGCAAAAATGTGAGTTACCTCAGCCCATACCACCCAAAATTCATGTTGATAACTTAAAAAGTGGCACAAATTTAGCAGCTGCTTTGCGATTTTTAAAATAGGTAGTTGTAGGTACTATACTGAGAGAATATGTATTACTCAAAAAGTTTGTTTACTTTGTTACCATTATAATTACGCCAATATCAGAGAATGGGATAAGTGTTAATTAGCAAATAAAATATTGCTTTATGTTGATTTCAAATATATTTTTGGCATCACATTTCCAACACATGCGCCACACGTTTGAAAGTAGTCAGCGACGCACAGCTGTGCACATGCGCACCACATCACGGCAAGTGGCACACAAGTGCGTCTGACAGTGACAGCTCATTAGTTAGCAGCAGTTAGCAGAATTTACATTTTTTTAGGTCTTTGTGTGTTTTAAGCATGGTACGTAAAACCAGCAAATAATTTGCCCTTAAATCTTTTCGTTCTTCATGTCTAACTCAAAATTCTTTCCTCAGGCGAGTGAGGTTGAAGAAATCATGAAACGAATGCAGAATCAGAAAGGGGTCGTCGGCACTATTGTGGTTAATGCTGAAGGTATTTTGTGATTCCATCCTCTGTAAATAATGATAATATAGAACTCAAACTAGTATCGTGAACTTAAAAAAAAAATTGACACATTGTTCACTTGTGTAAATTGAGTGAGTTTTCATAACCCCAAAAGTGTCCAATGCTACAAGTTGGGAGTGGCAAGTTTACTGGACCCAGCAAAATTAGTCACTTTGATAACGGTTTTAGGTACCCCCGTCAAATCATCGATGGACAACGCCACAACTCTACAATATGCGGGTTTAATCAGTCAACTCTCCAATAAGGCTCGGAGCGTTGTCCGAGATTTGGATCCCACCGATGAATTGACGTTCCTCCGCGTCCGTTCGAAGAAACACGAAATACTCATTGCTCCCGATAAGGATTACTTGTTGCTCGTCATTCAGAATCCCACGGATTGAAAATAAGAAAATTAAGTTAGTAGATTGTGCTCGGCTTTATTAAACTTTTACACATACATATTACAAGCATTTCTTTGTGCTAATTTTTCATTTACAATTATTTATAAATTATACATAAATGATTGTGCATTGCAGTTTAAGGATAACTCACAGCTTCAGTTAATTTGTTTTACAATATAAATAAAATAAATATTAATTTATTAAATTATCTATTGAAGGACACTTTATTTTGGTATTATATTTATATATAATTAAGTAGGTAGGTACCTCAGAAAACTATTAGGTACCTATATATGACATTCCCAGTCAAGCAGGTACAATTAAATTGTTATTTATAGAAACTTGTTAAGTTAATATTTCATTTCATCTTGAGAATAAGGCAGATTTTGCATGCACCCCTATCTGCTTTTATCTAGAGATGGGAAAAGTTTTAAGAATCTTTGTAGAACATATGTCAGTCATTCTTTGCACATTGATAGCAAGTTTTTGAATGAATGCTCTATGTTGTGGCTGAAAATCTCTTTCCTTCTCAAGATAAAATAAAGAGTAGATATGTACTATATCGACTGACTAGCATAATATGTCACCAGTAAAATATGTCAACAATTATTTTTCCGTCTCTGAGTGCTTAAAGAACCAGTGCAAATTACGTTCAATTATTGGACAGATACATCATCTACACTAATAAGCTAGAATATAGGGTAAAAAAAATTGGTAAAGCTAGGTACTATTTTGAGTATCATGTTCAGTTTGTCAAGCACAAACTCTTAGACGTATATCATAAGTAAACAATTCTTTTGATTACGCCCATTCATGAATTTGTGAATCTCACACATTTTTGCTTTTTCTATAAATTAAACATAAAAATAGGAAGTAGGTATATCGTAGGTTCATTAATAGAAATGAAATCTTGTGCATATTTGGTCATGCTCTAGATTATTTTAAAGTAATAAAATAACTAATAACACGGAATTTTAGAAGTGATGCTAGTGCCAATCATCACACGGTAGATGACAAGAACCAATGAAATAATGAATAATGAACTAATAAATGAAGAACTAATGAACTGATGACAAGAAGCTAAAGGTATATGAAATTTGATAATCGGTAACGCCTCATATAAAAATTTATGTGCTATTAAAGTAGGTATTTACATCTAGCCCATGCCCAAAAAGTTTCTGAAGCCTTTCAACATTCAATTAAATCTTTTATCATTCTCCTGGAAACATCTATTTTGTGCTTTGGTTCTTTCCCCTTCTCATTGCATCGCTATACCTATACCTACTAACACCGTAACACGTTACTTGGGTACCAAAAAAAATACCCAACCCTATCTTCGAACCTGGACTTGAGACTTAATATATTCAATTCTTCTGTTTACAACCTGTCTAAAATAAGAACCACTAGGTGTCCCACAACTTTCTGGACGATTATGAGTGTATGAAGCCGAGTGAATGTCGACTGTGCTAAGTAGTTCCTATCATGGAGACTCTGTACTACCCACCAAATCGGCATTTACGCTACCGAATCTTCCGCTTCAGAACTATCTTGTAAAGGCCTCGTTCGTTCATTAAGCACCGGCAAATTTTTAGCGGACGGAGCTCGTGGAGGGTTCTTTTTTGGATGGAAACATCTGTAGTACGCCAGCATGAATCCGATTCCCATGACGAAAGGCACAATGGCTAATACGAATAATACATAGTAGTACCACTTCTGTTTGTTTGGCGCCATCTCGTACCAGATCATTGCAAGCAGGACGTTTTCAATGAAGCACAGAGGGTAGTAAGCGATGTAGCGTTGCCGAGTTCGGCCCTCGCCCGGTGTGAGGTACGTGAAGATGTAAACCAGGCCAAGGATCGAGCAGAACAGCAGCTCTCCCTACAGGACAGGAACAACTCGTAGGATCTCGGATTCTATTCCGTTGTATTTTCACTGTGTGTTGTACTAAATGTCTTCTTAATGTTGGCGGCAAGCCACTTTTTAGTAGACTACTTGTTTCAATAATGTGCATCCATGATCATAAAACCAAATGTAGCACTTAGTAGATAAGTATATGCTTTAAAGTTTTAGGCAAGTTGATATATTTGGCAACTACGTCAAGTTTCCAATACCGATCCCAAATCCTGTCAGTTTTCTTTCCATCTTCACAATGCAGAATCCACTTAACTTTTGAATTTGTCACAACGGGTTTTCATAAGTAATTTGCGCACAATCGCTGTTAAAAATCTAGAACGGTTAAACGTTGATCAGCCTTTGTTGTGGACAGCTCTTACGGAACGAGACGATTAAAAACCGGGCATGAAGAGGTTTAGTATCTCAGGAGGAAAGGCATATCAAAATGAGTTACCTATTCCAATTTGGAATAATATAATTACAGTGGATAAAAGAAAATCATTAAAATCAAATTAATCAAATTAAATAATATGACTTAAAAAATAAAGTTTTGAAAGGCACAGGAGCCCGTAGAACGGTTGACCACGCTAGTGCGGTGGATGCACTGCCAGACATGCTAACTCATTGAATCTAAAAATTATCAGATGCTAAATTATCTAATCCTCAAGTGATCATGCCACATGTTCTAAATTTTTAGTTACTTCTTGCACAAAGTATCTGGAGTTTAAAGTACCTAGTATCAAAAAAGGATTAAACCACAGTCAAAACTTATGTACTTGATGTAAGAAAAGGGGAAAAAATAGTTAAAATGTTTTATGAAAATTGCCAACCCTGCCAATTGGCCAGACCAGCACGTACCAGCTGTTGGTTGAACGGATGTCCGGCAGGCGAGACGCAGAACGCGACCCGGTCGAGCAGCGTGAGCCAAGTCGTCATGATGCACCAGTGCACGGCGCAAGCCAGAGCCGTGTACACCGGGTAGATGGACGCCGCGATGCTGATGGAGAGGATGCGTGACACTGCAACACACATCGCAGTTGATGAGAGGGATTTCTCTCTCCGAGCGGGAGAATGTCTGGATAGCTCGGTGAGCAACAGACGGGCAGTCAGGAGGTCCCGGGTTCGCATCTCGGTTTGTTCCACATTTTTTCTGCTTTTCTACACTTCCATTGCTGTTTTTATTACACACTCAAGAGCTTAGTGGATTAGTGATTTTATTATTTTTTCTTAATCAAAGAGCGTTCATGTGTTTCTATCATCTTATTAGTAGGCCAGCAATTTACTGCACCATAGGCACACTGTGGGCCAACAACACAGATAGTGAAGGTAAGTGATAGAGGAGCCAAATAGTGAAAATTTGTTCAAAATTTGAAACAAACGTAAAACATGTTTATACTGACTACTTTTGATAACCAATGTGAGGGATCCCAAAATGTTATGGCCCCAAGCTTGTAATTAATGTTAATATTTTCATAATTTCATATTATTCTTATCTCTTTATTTAATGTACACCTCTGGTCTTTGAAATCCAGCCAGTCGAATTTCGGCTATGTCCTCTGAAAGGTTTGTCTGCAAAGAGCATAGGCAGGCCAGGTACCGACCACGTGGGTGAACACGTGGAGGAACTGGATATCATGCTTAGAGGATCGAAATCTCGTTTTGACAAACCAGTTTTCTTATCAGCAGCTGCCTCGCTCCGAGAAATGAGAATCGACCAAGCTGATAGAACGGTCCACTGTCGTGTTCACTCAAATTCAATGGCCTAAATTATGTAATTTTTAAGCTAGAAAATTCAAAAAGTTTCCTGCATCTTCTCTGTACGAAAAAAAAAACATTTATGCAATTACTTTTTTGGTACTTGCAAGAAAGTTGGTATAGTTTGCAATGTGAATTAATTTAAAGTGTTAATTTAAATTGTAGAAATTGTCTAATTGCTTTTGTTATCTCGTATTTCCTCCGACGCTACTGGATGAGGTATATAGCCACCAGAAAGGTAGGGTATTGCCTATCGATAATTAATAACCATTGACTAGATAGATATCAAGATAATGAAAGCTACTATTAGAAATAAAATGAAATTGTGATATGGAAACACATGTTTTCTTTAATATTAAAAAAGTTGTGACATGGAAGTGTTCCTATCATAGAGAGGATTGATAAGTTTTTCTATTTTCTCTTCTAAATGTAAAATTAGGTATTTTACGCCAGTGTGTGTGTGTGTGTGTGTGTGTGTGTGTGTGGAATCGCGTACAAAACTTGCCAGAGAACAAATTCGTTCATTTTGTGAGGCAGGTACTGATAATAAAACTGGTTTGTCAAACAAGATTACCTGCCTATGCGCTAAACCTTCATGAGCAGATACCCAAAATTCGGCTGGCTGTATTTCAAAGTTCAGAAGTGTACCTATCATTCTATACTGCAAAAATACTGAAGAGATAAATTATAGCATTAATAATGATTAAGGACCAAAAAGAATTCAATACTAGTGCCAATCTTCTAAATAGGCAGCGATGGAAAGAAGATAATATATACCAGTAACATTGAAGTGCCACATGAACTGCATCGCGGTTCCTGCGTAGCTCATGTTGTCTTTGTCGGCTTGCACCATGCGGATGGAACGGTGATACGAGGCCATCGACCACGCCATGCTCAAGAGCGAGCTGGCAATCGAACCCGTTTGGTGCATCACTGCAACACAACCAGAAAACGTTGCTAATGCGTTGTTTCGTTCAAAGTTTTGCCATGACCACGGTGAAGGATATTTTTCTAGACAATCCAAAACTTTGTGGGTAGATCTACGTCATGGTTTCGAGATAGGTGGTGCAATTTATTATTCAAGTGAAATGAGAGTCTACTGACACCCAGGTGAATTTTTTCACACGAAAAATGGTACCTACATGTAGGTTATAGAATTTCATCAAGTTGTATCGTAAATCAGTGGATGGTAAGTACCTGCGGCAGTGCTTATCAAAAACTAAACAAACACTATTGATAGGTTCTAAATTTAACAACGGAAGGCGGCACACATCAATAGATTGATAGGATCTGATATGAGACACTTACACAGGAAAGAATCTTCTGAATCAGAAAAATCTATCAATAAAATTGTTGTCTGAAGAATCGCTTGCGGAGCAGCTTCCAAAAAGCATTCAAATACTCTAAGCAATGCAACATCTGAATCTTCCTTCAGCATCATCTCGTAGTACATCTTTTGACTTCGCTTGTCATTTGCCTTTTCTGCTCTCCGAGCTTTGAGGGCATAGTCGAGGCAGTCGCAGTATCGAAGTACGGGAGCCAATTGAAAACATAGGACAAATATTCTAATCATCCATTTTCGAGTCATCATTTTTGAAACTGATACACATTGTTCGTCCATGACATACCTGGAATAGTAAAGAGTCAGTAAATTAGCATATAATGAGTCGCTCTAAGGATAATCCTTGAATAATATACGGGAATAACAAGGTTATTGTACTCACATTCTTAAACTGATGGCCGTGTTTACTAACGCAGGAAATAAAATGAAAAGTGCGGTTAGGTAGAAATACATCATCTGGGACGTCGAGTAATAGCGAAATGCAAGATGTATATCAAACGCTATATCTATTATGTGACTGATAATTGAGACTAAGAACACTATTATATCTAAATTGATGACATGAAAATGATGTGGTGCGTAATCTGTGTTGTCAGTCCCAATGGTCCCCTTATTTTTCTTGAGAACCTGTCCATCTCTATCACAGTTATTAGCATTGCTACTCGGCGACATGATCGCAAATTGTACGCTAAGCACCAATTAAACATCAAGAACTAAAGTTTTTCATTTTTGACGACATATTTAACTCAAAATATAACACTGACTCACTCCATCTGAAATCACATCCGAAACTGAACTTCAGTCAGCTGCTGTCAATGTCAAATCGCAATGATCGTTGGAGGGGGAATCTAAGGAGAAAGATTAGTAGGGGAAACATTGGATGGACCGAAAAATAATAACACGACCGCCTCCTTTCAGTCAAATTTAAAATAGTGCAAATTGAACAGCACCAAGTCGAAGCATAGAGTATTTGCCGTACAAATGATTTAAGAGTGCCCATTTGCTCGCTTCGCAAATAGATCCAAAGTGAAATCTTCCATTTATTTCACTAAAAATGTGAATACTTGTGTGGCCACACATAGGTATAAATTTGAAAGAAGTTCACAGTTTTATTTGACGATTTTAAATAAATATCCATTTATTTTCGAAACTGCAGTTTGCATTGAAAATGAGATGTCTATAATACTCTCCTTCAGCTGGCACGGCGAGTCTCTGCATACGGCAGGTCTGCTTGTTTGGAGTGAACTGTCTTGACAGCTTCAGGGGGGGAATCCTATATTCGAGAGCTGCCAATCACTTCCAGGACTAGGTATTATACTGCAGTACAAACTTGGCTCACTGAGGAGGCACTACCCCGACCGAGATAGGTAGGTAGATATTAGCCATTTAAAACGGGGAAACTAGGTTGAGAGCAAAGCAATCAAGCTAAAAAAAGAAAACGGAAAAATCTATAGGTTGCAAGGTTATTGCTAACCTACCCAATATTAACCGGTTCAAACTGGTTTAATCGGCTTTGAAGCAGTTATTTTTTCGAAAGAATAACACCGAAACGAAACGAACCGAAACGGTTTCAGTCCTGAAGCTTGTGATTATGTTTACAGTATTTTTTGTATCACAATTGCAACGTTCCCCTGAAGGTCACTGACAACCAACTCGATGATGCGGCTTTGATCTCTTATTGGTCTAAAGAAAATGTTTGTGAGCCGCCAAAAAGAAAGAGCCCATAGCAGAGTGCATTCCCGAGTGATTCCCTGCCCTACATTTTAGCCCTGTAGATTAATCGGAACAGTCGACCTATTAGCGTCGCTGATATGTACGGTGACCCATGCTTCAATTCCACAACCTCTCACTAGGTCTCGGTCGACTCTAAAATGGTTCTATAGCGCCTCTGTCAGAGACTATGCTTCCACAGAGACCCTTTTGACGCCCTCCCCCCCCCCCCCCCCCGTAACTCGGGTAAAAATACAGCTTCGTATTTGGCCTGGAGTTCAACGCTTATATTGGATATTTTACAACAATGTCCAAACATTGTTAAATTGACTAAACTTACCCATCTGTATATATATTGGTTTTTGTATCTGCTACTATGTGCATATTGATTTGAACTATATTAACTGCCAACCCTCTTTTTATAATTTGCAGTTTAGCCACATTTTCCCAGTTTGCCAATGGCGGGGTCGAACCCCCATTTAAAAATTTGCCAGCAATGTTGCACTATTGTCACTCGCTATCTGAACTACTGCTGTACTGCCATTAGTCATAATAACTCGCATATTGTGTTGATTTGTCATTGTGTTCATATACACTGCCCAGCTTTGCTTACCTACCTAACTATCAACAACAAACATCTACTCATCACCTCTACAGTGATATAAAAGACAAAGCAAGGGCAATAGGCAATGTCTATAGCTGGCTGGCCTGCCAGTGTGGACGCTGACAAAAAACTTTATCAGACTTGAAACAAAAGTGACTCAGACACATTGGAGAGATGGATTTAAATTTTATTTGAAGTGTTTTGCTGTGACATTGAATCTTTAATTGGAAGCAGACAGACAGTTTGATAATTTATTGCCCCACAGACAATACTATGAAGAGGTAGTCTCCATGAGGAGATTCGAAAACGGTCGGACCCTTCACATAATGAAAGAAGCACAAATTTCGGATATGTTTTACTTCTTGGTCTCAGTTGCGGGCTGCGTTCAAGGGCACACGGTGGAGGAGCCGAGTTTGCTCTGCGGGCTGCGTTTAGGGGCAAAAGGTGGAGGAGCCGAGCCGGCTCAAGGGCAGGAAACCTATTGAAAAATATCATACACGCGGTATGGTAGGTAGATGTCTTTGTAGTCAAGGAAAAGTAGTCATAGGATTACAAAAAAAAACATCCAGTTGTAGAAGAATAATACCAACACGTTTATTTGCATGGAACGGAAACAGTACTCTGCGACAGCCCGGCAGTATGTCATGATATGCCGTTTCGGATTCCTCTTGGAATGTATACACCACAAAATATTTGTTAGTTGCGCATTGCAATTAGAGTAGAGAGTCTAGACGTCTTTTGAGCCGATACCAATGAGGTAGGTATTCCTAGAGAATGGAGCGCAAACCTCCGCGTATTTCGCTCCCAGCCAAAGAGGGGTCGGTCTCCGTAACAACAGCAGCCGTAACAGATGACAAGCACTTTCTGTGGATTTGAACGTCACATCTCTAGCAATGCATGCAGTGCCAGATCATTGACAATCCGTCATTTTTAAAGGCTGCTAGATTTATCAAATCGGTCAAATGGAATCACTGCAAGGAAAATCCGCGCAACAATGCATATTGTTGTGCATTTATCCGCAAGATTTCAAATAACAATACGCCTTTCAGTGAATTCCGGAGATATCCTCTCCTCAACGAGGAGCGTAACAAACGGCATCTTCCTCATAGTCAAAGTCAGTCAATGTCGTACTCATCACAAGTTCGACATTATCGCAACAGATCCTACTCGGGGATCTTCCACTGAAGCCGCTTGCCGGCAGTGTACATTTCCTGTAAGCGCTGCTTTGCGCATCCCTGTGCTTGGAAAGTGCAGTAGCGCTGGTACAGGGAAAGCGCCGTCCTGGCGTCCTCGATCGAGTCGTGAGTCACAGACTGGATCTTGAGGTCTGGAAAGAAACACCTGTCGTCACTACTTACGTCACAGATAGCCGGGTTACTCAGATGTTTCACTCCCATACTAAAGCAGCTACGCAAAAGTCCTCCACCCGCAGTCACAGTTTTGCTGGCAGTCAAGGGATGGAGCCACTGTTTGTTGTTTTATCTCCTGTAACCAAGGTAACTGTAACCACCTGTTGAACATTGCTAGATTATATTGATCTTGTGCCATGGCCTGGTGGATGAAGCCATAGCTGTAACAACGTGAGGAACATTGGGTCCCTTGAAGATACTTGACCGTGTGCCACGGCCCGGTAGATTACGTAAAAAAAGCTTACCAACGCCGCAAGCAGAACAAGGAAAATGACTATGTGAAACAACATAGCAGCTAGGCATCAGAACAAGGCAATTGTAGCCAAACAAAAAAGGCAGAACAAGCCGAATTCAGCAACAAAGGCCGAGTGCTTACCGAGGAAGTGCCACGCCAGGAAGCGCAGCGAGACCATGCGACTATGGGGCAGATGGAACAGCAGCACCGTGTCGATGACTTGCTCTGGCGGCACGACCAGGTTGATCACCCTGCAACAACGGAGAGAATGTGGGAATCAGACGCTGAGTTGCAGGCTGCAGCAAACTTAACATAAATCCTAGTTCCCCCACAGACATAAGGTTACCCAGATGTTCTACCATACCTAGCTATAGCCACGGCAAAAATTTGATGCTAGTAATTTCGCCGGCAATCGCTGGGGTGCAATGGCAACCTGTTTTAACATCATCTATCATCACTAGGTCAATTATGATTAAGGGACCCAATGTTCCTTAGGTGATTACATTTATGGCTTTGTTTACCAGGCCATGGCACAAGGTCAATTATAACCAAGGGACCCAATGTTCCTCAGGTGGGTACAGTTACCTTGATTACAGGTGACGTAACAACAAACAATGGCTCCATCTCTTGACCACCGGCAAAACTATTATTGCATGCAGAGGGGTTTTGCGTAGCTGCTGTAGTATGGGAGTGGAAAATCTGGGTACCCTTATATCTGTGGTTCTGCTAAGTATCACCAGTGCCATTTGAGCATTTATTTATGGCTTGTAAATTGAGAATGGATTGAAAACCATCATGCAATTAAAAAGCAGTAGGAGCTGGCACGGCATACTAGTTGCCCATCCCGTACCGAAGCAGTGAGAGCTGGCACGGTATACTAGTTGCCTATCCCGTACCGGAGCAGTGAGAGCTGGCACGACACACTAGTTGCCTATCCCGTACCGGAGCAGTGAGAGCTGGCACGGTATACTAGTTGCCTATCCCGTACTGGAGCAGTGAGAGCTGGCACGGCATACTAGTTGCCTATCCCGTACCGGAGCAGTGAGAGCTGGCACGGCATACTAGTTGCCTATCCCGTACCGGAGCAGTGAGAGCTGGCACGGTATACTAGTTGCCTATCCCGTACTGGAGCAGTGAGAGCTGGCACGGCATACTAGTTGCCCATCCCGTACCGAAGCAGTGAGAGCTGGCACGGCATACTAGTTGCCTATCCCGTACTGGAGCAGTAAGAGCTGGCGCGGCACACTAGTTGCCTATCCCGTACCGGAGCAGTGAGAGCTGGCACGGTATACTAGTTGCCTATCCCGTACTGGAGCAGTAAGAGCTGGCACGGCATACTAGTTGCCCATCCCGTACCGAAGCAGTGAGAGCTGGCACGGCATACTAGTTGCCTATCCCGTACCGGAGCAGTGAGAGCTGGCACGGTATACTAGTTGCCTATCCCGTACTGGAGCAGTGAGAGCTGGCACGGCATACTAGTTGCCCATCCCGTACCGAAGCAGTGAGAGCTGGCACGGCGTACTAGTTGCCTATCCCGTACTGGAGCAGTGAGAGCTGGCACGGCATACTAGTTGCCTATCCCGTACCGGAGCAGTGAGAGCTGGCACGGTATACTAGTTGCCTATCCCGTACTGGAGCAGTGAGAGCTGGCATGGCATACTAGTTGCCTATCCCGTACCGGAGCAGTGAGAGCTGGCACGGCATACTAGTTGCCTATCCCGTACTGGAGCAGTGAGAGCTGGCACGGCATACTAGCTGTCTATCCCTTACCGGAGCAGTGATCGAAGTGTGCCACCCGAATCGACTCTAACAGCCCGCTCACCTGAAGTCTGTCTTGAGCCCGTGACCGAGGAAGACAACACCGCGGTCGAGCAGGAACCGCAGCTTGCGATACGTCGCCTTCAGCGTGGTCAGGTGCTTGGAGCTGAAGTTGGCGTCGAGGTCGCCCGGCTGGATGCCCGAGAACTTGGTCACGTAGTCGACCACTTGCTCCTGCGTCGAGATGTAGTCGTCGATGAACGGTTCGCCCTCCCGCGGGCCCTGGCTGCAAATGGCAGGTGGGAGAATTTGAGTGTGCGGATATTCTGGATATGTTGCGAACGTTAATTTATTTAATCCCTCATTGGAAACAAATAGTGTACACTCACTGGTTGATTTCAAAATAGCAATTTCAAACTTGTCAAAGTGTTCTCCCAACGCATGTAACTGGTGGTAGATAGTTAGAAGTTATTCTCACTTTACTGACAAGTCGGTAATTGGAATTGCTATTAGAGAGAAGTAAAAGGTTGTCGTTTTGGTTGATTTTCGCATAAATTTCACATAAAAGGAACGTCTCCTGGCTACAAATATGAACTAACATTTTTGGAAAAAAAATACACGTGTTGTTAAAGAGTTGCTGAATGGAGGAAGCTATTTTTTTCTTTGTATTTTGAAAACTGATAGCATGGGGATTTTTCAAATAGTGGCACTGTAGGCAAAAATGTTTGTTAATATTTGTAGCCAGGAGACATTTCATTTGAATGTGAAATTTATGAGAAAATCGACCAAAACGACAACCGTTGTTTTCTCTATTAACAAATAGGTACTTACCGACCCGATTCGAGTATCAATTCAGCATGGAAGCATAACACTTTTTCTGTGATAATTAATTATTGGATAATTAAAGAAATACTTATTAAATTTCTTAGACTCATGCTATCCTATCTTTAGAATTTTTTAGTTTTCAAAGAGCTGTATTATTTCAAACTAGGTTTTGAATGTTAAACTAAAGACTTCACCTTTGAAGAAGCTACCATCCTTGAAGAAGTAACAAATACGTGTCACAAAAAATGTAGGGAAATCAGCGAGACTTATTTAGCATTCAAAACTCCGTTTGAAAATACAGTTTGATAAAATACCCAGCAAAGTCTTACTAACATAACTAGCCATCGAATACAGTCGGCGTGCAGCCAGCGCAGCTTACCCTCGGATGCAGGTGATCCTGGCCACCGACATGTGAGACGGCTTGATGGTCGACATCTTCCCGTCGCTGCGGAGCTCCGCCTCCTCTGCGTTCAGCGTCACAAACTCGGCATCCATCGCTACGATGTCACCTGCACGGACACATGCAACTATTGGTATCGCCATCCGGTATCTGGGCTCGGTAAGCCACAAACCCAAGTAGCACAAAAACAGTTATCACAAACGTTCGGTGGACGTCGAAAAGCCAACGGGGGATTACTGCCTTCAACGTTCGGGTAGAAACTAATTCAACATGTGGCGAATGTGAACGTTGAATGCAAGTTATCCCCCATATTAGCTTTTCTACGTCCACTGAACGATCGAAATAACGTTCACTGAGCGTTTTTGTGCTAGGTACTTGGGAAGCAAGACTCCATAAAATCAGTCAGTCTTGAATTCCATGGTTGTCACTGTGAAAAATGAATACTTTATAGAAATAGTAATAGTAGGCAATCCTCACAACGGGAGCCACATTGCGGCATAAGTACAAAGAAATGATTGGGATCGGATTATTTTAATAAGCCTCCGTGAAAGGATTTATTATTCAAGCAATGTGAGCTCTGATGGTGCAAATGCAATCTATGGGAAAGCAAAACATGGAAATTATGAAGGTTAGTTCCATGATTGATTGCTGTTTATTGTAGCAGGGGTTAACAATTTCTGCATGATATACCTACTTGAAAATTTTAATTTTTAAATTAATAAGATTGATTAATTATTAAAAGTTATATGAAATTATAGAAAAGAGTTCTGTAACACTCATAGGTATATTATATCTTTAAGAATAAATGTTATGGGGAAGGTGTAAACAAATAAATAATGCTAATCACCCCATTATCCTCATAATTCCTAGATAGAATTAGATAGCCACTAAGGCATACAAATTTTTACGCCATAGGCAAAACCAGCCTATTCGATAGCCAACTGTAGTCACCAACACTGCCCAAAAAATAAAACGGCGTTTATTCCGCAACACCGCTCCATCGCGTGCAAATACGGAGTCATTCTTCCAATCTTTCCCCGCGCGTTTCGCGAAGCACTCACCGCGTCCGGGCATCTCGTCGTGCGCGAGCGGCGTGAACGTGATGAGCTTGCGGGCGTTCCGCGCGAGACACTCGTCCTCGGTGAAGACGTCGGGCGGAGACGGGGGAGGCGGCGACGGCACCACCGACTCCCGCGTCCAGCGACGAGACGTGAAGTACAACACGCACGGCACTTTCCACTCGAGCGGGAACCAGCAGGCCTCCGCCGACGAGACCGGGGTGATGCTGGGGAAACCAAAGTTCCGTCACCTCGGAGTTAGTCATTTATTAGACTCGTGTTTACTTTTTTATAACAACGGCGCTAATTATCGGGAACAAAAATGCCAAAGATGCATAAGAGGCATTTCACACGTCCATGCTTTCGAGCCTGTCAGATTCTAAAGCGCAGTTTTTATTGAAAATGCAAATCGTTTTCGGCCTCTCAGAGCGTTTCGGGCTACGACGGTCCCAGCCCTGAGGGCTCCAAAGCGTGAAAAAGCGTAGTCTGTACTGGCTGTAAGTATTGTCCCAGTTCTCCGTTGATCAAGTCTATGGTCTTGAAAAAAACTTGAAAATGAAACCTTGATACTTGAAAATGAAAATAAAACTTGAAAGTCGAGCTATCACCCTTAAAAAAGTAACTAGTTAATAGTATGTTATGAAATGCCCGGAAACCAGTGAGACTTTTTTTAGAATTCAAATCCCACCCAGTTAGAAATAGCTTTTTCAATACTAGTGCTAAAGATAGGACATAGCAGACATGAATCTAAGAAATTTAATAAGCCTGTGGTCAGGGTGGGGATTATGTAACTTTTTAGCGGTCGGTATCTAAGGATAACAATCGGTATCTAGGGGCATTTCAATGTTATTTGGTCAAGATAACGCACGTTATCTCAAACGAAATTTTGTATAATCGCCACACAGGTCTCGTTCGCTAGTACTCACGTGAGATCGTTGAAGATGTACCAGTGCGACACTGGAGAGCCGGCGCGCTGGTGGTAGACCGGGGACACGTTCACCATCGCCACCAGGTTGTTCTTCTCGTCGCCGATGAAGCAGACCACGGCTGAGAGATCGTACGAGATGGACTGGATCGTGCCCGCCTGCAAGCAACACAATCATTCATCCACGCTGATTTGAGATGGAACTTTGTAATTTTAGTCATTACATCACAGATAGAAGGTTACCCAGATGTTTCACTCCCATACTAAAGCAGTAACGCAAAAGCCCTCTGCACGGAATAATAGTTTCGCCGGCAGTCAAGGGTTGGAGCCACTGTTTGTTATGTCTCCTGTTTCCAAGGTAACTGTAACCACCTGAGGAACATTTGGACCCTTGATTATAAATTGACCTTGTGCCATGGCCAGTACTGTGATTTTGTAACTCTGACTTTGCCTTTCTTGGTTACAAAGTTAAAAAATTAACATGGACAACAATAGGGATTTTGTCTATCAGAACCGATAACGGCATAACGTAAAAGTTACAAAATCGCTAGGCTTGTAGATGATGTTAAAACAGGTTGCCAACGCACCCCAGCTATAGCCGGCGAAATTACTAGTACCGAATTTTTGCCGTAGCCATAACTAGGTATGGTAGAATGTCTGGGTAACCTGTACCTGTGATTACATGGTGTTATGATTTAGTATATTTATTAGGTATATTTTGGTGTCGAGAGAAGGCACAGCGAACGTAACCGTGCGTCACCGTGATGCATCTGGAATATTACGTTGTTCCTCTCGTGGGACAGAGTGTAGTGCAGATGTCTGACCTGTGGCGGAGGGTTGGCGCCTTCGCTGAGTCTGTCCACGGTGACGCCCCCTTCGGGCATCAGCGAGACGCGAAGGTGCAGGGGCAGCCAAGGCTCGCCCACCCCCGCTTGCCCTGCCGTGCCTCCACCGCCCCCCGCGTCTGGAAACACAAGCCGTTTGCAAACGCGTTGCTTACCAGTTACAAGACGGGCCAGGACATTAATCATTGGTGAAGTAAGCGATATATGCCGAGAGGTTTTGCTCTAGTTCACAGCCCGTATAATGTTTTGTTTCCCTCGGGTTGTAAACCCTTTGTTTAGTTTGTAGGCTCTGTCTCTTTATTGCCCTTAAGCTTAGCTTTTGTCTATTTAGCCCAATTGCACATATTCAACAACTGCTTAATTTCTAACTTTTTCATTGACTTGTTAAAGAAGTAACGAACGGTAGCTGCCCAACAGCTGGGCAACAGTAACGTTGAACAATGGATATCAGATTAAAATGTCTAGAAAAGTTCCATTGAGCGACTCAGGCAAAGAATCTAAACCGCTAACTTTTTCATTGACTTGTTATAGAAGTAACAAACGGTAACTGCCTACTAGCTGTAAAACGCTGTAACGTTGAACAATGAATATCAGATTAAAATGTCTAGAAAAGTTCCATTGAGCGACTCAACCAAAGAATCCCCAGCACCAAACCGCTAAAGCGCGCGCCCCGTATCGGCCTCGTATCCCCCGTCTTACCGCGAGCGTTGTCGTTGGCGGGCGCGGCATGCTGGAACCGGCATCCGGGCCGAGCGCACGCCGACCCGTACCGGCACGGCTTGCCCTGTCCGGGCGGCTGACCGGGAGCTCCGGGAGCCTGGCCGGACGCCGCCAGAGCAGCCTGCGCTGCCCAGAAGCGCTTGTCCGGCTCAGAGTCCAGGCCGCAGTTGAGTGCCAGCACTTCTGGTAGCGCCTTCAATCTGGGAAGCATCGAGCATTGTGTAGTAAGCAGAATCAATTTTCAAGTTGCAAGAATGCGGTCAATTCTCGTGAGGTACGCAGCGCTACCTTGAAAATCACGATTTTTATGTCGGGTTACTCTCTGTGGCCCGCTGACATCACACATTTCTTTTTAATTGTCAGGTACAAAAAAGGGTTGAGTTCTGCTGAACTAAGCTATTAAGTGTCAATAAAAAAATTAATGACGGTAAAAAATGCCGAAAGCTATTTCAATTCTTATACTCATTTCTACGCTGTCCTATCTTTAGCACTAGTCTTGAAAATGCTAAATAAGTTTCTGTGGTTTCCCACTATACCATTACCATTATGTTACTATTATGTACTAATATGTTACGAAACATCTGGAAACCAGTGGCACTTATATTTAGCATTCAAATCCCAGTAAGAAACAGTATTTTTCAAAATGCCCAAAGCTATCTGACGATTTCGGTTACCTTCTGGACTGCAGCGTGGGTGAGAACTTGTCGCATTGCGTGCACCACGCGGGAGTGACGGTCTCGGGACAGATGCTCTTGAGCAGCACACTGCAGAAGCTCACCTCTTCCACTGCCTTGTCTGGAACACCACATTTCCCTTCAAAATCCTTGCACTGCTGTTGTTATATATATCACCGACCTACAGTGGCCTTTTCAAAAGTGGGCAGTTTGTTGATTTCTCAGCACTGCTATAGCAACCAGTAATACGGTGGTGCTACGATAATGGCATTTTCATGAAGGCATACCTTGGGCATACCTACAGCTTTTGAAATGCTCAGCATTGTGTAGAGGTCCAATTAACCAGATGGTCGCTGAAAATGGAGATATGACCTGGCCACTCTACGTACAGGTTTTTGATGATCTAGTACTATGTTGGTATTAATTAGCCAGGGGATACTATTACTATACTATTACGATACTATTACTGAGTGCTAGTAAACCTGGGACTAGGAATAGCTCGTCGAAAGGCCCAGGATGTGTGTCAAAATTTGCACTAGTTTTGCTGAAACAGTTTTGTGCAGTCTATTATACGTTTATTATACGTTGGCTGAAATGCTTTTTTAAATATACCTATGGATAACCATGAAGGGGCTTAGAGGAAAAGGCAACCGAGTGATCTTTTCCAGGTTCCAAAATGCACTTGTATAATGCCCACTTTGAATGAGATTTTTTGCAAAATAGTGCTAAATAAAATAGTAATACTAATAGGTACCACAGATAAAAGGTTACCCAGATTTTCCACTACCATACGAAAGCAGCTGTGCGAAAGCCCTCCGCCCGCTATAATAGTTTTGCCAGCAGTCAAGGGATGGAGCCACTGTTTGTAGTTAAATCACGTGTAACCAAGGTAACTGTAACCACCTGGAACATTGGGCCCCTTGATTATATTGACCTTGTGCCATGGCCAGGTCGATGACGTTAAAACAGGTTTCCAACGCACCCTAGCTTTTGCCGGCGAAATTACTGGCATCAAATTTTTGCCGAAGCCATAGCTCGGTGAGGTAGGATATCTGGGTAATACCAATGTGAGCAATCCAATGATGGAGTGGCTTACCGTTGGCTTCCTTCGAGTCCGGGTAGAGCAGATTGCAGAGCAGTTGTGTCGACTCTTTGCTGACTTCGTGTCGGCACTTGAGGCAGCGGTGGATGTGTGTCTGAGGCAATCCGAACAAGGCGCTGATCTCGGATTGCTCTCTGTCTGGCGGCACCGGCGCTGTCGAAGCTGCAACCAACGCAAGGTTTCGTTGAGGACCGGGTTCGCCTTCGATTACTGCTCGGTACGGGATAGGCAACTAGTGTGCTAAAGCTAGCTCTCACTGCATTCCACTTTATCTTAAAAGTGAATAAACATATAAAGATTCAAAAAAACTAGGGAATTAGTGATGAATATCTTACATTTAATTTAATTATTTAGAAGCCACAAAAAAAATAAAATTAAGCTTTCAATTAACAACACACTCACGCATGTCGCAGAGTTGACCTGACATCATGATGACAGCGGGCACGGCTTGGGTTTGTCGTTTTTAAAAGCCATGCCATATAGCGAAGCGATAATACCGATTTTTTAAATCCCTAGATTTAAAGCTGATCCAGCTTCGTGGGTTTCCCGCCATGATAGATCCCGGTTTCACTGACAAAGTCCAATGAAACTTTATACCAGCCAAGACAATAACTAAGAAGATCTCAAAGCATTTGTTATGCATTCAAACACCGGTTGAATTGGTTATTTTTAAAACTAATGCAGAAGAAAGCACATGCATACATGAATCTACGGAATTTAATAAGATCAACCAAAAACAAACAAAAGATACTTGATGTTAAATTAATTCTATTGCTTTTACAAGTTTTTAAATAATAAATGTTGCGCCTTGTTATTTTTAACAACGTTGACCCGCAAACGCAAGTGTGCAATTGATTGAAAATAAATAAAAACAAAGGCGCTGACATTTACTGGCCGCGGCCGCCTGCGCCGCCGCCGACTCCCTGTGTCTGTTGTCGGCGGCGCCAATGCGCGGGAAGTCGCGCTCCTGGAAGACAAACGCCTGCTTGGCTCCCGCCTTGCGCCACCGAGACGTCTCCACCGCCTCCTGGTGCGTCTGGTGCAGGATGAACCGGTTCCAGCTCTGCGGACAGGCGACGGAAAACGTGCCACTCAATACGGCGGGTGCTGTGGTATTTTTATGGGTTATGTTTCCCACAGTTTGCTAGCAAAATAGGGGCCAAAAGAACCAATGTAAACAGCTCCAGTTTGAAGTTCAGATGTTGCTTCCTTCAGAAATCCATAATTTGAATAATTGCAAACAAATTAAAGAATTAATTAAATTGTGGCTTGTTAAAAACTTAGCCAAACCAAACTTTGTGTCTCATCTAGTAAAATATGGTAGGTATTTTAATAGAATTTGTGTAATTTTATCATTTTCTTTCTAGTCATAATATGGTGTAATTATCAGTAGCAATCAATATAGTCTAGCCCATGAGAGAAGATGCCACAGCTGGGCCTGCCCCCTCACGAACTACCAACTCATGAATTGAAATTTTAATGGCGGGAAAACAAAACACTATTTCGGCTACCAATTAAAAAATTACAACATGAATCTATTTCATAATTATGAGTAAAAATATCAACGAATAAATAGTTGAGAGAAAAAAACATAAGCTTTGGTAATATTAAGGTATAAAAATGATGACAGGATTTCAGTTTTGTCAAATTGGCAGTTACAAAAGGTACAGTGACTACTAGCGCTCCCGGCGGAATGGTATCTTCTTAAATAAAACGAAGTTTCAGTAGCAATCAATATCATGTTAATTATCTATTCCACAGTTGAATCTGATGGGCTCTATGGAAATATCTGTTCAGTAAAATTTCTGAATGTATGTCAAAAATATAAAAAGTTATCAAAAAAATGAACATTGGTATACTGTACATCCACCGCAATTTCTATAAGTATCTCTGATCGCCCCTAGCTGCCGCAATCTCACCTGAATGAGTCGAGTGATGTTGTGCCGCTTGCTGTCGTGCGGTGCGTCGGAGAGCACCAGATTGAGCGCGGACGCTTCGGGCACCGATCTGAACGCCCGCAGGAAGTTGCTCGGCTGGCACGGGAAGCCCTGCGCCGAGTCCAGCATGTGGAAGAGGAAGCCGAGCTCGCAGCTCAGGCAGAACTCGCGCGGACACGAGTGCGAGGCCAGCAGTTGTTTCAGCGGCAGCATGTAGTACAGCACCTGCAACGTTGCGACGATTCGTTGCGTTTTTTGAGTCGTGTCTACTTTTTTCTAGCCTTGGACTAGTTTTCAAAAAATCTTTTATCCTGGGTATTATGCTTAGTGAAGGTCTAATTGTTTTGAAGTGTTAGTTTTCCCAATTATCAATTATGTTTCTTGCTACCGAGTTTGATATAGGGTTTAATATTTTTGATTAGTACTTTTTTTGATTTGTGTTCAAAGTTGAACTTCAAGCTTGAAATGCTGTAGAAAACTTTGCTAGAAAAGCCATAATTTGAAGGGAGAAAGTTTTTGAGGTGAACACAGCCAGGGTCAGTTCAAACATTATTATTACTGTTAAAAATTTGAATGTTATTTGATAGAATAGCATAGCAATGCAAGGAAATATCAGTTAGTATTATTTTAACTGTAGTGACTGGGTTCATACAGTCACAAATTTAGACTAGGAGAAAGAAAAAGTCTCTCTGACATTAGTTTAAAAAAAGTCCACAGGATTTGCATACCTAACACGATCCACTCCACTATCAAAGAAATTAGCCAAAAATGAATGCAATCTAGCTGGTTAGAGGCCATTGAGTTAGACAGAATAGCAATGTCAGCTAGCAATATAAGCTAAACTCCATTTCACATTGAGAAGGAGAGTGGATTTGCATCTGCCTTGTGGACCCACTGCTGCTATACATGAGTTAAGAGTTTCAAAACCAACAAGCAATGTCTTCAGTCAGACAAAAGTCTAAAAGGCTCAATGGGCAGTTTAAAAACTCATGGCTCGTGTCAGGCAGCAATGGGACCACAAGGAAGATCCCAATGCACTCTCCTTCTCAACGTGAAATGGAGTTTAGCAACGTTAGTGAATAGTGAAAATTAGTCATGAAAATAGGATCTAGACCAACCCTAGTCTATTGCCAATGAATTGTCTCTGAAGCCAATGTTCATTACATCCTGTCACTCACATTGCTAGCTGTAAATCTTATATTACGCTGGTAGGCATGCGCAGCAGTATGGCTGATACAGCACATGCAGTATCTAAGGTTTTTCAAAGATTTTTATAGGACCTTTTTAGTGTTATTGCAATATTTACATTATATATTTTTTTAAATTATATATTCTAATACTGCAATGGGAATTCAAATTACCACCCACAACGCAAGCTAAATGAAAATCTATGTGCAACTTTGGGGCTCTGATTTTGAGAACTTGATATTTTTTATTTATTTCCATTTGGACGTCTTCAAGACACGAATTCATTTTCCATGAAAAGGAATCTTGCCAGCGCCATCTGAATGGATTTGTTTCAATTTGCGCGTAGGCAAAAATGTCTCTAGGTGGCTATGACATTTGGTGAGATTCAATCCACGTATTTTTTGACTCTGACATTTGCCACAGCCTCCTAGCAACATTTACGCCATAAGAGCAATGTGAAACATTTTCATGTAGAAGGCCCTGGTAGTGTGCACGGATAGAAATTCAATGTGTGCTGTCGATGTCTGCCTTGCCTTGTCACAACACTTGCTTTCGCGGTCACGGGCATAGAAAACGGTGCACTTTTTGTGACCATAATTTTGATTCACCCTGTTCTCTTCCGTGCCTAGCGAGTTAACCTGTGCCCGCCTACGATAACGCCTTTGGGTTTATAGTTAGACAGAGCCAGAGCACTAATGCTAGGGTGTCTGCGTAGCCACCGCCCCCCACAGACAAGATTTCCCCTATTTAACCCTACAGTGCCACTACGTCATAGCAATCGTCGCTTGCAAGCCACGTTTGAAAACAAGCGCCCGGAAGAGCTGCTGGCGCTATCTGGCGAGAGAAACCGACACTTCGGATTGCGGCCTCGCTGGCTACGCAGACACCCTAGCATTAGGGCTATGACTCTATCTAAACCTATAAACCCAATGATTACGCTAGGTACTCGCCTGCAGCATGGGGTTGCGTTGCGGCCTCGGTGGCTCCGCAGACGCCCCAGCATTAGCGGTGGGACTCTGTCTAACTATAAACCCAATGATTACGCTAGATACTCGCCTGCAGCATGGGGTTGCAGTAGGAGTTCGGCAGCGTTGCCTCCAGCCCGCTAAAGCTGGTCTTGTTGTGCTGCTCCGAGTCGAGCTCCTCCGCCCCGGCCTTGGAGTAGCGCACGTCTTGCTTGCGGTACCGCCGCGGTACGGGGACGCGGCCGCGCGAACGCAGCACATCGCCACCGTGCCGGGGGAGCTTGTAGCCAACCTGCGCGGGAACGAGAACGCATCGTTTGGGAGCACTTGCATTCATCAGCTAGTTTTGCTCTATTGGGGTTAGTCTGCACAAATAGCCTCGATACTGACGCTACTTTAAACACCATCACAATCATCATCTTTTACAGGTTAAGGTGGGAATTTTGGAGAAGATTATACTATTTTTACGTTGTTTAGAAGGAGAGCGGAGTTTCACTTGTAAAGAGGCACCCCTGCTGCTAGAAAAGCCAAAGGTATCAACATTCATAGGCCATCCCATTGTTGCGCTTAAGGGTTGAATGGTCTTAGCATCAAACGATTGTCAGCCCAATATCTGGAGTTAACAGAACAATACTTTCCTTCTTAACGTGAAAAGTAATATGGAACAAGACCACAGATGAAGTCACCCAGATCATCCACTCCAATGTTCGAACCTATCGAAACCTACCTACCTATTCGAAAGTTTGCCCAGCTCAGCGAGAGGCTGCCAGATTCCCCGCAATCCCCTCACCAACAAGCTGGAATGATTGCCCGCGGGCAGCCGATGTATGGAAATATTCCACTGTATGCATAGCGGTACTATCTGTTTCACTCGCTCTGTCGATAAGGGAAGAGTACTCATTGTAATGCTCCCACGATCTGGTGGCTGATGTAGCAACTACTAGATTCAATTCTTTCTTGGAGCCATCTCTAGATACGATAGAAATCTGTGAATATATGGGAATGTTTGGGAGTGTCTGGTAACTTGCTTTCCTTCTTTTTTAACTCCTCCTCAATCACATTGACTGAGGCCATCAACATTTCAACTAGTGCAGTTTAGAATTACATGAGTTTTCAGGGACAGCATTGGGCTGGGCCACCTGATTCGGGTTGCAGTGGTCGTACCTGGTTGCGGCGAGCTTTGTTCGGGTTGGGAGCGTAGCCGATGGTTCCTTGCAGCTTCATCGAGCGCAAGATGTCGGGGTCTATCAGCGGAGAACGTCTGGACAAGCATGCAAATATCGTTAGCAAACCATTTAGCTAAAAGTCATGAGTCATGACCATACCCTAGTTGTTCGGTTAGAAAATGTTTTAGAGAAAAAATGAATTGCATGGGCATGAAACTAAATATGGTCAGTGGTGTGCTGAGGCCTTCGGCCAAGTGGCGCGAGTATGGTTCACAGACACCCACCCACCCCAGGGAACTGTCAACGGGGGGGGGGGGGGGGGGGGGGGGGGGGGGTACAAAAATGTTAATTTTTTCGTTTTTTTGAGAAAATGTTCCCAGCAGCCAGTTTTATTTTAGCGCCCATATCGAAACAGTGCAGCGCTTACCAATTGTGCTTGTTGAACTGGTTAGGGTAAATAATGATTCTACTTTGAAGTGTTGGCCCAAACTCAGCCAACACCTGTTCACAGCTTTTGGGACTTTTGGTATAGTTGTAAGTGCCAATTTTGGTGTCTCCATGTGTTTTGGAGGTGTACCCCAACCACCAAGCCACCAAATGGACAGAGGGTTGGTTATCAGAAATGTTTAGGGAGAAGATGAACTTGGTTCAACCTCAAAGTAGAGATGCGAGAAAAAGCCCGAAAGCCCGAAAGACCGGCTCGGGCCTAACTTTAAAGAAAGTTACAGGCCCGGGCCAAGAATGTTCGATTTCGGGCTAACCGGGCCCGACTTTCGGACTTTCGGGATTTTTCTGGCTTTCTCAGGCTTTGCGAATTTTCTGGCTGTTGGTAAAATTTGAGATTTTAAAACTTATCGGCATCAAAATTAACTTTTGACAATACCATAATACGTGATAATACTTAATGAACCACTATAAGACAGTGCCCGCATGTATATACACTATACACACTCTGAACTCTGTACCTTATCTCGTTTTCACTGGTTTAAAAGGAGAGCCGTGTTTCACTCTCAAAGAAGCTATCCCCTCCTGTCTCATTACATAAATCCCATTGGTGGTAGGTACCTGTTCAAACCTCATATACGCTTATTCATTGAATCGATCAATACCCATATTGTGATATCATGATTACGTGACGATATTTGAAGATATCAAATAACGATATTTTATCTGGCTGGTCAAAAAGCTATGTTAATCAGGGTTTTGGACAAAAAGTATGCGTTGAGTTAACTAGAGTTGTTGAAACTTTCCTTTCGATGACTCTTTTCACATTTTTCGAGCTCTTTCACGTAATCCGCGCTTTTTCTGGCAGTATTGAGCCCATACGAGCTTTCGGGCTTTTTCGGGCTTTTTCGGGCTTTTTCGGTCTTTAGGGCTTTTAGGGCTATCGTGCTTTTTTGGGCTTTCGGGATTTTTCGGTCTCTTTCGGGCCCTTCGGGCCGACTCAACTTTCCGGGAAAAAGTCGGGCCGGTTCGGGCCTAAAAAAACAACCTAGCCTCTCGGGCAAGGCCGGGTCCGATCCAGACTTTTCGGGGCCGGGCCGACGAAAATTAAAAAAAATTGCATATCTAGTTCAAAGGTGCCTAGAGTCACAGATAAAGGCCTCGTGAATTAATCAACAGAGTTTGCTAAATTTTTATCGCCAAATTTACACGCTAGTGATCCACAGCATGATGTCTGTCTCAAAGAGCATACTTTTAATCTTTCCCTATAGCTATCCTTATCACTATCCCTTTTTATAAGCTGCATTGGTGCTATAGATTCTGGCTATCATCTTACCCTCCAACACCTGCAAGCTGCTGGGTCCCCTTCCAGGGACCCAGCATCTTACTGACTACCCACCCACCCACCCCCATTTGCGGTGGCGCGGCTCGCGCCACCTTATACATTGTCGGCACGCCACTGAATATGGTCACGATGTTTTCCAAGTCCCTAGAGAACATAAGTGGCTTAAGAGCAAGTAGATATATGGTAAGTGCCTCAGCCCAGAGTTAAAGTAGGAGTTGAGTTATATTTCATGGCAATTGCCAAAATGATGTCACAGAATTCATCTGCTTTTGAGGGTTAGATGCTTAACCCAGTCGAAAAATATTGTAATAATACTGGCCCTTAGTCATGATGACTCTTGGCTGGGCCATGGGCTGTTAGTCAGGAAAGTATAGGTGTGGTGTATGTACATAGTCATACATAGTCATACATAGTTTGGGTGCACATTTTGCCAGCTTTGCTTTCCTTCCATCTAGGGAGCCTATTTACGGGTAGAGAGTGGCCATCCCTGCGTGTGGGCGCCATGTTTTTCCCAACTTGAACTATTCAACAGCCCTTTCAGCAGTAGTTGACAGGTTACGAGCTTACCTCACCATGTACATAATAAGTAGGTAGATATGCAAAGGAATATGAGAAACTCATATAGACAACTGCCACGTGCATCGTGATCAACTTGGTAAAAACATGGCGTCCGTTTAGCATGGAATTCGAACAGCCAATAGAAAAGTGTTATCATGTTGGCCACTCTATAACCGTATATAGGCTCTCTACTTCCATCCATTGCATACTGGTAACTGCATAAACCAGTAACAGAGTTCCTCTCAAGTGAGGTGCTTTCCCCGTACCTGTACACTTTGTTGATGAGCTGCGGCGGCCAATCAGAGAGCATGGGTCCGTTGCAGTGCGGCAAAGGAATGGCCGCCAACGGCGTAGTCGCGTCGTCCATGTCCAACGGCGGCAGAGCCTGCGTGGCAAACACAAACACAAACGTCACGTCGAATTAGTACGTGTACGTCATGGTACCTGGCAGGTGGGAGCTGAAATAGGGGGTATTTGAACTAGGCTTTGCCAGAATGCCGCCAGTTTAAGTTTTTTATTTGTTTCACCCTTTGGTTGCTTTCCATCTGCCATCTTCCTTTCCGTATCACTAAAAACATTTAACTCAGCCATTCGGCACCCAATCTTTAATATAATCTCATTTCACAGATAATGATACAATTATATGAAAACTGTGATTTTTTAAGCACCTAGATGTAATTTTTATTCCAAGCCCATTCTCCATTTTATGAGAATAAAATAAAGTTCAAAGAGTTTTGAGACAAACCAACTTTGTCTGATGAAAAGGGATTCAAGACATTACACCTAGATTACATCTAGCTCGAAACAATGTTTTCTGTTTCTGGAAGCCAATTATCAGCAAATTCCATTCAACAATTATTCTGCTAAGCAATTTGCATTCCAACTTAACTGCATGATTCTTATGTTCTTAACCCTAATTCCCTTGGCATTCCTTACATGAAAAACAATCGAGAAAATTTATCACATAGAATGTAAAAAACAACTAAAATAAACCCCTGGACACGCTACAAAGAATAGACAAGTCCAGGTAGGAGGAGCGACCCTTGGAGCCGTCTGTTTTCACTTGAAGGCCGATGCCAGGGTGTGGGAAAGATTGTGAGGTCGTATGGACTTTGCATTGAAATCGCCCTCATTTCAAACCTTTGCATCAACGAAGATTTCCATCAAATCTTTATGAAATTTTAACACATAATAGAAATAATAGTGATTCTTATGTAGTTAAAATTTCAACATAATATGACCAACAGGAGCTTGTTGACAGGCCTCCAAACTCGGCTAAAACCCGCCTTACTCCTGTGCTATTCGTATTCCGTTTCCCACAGTCTACCCGTCCAGCAAGTCAGACCGAAGCGCCGTGACGTCAGAGGGGCGGACCATCAGGAGTTGTGTATTGAAGGCATACCAATATCATGCAAAATGCAGACAACATAATAATCACACGTAACCCCCGCAATGAAATAGCCGAGGCCTACCTCGAGCGGGTCAGCAAACTCCGTGTCGCGGGAGAACGAGTTGACTTGCGGAGTTTCGCGAGTCGTGTACAGATGCACGTTGCCGCCCTGGTCGCCGAACGCGAGGCACTGGCCCGAAGACGAAACGTCGAAGGACAGACACTGGGAGCCTCCCGTGTTCAGCTGCAAGGCAGACGGGGGCGTCAGAACAAGCAGCCGGGTGCAAGCCGCAATCCATGTGCTGATGTATTTTACAAAGACAGCTACAAACCCTTTTTTAGAAAATTTAATATATTGACACTGTACAGCATGTATATTTTGAGATGTATTATGCATGTAATTGACAATTCTAAGCAAACAGATGAAAACAAACAAGAGCACTACAATCTTAGAGACAAAAATGGACTCAAACCTAAAAAACATAGGCTTAACATGTGTGAAAAAAGCCCTACGTATGCAGGGAAATCAATGTTCAATATCCTCCCGGCAGAACTAAAAAAACTTACAGGAACTAATTTTAAAAATGAATTGAAAAAATGGTTAATACAAAAATGTTTTTATAGCCTTCAAGAATTTTACAACTATAAGACCAAGATATAAAGTTTGCATAACATGTACAATAATTATGTATTTTATCTTTTATTAGTCAAATGACCTATCCAATATTAATTTGTTTTAATCAATCTGGACAAATAAAACCAAAAAAAAAAAAAAAAAAAAAAAGAACCAAGCTAGTCTTGCTCGGGAGCCAGGAATGTCCTATCATGATCCATCGCAAAATCAAACGTTTTTAACCCTTAACCCGGTCACAACAACCACCAAGGTATACAGGGTACTGTCATGAAAAAGAAATGACAAAAACATCTCCATAAAATGTAAAAAAAAATGTAAAAAAATAACAAAAATGTTAATTCTTTGGTTTTATTTGTCTATAAGAGAAAATTCTCTGCTAATATATACATATTTCAGTAGATAAATATTTATTAACTTCGTAGTGAAATAAAGTGTTGTTTTGACTGCGGCAGTATGCCCCACTTTTTACGCAATTCCGAGACTTAAGTGCCGTAGGTATCTTTTGAATTAGTTCAGCAAGGTTAAATTATCTCGACAGCATTGTGTTTCTGGAGATCTTTTCTTCCTTATTATCTGTTGTTATTTAAATTCTCACCATGAGAAATGCTGTAAATTGAGAGAGAAATTATGCAAAACAGATGTGTTTTGCCCATCCCATGTTAAAGTACAAGGAAATAGCCAAACTCAAACTTTGCATATCTCAGAAGTGAGTTCAGGTACCTCACAAAATGTTTCGATATTCATTTAGAGGATACAAGAATGAACAAATATTGAAAGTTTCAAAAATATGTAGGCAAGACGTGTCACTTATGGCCACGCCACTTTAAGCTGAGTTTGTCTTGGTGCCAAAGAGCGGCTGTGACAAATATTATTCCTTAGCCACGCGGTCACACTGAAATGGTTGATAATTTTTCGGATATAGGGGAGAACATATGCCAGTAGATAGCGCACTTCAAAGTTTACAGCTCTTGGCTGCGGTGGAGGAAAAATTGAAATAAATGACCAGGCGTCAGAACGTATACTGTGGGGCTTATCGGCCACGGAGCCGCGAAACATGTCATTTTGTGTGCAGCAGTGAGAGTGTTAACCACAATGATAACAATAAATAATAATGTGAGTGATTATCTTTCGCAACGCACATCTCAAGCCAGTTAGCTTGCACATTCCATCTTTCCCTTCGCACAGGCATTCTTACTAGACAATGCGTGACAAAAATGGGTTAAAAAAATCTGGTTTGGGACGATTTGCCTAGAGTGCAGACAATCATTTGCAAGAACCAAAACAGCATCATTCATAACAGCAGCTATTAAAACAGAAAAGAATGGACAAAAAGCAGGGCAACACATATACAGTCTAGCCCATGAGAGAAGATGCCACTGCAGGGACTGCCCCCTCACAAACTACCAACTCGTGAATTTTAATTTTAATAGCGGTAAAACAAAACACTAATTCGGTTACAAATAAAAAAAATACAACATAATTCTATTTCATAATTATGAGTAAAAACTAAAAATATCAAAAAATAAATAGTTGAGAGATAAAAACTAGAATGTATCTTAGTATGTATTATTTATATTAGAATGTATAAAGATGATGACAGGATTTCAGCTTCGTCAAATTGGCGCTTATGTAAGCTACAGTGACTACTAGCGCTCCCAGCAGAATGGTATCTTCTTAACTAAAACGAAGTATAGCGACATGACGTTTCAAACTTGTCACTGCGTTTGGTTTGTAGTTCGTACCTGGTAAAGACATAGCGTGGGCGACGACGAAACGACCGTGTCCAGCAATTGCAGTTGCCCGTGAGCCGAGACCAGGGCGAGACGAGACGAGAACGCGGGCAGGAATCGGAGCAGCAGCGGCTCGAGCGATACTTGGATCGGCGCCACGGCGCGCATCATACGCACGTCGAACGCCATCAGGAAGCGGTCCACCGACAGACCTCCGTGGCTGAAACGGAACTCAGGTCATGGGAAACGTCTGCCGCTCCTTTTTAGAGTCCCGTAGCTCCGAACCTCCAGCGACAGAGGCGAGAAGGACTGAGGCGACAACGTCAAGGGCAGCCCACGGGGTCAGTCCCCAAGGGAACACAGTCCTTAGTTTACAAAAGAAACCTTAAAAAAATAGAAATCAATCATCAAAGTTGATTAGGTATGATAATTATTAGCATCTGCTTGTCATGGTTTTAACTTTTAAATAGTAGAATTAGCATAAATTTGTCTCCTTTACTTTAATGAAGCATTTAAATTAATGTGGGTATTCTATTGCGCTTCATCTACAGAGACCCAAGTAGCACAAAAACGTTCAGCGAACGTTATTTTGAATGTTCGGTGGACGTCGAAAGGCTAACAGGGGATAACTTGCGTTGAACGTTCACATTCGCCAAGTGTTCGATTAGTTTCTACCCGAACGTTGAACGCAAGTTATCCCCCATTAGCTTTTCGACGTCCACCGAACGATTGTGATAACGGTTTTTGAGCTACTCGGGGAGAGATTTTCTCTTTCTTTTAAATCCAACAAACTGTAATATTGAACACAACTTAGGCCTACATCAGTGACTGCAAAATTGTGCAAAATTGTTGCCAGCAGTGCTGAAATATGGTTTGGACAACGTTGAAATGAAACATAGATCTGTCCCTCCCCAACCACCCATTGTTTGAAATTTTCATGCCTCCCCCCCCCCCCTCCCAAAACTCAGGTCTCTCTTTGCCCTCCCTAAATAAAATTTCCTGGCGTCGTCACTGGAGAGGGGCGAAGCACTTTGATTTGGATCATGTCCCTGGTACCGCAGAAAAAGTTTCTGACCTGTCTGTACCCAAAGGTAAGCAAGGTTAGGTCCGGATGAGAAATGTCTTCCACGATGATTTGCAAGTGCTTTTTAAACATAACCAACTAAAGGCAAAGTGAATCCATCAGCCCCGAACGCAGTGTTACCGATTGGACAGTCCGCAGGTGACCAGCAGGTTGCCGTGAACGTCAAGGTCAGACAGGCTGGCCGAGTGCGTGTGCACCGAGTGCTGCACTCTGAGCGAGCTGGGGTCGCGCAGGGTCACTTCGCCGTCGGCCGATCCGGCGCAGACAAAGCGGCCCGTGCGGCGCAAGATGGCGCAGCCGCCGTCGCCCACGGAGAACTGGAGGCACGAGCGCGGAACTCACGGTTTGTTTGTATTTGTTGTACTTCGACTTGTTTGTAGGTACTTTTTTTCATGTTATCTAGGATAGGTACTGAAGACAGATAAATTTGAAATGCCTAGTTGTATGGCCTTGTACAACCTTGATTAAACTAGGGCTTCGCGAACGCAATTTGTGTTGCGTTGAAGATGAGCGTAGGTAGCGGTTTGTGTATAGCGGATTAAAAGGTGCAGGCAGCAGTCACGAGAAAACCATGGAGCACCAAACCTGACCATTGCCTTCTCGAAAATTCTGATCATTTGAAAATGTATACGGATTCTGACGTTCCTTTGTTTCTCTTCGAGGTTAACAAAGCTGGTAACCAAGGAAACGAAGGAAACCGGACTCGTATTGAATCAGCCGTCAAATCACGAAAAAAACACCACAAAAATGCTAATAAAAACCAATTGGAAAAACCTACCGAACTAAGATTTGCAGGCATGATAAATATGTATAAGTTCAACATGTTTAGAAGTTTTGGTGAAGTTATGTTCAGAACTTTGAAATTTACAGGGGTTCAAAATTCTGAAAAAATCGAAAAATTTCGTAAAAATTGATTTATAAAAAATTTAAGCGACCGATCTTTTTCAAATACGCAGGGGGTCTAAGTTGAGAACAGAGGTAGATACTCTGAAATTTTCATCCATGTCGGTTCAGGCGTTTGGTCTGTAGAGCGCGCACAAACACACAAAAAAAAAAAAAAAAAAACATACACAAGTGACTTTTTTCTGGGGTAAGTGAAATTGAAGATTTCGCACCGCTTGCTTCGCTCGCTACGCTCATCAATAATATGAAATAAATGATTTAATAAATAAATAAATGATTATTAAATTAAATCTGACACGAGCTTAAGTTAGGTAACTGTTTGTTGTCATAATTTTTAAGTACTCCCACACTAAAAATACCACCAGTCTCATGTGTTTCAAAATGAACGAGAAAATGTTCCAAATACAGCTAGGTGACACAAGTTCAAGCTTGCTATGTTGGTGGACAACAAGGTTTGACGCCCAGCGCCTCTGATGGGGGAACTATTTTTAAGACTCTGGTACAAAGATACTTTTATAAGTAGGCTCTCTGGTAAAAATTCACAAAATATTGGGAAAATACTTCTATAAAAATGTTTTAGATCCGTAGGTATAATTAATCAAATTGCTTGATTATCACTACACTTTCCCCTCTCCCAGAAGTTTGAAAAAGAAATGCTTTGTAGATATGTGGTTTACCTTCATATTATGATATTATAGTAAAAATCCTAGGATAATTTGCATTTTTTTACAGAACTTAAAAAAATAAGGATTGCAGACTGAACCTACCACCTATGTAGCAAGGTGGGTACACCGATACAAACTCACCAGGTTAGTCTCGGCGCCTGTGGTCAGGTTGAACTGCACCATATGCTGTTGGTGTCCGCCCAGCAGTATCGAGTCCTGGCTGATTTGAAGCTGACACTGCATGTCTCGTAACGACGGCGAAACATGCGTGAACAGCGGCAGGCCGCGGCGGAGTTGGCACCGCAGGGTGTCTCGTGTGAGAATAAGGATCCCATCGGAAAGTGGAAGCATGTGTCTCACTTCATTCTGCTCCGAGCTGACGGCAAATGAGGTGTACTTCTGCATGGATGAGCCGACATAAGAAGTAACGTGGCCCTGTAACAATACAATGTGAAAGTCTACATGCTGTGGCACTTATTAGTTTATAGACTTTTACAATGAATTCTGGAACAAATTTTAATTCTCCTCCTGGTATAGATGAATGAATCTCATTAATCTATGCTAGCATCTAGGATTGCTGGTAGTTAGGTAGGTACCTAGGTATGCGTATCCGCAAGAACCACCTATATTCCTGTCTTAATGTACAGGACTCGAAATGAACTCTGTAAATCCTGAAAAGTGAACTCCAGCTTACCCCTTGGTTACCCATCCACACCAACTCTTCATGTGGATCAAAAGCGATGGCAGAAACACCAAACCTGTCACCTCCATCGGCAAGAATGACATGAGCTTCCCGATATTCTGCATTTGCGTAAGTTTCGTCAAAGTCCTCATCAGGTAAGGCATAGCCCTCTGCCGGGTCTGCATAATGAGTCGTGCCATTGCCGTACACTGTAATAAATTTTGAAATTGGAATGTGAGCTCAAAGAGGATCAAATGTCAAAGCTGTCCTCAGAATCTACAAGATGTAATTGACATTTTAGAGGCATACTTAGCAGTTCTTCGGCCTGGGCGGGATCCAAGTCGTATATCGATGGGTAGTCCATGGTGTGACAACCAAACTTTATATTTAAATCAAGTACTTTCTTCCCTTTTTGCGTAAACGCTCATGTTTACATTCCGCATCGCACACATACGTGACAGGCGGCGGCCATCTTCGAGTGTCATCTGTCAACTTTGACCGGTATTTTTCAACAAGTGGCTGGTATATTTCAACAATTTCTTGGATAAAAATGAGCTTGTAATGTTTTGTCTCTACGCATTGAAAATCTGGAAGGTTATTTATGAAGTTCCATTGCACGTAACTGAGTTCATCAACCTTCAGTATTTGACAAAATATCCTGTTTCAGTACAAAACATTTTTGGCTTATGATTAAAATTAAAATTTTATTTATCATTGTGAATATTTTGGACATATGCTACTGTGATACATATTATTTTCTGTTAACTACACTAAATTTCAAGTAGGTTTATATTTTCTCTTCAATATAGCACATCTATGCAAATGTATTACAAATTTTGTTGAATTACATAAGTCATACTAAAATCAGCTCTTTGGTGTAATAACTCCAAACTTAGCCAGGAAATTTGAAGTTTGAACCATCACAAATCCTTTTTGGCATTCAGCTCATGTCTGCCCAAGTATCTCCTTCATGAACAGACACGGGAAGACCAACAGACAATGGCCCCATTTCTCCGCAGAGTGCGTTTGTGTCTTGCATTACTTCAGAAATCAGCTCTGTAAAACAGACTTTGCATTATTTGATGGAAAGGAACACTATTTTTATGTTTACTTATGAAAAATCAATAGATAAGAATATAGTAATTTAATATTAAATAAAAAGATTCATGAAAAGTGTTTTTAATTAGATATTTAACATTCATTAGTAGGTATAGGTATTTTGAACCTATAGGTAGGACCTATTGAATTGGTCTGCTTTTTGACCTGTTTGAAACAATGGTCCTCTGGTGAGAAAAACCAAGAAACCAAGATTCTCAAAACATGAAGCAATAGAAGTGATCTATTTGCATACGATCTTGGCAATTACCTTTGAAGCGTTGAGCATTGGAGCGAGGAACCTCCCAGACAAGTTCATCGTGGATCTGCAGCAAAAGCCGAGCCCCCAAATGAGCGTTTTCACGCAGGCACTGCTCAGTCGCCAGCATGGCTGCTTTGCACACATCTGCAGCAGAGCCTGAACAGAAACAAAAGCTCTTGGAAAAATAAAGTACACCAACAATTTTATACCAGCTAGGGTCAATGAAATCCAATCTAGATTTTAGACTTTGATAATGCCCTGGTTGAAACTTTATTTTTGTTTACTAAAAATACTGCAAGTGTCAACATTTCCTGTGCTTGATGGTATAAAGGCCATGGCTAGATATAAACAACCTTGTGATAGCAGACACAGTGTGTCTGGAATTTGGTTCAAGATGTCATCTAGAACCAAATTTTCATATTAAATGCCTTAGACCATGTCTACTATGTCCTATCTTTAGCACTGTTTTTGAAAAAAACTATTTCAAATCCCAGTTTGAAATAGTTTTTTTTCAATTTTTCCTACGTTGGCCTAGCTGTATTATTTGAGATCGGTTACATTGCCTGTATGGTTAGGTATACTATACTACACCAGAAGATAATTGTGGAAGTTTTTGTCATAATTTTAAATATATAAAATATAAATAGATCCAAATAGGTTGCTCATATTATTGGCCAACAATTTCATTCCAAATGTAAGTAGCTTGGTACAGTGCCCAAACTGCCTTCGACCAGTGTAGACTGCGTTACTTTAGTGCCCAATGTAAACGCAAGAATAGTGACATTACCTTGTATGATGAAGTTCATAGCTTGTCTCTCTGCATGCTTGCGCACTGCGGGTTGCGGGCTGCCGATAAGGGGAAACCTGCGCAGCCGGCCGGAAAGGGAGCGCAAGAAGCCGCGCAAGCGGCACTGCTCCAGCACGCGCTGGGGGAACTTGCGCAGTGCCGGCACCAGGCCTGCGCAAAGGACGAAGTGATCAATGGAGCTAAGGATCTCATTAAATTAAATATTCGAGACTCAAGACTAACAACTGAGAACAACCACACAACACAGGTTGCTGACTGCTTTTACCTACCGAGGAAACTGTCAATGATGGAGCTGGCTTGCTGAACAGACACTTGAAGGAACTCCGAGAGCTTGACGGGGCCGGCACCGTACATGACGGCATACACCACGCGCTTTGTCTTCTCTCGTTGCCGGGCGCAGTCCTCGTCGCCCTCTCCCGGGCCGAGCCTGGAACCAGGGGAAACGGCCAAGGAATGTCGAATATGTTGTCGATGTACTGTCGAAACGAGTTTTTTACGCCATTAAATTACTAGAAGTCTGTTTTACGGTCTGTCAAAGGACAGTAAGGTAAAAAAATATATTTAATATCTAAGCATTTTAAATATTCATTACATCCCATTTCAAGTAATAATTGCAACATTTATCAAAGTTTAAAAAATCAATTATGTCGGAGCAATAACATCGGTGGTTCCCTGCTGACCGAGTTTTTTGCCGATTCTGGCACGATCGTTTTTAATTTCTCATTCCATTTTTTAAATAAGTTTTCAAGGATAAGAAAATTCAAGGATAAGAATAAATTGTTATTTTTTGCGACATGTTTGTTAACTGTAGAAAGCGAAATCAACGCGGTCGACTACCTAGAAAAAACTGCTTCAAAGATGAGACTGAAATGAACGAAATAAAAAACTTCCCATGTTTTTTGATTAGATCTTTTGATTAAATTGTAATGTTGTATTACCATAACGCAGCGAGATGCTGAAAGATGTCCCCTTGCTGACGGAAAGCGTGCAGCAAGGTTTCGTCGTGCGCAAAGTGGGCGAACAAACGCAACTCCACCTGGCAGAAGTCTGCGGAGACCAGCGCGAAACCGGCGCGAGGTATGAACACGCTGCGCATGTGCAGGGAGCCTGCAATCGGAACGTATTAGAGACGTCCGCGAGTACCTGGGTACCTCTGGGATCCAGTTCCAAATCGGCACCGCTGAACCGCTCAAAACCAAAAAAACAAAAATTGGAAAAAATCATTTTGTGTGCGACTGTACAAGTCAATATATTTGGGTTGATTTTTACTCGATCATTGGATAACCTGTCCAGACATATCTCTTTGTATATTTCCTGGATTCTAGTGATTTATTGGCCGTTGCCCTAGGCCAAGCTGAGTATGGGGTTGGGGTAATTTTTGTATAGGTACCACCTAATCACTTTCTATGGCTTCACTCACCTGATTGGCTGCTTCTTTTATTGGGGTAATAAAGATAAAAATCATGTCAGATAATATTATGCTGACTTCTTCATAAATGTCTTGTCCATCAAAATTATAACACTATTTTGTAAAAACCTTGAAAGTTACAATATTCCATGTTGGTAAACTAAAAAATAAAATTTTTAAATAAAAAAAAATTGTTTGGGGGGTTTAGAGCTAACCCAGGTACCTGCACAGGTACCCAGATCCAATTTCTGGGTACTGCCGACATCTCTATGAGATATGAAAACAAATAGCAAATGAGTGGAACAGTATTACTGGTACAAACCGTGTGCGCTGGTCCCTTCCGCAATTCCCAGCTGTGGGGGGCACACGGGCACCGGGCCCCGAGGAATGGTCTGCACGTTGGGGCTGTTGCACGTGATCCTCCCCGTGGCGCAGCTCGTCTGCTCCCTGCAAACATTTCTGTACGTTGTTTATTTATTTTTTATATTTTTTTGAGGCCCATCAGCCAGAATGTCATTTTGTGTCCTTTATAGATTTTTATATTATATTTTATCTTCTACATCGGTAGCTTTCAAAAACGTGAATGAATTGTAGCTATGTGCCGATAGTCACCATAACCGAGGACTTTCCCTATGGAATTTCCAATCAAGTAGCGTCTTCTTACAGCCCTGTCATTGGTGCAGTCGATTAAAATGTGTTACACAGTCCAGGCCTTCACAATCACCGTGCAAACATTCAAAGAACTCATAAAACTCAAATTTTTTGCTCAGTGAGCTTCCAGCAAAATGTTCATAACCAACAACAATTCTCGAGTCTCGTATGCGTTTTGCGTGTGAAGAACACGCTTAACATAAGCACGTATCTGTGCAAACTGCAGTTGCCGGAATTACCAGGAGGTGTAGATGGCTCCGCCGTTGGAGTGCTCCAGCATCCCGTCCACGTAGGCGGCCTTGATCTTGTGCAGCTGTCGATGGCGCAACACCAGAGCGGGTAGCGCGTGCAGCGGCGCAAGGAGCAGCAGCTGGGACAAATACGACGGGGGTCAAAACAATTGGAAATCTCAAATCTTGCTACTTAACATCGATACCTACCTACCAGTATTTCTTATGTCTAATCACTAGTAATCAGTAATCAGCGTTTTTAGCATTTTTAAATTTTGAAACATTTTTGTTGGAAATGCATCAGCAACCGCTGACATTGATGGTGTGAGGGATGTAGATATGCAATCAATGAGCCATGTACTCAAATGAAACCTTCATCGCATTTCAGGGTGAAAACATGTTACATTTTCAGGAAGTACCTACTTTATTACATATTTTTTATGTAATCTGTGCATTATAACTTTGGCTAGAGTTGGTGCATGTGATACAAATACCAAAGTTGATATTATTATAAATCTACAATAACAACAATAATAGGTCTAGGGCGTAACAGTAATTCCGTAGCCAAGTTGTTCCACTGGTGCATTCCTTTGCCGATACAGGCTAGCAGTTCAAGTTTAACATAAGTTTAGCCACGAAATCCTATAATTGGAATGACGTAGTGTTTAGAGCCGCCATCAGATATTGGTGTAGTTGACGATTGTGCCTGTGGACCTAAAGAGAACTTGTGGTCCGAAAGAGGACCTAGGCCGACATTTCGTCGACGTTGGCGCCGACATCTTCAAAACTGCGTGGTGCTGCAGATGGTCGCTACTTTTTGTGCCATTAGGACAACTGTTCACTGCTCAGTCATCATTTTTTGGAATATTTGTTTGAAACCATTGTTTTCTGTCCTCACCATGGGCTCTGCGGTGGATTTGGCGCCAAGTGCAGCAGTGCTCTTGATGTGCAGTCCCTTGTCCAGGCGCAGCTCGTCGTACAGCAGCGCGCGAAGCTGCGCCGGCGAGTTGAGCGCAAACTTGCGCCCGGCGGCGCGGTACGCTTGCGCCGTCACCTCCGCAAGTCGGCTCTGAGAGGAACAAACTTTGCAGTGTGCCACGGAACGTCCTACGAAGTAGTTCATGTGCCGCATACTTTCTTCTCTACATACCTAGCAACTTGTAGAACTACAGAATTCTTTCTAAACAATAACTTCGGTACAAACCTACAGAACTTTCTAGGCAGATAGTCACAGAAAAAGCAGTACCTACGTAACATTTGAAAAGGAATTGTCTTGATAGCTACAAGTTGGGTTTGTGTTAATTCCATACATTTAAAAAAACTGAATCTTTTGTCTAATGTAAAAAGCCAACCAATAACCGCAGAACGGTAATTTTTCAACGTAAAACTCGATGGTTTTTAAATTTCCTAACTGCATGTTTTATACAGTTGGTATGCCATCGACAAATCGAAAATCGGCAATTGTCATTTGGCGTTCCGATTGCTAGCCTCATTTCACAGAGCAAGCTGGTTTCTGATAAGAAAACCGGTTTATCTGAACAAGATTTTGATTCCCAAAGCAAGAACTATCTAGACATCCATCAGCCAGCACCTCCACGTGCTCATCCAGGTGGTTCTTGTGGTGATACCTTGAGAACATAGCCATTTTTCAACTGGCTCGATATCCGTGTCTAGAAGTGAACACACAGGCAGTGAGTTTGCGTACCTCAAGTAGTGCCTGCATCTGTTGGAGCTTGTCAGTGTCAACGGCAATTCCTCGAAGTTCCATAACTGCTTGCACAAAAAGCACAGTGAACAAAAATGAACGCTCGTCCCTCGATGCGGATATGTTAATTACGTTGGCACAGGTGACAGGAATTTATTTCATATAATTAATTAATTATTAGTACACCTACATAACTTCTGTAAAAATGGTACCTGTGTTTAGATTATTAATAGCCAGTACAACCTAAACTTTTAGCATGCTTTCAGGCCCGTAGGCTGGGCCCGTCCGAGCCCGAAACGCTCTGAGCAGCCGAGAACGAGACGGATTCGCAATACACACTGCGCTTTGGAATCCGACAGGCCCCGCACATGGGCTCGAAAGCGTAGCTGTGTATTGGCTATTACAGGTCTGAATTAGTATATCTATGTCCCTAGGTGCTAATGATCTTTTCAAATGTGTGCTATTTTAATCCACGTGGTTTGTCCAATGAATGACAGAAAACCAATATTGGCGTTATCCTATACCTCTTTAGGAGCAGAAAATTATGGTGTCAAGTCAATAAATGTAGCACATACCCGCCAGCACCGGCACCAGCTTCATCTCCATCCCGGTGAAAAGCTGGTAGAGTCCGGCTTGGTGCAGCTTGGCGGAAACCGCTGCCGCCGCGCGGGACAGACGCAGCAGCAAGTGGCACGCTCGCTGCTCGTGTCCACTGCCGTTTGTGCTCGGCTGCGGACAATGTGATGTGCAAGAGAATACTCAAATGGTGCCGGCTGTTGTTCTCACAGAAGCTAAAAGGTCATTTTCCACCGATTGCAAGCCACTGATGAAAGGCCCTCTAAATTCATTATTTAAGGAGCCAGACTACCTCCCTCGCAGCTGAGGGCAGCTGCGAGATAGCGTGAATGCAGTAGTCTCTCGAGTATGAGCTTTTTTACTAAACCGTAAGAGATAGAGAATCGATCTGTGTCGGTAACGGAGCATTTGTCTCAATTTTAATCTCCTTCATGTCTTTTTCGATTCACAAAATAGTGCAAAAAAGAGCAAAATACAACATTTTTAGAATGGTTTCGGCCCTTTTTGACCCAAAAAATGGAAAAGCGGGTCCGTTTCCGATGCAGATTGGTTCTTTGTCTACAACTTCCTCGCTTACTTCAATAGTTTTTCTCGTACGGTTTAGTTTAAAAAGCGCATACTCATGAGACTCTGCATTCGCGCTATCTCGCAGCTGGGAGCAGCTGGGTGCGAGGTAGTCTGGCCGTTTAGTTTTAAATGCAAACTTAGATTGGAAAATATATTGATCTGAAATTCCTACCAACATTTTTAAGTAGAAAGCTCCCAGAAATGCAATGATTTACGTCAAAAATTACTTTGGATCAAAATTTTTATGTAGGCTACACTCCCAAATTTGTCGTAAACTGGTACAAGTAACAAGTTTGCGTTTATGTTAATGTTAAATGCTAAATGTCAAAGTCACGCATTTTATGTCAAATTAGCTTTTACGGCAACTATGCATAAAGGAATCACTATGAGCGATTACTGACGTGAGATCGAGTAGATAAAAGTGATGATCCGCCGAGCAAATGAATCAGGTAACAAACAAACAAAGTTTCGTCCTACGGCCTGGCATTCTAATACCTGTTTGCCAAGCAAGGATGCAGCCAGGCTGAGGAAATCTGTGGGAGGATGGTCTGGGTCCAGCAGCCAGCCTCCGACCAGCGGATCCTCAAACACCCAGTCGCCACTGCACACTGAAACATTATGATCGGTAACACTGATCAGAATTCACGTAACGTTAAACAGGGGTCCGTTTTTCTTTTTATACATTTATGCATGGTAATGTAATTTGTAGTGTACGGTATGGTATTATATCCAAAGGCTGATTTCATTAATATTTTGGGATATTTATTAAGACCTTACTTGCCAAATAAAGTAATCTGTAGTTTTTAGAGTTTTGGCTCCGGGAAATTTTTTGTGAATCAAGGTCATTTTCAAGCAAATCTACGCGTTTCAGAAGTTTTAAAGCATACGTGGCCCCACACGTATTTTTAGTCATTTGGAATGCGTAAACTTAAAAAAAGCGAGCCCTTTTTGTGGACATAATAATTTGTTTTCAAAATTCTGTCAACTACCGAGTGATTCATTGTACAGAGGAAATCAGCCGGACCGGATCGGAAATGAAAGGGACCGAAATAAACTCATCTAGAACGCCTTTATTATTTTGCTAAATGCCACACAACCCATAAGTCAGCGAGCAGTTTCTCATAACATTTTCTGGGCACATATGTCACAGAAATTATTGGGAATGCTCAACCTATGATTGGGGATGCTAGAGCATCCCCAATCTCAAAGGCCTAATGTTGCCACAGGTTATTGCTTTAAAAATGGTTGGTAATAAAAAAGTAATAAAATGGGGAAGTATTTTGTGCTTGACCAACAATGTATTGTGAAAATAGTAATTATAGAATTATGAAAATATCTACCAAACATGCCAAGAACACAGCAATGCAGCATTGTACTTTATCAATTATCATTCATCCCAATTTCACTGTGCATTTGATCTTGAAGTGACAAAATAGTGTCAAAAAAGCGCTTTCTGAAGTCTGAACCAAAGAACGTTTGTAGGGGTCCTTTTTTTTTTTTAAGTGCATGACAAAAATGGAACCATTTGGAACCTTTTGGAACCGAAACTCAGGAATCGGAGCCCGAACCCTTTGAAAATTTGTTGGACCAGAATCGGAACCGTAATGAGATCCCTGAAAGATATATTTAAATATCCTTGCTGCCACTAAAACTACCTACTGTCCCTAATTTGACTCAGCTTATGAAAAAAACTATTTCAAAACTAGTGCTATAAAGATAGGACATAGTAGACATGCAAGTCTAATCAATTTTATGACTCAGCTTATATTAGCCAGGTTGTAAGCATGATAGGGTGAGGTAGGTACCTACCTTCTTCCTGGGAGAATGTGAACTTGTCGATGAGGTACATGAAGACTGCCTGCGCATCCACACAGATCTTTGGACACGGCCGGGCAAACAGCAACGACAGGAATCGGCTGCAACGCAAACAACAGCTCCCATCAGTTCAGTGCTTTTGTGAAGACATCACACACGATGGGGTGCATACAATAGTAACTCTCATGTACTATTATTTCCATTTTCCAAGAAAAAATACCAAAGTTGTGCAAATAACCTCTTCAAAACAGTGTAAAAGCTTAAAAAATAATAACTTACTACCTACGCAAGTTTTAAGTCTCAAGCCATAATGGACGGCTACAGTTCCAGAAACAATCACTGATTTGACCACATCATTGCAATGCTTTTCTTATGGCAATTATTTGCCCGCATAAGATTGACTCTGGAACTGTAGTTGTCCATTGACGGATTTTCTTAGTAATTAAAATTTGAAACAAGATTAAAAGCATCTTACGATTTTTTTAAAATAGAACCTAGGAGTTTCCATGTGCAAAATGGAGCCCCTAAAGGTTTTGACCATTTCTGAAACATCTTGGCTATGTGCTCTTTTTTTATTTGATCCACCCTATAAAAGTTTGAGAAAGTTTTTTTAAGTAGGTAGGTGTCCATGATCGATCCAGGGTAATTTTTATTGAGTAAATTAAATCTACCTCTGAAACCGGAACCTTGGTTTGAAAGGTGTGGGTAGGCCCTGTTCAGCACACTTGTTGGTATCAGTTCCTAGCATAATCTGCGTTTACACAAACGCTTGTAAAATTGACATATATTATCAACAGGGATTGTTTTGAAAATTACCCAATTGAACGCAGCCTTTTACAAGTATATCCCATTCAATCTACAGAAAAACGATTCACATGGTTAGTTTTCCTCGTACAAGGAAAGATGTTTAAGCCAGGAAGCAATGGATGGAAGGGAGACAAAGCTGGAAACATGTGTAACCGAACCGGGATATGAACCTGGGACCCCCCGATTGCCATTTGGATGCGATGCTTCAACGCTGAGCTATTCTGGCCAATTTGGCCAATGAATGAAAATAAACAGCTTAATCGTATTTTACATAAAGGCCACTTTCTTACCAAAACAATTTGGGCAGTTTATTGCAAACATTTTTTGGCAAATTGATTGAGCAAAAAAAAATTATTTTGGCACCAATTGAAAATCTATATTGTTGAAAATGGTAAACAATCCCGTGTCTCTGGTAACAAAACGACCAGCCCACATCTGAAAATCGGCCAAACCACGCTATCATTTAGTTATCTCTAAAAAAATATTGAGAATGTAATTTTAAGTAGATGGGGTAGTGTACCTACATGACCAAAGTTGCAGGCATCCAGGGAGTTTGAAGATCACGCAGGAAAAAGAACTGCGTTGCGCTGGCAGTGCGCAGGCCGAAGAGCAGCCCGCAGGGAACCAGCGCAACTCCCTGCGCAGCATCCAGCTGGCTCACTCCTTCCCTGCGCAATTAAGTGTGCCAGCATATCAGCATACGATTTAAGGGTCAAAACGTAGCTGCGAGAGCTGCAGTTAATCACTTGGATTCTCAATTCCAATATACCGGTCTCACAAAACTCACAAAAGCACTGCTGCCAGAAGAGCAATGTTTTGAAACATAAAAAATCAATCAATAAAAAGCAGTTAAAGATTGTGAGCCATATCACATATCTGCATGCAGTTATTTTCTTTGGAAATGTTGAAACATTAATCAGTATTGTACCTAAACCATCAGTTAATGGCGCAATTACCATTCCTATATATTGATTTTTGAGACTGGTTAAATTTTAAATTTTAATCTATGTAGACTTACCTTTTAGAAAGATAATTTTTATTGATGTTTGATTCTTCGATGTACTGCCAGTAGAGCTGAACAATGTTTGCTATATACACTTACTTGTACATGATAGTAAGGGCCACTTCATCAAGCTCGCATGCTGAGAGTTGAGTTTCCCTTTCAAATAAGTTTTTCTCCGTCAGGATCGTAACAACCAATTTTGGCAATGAGTCTGCTTTGTTTTCCTCCACCTATAAAAACAACAACTCTCACTCAACCTTGTACAAGTGACCAGTAAAATTTACCTTCCATAACTAAGGACCGAAGAGAAATAGTTCAGACAACGTAGAATGCAAATCACAATTCAATCGTTAAAGACTCACCTTTGCATCATTTCTCTCAGCATCATCAAGACAATACTTATTATTATATTCACGGGAAATTATTACTCCTTGTTTGTGGACGTTGTGATAACCTCTGCTTTGTAAATTCTCTTTGTTGTGTCTTTGAATCTGTTTAACATTGCTGTCGATACATTTACCACTCTCAACCCTGTCATCAGATGCTGGACCAAGCTTTTGAACTTTTCTATTTAGCTCCGAGTCACATTTTGATCTCTTTAGCGGAGTTTTGAAGATGTAGAAATTTGGCAAGGGTTTTTCTTGTTTGTCAGCAATTACAGCTGTACCTTCAATGGTTGGTGCCTCTACGTTGATACCATTTGATTCCTTGATTGTGTTGACATCCAGCTTCAAGTCCATCTCCTCTGCCTCTTGCCTTGACTTATCTTTGGCTACACTTTCTAATTTGTGCAGGAGCTCGGAAATAAATTTTATATCAACCCTATTGGCGGGGGGAGAGTGGTGAGGATCTGGCACCTCAACATGACCAATGTTCATGTTTGTTTCAGAAATTGCATTTAATTTGTGTTCAGAAAGAACCATAGACTCTTCGATGTCTATGACTGGCTCCCACGAGAAACACACCCCGCCATTGACATCCTCATTCCTACCTACTTCACGACCAGGTAACATCAAAGTGTGATTTTGGAAAGCATTGTTTAAAGGATTACCAAACTTGGTGGGTATTCTGGATAAAGTACTTTGACTATTCCCTTGAAAACATTGATCCAGTAGATTGTATTCCTTTTCTTTTCCCCGAGTATCACGTGTTGAGAAAGGAACCATTGGCTCTGCCATTGTTTTCTGCTTCGTTTCTTCCTGCCGCCGCTCACTAGAAGAATGGAAATCCTGAGAGTCGATGCCACCATAAGCTCTAGTCAAAAGAGGCAGCTGCGGTACTTTAAACATCAATGCGTCTGTTGCTTGGGCTACGGAAGAATTTTCATTCCGCTTTGAACCGCTGACGACTGGTCGGAATATAAATGCGGGAGAATTTGTCTGGGTTTCAAATTCGATTGGTGGCGAGTCAGTTTCATCACAGACTGATCTAAATATGCCATCATCCTCAAAGTCCTGGAGATAATAGAAATCACCAGACAGGTGGTCTTCGTCCGTTGCTCTCCCCATCGACCTTTCTCGGTCATGGTCATCTTCATCTTCAAACAACATGATGGACTTTTGGGTGCAGGCAATCGATTCTTGAGCCATGCTTCCACTTATTTCTAACTGAGATGAGTTGGACTTATTTTGTGAATGGTAAAACTGCTGTGTGCTTGGTGCAGGATTACTACGAATTGGTTCCTGCTGTGCTTGAAACATCCCATAATTAATATTTCTGTGTGATTCTCCTCTGGGTGCTGTATTGGAATCTGGGTATCTGCAAGAAAAATGTGTGTTATGTACACCTCTGGACTTTGAAAGCGTGCCAGTCGAATTTCTGCTATGTCCTAGGAAAGGTTTGTCTGAAAAGAGCATTGGTAGACCAGGTACCGACCAGGACCGGATGAGCACATGGTGGAACTGGATGACATGCATAGAGGGTCCAAATCTCGTTATGACAAACCAGTTTGCTTATCAGCAATTGCCTTGCTCTGTGAAATGTGAATCGACCAAGCTGATAGTTGGGTCCATTGTCGAGTTTTGCAATGGATTTCACGCTATTCGAATGGCCTAAATGCAGTAATTTTTAAGCTAGAAGAAAATTCAAAAAGCGTCCTGCTCCTGCTCTGTACGAGAAGCACATAAATGGCGTCACTTTTTCCGTACTTGCAAAAATGTTGGTATACACAATATGAATTAATTAATTTTCTATAATTGCTTTAATTATAATATTGCATCCCCTCCGACCCGACTAGGCGAGGTAAACGCCGTAAAGCCACATGAAAGGTAGGTATCGGTAATAACCATTAACTTGTTTGAAAGATAACAGTAAGCAATTAACAGAATTATAATGGAATCTGAACTTGGAAACATGTGTTTTCTTCATTATTAACAAAGTACCTAGTGATATAGAAGTATTCATAACAAAGAGAATTGATGCCAGGGTTTATTTCTTTTCTTTTCTATCTATAAAATTAGGTTTTTTAGGCCAGTGCGGATGTGTGGAATCTGATACAAAATTTGACCGAGAACAGATTAACGGGTTTGCGAAGAAGGTACTACTGACAATAAAACAGGTTTGAAAAAACTAGATTGCGACCGATCAATTAACATGACATCCCCTGCGACATCCCATGACATCCCCGTGTGCTCATCCACGTGGTCGGTACCTGGCCTGCCTATGCTCTTTTCAGACAAACCTTTCTGAGCAGATAGCCGACATTCGGCTGGAATGCTTTCAAAGTCCAGTAGTGTACCTCCCTAGGTACTGAAACATTGTCAAATTGTCAATTATATAGAGCTACAAATCATTATAAATAAACTAGGGATTTTATCAAGAAGCAGTATACTGCCTACCTAGAACTCAAAAGTAATAGTAGTAGATACCTACTTAAAATTGTAAAAGCTGCCAACGTTTACCTGTAAACCATTATTAATAAAATATGGACCGTCATTCCATTATTAGGTATGTACCTCATTTAAATATTTTTTTCTTTCATTGCTATTTCTTTAAATTATCACCTGTTAATGCAGTTTGTGTTGAAGAGATCCTGAGTAGGCATGTTGGAAATCTGTGTATTCCAAGATTGAATACAGTTGACGTCTTGTCTCGGCTGGTTTTCTGGCATCGGGTGCCTGGCGTAAATATATTCGGGGTTATTATTTCTCATCCAAGAGTTACGAACTTCCATCATTACACGCTGTCCAAGAAGCGACAAACCAGCAGGCATAGGTCTCCCACACAAATCATTGGCCATACTTGAAACAGCTAGACAATCTGTGGCTAGACTAGAACCATGGATTGTCACCAAAACCAAAACCACACTATCTGCCAAACTGCCAACTGCTATTTGCTAGATATTGTCAGAACCTAGACAGAACTTTCAAAAAGTTGTGTTGAGAGAAAACCAGCTCGCAAAACTGGTTTCGCTACTTTTTTTGCCAAATAATACAATTTAATACTGTGCCTAATTCACGATTTGTATTTGGGCCCGAACAAATTCAAGTCACATGTCTTGAGCACGTGACTCTTATCTAACTGAAATTGACATTTGCGGGGAAGGTTCCATTCTGTATAATAGTATCTTTGTTCCATTCCATGGGGTCGGTCAGGTAGCCAACTACTGGCCAACTATACGTCACAGCAGCTGTCAAACGTACTGTGTGTGTGATTTGAGACTTTCCATGTTAAATCCATTTCACTTTCAGGACATTTCTGATGCTGGGATATTTTTTGTTTACCTCTCAAATGGTTAGCCCGGTATTATTGCCCTATTTCTATCTCAAATTGCGTAGCCTGCAGTAAAGCTAGGGTGCTAGAGAGTAGAGAGAAGTTCAAAAAGAGTTTGAAGGGTATTGGTTAAGTTGGAAAGTTCGTAATAATTTTCGAAAGCTTGACCCCAGTGCCCAGAAACCTAAAGAATGGCGCAGCGCTACGCGCTGCCAAGGTCAACGCGTTGGATTTACATGAGCTTGATTTCCAGGTTTCAAAGCAATTTATAAATGTCGGTTTCCGCAGTTTCCATAGTTCCTATTTCTAACAAAAGATGCATCCGGTGCATTTAGGATCTCTGATTTAGATAGGTACCTTTTGGCAACACGATCGTGTCGAATTTATTGTTACTGTATTGTTTATTGTAATTTATACGTATTATTGTTTTGCCATCTAGTAGTCAACGCCCGAACTAAATAAACCCGCTAACTTTGGGCAACTTTGGAAACGAAGACGAAGCTGTGAGTGAATTGAAATACCAAAAAAAGCCGTTGAGTTCCTGTGCTGGCGAGACAGCGACTCTCTGTATAATCACATTGACATTGACACTTTCAACAAATTGACACTTTAAAAAACAAACTGAAGGCAATTTTAATATCCAAAGAATGTTACTCTTGTGAGGAATTTAAAACCCTAATATCATCAATCCCTATCTAATAACCCCATTATCAAATGTCCTACTTGCTAGCCTCTTAGTATTTAGTTATTAGGCTTAGATATTAATTCAGCTCCTATATGTTGCCTAGTTATAAGATTATAATATTATAAGTATACCTGTCTGTAAACCATGTGTAAGCAAGGTAATTAATTAATGACAATAAATCAAATCAAATCAAATCAAATCAAGTTAATTGAGGCCAGTCTGATGTGTTCTGGAAGGGCGACGATTTGGTGCGAGTTGTGCTCAACCTGGACCAAAGCGTCCGCCGACCAGAAGGGCTTATTGTTCGGTTTGCGTAGTGGGTATTATAATGGATGGAGAAAACAGCGGCCAAGGTAGTAAGGTAGTGCACTAGCTTGTGATTGGGGGGAAGGGATCATGCTAGGGACGGTTAAATTGGGAGTAAAATGATGTTTCATCGGCCGAGGAAAATACGATTCTAAGATTAGCCTAGAATTGTGGTGGTGCAGTTACGGCTGGGCTGGGTTACGGTATGGTGGGTCGACACCAAGGCCGACGTGAATACCTTGAGGTTATATAACAAACCACGAAGAACGCAATGTCTGGCACATCAGACTCATTACATTTTTACTTTTTAGACAACGACATATTAATGTCCGGCAATTTTTTCATGTAGGCACCTACCAAAAAAGTGCTAATAGGTAGGTAGAAATTAAAAACCTAAATACGTATTTAAGGCACACTGGTTACCCTACCGTAGAATATAAGGTGGTGAATATAAGGTGGCGGCTTGGCGCGGCTTGGTGCGAGTTCTTTTCAACTCAGACATGATAAAAGGGGAAGAGAAGGAAATTTGAGTTAAGTTAGAACGAAGGGAAATGAGGGCATCAGGGCCAGAGTTTGAGCTGAGACTGCACATTTTCTGGGATGTAGCCAGGCCGATTATAGGCTTTCGGCAAGGTCAGGTTTTTAGTCGTGAGCGCGCTCGTCTTGTTTTAATTTAGCACCCCTGAAGATGGTCACATGGATTCATGTAGAAAGTTATCGTCTTTTCGTTTGGCACCGGATTCACCCACTGCAGCCTTCAAGGCTAGGCAAGTTTCGTTTTCAGTTTAGCAGTGCATTCCAGTCAAGGACATGCGGCACCGGGTTCACCCTCGGCTGCCTTCAAGCGCGGTGAGCTTTGTCTTCAGTCTGGCATTCAATGGCAGTCAAGGTCATGTGGCACCGGGTTCACCCTCGGCTACCTTCAAGGCTCGGTGAGCTTTGTCTTCAGCATGGCATTCAATGGCAGTCAAGGCCATGCGACACCGGGTTCACCCTCGGCTGCCTTCAAGCGCGGTGAGCTTTGTCTTCAGTCTGGCATTCAATGGCAGTCAAGGTCATGTGGCACCGGGTTCACCCTCGGCTGCCTTCAAGCGCGGTGAGCTTTGTCTTCAGTCTGGCATTCAATGGCAGTCAAGGTCATGTGGCACCGGGCTCACCCTCGGCTACCTTCAAGGCTCGGTGAGCTTTGTCTTCAGCATGGCATTCAAGGCCATGCGACACCAGGCTCACTCTCCACTGCCTTCATGGCTAGGTGAGCTTTGTCTCCATCCTGGCATTCGATGCGAGTCCTAAGTACGGTAATGTGAACAAGACACAAAGTGGGAGATGCTGGCGAAAATGCTTCTTACCAAAGAGATAATAATAATATGTATAACTTTGCCTACCCTTACCCATCATACAAACGGGAATCAGGAGCATTTGATTGCAGTCCAGTATCCTCTTCAGAGACATCTGTTCACTTTATAGACAGTGTTTTAATTTTATTAATATAAAGGTTTTATAACCCGTGAATTTAGTTTCACTTTTAATTGCCAAATGATTAAAATACTGTACCTAAATTGCGATTTGTATTTTGGCACGAAGAAATTCTAGTCACATGACTGACAGAGTGACAGACGAGTGGAGGAAGGTCGGTCAGCTCAGCTGTCAAACGCACTGTGCATTGTGATTTGTGGGAAGTTGTTGCGTTGCACATTTCATGCTAGGAGCCGGTTGCGTTTTTGGACGTTCGTATACAGGTCTGAGATCACTAGTTGTGAGTAAAGTTGGCCCTTGGCGATATCTAATTCGTATGTAGTACTCGTCTAGATATCATATGCATAAAACTGCTTTGGTCAATAAATTCCAATGTTTGTAATGCACTTGATCTTTGGTTATAACGCAATTCTTACATAATGCAATTAATATTGATAGTTCACTCTAGGTATTCACTAGGTAACTATCGATCTATCACCACGTTTGCTCACTTTATTTTTTCCGACAGAGAACACTGACAATGGACAAGCACGGCTTAGTTCCGGATGTCATTGACACTCTCCCTTCGGCAGTTCTCGAGGTGACCTATGGCTCGGCGAAAGTCAATCTCGGCAACGAGTTAACTCCGACTGCTGTGCAAAAAGTACCTGCTGTTAAATGGCAGGCTGAAGATGGATCTTTCTACACGCTCTGTATGACTGGTAAGTGCATTCATGAGCCCTTGGAACTGGGGAGTAGTGATAATAGAAGTAATATCAGTCTTCTCTCCAAGATCCAGACTTAGGTCTACTTACCTAGATAGGTAGGTAGGTAAGCTACATACCTGCACAGGTGTCTTTGGAAGTGAGTCCATTTATTGTCTTCCCTCAGATCCTGACGCTCCAAGCCGCAAGGAGCCGAAGTTTCGTGAGTGGCACCACTGGCTTGTAGGGAATATTCCTGGAGGAAATGTTCCACAGGGTGAAACTCTTTCTGCCTACGTTGGCTCTGGCCCTCCTAAAGGCAGTGGTGAGAAATTCATATTGTCCCTCTCTGGTTTCAATACTGCCTATGGAATTTCTTTTGGGATCAATTTAAATTTCTACTACCTTGTGCCCATAGGTCTTCATCGTTACGTGTTCCTTGTTTACAAGCAGCCCGGCAAACTCACTTTCGACGAGAAACGCCTGACAAACACGTGAGTCGAACTGTGAGTAGCTTCAATGTTGCCTCACCTCCTTCAAGCAATTAACTACCATGATGATTACAGTTCGGGCGATCATCGCGGTGGGTTCTCGATCCGTGGATTCGCCAAGAAGCACGGTTTGGGAGAGCCGGTGGCTGGAAATTTGTACCAGGCCCAGTGGGATGACTATGTGCCCAAATTGTATGCTCAACTGTCCGGCAAATAAACGTGTTACATGTAACATAGTTCTGTTCTGCGTTGATGCAAAGATCGATAACTGGTAGGCTCTGGTGTTTGAGCCAACCAAGCAATAGGTCTAAAACCACATACACTCTGCTGCTGAAATAGAAAACCAGTTGTGTAGAGAAAGGAATGTAGAAATGTGGCTTGCAAATCTAAAAAAATTTGTTTTAAGCTTTGTTTGCAGAACAGTACAATGCTTCCTTGCATTTCTTTATTAATATGATTAATGATTATATAATATCTACCTATGACTTGTACTTCTTTGATAAAAATCCCTTCCACATGATTGTTTTATTACAAATGATAAGCATTTATTTACTCTGTAATAAAATGGGAATGAAAATGGTACCCTGCGGTTTGTTAATAAGCGTTTGGCACCTCTACAGAACTCCCCAGAAAGTCTACGCACCTGGCAACGAAGGTAGCCTTTTACAAAACTTCACAATGATGCTTGAATTATTACTTATAAGTGCATGCTTTTATCATTGCAGGAGATAGAGCAAGATGTTGGCACTTTGTCAGGATGGGGGCTAAAGGAGAATGGGTTAGTGCAGAATCATTTTGAATTTCTCAACGTGGAAATATTTGTTACCTATTTTTTTTATTGTATTTCTTTGCTTCTACCTAATTACACCTCATTCTCACGCATTCGAGCAGGCTTTTGCTCTCAACATTCATTTTTTAGGATAATAAACAAATTATTACAAATTATTTACTATGGAAATAGATGTATGTACAGAAATTATAAAAAATATCTCCTGAAAATCCGTCATCATTCGAACATAAACTAAAACAGTGTCAATCACAATAATTTTCTAGGTACTCGTTAATTACAATAATATAACTCTTGATGTTTTTCCTAAGGAGCTAATTGTCACGATTGACGTTTAAGATTGCACCGAGGGGTGTTTGGAATAACGTTGCACGAATCTCTCAGCCTGGACCGTTGCCGCAGTTGACGCAGTCGTTCGCTAATATTTTTCCGCCATGCAAATGAAACTGCAAAAATTCCACGGCAAATTCGGTCTAGAATAACTTTAACTTGAAATGTAGTTACACTGCACTGTATCTGCATTTTTACACACTTCTTTTAAAATTTAATGAAAAATTAATTTCAAAACGTAATAATTTTGTTGTTTCAACCCACTGTTGGAATAACGCAGAGAGAAAGAAAACGCAGAAACTTGGCATTTTTATGGCCGAAATGTTGCATCAAAACATCTAGATTTTTTTTGCGAAACTTCGTAATTTACCCCGTTATATGTGGGGAAACAAGATAGTAGAAGTGAAAAATATATAAACTGATGGAAGTGCAGATTGCAAAAAAATCATATGTTTATGAAGTACCCATATCTATAGTTTCAGTTCAGTGCTATGACCAAGGCAGTTGCCAAATTTTTTTATCATGAAAATTATTTTATCTCAATGCACTCCTACACGTTTTCTTCCCTGCAGCATCCAGCCTTCTATCTGTGTCAGCACTCAGCACGGCATAGGTCGGCCACATTCTTTTACACTCCTTTGCTCAACGAGATGAGATCTCCACCGTTGTCAACGTTGGTAATGGAACTTATGAGCGTTCTTGTCTCGCGTCGTGAAAAGTTAGGTACGGCACGGGACACTGTTCTGTAACCGCGTTTCGGACCCGTGGTTCTAAATCGTTGCCGAAATGAGCCCGTTTAACAAACAAATAATTAACTGTTACGTAGGTACTGAACGGCATTTAATCCTGGGGAAAGTAAAATAACAGTACCTTAGGACTCAGATTCACTCTCCTCTTCAAGCTAATCGTTGCATAAGATTTGCCATCGAGGGGAACATGCGCTCGTGGCCGCAATTCGACAGACACCACGTCTAACCTAAAATAGAGAAGCTACCTACTCAAAGAATCTATTACCCGAGAATCACGTACGTTTCCTTTTATGGTATCTCTTCAAATTACGGCACAGGGCCCTTACGAAGCTAGAGTCGCAGCCACATGGGACCCGGCAATAATACTCGACCAAATGCAAAGGTGCCAAGATCTGGGAATACAGCTGCCACAACTTAAGTGGATGGAAGTTTATGAAGGTCTATTTCTTTCTGAGGGTAATGGTAATGTGAATTTATTTTTCTCACTAGGTGTTTGTTTACTCCTCCTAATTATTGTTGAAAGAAGTTGCAACACCTGTCGCCTTTTGCCTTGATACATGTGTGGTGCCGCAAAACAAAACTGGTTTACGATTCTGTTGTTGGAGGTATCGATTCCTTTAGTGCAGCGCAAATATACGCTTTGAATAACTTTTGAGTGAGCTAATTTGTTTAACGAACCTTACAGGTTTTGCAGCGCAAAAGTTTGTTCAGAAACTTTCTTGCTTGGCACCGAGCATAATTTGCGGCGTGAATTTCTTCGGCGATGCCATCTATGCTGCACTGAACGAACCACAACATCCCGTTTTCGTTGCGAGCGTATGATTACGTCGGTAGTCTGACAGATAACGACAGGAAACTCGCCACTGTTTGCTTTGCCACTGGCATTAGATGATCAGAGTGGAAAACAAGTGCCTGGCTGATTAACTGTTAAATCACAGTTAAACTTGACAGAATTCAAACCTACTTTTGGCCAACTCTAATGACGTAAAATGACGATCATATAGAGTCGGCCAAGTGGTATCCAGCTTTCTGTTCCCACTACGTGGGCGATTGAAGAGCCCAATGCAAAAACCGGTAAAGTCATTTACAGATAACTGTTCAGTCAGCATCGAAAAGAGTGTCTTGAGTCCATTTATATAAGTGTTTGTAAGTGCTGTTTGCACAACATGACCACCAGGATATTAACAACAAATTTTCAGACAAACAAGTGAAAAAATATTATCAACGTCACCAGTTTTTGCACTGAGCCCATCGATACCCGTTAACCTCAGCATCCGACTCTCCGTTCCCACATGAGATCTAGCCGGGCGAATTCCAGTGGCGCTCGCAATGCAAACGGGGGTGCAAGGGTCCAGGCACCCGTTCGCCCGGTGTGGTGATTTGCCGGTCGAGCGCGCTGTCGGCGAGCGTCTGGGGGGCGCGCGCAGACACGTCAAGGCTGGTTGGTCGTGAACGCAGACACGCCGTTGTTCGCCATCGAGTCGAGCGTCGCGCTCACGTAGACGGCCACGTCCACCGTGTTGTTCTCGCTCTGTCGGATGAACGGGTGCTCCAGCAGCTTGTTGTACTTGGGCCGCATCGTCTCTTCTTTGATCAGGCTGCGGACGGGTTCCGTTCTCGTTAGATTCTTGAAATCATGTCTATTTTTTTCTATCCGTAACACTAGTTTTCATTAAAAATATTTAAAAACAGGTATGGGATGTCAAGTAGTTCTAGCAATTACGGTAGCAACTAGCGATTGTGTAAAATTATCGGCGAGTTGTTGATGCGTATCGATAGAAAAGCAGCTTTCAGATACCGATCAGTTACTTTTACCGATCAATATCGTTTTATACAATTGGACCCCAGATTATAAAACAGTTGAGACTTAGCAATCAATACCGCCACCGGGCGCCACCAATATATATGTTACTGAGAGGTTGAAAAGAAAGTGCCACCACTGCAATAATTGATTCAAGCTTTCCTTTTCCATTCCCAATCCTAACCAGGAATATAAATTTACATGGTAGACACTAGACAGACACTCATCCAATAAAGGATATGGAATCGTGTCACATAACTTCAGAGCATTGCTAGCGTTCGACTATGCTACATAAAACTGCAGATCTGGGTGGCGATTATGTAACTTTTTATCGGTCGGTATCTAAGGATACAATCGGTATCTAGGGGCATTTCAATGTTATTTGGTCTAGACAACGAACGTTATCTCAAACGAAATTTTACATAATCGCCACCCAGGTAATTTACAAGACAAACATCAATACTACGATGTAAGTAATGGCAATTTCCTGAAAAAATAACAAAAAGCAACTGACGTCAGTGAGCGTTCACAGTTCAAGTGACTCGTAGTCTGTCGGTCCACTCACCAAGTGTTGACGAAGCTGACGAACTCGGCGGAGAACTGGTTGCCGTTCTCGTTGGGCGCGAGCCGCGGCGGTTCTCCCTGCACCACCTGGCGGGAACCAAACGCGTTCACGTTAGCCGAGCCTTCGACGTGGCAAAGCGGCAGTTCATTCAAACACTGTTTCGTTACTCGGAGCAAGCAAATAGGAAGCAGGTGCCTCTTAGGTGTTGAAATGAGCATAATGGTTCCTCAGTTCTCTTCAGATGCTTGATTTATAAACCAGCAAAGAGGGCAGGAGGCACAGCATTCAAGTAGGACTAACCCAAGCCTTGCCAGCTGAAATTTCCTAGTTTCTTGGTATTTAATTATGTTTATTCACTTTTAACTTTTTAAGATGAAGTGGAAAGTGGCAACCACATCGAACGTAGTAAGATCAGGGCTATCCCATACCGGAGCAGTCATCGAAGTCTATGTGGCTGAAACATACCACTGGCACAACAGGGATGTAAAATAAATATAGCTTATAATTGCAAAAGTAATAGGTTATGTAATACCTTTCTGGTTCAACCACTCCCATAGGGAGTCCTGCTTGGGTTTTCCAAGCACGCACCCATACCGCCAACATGAGCTATCAACATATTGCACCACTAGCATAACGCTGAGTGTGCGGTCGTACCTGGTATAGCTGCTCGAACACGGAGTTCCACTTGGGGTAGGGGAAGCGGCCGGTGGCGACCTCCATCAGCGTGATGCCCAGCGACCAAACGTCCGAGCGGACGTCGTAGCCCCGCGCGCGCTGCGGGTCGATTCGCTCGGGCTGCGGTTCAACAGTCAATCCAGCAAGTTAGTCACGACTCAGACAAAAGAGCTCCCCAGATTATCTGCTCCTGAACCAACAGCAGCTACGCGAAAGCCCTCCCTCCGCAAGATTCGTGGCGTTCGTGACACGCACGAGCTAAAATAGTTTCGCTGGCAAGCTAATTCCTGCCATCTAGCTAACTGTAACCAACTTTTGAACATTGGGTCCTTTGACCTTGTGCCATGGCCTGGTAGATCTTGTTGAAACAGGTTGCCAACGAACCCCTGCGATTGCCTGCGATTACTAACATCGATTGTTTGCCCAACTATACATGGGTAACCCTTTTCTTTGTGCCGCCATGTTAGGCACTGAGGTGGTAGTGGATTACAAGAGAATGTCACGCAGGCAAATGCCATCGTTACGTACCGCCATGTAAGGCCGGCAGCCGGCATCTCGTGTCCGGGCCATGGAGTCGACCAGCTGTCCGGAGATGCCGAAGTCGCAGAGTTTGATGTTGCCGCGTTTGTCCAGCAGGATGTTGCTGGGCTTGACGTCGCGGTGGATGATCTTCAGCTTCTCCTTCAGGTAGTTGAGCGCACGCACCGTCTGCGAATCGCAGGGGAACGTTAGATGTTGTGTCCGATTGAGATATTGCTTGGTACCTGTTCACGGTATGTGTACTAGGCAAAGCAGGATAGATGCACTGTTTATGTGGTGGTATGAGTATGACATGTCTTTAGAGGCTATAAGCGCTAAAAAAATTGTGGGGAATGAATTTTAGATTTATGTCAGAAACCATCCTTTTGGAAATTGCCAGATCATCCAGCTTCTAGTTTTGTACGTCAACTCTTAAGTACCTACTCTAGAACTCTTGAACTCATACCACCAACTTGGGAACTCTTGATAAAGTGACAATCACATCGATGGTGTACAGGCAGAAGGGCGTAAGCGACAATTTCAAAATTGTTCAGGAAGTTAAAAAAACCTCTCAATTAATCAATTGTTGTTGAATCAATTCAAGTTTTTAATGAATCCTTCTAATTTTATTTTATGAATTTTCTGCAATAATAGAAACTATATTCTCTCAATAATGCAATATTAATGGCAGTTACGCCCTAAAACACCGCTGAAATGCTTTTTGCTTATGGTGGTTACGCCCCAAGAAAAGAAGGCGCATGCCCTTTTTCCTGTACCAGTTTCGACATGATGTCGCTTATGCCCAAATTAAAATGTGAATATCGGCTAAAGTAACAGACTGTCGCTTACACGCTATTTGTTTTTAGGTTACTGAAATAAATATTGAGCAGGAACAACCAAAACATGGATTTCGCCAAAAATGTCGCTTACGCCCTTCTGCCTGTACACCATCGGCATGTAAATGTTACAAAATGTTAGTACCCAGTTTACTTTAAAATAAGTTTTTGAAAACCTGCGGTACAGATGCTACGGTAAAGAAAAAGTAGACACGAGTTTCAAGAATTCAAGGAACAATCTTCGTAGTTTGAGAGGGATGGTGTTAATTAAAAGGTTTTGAATTAAAAGGTTTAAGTAAGCAATTTGTGGAGGGGTAGGGATATGAACAGGGGACCGCCTTATTACTGGTCAGGTGCTCCACCAACTGAGTTCTAAGGGCACGCATTGTCCCGTTATGCTGGGCCGGGAGAAGGGGGTATCCGAGGGAGAACAGTGGCCCCGCGGCCTATTTTAACAAGAGACTCAAGCGGCATGCATTGAACCCACCCCCGCCAGCCTAAGGACGACCACCCGACCCCCCACTCACCGCGACCGTGATCTTGCCGAGTATCTTCTCGGGGATGTGGTGCCGCTGCTCCTCGTGCGTGTACTTGTAGAACTTGTCGAGACTGGTGTCCATCAGCTCCATGCAGATCCAGCAGTCGCCCTCCTTGAAGAGCGCGCCGTAGAACTGCACGATGCGCGGACACTCGTTGCTCTGCATCACCACCTCGAGGTCCATCAGCAGCTGCCGCTGCTCGCGCTCGTCCACGGTCGAGCGGATGCGCTGGCGGACGGGAACGGAGCGGTTAGCATAGTCTGTCGTGGAGACGGCATTACCGGACGAAGGTCTTGTTATCTTCGACGTAAATCGGGCTTTCGCAGATAGTTCAAGCTCAGGGTTTTCAGAGCCTGCCACATGTCTGTACATTAGAATGAATTTTCATGACAATAAATAAACAAACTAACAAACAAAGGTTAGTATTAGGGATTACTGGCCCCTGCCGGAAATATAAATTTAAAGAATGTAAGCGTGACAAAGTCCTGAAGCTGTGGGAGTGAAATTGTAAACTTACTCCCCAAAAATATACAAATTCTTAAAGAGGACAAACAATTTTGAAGTAGGTATAGGTACTTAAGAAATTCCTAACAGAGCATTGTTTTTACACAGTTGATGAATTTGTTAATGTATCTAGGCTAAAAAAATGACGTTCCAATATTATGAACATGTTATCAAATGAAATAAAAAACTTTTATTAATATTATTATTATTATTATTGTTTGTCGTGGCGATGGCATTACTGGATGATGGTCGTGTAATCCTAGACATAAATAGAGCTTTTGCAGATAGTTCAAGCATGAGGTTTTGAGAGCCTGCGACATGTCTGTACATTCGAATTAATTTTCATGACAATAAATAAACAAACAAACAAACAAAGGTTAGTATTAGGGATTACTGGCCCTTGCAAGACATTGAAAACACCTGTTCTGTTTAAGTTTACACGAAAAGAGCTGCAAACTGCGATCTTGGGAAGACAATAAATGAGCTTTGGATAGCATGACTTTTCTCAGCTTAACTATGAAATTCTATACACCCATACTATAGCCTTGCCGCCGCCGAGAATACCAGATTAGATATCTAGGTTTGCGATGTTTTGATTGGTTACATTCGTTTTCACTGACGTCGCCAGCTGTAAGTGCAGCTTCAAAGATTGCCGACGTACCTTGACGGCCATGACGGTGTTGCTCCGTCGGTGCACCATCTTGTTGACGGAGCCGAACGCCCCGCGGCCGATCTCGCCGAGGTCGTGCAGGTCGTCGCTGGTGAAGTCGAACACCTGCTCCGGCGACACCTGCAGCTTGCCCGTCGACTGCATGCTCTGGCACATCTTGAACCGCTCTCTGCAACGCACACGCGGGCCGCGTTCAGTTCCCCCGCACATCGCAGGAATCCCTCGCGGCAGATATCGTCGTCGCTGGTGGTGTAGAGTATGGTTTTGCTCAGGGGCCTTACCTAGCGCGGCCACTCGTAGTCCCGGGATTACTAGCAGTATCCCCTGGCTAATTAATACCACCATAGCACCAAGCAGTAACCCCGACCTAGAGCGGCAGTATTACGGCCGGGTTATATGGCCGGGGCACATCGACTCTGACTTTAGTAACAAGCCATGAGATTGGTTGATTTGACCTCACTGCACAATGATGATCGTTTAAAAAGCAGTACGCCTTCTAGATAATGTTATCATCGTAGCACCACCGTAATACTGGTTGCTAGCGGTGCTACGAAATCAACAAACTGCCCATTGTTGAAATGGCCGCTCTAGGTCCGGGTTATATAACACCGCCAGCCCGGCTAATTAGCCGCTTGGTAGCCGCTCCAAATGGCCGCGCTAGGAAAGGCCCCTGTTGTATATGAATTTTGGTCCCAAGAAAGACCACCGTCCTTTTTAGGTTATCATACTCTACACCACCATCTAATCGCGGTTCTGGACCTCATTGCCACTCCATCGGTGCCTCTCTCAAAGAGCCGTCGGTAAGATAGCAAGCAGCATCTCCGATGGCAGATTTTAATGGTTGCCTTCCCCTCCCCACCTACTCTGGCATATCTTGAATGGGTCTCTGCAAACAATCATCCATGTTTCTAGTCTCTGAGAACTCGTAAACTGGAGAAGGAATGCAATGACCCTCCTACTCAGTGACTGCTGTAGGAATAAGTGGTACCTACGTTGCATTGCTTTACAGTCAATTAGATGTGTCCATTACTTCCTCAACCAGCCGTTGAGTAACAGGGGCTTTGTAGTGTTTCTAACATCGGCAGATGCTTGATGGCACGATGGGCTATTTAAAACGTGAGGTCAGTTTGTTCTTTATGACAATTAGCAAGGAAGTGTTCTTGCAATTAAACCACAAGGCCTTACCGTAAAGTAAACTGTTGAAAGGAAAGCACACCTACATATCACCGTGAAACTGTTTTACGTGAATTACACAGAAAGGAACTGCTAAAGCCCTAAAATACAATCAAATAATTAATTTTAATTTCACCAAAATCAATGTTGTAATCCCTTGAGTAATGCAGAACAAATTACAGATGAATGTGAACAATTCTTCGTAGTGATTTTTGTTAAAAATGCCAACATATCAATTTTATTGAATCAATCATTCAAATCATATCAGAAATAGCACGCTCCACTCACAATGCACAGACACATAAAATGCGCACAATACCAGGAAGAAAAGACACATTTAGCAAGCAGAAAGCAGGCAGTAGGTTAGTGTGCAGTGGTTAATTTGTCTTCAAAATAAAAAGGAAGCACATACTCACTTCAAAATGTATAAAGTTTCAAATCTAGAAAAAGATTACTGTGTGTAACCTACCAATTTCTACTACCTGGATAATACATTTAACAATAGTAATTAATTGTCCAATGAATTTACGTGTCTTTTGAAGGTATTATATATCTACTGTCTCTTTTTATGACAACACTTCAAAGAAGCTCATACAGTCAAACACCAAATACAAACTTGTAAACTTTATAACTCGCTGAATTTTTAAAACGTAACCACCGATACACAGACGTTTCACAGAAAGCCCATATCCCTGTGAGCAGTGGCTAGATGCGATATCTTGCCCGGGGGGCTATCATGTAACTTTGCGATTTCAAAATCATTCGCGTTCAATATCACTGCCTATGGCTTAACATGGGCAGTGAGTAAAGATCGAGTGATTTCAAGCCAAATCAAACGAAAAAAAGTTACATGATTGCTACCCAAGTCTCTTGCCTTGCAAAATTTCATGCATTACCCTCACTAACAAGCTATTACAGTTGATTAAAACTCATCGGCAATGCCAATGTACATAAGCGACAGCAATAACAACTGCCAACACCATGTTTATCGGGCGGAGCCACTGCTTCATGTGATAAGACTATCTGCAATGACCAATCTGGGTGTCGTAACAAAATACCAACAACGCAAAAGAGAGACGAATCACAAACCAACCACCGGCATGGGTCGTGCAGGTACCGGGTTCAAGGAGGGGAGGGGGAGGAAGTGAAGCATGCGCGTTACCTGAGCTTGGTGCGATCGGAGGGGCCGTAGCTGGAACACATAAGCGCCACCGTTCAGGGCTGCCACCACGCACCACGCAAGCACTCGCAACAGAATATGACTCGACTGTGTACCTATCCAGCTTCCCTAATACTCTGACAAGTTTAACAAGTTTTTAATTTGAATACCCATAGAAAAGTCTCCCGTGTTCTTTTTTGTTTTTTTGTCTGTTTGTCCGCGCTCTCCCAGCCAAACGACTAAAGCGATTTTGATTAAATTTGCAGTGCACCTTAGAAATCTCTGAAATCTCCTTAGAGATCTGCCACACTTTTGAAAAGGATTGGTTGAGAAATTTTACCATAAATTGATTTTTACAAATTTTTTTTTGATTTTTTTAAAATGTTGAACCATTGCATTGTGTAATTTTAAATGTCAAAGTTAATCAATTATCTTCACAAAAGTTTGTACACATTTTGCCTTTAAAGCTCCACTAATGTAGAATACTTTGACAAAAGTTAACCAAAATGTATTGTTTCATTTATGTATACTACCTGCTAATGTATTGGAAAATCGAACGTTAGTTCGGTTTAGAATCGGAGTTAGTTTTTATTAAAGACTATCGTTAGCTTTCACTGTCTATGACTATTTTATCTTCTAGATAGTGGCTCTACTGTGGCATGATCTCACAGGCAAGAATGTAGTCAGGCACATTCAATGTCCGGATCATTAAGTCAATAATCGAGTTTTCAGGAATAATTTAGATTTGCTTACCAATCTTTTAGACAACAGTTTAATTTAGTGAAAAAAATTCTCATTTTTACACTAGTTAGCAAATAATGGTTGGTATAAAAAAATATGGTTTATTTTGTGCTGATACTATTGGTAACAGCAATTCAGTGTTTAGAGCTTAGCCTGAAGTCATATTCCCTTGTGACGTTACTTGCCACCACACTTGCACGCATGCATTTGCTCCAGGTCCAGTGCCAGGAAATCGCCAACGTTAATCGCGCTTCAAGAGCAGTAGCGCAGGATTCTAGCAGCTAGAGGTAATTGGGTCACTCATACCTCACTACCAGATGCTGTAGGAATAATATGGTCTCCAGTTTAAATTTGGACATTTATCTGGTATCATTCTGTTATTTCATAAGTCTCTCTGAATGACATTGAACCATGGATAACCAATGAATGGCCAATGAAGAACAGTCGGAAACAGCCGAGTCATTAGTTAATCACGTCGTACTAGTGAGTTAATTCTTCCAGTTCGATCTAGAACTGCGGCAGATGCCACTGCAATATTAAAGTAGACATTTATCTTCATATTACCATTCCACTAAAGCCCTGATAAAGGATAACTACAAGGGTGTGATTAAGATCAAACGTTTCCTGCAGTGGCGACTGATACGTGATCAATTGGTAACATTCTGACGATAAAATTCCTGTAAATGTTGTTTTAACCCCAGGTGCAAGATTTTTCAACTTTGAGTTCACAAGGCAAATAACATGCAGTGACATAAATTTGTTTTTGAGCATGTGATATCTAGGCCAGAGTTAAGAAAAGTAAGCAACACTGGCCATAAGAACATGCCAAATATGAAACAAGCTAGAATGAAGGTAACCACCTAGGTACAATAAATGAAAGGTTTGCTTATCACACCCCTCTAGTAAGAAGTAACGCAAGATCGCAGGACACGCAGGACACGCAGGACACGCAGGACATCAGCAAGCACAATGAAAGCACAAAGAAATCCCAAGCGCCCCCAGAGCTCGGCCGACATTGCACTAGTAAATATTTTGGCACTTGTTGCAAGGAGTTGGAATAATATGTAGGGGAAGGGGGCACGTTAGATACCAGCTCCAGCCCCGATTCTCCAATCAGTTGCGCAACGTCTATCATGACCTCTATCCCAGCATAACATTTAGGTACACGAAAAGTGTGTGAAATTGTGGCTTCTGATTCGTAGGCCTGACGGTGCATGCAAGTGGAACATACCGTGTCGTTTTGTCGGGCACAAACTCCTGGTTGAATGGCCGCGCTCGAGATAGGTTTGTCCGCGACCGCGGGGGACTTGCTCGGTCTTCTCCGCCAGGACTCGCTGTTCGGGCGCTGGAAAAGCATAAAACATGTTACAACGTGCTTTTACTACTTTTCTCATCGCGGTGTAAACTTTATGTAAGAATAAGATTATATGTTGTGCTACGCATCCTTTTATTGTACACCATTTGGCATTTATTGTAGGTATTATTTATTTTGAAATGTTTTATAACTTGGTAAACAATGTTTTGGTGAACAGTCTGACCATTGAATTATTCAATGGTCTAATATTTCAAAGGTACCTGCTCAAGAAGGTAGCTAAAGATTTGTGAAGTATAATGGAATTTGCAGCAAACAGGCTCCGTAGCAACTTCAACACCAAAGTTACTATATAATAACCTTCGGTTATCAACACTATGGTTAGTTGTATTTTGGTATAAAAGGTGGAGAAGAATTTGTTAGGTTACCAGAATGTGACAGGAGCGAATAGGTACGATGTGGCATACATTGTGTAGGACTTACGACAAGGGCTGGTAGCTTGTTGTTCCTGCACCGCCAAAATTCATACTGGCTGGATTCGCCCCGGCAAGACTAAGTCGAAGCTGTCGACGCTTTTCAGCTGTAAAATCGAGCGATTGTTTTTTAATGGAAGTTTTATGTCTCAAAATATTCTACGCCATCAAACTTGCTTTCGACTTTTGAGTGACAGGCTTGGTCATTATCGGAAGGATTTTGTGATACCTGTCTGGAGTTTTAAAAAAATTTTTGAAGTACCAATCCTCGGCCTCGCCTGCTAGTTTCTTTCACACTCTATTGAAACCAAGCCAATCATAGATGACAGCTATGGGTATTTAATCACATTAAAGAAGCCTTAATATATGTTCACCGTTTCACTCTGATAATCTACTGGGGTTGTAATATATACGGCCAAGGTCTGCCATGGGTCTATCATAATTCGTAGCTTAACAGTTATAGTAGAGTTTTGATAATTGACATCCTTGTCATGCAATGGTCTCGCTGACATTCAGTGCCTAGTCGAGATGACATTAGGAATGCAAATACCCACCTGACAAATCTGTATGGTGGAAGTCATTATCTGTGGCCGGCCTCAGGTCCAGCGTCTGATATATTGGTCCACATGGTCTACTACTTCCAGACATTCCTATAATCCATCAAAGACAAAATAAAGTACACATCCAATTTGGAAGTAGGTACTTAAGGCCAAATTAGAGTGGCAAATCATGGATTTGACACCTTGCATTTGCAGCAATATTTAAGCGAAAGTCTTCTGTTGAGACAATTGACACAAAATAGTAATCATTAAATGAGTTCATTGCGCAACGCCAGTGCCAACTTATGTCAATTGAAGAGTAAATACGAGTAAAACATACCTTGATTTATTTGGTTGGGAGAATTCCCAAGATATTCCGCCATTTTGGAATTTTTATCTCGCATGAAATAAATACCCAGAATTCCATTGCAGCAGGGTTGCCAAACTAAATCGAAGTCGACTATCAAGCTAGAACAGCCGCGGTAGATTTCAAACAAAGTGGAAAAGGGTTCGATTAATTTCCATTAATTTTGTCCAGTATTGACCGGTTTTGTCCAGTTTCAACCATTTATACTTTGGAATATGGCATAATTATAGTTATTTCAATCCTTGACGATAAGACTGGAGATCAGAATTACTAAACACTATGAATTAAAATATAAACGCAAAAATGATATTTTTAGGCAGCAGCCAGCACTACAAAGTTTCGCATTGAATTTTTATCTGCAACTTAGCCGAACTAGAGGTGTGAGTTGAAAAGTTTTCAGTGAAAACACTTTTCACAAGTCATGCTATGGCCCTAAAGTTGCAAAGAGAGCACATTTGCTCCTAAAATAAGCTTGAATCTAAATTTTTTGGACTGAGCCTCAAACCCCCCAATTAATAACCTTTCCGTGGTGAAAAAAGTAAATAAAACCCATCGGCTCCTAAACGCGACTATCAACCCATGAACAACCTATAGGGAGGGGGACAAAAAAAAAACTGCCATAACTGGCGCTGCAAGCGCTTCTAAGTTCGGATCTTTTGAAAATATGCAAAACACTGAAGTTCATAGAGTTACGTAATCATAAGCGTGCGCAGGGTAAATGGTTAGATACGGCCCAGCCACAAATGAAATAGTGAACTTTGGGAGGCAAAATGATGGTCACAAAAAGTGCACCGTTTTCGATGCCCGTGACCGCGAAAGCAAGTGTTGTGACAAGGCATGGCAGCCATCGACAGCACACATTGAATTTCTATCCGAGCAAACAACCCTTTTACATGAAAATGTTTCCCTTTGGCCTGATCCTACGCCACGAATGTGGCTAGGAGGCTGTGGCACTGGTAAATTTCAATACAAAATACCTCGCTCAAGAATCTCGCTCAAGGTCAAAGCCACATGGAAAAATTTTGGCCATGAGCAAATCGAAACAAATCCTTTCAGAGGGCGATGGCAGGTTCGTACGAAAATGATTTAGTCTTGAAGATATCCACATCCTTGAAAACAATATATTTATTTTGTACGCTGGTTTCTAGCATATACTTCCCTTGAAATAAGATGTTGAAATAACGTGGAGGGGGAGAAAGAAATTAAGATTTCGCTCCGCTCCCAATTCTCATCAATAACTAGGTACTGGTGATTAAATTGTGCAACAAGTATTTGAACTACCTACCCGACCCGCGTTTTAGCGGGTAATAGTGGATAAATATTTCAAACCACGTCACAACTCACAGTAAGTGTAGAAGCAATAATCAATGGCAAGTTCATTGAGTTAAAAACCATAGAGCTTCCACTGAATGAAGTTGCTTACCTACTATGGTATAGTATACGTATCAGGTTATTTTGTCCGCAGCTTTCCTTTATTCCACAATGTTATATAGGCCCAATGCCCCAAGGCGCTAACAAAATATATTGTACTTGTGGGTGCTGCTGTATACCTGTTACAATAAAGATTTAAATATAACCTGAGACGTACTCTTGTTCATCGTATGCACCTATTTATAATAGTATCTTTGATCGTATGTCTTAGCCACCCAAAGACCTTGAAAGACAGCAGGAGACTTGGAGCCAAGTCCAAACGAACCTATACAGCAACCCTCAAGGACATCGACCAGCCAAACAGACCCGTACCAACCCCCAAGGTCATTGCCCCGCCGTGCTGGTTACATTGCTGGTAAACAGAGAGCCGCTGAACAGCCAAGTGGTCCAAGCCAAGTCGAGTTTCAGATGCACGTGTTTAGTACCGATCTAGGTCCTATCAAAATCCGATAAATTTCAGAGCCTGTGCACCTAATGCGTATGGTCCTGCGAGATAGGGGCGATAGGCAAAAGGGCAGAGCACAGGAAAACCACTGGCAAATGGCAACGAACTGAGGTGAAAGCACATTCAAATAATTTGATTTAATTTAATAGTGTACCTATATGCTTTGATGGACAGCGTCAAACAAAATACTGGCATAGTATTGACAAACTGTCAAAGATATCATACCTTCCGATCTTTCAACTTTTTCCCCAGCGAGGAATCCATCAATATTCTTTACTTATCACCGACCGTATAGTATATTTGTCTTCGAAAATCAATTTCCTTAATCTACTTAAACTTTACGGGCCCATGGAAAGTTGTGTTTGTTGTCAATTTAGGGAAGATAGGTATATAGCTTTTAGCGATATTTTTGTCTCGGGTTATTTTTTTTATATATAATTCTGTCAGAATCGCGCGAGCAAACATAGTTGAATAAAAGCAGCAAGAAACACACCTCATGTTTACTTTGCATTTCATATGACAAAGCGGCTGGAACCGCATGAAAATGTTAGCAAAAAGCAAAAGTACGCATTACTTTTTATGATGAACACTTTTATCCTTTATGATGGATTTTTCCGCTGCCATTGTCATTCAGAAAGCAAAAAGTGTGCATCCATATAGGAATAGGATTAGTAAAGTCATAACTTGTGAGTTTTACCGATAAAGCAGTAATCAAGTTTGTAACAAATCCTCATTTCAAAATATCTCATCTGTTATATACCAACCGGTAAATATGCTTTGTGTTGCAATATTTCTTGATAATCTCATTTGCGAGATCAGTTCAAAAGGGACTATAATTCACTGCCGAAGTTCGATTTACTAGTATAACCTAATATAATATGTATGATTTGATTATTTAGTACATTCATAAGTTGTATTCGTTTACAGAAATAGACTAGTCCTTTCTATAATTCGTCAATCCTTTTTATGAAACAGGTGCCGCCCTTATCTTTTTCATCTTCATCAAGGAGAAAGCTAAGCTAACAGTGCATGCATGAAAAGAGGTTTTGCTTCGGCATTTCAGCCACATTTTGGGCTTTGACTCCCATGATGCATGAGAATCGGAAACAGTTTTTGAAAATGAATGACTCCTTTGCAAGCATTTGTTATCTCACTTCATTGAAGTTTGGCAACGATAAGATGAAGATGGATGTGGAAAAGCCAATCCACATCTCATCATATACAACAGACTAAGCGAAAAGCATGATAAACCATCGGCCTCTGGCTCTATATATGAAGTATTATTCAAATTTAAAAACACACAGATGATAACATTTTGCCAAAGAAAAGAGCTTTCATCACCTCTTCTAACTCTTCGTTATACTCACATTGAAATTTCTCATCTTATCTACCTAAACATTGAAAGACAAGGGCATGCGCAAAAGATAATTTCATAATATTTCACTACCCCCCCCCCCCCTCCCGCCCCACCACACAAAAAGAACGTCGGAGTCTATTTTTCAACGTCGTAGTCTCAAAAGCACGTGGGGTGGCCGGGAATTCGATTTCGGCATAGACTCGGTTATTAGTTATCTTCTGTTGAGAGAAATTGATCATATTTTTCATGATATCTCGCGCTCGCACTTGCACCTTAGGTCGGGAAAAATAGCATCTGATATGAGCCTGAGTTTTCCGCCCATTTTCCGACAGTGCCGATATTGAATGGGAAATATGCGGATGATGGCGCAAGGGAGAGGGGCGATACTATATGGGGTAGCGCGAGAAAGAGAGGGAACGAAATATAAAACTGGGGCTGGGCTCTTGTAGAAGAGCTGCTGGAAAAGTCAAATTTAATAACCAAGAACTCGTTTATAAATTGCACTTATGCCTATCTATTCAGTTGCGTCCTGAATAATATTATATGGGTGTTTTCTTTTTCGACATGGCAAATATGATTTCCGACAGGAGCAATCTCGAGATGCTGTTCCAGATCTCGTCTGATTAAATTTGGAATTCTTGGCGGGTCCAACATAATTTTATCGTGCTAATGTATTGGATCACTAGCTTCCCGTTCCTTTTATAATACCTGTTCAGAATTGGTGCAGAGACGAGAAGAAATTTGATTTTGAATTTGGGGAAGTGTAAGTATAGATTAAAATGTATCTCTCACGCCAGTTCCTGCTATCGCTGAGCGATCGTTTCTTGTCCCTCGTTCGGTGTATCAAACTTCGGTGGATATAAACTTCTATTTCATACATAAAAAATCCCGTTATGATGTTCCAGGGACCAGGAAACATTTCATGGCGAAAAGTGATATTATATTGTATTCAATTATATCTTTTGCGAATTGGGTGATAGCTTTTATCGCCAAGAAAAACTCAGCAGTGAGGCAATTCTTACCGTAGACTTATAATTACCTTACTTAACTTTAATTTTTTTCATTTTGAGCTAAAATCCGAACAAAATAAGACAGCCAAGTATGTCATCCCGGTTATGTATTATATATCAGACAGGCAATGGGCTCCTAATAGGCACACAAATGTGATGGCTATTCAATGACATTTTTCATTCAAAGCGTCTCAGTTTCCGTCCTTGCATCCTTCCTGTGACAGACTGCTTGGGCAACTGATGCGATGACCTTGAAGGAACTGATAGTGTTTGTTTAGTGCCTTTCTAATATCTAATGTCTAACTTTCCCGCATACTGATAGCACGTTCAATCCAAACATACACCCACAACTACCCACACACTGGTACCAGTGAACATATTTCAAAATAACCATTTTCAAGCTACCAAAGGCTTAACACGGACTGGCCACTTGGAACACACTGTACACAGGTGTACACGAAGATTAGCCTGCTCGTCTCATCAGGTAGGAGAACGGTAGAAAGTTTTTCCTTTTGGCAGTGTTTAGGTTCTTGTGGAGGTAGAAAAGCAACAGGTGTAGCTACGACTTAGAACTAGGCTTGTTTTTGAAGGCTCGTTTTTAGACATTTGTCTTACTAGAAGGCAGAAAGACTTCTTATGTACAAGGCCAAGGATGACCTTTAAACATAGAAACCTTGAAAGTATATGTGACCTTGAATATAATTACTGATATCCAACCTTGAACCATGAATAGTACCTACGTTTTGCGTTCTGGTCTTATGATACCATTACCATAGTGGCCGCATTTTGTACAAGAGAGCTTGATATTGCATTGCTCATTCAATCAGAAAGGCTGTGGTTGGCAAAGCTAATCGGCTATGCGCATCAAAGAAAGCCTTGTGCAAGATTGGGCACATTTCTCCTTGAAGATGCGATATGTGACCACCGAAGTGGCTTGCATGAAGGGTGAAGGGTGTACACTATATACATACAGGTATAGACATGAAAACGGTTGGTTGTTTTCTGATTTTACAGTGCTTGCATACGATATTTGCTTTTGTTTTTAACGATTACCCCTTCTGATGGTAAAGAAACCAATCATTTGGGCGTAGGTATGCATACATGGACAGCTCTGATACGATAAATTGGTAATCTAAAATAACTTTCAATATAATTGTCAAAATATTCCAGGCTTATAGGAACAGGAGGTCAATGAGAGGTTTAATAGAAATTATGAACGAACCCACTTCCAATAATTAACAAATTAACAAATGAATTCACAATCGATATCTCTACCGAAAGCATTCGTGGCAAGCAATATAAAAACCATCGCAAATAATTCACCAAACATACCGATGATTTCCCTCACCCACACCCACACATGCACACACTAACACACCACCGCGAACGATTTTTGCACCCATAACTTCGAAAAGAAATCCAATAACCTCCAATAGCGCGCATCTATCGTCAGCTATGGGCGACCTACCATATAGCGTGCTCATCGTCGTCGAGACCGTGAAAACGCGTCGGTCCGGAAAATTCCCTGCATTTTCTTCTCGACCAATGGGCTAGGGGTCGATTTATGTGATGGGCCCCGTCCGGCTCTATGGGATGACCGCGACCGGCCATAGTACGGCGCCGTACGCCGAACGCCGAACGCCGTACGGTCGCTTCACGGGAAACGCATTATTATATTTCATATCACGTCCTGCCAGACCTGTCCATGGAGATGCGATGACCGGCAGGGGTGGGGAGGGGGGTATAGGGAGGGGGGGGGGCTATTGGAAACTGGAAGCAGTGGCGGTGAGGCTGGACGTATTCCGAAGATGACGGACTCTGAATGTGTTTTTTTTTACATTTATATTTTCAGGTTGGGGGAATTTTCCATACTCGGTATTGTGACGTTGTCAAAAATGAGCTGACCAGTATAATCAGTGATGTGACAACTATAATACCAAGTCATATACTTTGGAAATCATTCGATTTTGGAATTAGCGGTCCATTTTGAGAACGTGACAGCGTTTCATGGGCCTTAGAACGCCAAACATTATCGGACTGAAATGTTTTCAACGGATCCCTGAATAATAAATGGTTCTTAACTACAAAGCCATTCGAATCACAGGCTTGCAGTGGAGCTACATAAAAGGAAAGGTCATGAATTTTCTTGTCCTTGGATTGCTGGGTTTATTGACCTTGCAGTACGACGACTTTAACGGAATATAATTGAGTTTGTTCGAACTTTTTCGAGTTTCAAAGAATTTTAATTTCACTTTTTGTTTCCAAAGTTTTGAGTCAACGGTATGTCCCCCGACATGGACGATCACCATAGTTAATTTTGTAATCAATTATTTTATATTATGGTCCAGCTAATTGGTTGAACCTGTGGTGAGGCTAAAGCCAATGTCATTTTTAGAACCAAAAACAATGCACAACCAAGAGCAACATCCATTTACTGTATAGCGTCCGTGCTTTGGCAATTCTTTAAAGAAAACCCCCTCCACATACCTACAGCGCAGTCTATAGTTTAGAAGACTTTCGGAGTGTGTTAGTTCCTCTCGCCACTGTCAAACAGGTACTCGGCATTTTTCCAGGGAGCTATTGGATTCTGTGCACCACTCATCTGTCATCCCAGCGCCCAGTAGATCGCGTCGGACCATTCCACAGAGTAACTACAGCTACGCGAAGGGTTACTGCAGGGCTACCGATATCAGCTGGCCTCCACGGTAGCCGTACAAGCGGGCATCGTTGATTTATGGGGTGCATGCATTATTGAATGTGGGCGGTCTAGAGGAGGCTGAGATCGTGGCCTGTTGTGGAAAGATATTTATTTACATGGTGTGGATCTGTGCGATGAAAGGTGGGTATATGTTGTATCGAAGGTCTCAATCTTCCTTCATAGGATATATATCTGGTAGTGTAAAGTTTTGATGGAGAGAGGGGGGGGGGGTTGGCTTAAATAATTTTACACGCATGTATGATATTTTGCCGGGAAAGATAACAATTCAGAAATGGTTTAAGAATGTGGGGTTGGGTTAGCATTCCACAAAACAAAATTAATTTTATGAGCATTCCGTTACGGATGAAATTTGGGTCTCAGAATAGTAAACTTTAAAACATTCTTAGAATGGAAATATCAAATTTTAAAAACTTTAAGACATAATAATATAATATAATAGTCGGTCTTAACAAGAGACACGAGTTATCAGTTATCGTTAACAGATCGTTTGGACATCGGTTATCAGGTTCAGGTTCAACAACCAAGGTTGCTATCTTCCATTCGCATGTCAGTCCTGAAATCACAACTGGATCCTGGGCTGTCTAAAAGCGATCTGGGATTCTGGGAAAAAATATTTGAGGAGCAAGCCGATAAAAAACTCGTATTCTCCGGCAGGGACCGACTATAGGGCAAACCTACTGTGGCATGATTCGACAAACTGGAATAAATGGCAGGAATACAAAAAGTAAACTAACACAACACGTACACTGCAGCAAGCTTCAATCACAAATTCACCCTAACCATAGAAATTATAGCGTATACGAATGTCCCAGTCCTAGTAATTTATGTACATGCCCACGCTGTGTAGGGTCAGTTTGTTTTGCGTATGTCAATTAACCTAGGACCGCGACTGGTGAAATCCCAGAGCGGAGTGGAAACCGAATTGCGTCGCTCGCTGGACCTTTTTTGATTGTGCGAATGTGTGGGTGGCATGTGTGTACAGTGAATTTGCCATCGACTTGTTTCGCTCGAGAAACTATGGAAACTTTGCAGACCCTTGCAAGGAGACCGAGGCAAAGGAATGGGGGGGGGGGGGACTGAAACGTCAAGAGACTCGATACTATTGACGAAAAAAGGAAGTTTTTTCGATACGTATTTCTACATAGATTGAACTGAAACATCGCGATTTTGCGTACGTGATGGATGGCTTTTGCATTGCTCATCGCAAGGTTCTCTGGACAATGTGGGACAAGAAAGCAAAGGCTCAGCCACAAGAAAGGTCTCTGGAGCTTCTTATAACATATTCCCTGACGTAGAGACTTGTCTTGAAACGATCAAAAGTTAAGCAGTTACGCAGCATTAACAGTTCATTGAAGACTAAAGGGTTTCACGACATGTTTATAAACATATTCTGCGGACAGGCCGTAACTGAAAGCATTGTATCACACAGAAGCACGCATGTATACGTTTTATCGCATAACAATTTCAGCCTGTGGGTCGGTTATTATATATATACATATGTTTTTTCGTGCTGGAATTTCGTGTTTTGTTAGGGCAAAGTTTGTTTAATATCGAAGGCCCGCGGAACAGCCGCCAAATTCTTGATGATGATTACATGATACATAATTCAACATTCTAGTACAGAAATATGTCGTAAGTGGTTCAAGACAATGTAAAATTTGGGGGATATTGACATTTCATTATTTATTCTGAAGCATCAATTTAAAGAATATAGGACCGGCTTTTAAAATCCAACAAAATAAAACTCACTAAGATATAATTGTAATGAAAAAGACGCCATTCCCTTCTCATTGAAGTACGCGAGAAAAGAACACAGACAAAGAAAAAAGACATTACGATTTTTCTAATTTTCGTCACATCTGAGTCTTGAGAGGAGATCCTTAGGCATTCGAAGTCCCCAAAGCCGGTTGGCAAAATGCAAGTAAAGAGAAGAACATCGTTAAAAAGGTCACTCCGGGTATTTCCCTGGAGGCGTACCGAGCACCACTCTCTTCCCATTGTACTTCGGCGATGCCTACATTTGCCCCTTTTCTTCCATCCTCGAGATGCCGTAAGCACCTCGCCGCCGACGCCCCCGCTTTCAATATTCTTACACGTACCCGCTTCAACGAGGTTAATACTTGATATCAGTCTTAAGGGCATTTATGCTTCTTTTTTGCATCTTATGTTTTATGCAGTATCTTTCGAACATGAGGTGAATTGTTTAGCTTGCATGGGGTTTGTCCTATACGTATACGCGGGGAATATGGAAGGATCTAGAGTGCGGCACCGTGGGGGCCGAGATGCGCCTTGGGATCGAATCAATGAAGCTGCAGAGGACCAGTAGTAGGTATAGAGGTATAGTAATGGATGGCACAAATCTGAGGTGACATTTTGTTTCCATGACGGCGCTATGCCGTGGCTGTTGTTGATGGAAGCAAGCTTTGAGAAGAAATTAAGACTCGTATTTTCTTAAATTATAATATACTTACTTAAATATACGAAAGCAGTTCGTTAATGAATATTTAAAAGATTCTTCGGGAGGCGAAGTGTCGTTAAAATTTGCCTGGCGTCGCTTCTTATTCCCTGAAGTTGTTTTACCTTTTAATGACGAATGCTCTCGGAGACGGAAAATGAGAAACTCGGAAAAGATAATTAAAATTCCTGCGTGTACTCATCGTCAACGTCGTCATCGTTGCAGACGGCGATCTCCATCGACTCTGGTTTGCACTTTATTTCGTCCGAGAGGCCATGTACCAGGCAATTGAAACTGGCAGGGACAAAGACCTCCTTGATCAAATCACGAAGAACGCGCGGAAAAGCGAGAGTAAACTTTCACGAGACGCTAAAGAGACTTGCAAACATTCGACGAGAAACTTGGCAGTTTATCGTCGGGCCTTGGAATGAACGATTGATGCGGGCGATGCATTACGTTTTAGTGAAGTCTGAACCCGTTTGAGTGTACGTGCGAAAACATTGAAATGAGATGAGCGGAAGTCTTCCGCGTCCTTCTGGCAGTCAACTCGAGAATGACAGAAGGTTTTCTATTGACGACAACGCTTCGGAGGAAGAAATCAATCTAGATGAAATAAATTCGCAGGTAATTTTATTGCGGTACGCTGACAGTTTACGATGCCCTTTCTTTCTTTACAAATTTCCAGAGGAAAATTAAGTTATCCACTGCACGGTAGCACTTGACAGATGCACGTATGTTTGTGTTGCTAGTTGGATTTCTATGTAAGAGGTTTGATGTGAAGTACCCAGACATTTATTGGAAAAGTGTTTTCCTGGTTTTTCGTTCTCACGTAAGTCGTGACTGCACATTGCTCTTCAATCAAATAAAAGGTTCTATAGCTAACGGTTGATAGCACAATTACCACACCATCAAACCTCTCAAATGCGAACCAGAATAGGTCAATTTAGTGACCCAAACGTTAATTAAATGAAGCAATTACATGAAGAATTACATCATTCCCAGAACATTGCTTCACTATACGTTATTATTTACGTTTCATTTAACGAAATAATAACGAATAATTAGACATTCCATGCAAACAGCTGTAAAAACGAAGAATAAAATTACCACCATAATTGTTTTCAAAGAGAAACGAGAAACTTCCTATTATATATACGAATAATTTAATTAACAATTTCAACAGAACAGTAATTAATAATGTCATCTCAATTAAAAGCCAAAGAAAATTTAAATAAGCGCGCCTTATACTCTTGAATTTTTACGCCAGCAGCAACAACCGTCAACATCACAACAAAGTGTCATCGATGACGGATACCAAGAAAACCCCGACGCCGACGCCTCTGAAGACGCCGCCAGCGCTGAAGACGACGCCGACGCCGACTCTGAGCTAGCTGACGACGCCTACTTCTACGATGACGACTCACCCCCGCTTTGTGGCTGGTGCTGTATCCGGCCGGGCTGCATCCAATGCTGCCGCACCCAATACTGGGTACTCTTCGCCCTCTGCATCACAGCCACCATCCAAGGGATGGTCATCAACGGCTTCTACACGATCGACATCACCACGATCGAACGGCGTTTCGGTCTCCGCTCATCCCACACCGGACTCATAGCCGGATCATATGACATGGCCGCTATCGTGTCGCTCATTCCAGTGACGTACTTTGGTGGGAAGCCGGAAGCGTCGAAGCCTAAGTGGTTGGGATGCGGGATTTTCGTCATGGGGATTGGTTCTTTGGTGTTTACTATACCTCATTTTGTCGTCGCCGATTATGAAGTCGATGCGAACAAGACGTCGCTGTGTTTCGATGAGCATGAAGAAATTAACGAAATTGTCTACGAAGATCTTTCGTATTTGAGATGGATCTTCTTCGTGGGTCAGTTTTTACACGGCTTAGGGACGTCACCGTTGTACACTCTTGGGGTGACGTACATCGACGAAAACGTCCGTACTTTGAATTCGTCCGTGTTTCTCGCTATTTACTACAATTTTGCTATTGTGGGCGCTGCCGTTGGTTACCTCGTCGGTGGACTTTTGTTGAGGATCTTCACGAATTTGTCGGTCGACCCCAATGAGCTTGGACTGACTCCTGACAGCAGCGCGTGGGTCGGTGCTTGGTGGATTGGCTACTTTATATCGGCGGCATTGTGCTTTGTGATGTCTATTTGGTTGCTGGCTTTCCCCCCGTATCTGCCAGCGACACCTGCGCTGCGGGAGGAGAAAATGAACGAAGAAGAAACAGGACTAGGGTGGAAGAAGGTAATGCTTACAGCGAAATACGTTCTGGCGAATAAGTAATTTGTTTGTAATTTGTTTGTTCTTACTGCAAATTGAATTGCGAGGCTGGGACGCTGCCTTTTAAACCAATCAAAGGCGAAAGCCCTGTGGATGTAATGTAATTCTGCGTTTATGTTCAAGGTCAACCGTTGAATTGCCACTTGGCAACATACGGTTTGAAAGGTCGGGTTTTTTATTGAAAAATAAAGTCTATATATTATGCAGAGCTGGAAAAGAGCAGCCTAAATAGGAAGGAAAAATAACACAATCTATATCTAGACCTAGATATATACTGCATTTCAACTTAAGAAGTTGGGTTTTGAACGTACATGTAATGACATTTCTGTATAACTACTTACACCTTTCGTGTTTCTATGTTGTCAGTTCTGAAACGTTCAGTTCATGTCAATCAGCAGTGCACCTCTGTTAAACCTGCCAAAGCTAAACGCGTCTTCTCATTCTTAAAAATGTGGCTACAGAGTTCCTTTATTTGATCCTTTAAGATGCACAACAAAGTGTTACCTAAATATATAAAGCTGCAAGTTTCCTTTGATTTCCTTTTGCTGGCTTCAGAAGTAATATGCAGACAAGCAGTAATTGCAACTTCACATCATAAGTCCGTTTATTTGAATTTCTCCCCGCTAGATCCAAATCGACTACGACGAAGAAGACGAAGAAGTCAAAGACGAAGACGACGAAGTGAAATCTCCAAGCATGTTGAGGTCTGTGCTGCAATTGTGCCACAAACCGACAATCTTCTTCGTCAACCTAGCTGCGGCTTCGGAGAGCTTCATCAACACCGGGTTCCTAGCCTTCCTCCCGAAATACATAGAGAACCAATTCTCAATCAATCCCACTCACACTTCGCTCATTTTGGGTGAGTTTCTCGGATGATCTTCGTTAAATTGCTGGATAAATTAAGGCTAATTTTCAATTCCGTGTGAAAGTTTTTGAAAGAAATTTGAATCACCTTGCAGCTATGCCGACGAACGATTAGTTAGTAAAATAAATTTAGTGTAACTTTTCCCCGCTGCTCTATCAAGACTTAAAAACAAGTTTTACTTTTAAGCTGAAAGTAACACCCAACACATTTCTCACCGGTATCAATGCTTGGGAAATGGAAATTTGAGTCTCACCACACCGTAATACCAACGTTACCTACGTACGGTTCGTTCTGAATTGAAAATCATTGACGAGGTTAGTTACTGAGATCTTAAATAGACAGGGATGCGATAAACAATAATATTATGCAATGACTTTAGAGTTTAGAAAGCAGTTTGCAGATTTGCCTGAGACTTTGGCCCATTCTCAAACCGCATTGTAGCAATTTTAAATGGCCATTGCAGAGAAAGTAAAATTTGCTTGCATTCTACGCGGAAAAATACACACAAATGTCAGTTTCTCGAAATCTCTCGCTCGATGTCTGCGTTTCTCAACCATAGTACCACTTAGTTAAAAAAAAAACTTTCGGGTCAGGTTTCGTATAACGTTGGGAAATCGGAATTCAAATATGTCACCGGCAATGAAGGTTCCAAAGCCCAAATTAAGAACGACTTAACAAAGAAATGAGCACACACTTACCTTTCTCGACCCTTGACATTCAGGTGCAGTCGCCATCCCGACTGGAGCAGGAGGTACATTCCTAGGAGCGTTCCTCGTCCGGAAATTCCGCCTCCAATGCCCCGGCATACTCAAGCTATGCATTATCACCACTTCCTTCGGCCTCCTCTTCGCAACCGCCTTCCTCTTCACCTGTCCGAACCAGAGCTTTGCAGGAGTCACCTCAGACTATCCTGACAGCACCAGCACCAACCTCAGCCTCAGCCTAAACCAAACTTGCAATGGGAACTGCGACTGTACCCCAAAGTTATACGACCCCATATGCGGCATTGACAAATCTATATACTACTCGCCCTGTTATGCTGGATGCCTCACGGAAATGTCCTGTGATAAGATGAGGTATTTCAGTGATTGTAGGTGTATTGGAGGGACCGAAGACACATGCAGCGGAGAAGACAGCAATGATAATACTACCGAAGATCAATCGGGAAGAGAGGAGAGGAAGACCAAAGAGATACCGGAGCACGAGGCAGTCGCTGGGACTTGTGACGTCGATTGTGGGAACTTGATTCCGTTCACTGTTTTGATTGTTTTGGAGCTGTTCTGTACTTTCATGACTGCCATGCCGGCGCTGGCTGCGAGCTTACGTTGTGTTAGTCAAGATCAAAGATCGGTTGCTCTGGGCTTGCAGTGGTTTACTGTCAGACTGTTGGGGTCGATGCCGTCGCCGATACTGTTTGGGATTATTATTGATGCGACGTGTCTGCTTTGGAAGGATGAGAATGGGTCATGTTTGGTTTTTGACAATGCTGGATTGAGCTTTTGTATAATGCTGTTGATGGCGGTTGGCAAATGTTTTAACATTCTGTGCTATTTTGTGGCGTTGGTGTGCAATAAAGAGTCGGCTGTGGAACCGGATGAGGACGAAGAAAGTTTGCTTCAGGAGGAAGAAGAGAGTTTGCTACAGGAGGACGAAGAGAGTTTGCTACAGGAGGGAAGTGCAGTTCCTACGTATGGTACTAATGGGTAGTTATTTATATTTAATTAAAAACTAGAACGTAATAATATACTGACTATTAAATATGTATTTCAATTTTATATATTTATATTGATTTCGAGTAACCACATCATTTTTAGTTGGGTTTGTAAATTTGATATCCTCGGAATTCGAACGATTATACGGATGGATAAAATGAATCTATGACTCTGTCATTTGTCAAGGGAATCTTCCTATTCAACAATTTACCTTTGCATCTCGTTATTTTAAGTAAATAGTGCCTCTCTTATTTTATCGATGTCATTTTAGAGAGTGACGTCATCATCTAATCATGATTAATTGCTAGGTATACTGTGTGATGTTTATTGATGACTTTGCAATGGAAACACGTCACAACCCTTTTTGCAACACCACCTCTCGCACTAACAATGAAAAATCCATGTGATTGGAAACGAGCATAAACACTCAATAAACAATCACTAGCAAAATATTGACGTTTTCATATATTTTATTTATTATTACAAATTAAATTTTCTGTTGACAGGGTGTACACGTTTTTACGTTTTATTTTTGATGTTTGTGTTGTTGTGTACATGTTAGTTATAATTAATTGAAATGGTGTAATTGTTATAGACGAATCGTAGAAATTATTCATGTGTAAGCTTTTGATAAAATTAATTACATTTTCTGGTCTACTAATTTTTGACAGTGTTTTTTTCTCTACTCCACTGCTATATAAAAGTATAAAAACACACGACAGGTGTACGGGAATGGATATTTGTTTTTCTGGACTATTCATTCTGCTGAGGTAGCGGCCGCCTTCTCATAGCAATCTTTTAACGACATCTCTCTCCCACAGAATTGTCTGAAAGGAAAAGAAGAGCAAAACATTAACGGATCATTATAATTTGAACATCTGAAAACGCCCCACAAAAGGCTTCATTATCAATGTCATATTTTTAAGGCTGCCAATACTACCAACTACCAATAGAGAAATTTACAACGGTGCAATTTTCAGAAGTTTACAACTAATAATAGTTGAGTGCGAAATGAAAATTGTAATATCCCTAAGTAATTTTCCAATAGCACATGTGTGTCTTTCATAAAAAATAACTGCAAATAAAAAGTAAACCTCCCCAGCCTTTTACTTTATATGATAATATGCTCTGCTCTCCTTGTTTTAATATGCTGTCAAAGTAATAATATTTCCACAACGAAACTTCGATATTAAAGTTCGAAGCTAAAAAGAGAACAATGCAAAATATTCACGAAAAACACACAGTACGTGAATCTAACTCCTCTCGCAACTCCTTTTTATTCCATTTTCCACTTGTTTAACAGGAAAATGATTTCCCGAAAAAAAGCTTGACATGTTACTCCACTGTTTGAAAAGAAGTCGCTAAAGAAATTTCCACACAATATTTTCTCTATTACGATTTCACTTCGAACTTAACAAAACCATGAGCGAACTTTCTCAACAAATAATTCATTGGCAAGTCAAGACAGTGGCACCTCCACCACTTCGGAGTATATTTATATTCCTGTCTAGAGCTTAGCGTGGCTAAGAGGGGCTTGAAAGTTTGGTAGTTAGTACTTAAACTAGGCAACTTATCGTAAGGGCCGTTTCGGCTTGTTCGTTCAATGTAGATTGTCAAGGGTTGGGGGAGGGGGGGGGGGGGGTACTGGTTTGTCGGCGTCGTTCTATGTGAGGAAATTAGGAGAGGTAGCAGCCCCGTTGAATTGTTGCGGCAAGCCAGGGTAGCCGCAAGTACGATATCTTGGACAATCGGCTCACGTTGAGTTTGTGGGCTTTGGTGGCGGTGCATTTCCATCTTGGGTATCATTGAATATTCTGGTTCGACGAGCAAATGTCCACATAACTACGGAACAAATTTGTGCTAGACTCGCAAGCATACAGCCTTTTTCAAAAAGTAGTACATTTGTTTTGATACTACGAAATATATTTTTAGATATTACCCATTCCTTGTTAACAATTTGATATGAACTAAATCTTAAAGTAGCATGTTCTCAACTATCTTCAAACGCAAAAAAGGAAAAAGAAAGCTTGCCAAAATCAATGCCTATTGAGAGATATTTGAATAAAAGTAGTGTAGGCTTGTTTCACAATATGACAGGTAGGTATAAACTATAAACATTGAAATACCCTCATATGTGTATAGTATACTGCAAACATATTATTAATGACTGTGAACCTCTTGAAAAGCGAGGCCATGAAATAGAAATGTGAGAACGGCGCACTCAGAAGCAAATGTTTTCCCGTCACCGGAGCGAGATGAAAATCAATTTTCTTGCGCACTATACATCGGGTGGCGCCATTCAAATAATTGCAGATCGCGTTTAGCGGTTCGCGGAAAGCAGGGGACGGGACGGGGGGAGGGGGAAGGGAGGGAAATGGGGCCTGATTTTCCTTAGAGTTATTAAACGCTAGATCGCGATGGGAAGAGGTGAATTTCCCGAGAGCACACGCGCATTTTCCCGGTGCAGAGACGCGCGCGGTGAAAATTCAAAGCCCACTGGGAGAGACAGGCGCGTCAGCTTTTCCACCAGGGAAACTTAATAGAAAACCATGTTAAGGGAAGTTGGTAAGAAAAGATTAGCTCGCTTTTCTCACTGCATTGCAACTGTGTTGGTACTGTAGATATAGAGTTGGCGTATACTATATATATATATATATATATATATATATATATATATATATATATATATATATATATATATATATATATATATATATATATATATATATATATATATATATATATATATATATATATATATATATATATATATATATATATATATATATATATATATATATATATATATATATATATATATATATATATATATATATATATACTTCTAAGTTTAAAGGTTCTTGGGCATTTCCCCATTTTCTCTAGACCCATCGGTAACGTCTGTTTAGCAAGAAAAGTTAAATTCTACCGAAGAATATAGTAATGCCATTTGGTGTTAAGGGAGTAATTAGTTATCATCCACCAAATTCCATTCTCTTTCCAAATCCAGCAACAGAGGAAATCAAGCCTGCCCGTTTAGATCAATATCCCAACTGAGAAGACTTTTCGATAACAAGAAACTATTCTTCAAACAATTAAACATTTAGAACACTGGATTGGACGCGTACCCAAACAAGCATGGCCACCGGAATGCTGCTTCATTAAATAAACTTTGATCTAAAATGCTCAACACAAATTGAAATTTACTAAATGGTTTTAGTCGATTAAACAACATGAAACGAAATATCTTCCATGTTGACTTTAAGCCAATTTAACACGAGACCTTCCCCTGATATAATAGCATTCGCATCTCCATTTCAAAGCTATCATCTTCGTAGCCACGCATATTTTGTTATACAATACTTGAAAATATGAAGAATATATGAGAATATTGATGGCTGATAGACAGATAACTCGATATGCCATTATCACTATGCCTTCATTAGCAACGTGCGTAGATGTGTGTGTGTGTGTGTGTGTGTCTTCATCAAATGTCTTGTCTGGGAGGGATAATTTGATGTCTCGGTGCATAAAGTGAACCTTGAGGGTTGGGTGCCAGTGTAATGGGGGATGAGAGGATCAAAAGGGCAAGTTTCCTGCGTTCCACAGGCAACTCGTCGGCTAAAGTGATCTGACAGAGCGCGAGATGCTGTATCTCCCAATTTATACTTTGTATGCCTCCGAGCGCGTTATCTTAAGACAGTGATGCGAAGTTAAAACTGGGGGAGTCGGTACTGCATGGTGGCACATGGTGGTTGGCAGGACGTTTAATCATCGCTAGATATTATCTGCGTGTGTAACAAACAAAATATTGTTCTAGAAATGTTGGGTTTGAAAACAATTTCCGTAAAGTTTTTGTTGAAAGTTATTCTTGGTAACAATGTTAAAGTTGTGAGTTGCTTTTGGTTGTGGTTTGGTAGTATTGATAATGAAGGATGTAGGAGTAGAAGATATCTTCCGTTTGTTTGAGCTATTATAGATAGAATGAAGTGGAGAGGTTGAGGGATAAATTTTAAACCGTCTTTCGTTCGTATCGTGAAATACACTGGCGCTTTTTTTCAGTAGAGCACTTTAATCATTCAAAAACTTTCTAGACCTTTATTTTAACAAAAAAGTTTCGGTATATAGCAGCTACCTTTACTCTTTCGCGAGACCTTGCACTTTCAAAGACAAGAATTTAGCACCTAAAGCCCATTAAAACTCCCGCTTATAAAAGTTCAATTAGAAACAATTTATATTTAATGAAAAAAAAATACAAATAAAACACCCACGCTCACTAATGTCTGATGTTGAACGTTAAAAGAAACTTTTCTGCACAAATCGAGCCTAGTTTTCTAAAAGCAATTAAACCTGATAACATCTCTAATAAATAACCCGACAACTTATCACTAGCCCACGAGATAGAAAGAGAAACGCCAACCTTAAACGCGAGACAGAACATCAGAGGGGTAGAGAGAGTGAAATTTAATTGTTTTAAATGAAGAAGCGTCTTGGAAGCAAGCAATGAAAATCCACCAGCGTCAATCTTGGTTCATATTTCGGCCAGAACTTATTGCAAAGTTTAGCGGTGGTATATATAGCTATCTGCGGCGAGGAAGGGAGAGGGGAACTCTTAATTAATTCTGCTTCCACAGATCCAAGTCATTATTAAAACATGTCTATTAATTAGGACCAACGCAACGTTGGTTTAAGACGGATTGGCTTTCGTCAGTAGTTGGTTTGTATTTGGCATTGGACGCTTTCTCTACTCAGATATATCAGGACTTGTATTGGCCAATGAGTGAATGGGGTTGGTCTAACGCACTCTACAGGCTGAAGCATACCGCGGATTAATTCATTTAAGTTGTTCAATAATTCAGTGGTATGTCTCATCATTGGAGCCCCTTCTATTCCCCGATTTCCAACGCTCCTGGCTAGGGTATAGTCGGGTCAGACCTGTGAAGAAGAGTCTTACTAGGTTCGCCCTAAAAAAATGTCCTCTCAGCAAGCAGCTAAAAGGTCAAGGGTTCGATGGTGATTCCAGAACTGACATGCGAATGGAATTAGCAAACTTGGATGAAGAATCTGATAACCAATGGCCAAGTGACCTGTTAGCGATAACTGAAAACTCGCCTTCTCTGGTTGTACCTGACTATAGTATAGACGCAGTGCAATGCAGAAGTGTATCGTCGGCGGGCTTGGAGTTGAATCAATGTGGTGGCAGCTCGATGGAAAGTTTCGGCGAAATGATGGAATGTTTGCAGATAGATTTAGTGGGCGATGCCAGTGGAATATCAAATTTACTGGAATTTGAGACAGGGGGGGTTATTTTCGCCGGGGACAGCACTATAGGCAACTATACTCATGAAATTGATGTTTATTTTGATTTTATATACCTGTTTGCTTGGCTTGGGGATGTATCAAGTTTGTAGCTTGAATACGAATTTTTTGAGCAAATAGTATTGATGATTGTAGCTCTCATGCGAGACGAAGAATTTGACGTGACTCCCTAAATAAAAGCGAAATCCGTAAAATAAATTACAATTTTAAATGTAACTTCTAGTAGCTTTTTTTGTTAAATTTTCGCAAAGTTTTTAAATATTATTCTAGTGCTGATGCATTTTTTTGTTGTTGGAAATAATTGATTTTCAAAGAACACAAATACCTTCGCATATATACTCTTCAGCGCAATGACATCGACTGACAGGTACTTTACTAATGGAGGTTACACCTAGCTTAAAATTACACTGAATAATTAAGTCGATCCACTAAATTATTGTATACATAACATCAACATTGTCTAAGCCCTTCGCAATGTTCTCGACTGTATATACATGTTTCTTGTATAGCGTTGTTTTTGAGATTTTACTCGACTGTGTAGAAGAGTAGGTAATGTCGGCCCTAAAAATGGCCAAATAGTTCGACATTTTGGCAGAACAATGTCTGCCAGAACTAAAAAGAACCGAACACGTTCATTCATTGTTCAGCATACTCACTGGACCCAAACTTGGTTGAAGTGTAGCGACCAGAGCACGTTGTGTCCAGGCTTCCAACGAAACGTTAATGAACACAATCAGTCTTGTCGGAAGTTTCATAAGGACGGACAGCAATATCGCTAAATTGCTAAGTGCAACGGTCACTTAAAATTACCGAGACGTATAACTGACGATCAACGTTGTCATCTGGACTGCATATTGCCACTCTGTGGAATAACTTTATAACCCTGGAACTATATTACGCTGAACTTACGAAGCGCATTAGTTCAAGGAACAATGATGTGCCCGGCTGTTGGCCGCCTCAGCAGCAATTTAATACGGAAGTACCTAACGGTGTTACAAGTTATAGTACTACATGAATGCAGTTGCACACATATTTGCCTCGAGCTAGGATATAATACGCTAGGATATATTATTCATTCGGTTACGTTCAAATTCAGCATGCAATAACTATTCTAAAACTGTCCAAACAGTTCAGACAAAAAGTTCAGAATGAACCAGAGGTACTCTGAATTGACACTCTTGTAATAGACTTACAGTAAACAAGAATATAACATTATCTATATTTCATAAAAACCATCACCAAGAACATGGCAATTCTCTTGTATTTCCATGAAGCTTTGCTCTTTTCCATATCCCACGTAGCTTTATAAACAAAATATAGACGTACACGCGAGCCCTCAGGCAAGCACAATATATACTGAAGGAAATCTACATGCTTCCACATTCAAGACATTCCGCCTATACGATTTTTACATATATTCAGATATCCTTCAATACATTTTTCCTTCGGTTACTTCCTGCAACCTACCGTCGAATCAGAATTCCTCTTCTACTTTCCTAGCAGCGACTCTTTACTGAGACTCGACACATTGCTTGGAGGGCCTCTAGGTTCTTTGCCATAGAGAAGCAAAATATCGATTGTTACCCAGCTGCTTTGATGTTGCGATATAGAACTCGTAGACAAGAGAAAGTTCGACGGTTGTCTTATCGTGGTCCACTGAACAGGAACTAATGTCTTAACAAATCTTTCGAATTATTCTGTGCGTTCCCGTGTACCCACTCAAAAAGGAAAAAGTGTGCACGACGCCACGAAGGCGACGCGCAAGCCGGAGTAATAATAGAAATTGTAACAGTTGTTGAAAAGTTAAGGCAATTTGGAGATGAAATTGAAATGTTCTTTGGGGCGCGCCTACGCAGTTGTCGCGAGAGAAAGCGAGAGAGACAGTGTGAGTGGTGCGCGGTGAAAGCCGGGCAAAGGTAGTTTTGGTTGACTCGAATTCGGGGTGCCGGAAAAAGAGAAGGAGAAATTCTGGTAGCGAAAATTGAGTGGAAATTGGGGGACCTTTTTTCTCGCCTTTGTGTCGATGGATGAAATCACGGGGCTATTTTGGACTGAATTGGGAGGGGATGGGGAGGGAATGGGGGTGGGGGCGGTGGGGGCTCACAAACAATTTCTTGACAGGGAGGTTGGTTGAAATTGATGTGTGTAACAGTACGTGGATAAGCTTGAAATGAACAGGTTTGAAAACTAGTTAAGATTCTTCGTAATGAAATATCATCGCAGAGTTCACCATGAATAACCCCGATTAAAAATAGCGTAACCAGATCCGCTGGTCGTTTTGGTAATGATGATACGACCAAGATGCCTTCTTATGATATTCAGAGCCAAATCGGCTATCTACGGCAGAACTTAGACATCCAGGGTTATTTAACGCTCGGATTTGTAATCGGAAAATGCTTGAAAATTGATTCCATTCTAATCGTTTGCATGACAAAAGTATAACGCTTTAAGCGCATTGAATTTGTGCACCGCATTCTCATGTAAATACATCACCATTTTCCAATGAATACAAGAAAACATAAAGCGACGAAAGGAAGTAAAATGCCCGTAATGTGAATGAATATAAACGGGAAACCAGTTTGATATTCCCAAAAAAAAGTTATAAAAACAACACATTTCTCTTACACACAAAAAGGACACCGTTTTTTGTCACGTTACTCGACATCTAAATGCGATTGAAACCCAAGAAAATGGGGGGGACGGGGGGGGGGGGGAAGAAAAATCTATCTGGATTTCCCATTAAGGGCAAGTGGCTGGTTGGGAGCATGTTCATTGAGAGTGCCACCGTATTTCAGCCGGCCTCGTCCGGTATTCGAGTAAACGACTCGTTGATGACCGCAGTAAACCACGACGTTGGGCCATTGGACACCGACCGAGCCACCGAGATCGCTGCTACGCGATCTGCGCGCCCTGGCGGATTGTTGGGGAGTTCAATTACGGCTGGAGTAGGCTGTGTGTCAGCATGGCAGGTACTTTCAATCAATTATATGTTTAACTTGTGGTGTTTTTCCTTTAGATGTGTATGTGTTAGGTGGTCTGGAAATTTTAGTATGGGGTTGTAAGTGCCGGAATTTCGCTCCCGCGCTGAAAATAAGCTCAGAAAACTATACGCGTTTATATTTTAAACAAACACACAATTCTTTTTGGAACTAAAATTTTAGATTTGCAGTAATATTCGTGACAGCTGTTTGAATGGTTTGTGAATGAGTGTTTTTAGTGAAAGTAAGTGTGCACCTCCGATGTCAACTTTACAATCACTTCGCAATCCGAACTTTCTGCTCCTGTGTTCGTTGGATATCGACCGTAGCCGAACCATACCACAAATTTCTTAATTTTTCTTCCTACACGAATGAACCCCACTATATAAACCAACCAATATAAACTACGCACGCAGAATTATTCCAAAACTTTGTCCTTAAACTTGTTAAACAAGCAATATATCTTCATCTCCAGCAATTAAGTTTTGCACAGGCAGAAAATGAAATTCGCACTGCGTATATTACACGCGGTTTCGGCGTCAGACTCACTAATCGGATTTCCTAAGACACGTGTATTACAAATTATCGGAACAAACGACTAACTAGCGGAACAAATACCGAAAGTGCGAATCAGGCTGCGTTGTTATATAAGGTGTGTGCGTCGCTGTAGAGCGTGGGGGTGGTGGAGGGGGCAGGGGGACGATATTGAGGGAGGGGTGGGGGTGGCGTTGGTTTGTGAAAGGCCCCTATATCGCAGCTTGTTTCGCGTGACCCGGAACGCAACAAATAATTGACAATTTGTTTTTACTTCGCGAATCGACATTCAGTGAAAAATTTCGTTGAACACATTTTCATTGTGTTACTCATCAAAATAGTGATATTTGACGTATTTTCCGAACAGATATGAAGATAGAAGTGACGTAAGAACCCGGACATTGGGCATTGTACATATATTGACATGCATCATCTCATCCAGCTTGTAGGGACCTCCGCAATCGGAAATCAATAAAACCACTCTTTCCCCCAAAATCCACAGATTTACTGAATTTCAACTGAATAAAATCTCTCTGGAGTTTCGTTGTGGTTTCGTGGATTGCGAAACAACTAGTGTGAGTGTTAAGTCTCCTTAGTGAGGGATGGTTTGTCTCAAACAGGCTCTGAGCAGCAGAAATACACCCCTTACGGGAGATGGGTTCTCCGACAGGCTCCGCGAGCACCAGATACCCCAAGCAAGATTCATTAGAGTAGATTTTGCTTGTCATAACTTGGTAAGCTCAACGCCATCGTGAGAATTTCATTATGGCGTTCTTCACGAGGCCTGCGAGATGCTGGGGACGGTTAGGGGACGGGGGACGCTGCTGTAAAATACATCCAGCTTCTCATGAAAAGCGACATTGTCGCCTTTAGATGCCTAGATTTTTTAATTAATTAAATTAAATTGTTAATGTTTGACAGTTTTACAACGTAACAATAAGGCTGGTCGGTGAATAAACAGAAAAGTACAATTTTAATTTGTGTTTCTATATACACAGTTCATTAATTACGTTTCCAAAAGCGTACGTTATACATATTTATGTGAATCTAGGATCTGATTTAATTAAGGGTAAAAGAAATGAGTTTCAATAAAACCTTTTTTACCCCACCAAAAGTAACTCGCCGGAACAAATGTTATTTAATTTACAACGAAATGGCTAACTTTTTTTGGAATGCTTGCTAGTGTGTTTAGTATGACTATATATATTGTTCCCTCCCTCACTCTCTCTCATTCGCAATGATTCGCCTGTTTGTTTGAATTAATTTGCTTTAATTCAGATGGCAAAATGCAAATCTTCCACGGACGAAGCGAAAGTTGTTTTATATATATGCGTCGGAACCGTCTTCCCCCATTTCGCAGCGAGACTAAATCCACAAGCAGGGACAGTACGTTAAATAAATAAAATACAAAACCACAAATTTCCGATACTTGCTGAACAGTTATTGATTCCGTCTCGAGAAGACTTGAATACTGATTACATGAAAACCCTCTACACGTGTAGAAGTATATAGCATTCACTATTCAATTTGTTGAAATGTGAACCCGTTTTGATTGCTGCCGGAGCTGACATACTTTTGAGTTGACGGTTTTAATCAAGAGGTCGTAGTTTTGACATTTGATAGAAACTTGATTCATATCTCGTTGCTTTTGTTGCTTTTACATACTTGCTCAAACTGTGAAAACATTAATCAAAAACAATAATCTTTGCGTAAGTTTTTTGAAGCCCATTTTACGCCAGTTTTACCCATTAACATTGTAACATTTCATTGTGTTTCATACTCCCTATCATGCCGGCTGGTTTTGAAATTACTTTCGAGCTTTCCTATAATGACCTTGAGAAACAGGAACGTATCTTTGGCGTAACGACATTTTGTCTGCAGCCTATCAAACATTGCAATTGACATAATATCTACATAATATTTATTTTGATGTTGGCAATACGTTGGATTGCACCTAGGTGCCATGCCATTGTGTTGTTGTTGTTGTTTATAAAAGCATTGAAAATTGTCAATAAAGAAAATCCATCAGACTAGTCACAATCTAAAATAAAATTTTATGTCTTTATGCATTCCTAATATTATTATTCACGTTCTTTAAACTCTAAAAATTCGTCAGATATACTAAAAAACAACGAATGTTCCATAATAGGGATCACAAAATTAAAAAACACGTCGGCCTTATTTTAACGGCCGAAAATCAACGTTTAATTAATTACAAAGCGAAAAAACTTCGTTTAACGAAGAGTTACGTAAATCATAAACGGCTAGAGAATGCAGAACTTATACTGGGATAAAATTTGCCTTTCATAAAGTCGAAATCTCTTTGATTTAGGGCATAGGAATCTACGATCTTCGTTGTTTACGCCAAAAACTTCACGAAACTAACCAGTTTCCCGGTGCTCAGTTATATTAGCGACGCGATTTTCCTCGATGCGTCTATCGACCTACCGACAACACCAATGCGACAATCTTATTGCTGAGCCATCTCTGATTGGGCTCTGGGTCTTAATGCACCGGTGTACGTTTAGATCTGCTAAAAGGTAGGGGGGGGGGGGGGGGTGCGAGGTGCGTGGGGGACTGCGATGCTGCGTGGCAACCGCAGCTGAATCTGTGGGGAGGGCATTGGTACACAGGGAGTAGCAGTCAGTGCGTGGATGCCAGGTCCGGATATACCGTATTTTATTTTGGTGCAATTTCTACTAAATTTAGTAGCGCAATAAAAGTACTCTTAAGCGCAAGGCAATGATTCAAAATGTCTTATCTTTACGTTTATGATGTTCAGAATACTATAATATATACCTACCTACTCACACTCATTAAAATGCGAACTACTCTGGCCCGTAGTCTTTATTGCCCAAGTTATACCATGACTACTAAACATGTTTATCGGCCGTTTGCGAATGTTACGCGTGGAATTAAGGATGTTTAGATGTAGATCTCATATTTAAATTTTGATACAAGAGTAAACATCTGTAAAACTACCCTATGACGCCTGGTAAACCAATGTAATAAAGACTGTAGCCTGGAAGAAAATTCATTTCTGAATGGAAGTCACTGACAGTAAAATATGTAATTTCACACAAAAAAGGACAGCCATACAGATAACCGCTCTCTGTCAACCAATACTCTCTGCATCTAGGTAAGCCTCGTAGTCATGGTTACTTGATGCTATCCGACGAGTTAAATTGCGAAGGTTCATGGACCAGCGGCAATCAATAACAGTAGCTACTAGTTGACTCTTTTCAACTCGCGTGCCGTCTCCCTCTCGCACACAGTCACCCAATGACTTTCTCTCTCTGCCTCACCCTCGCTATGTAGAATCTCACTCTCTCTTTTCTCTCCCCGCAACACATTTGAAGCACGTTGATGGCATCTGAGAGTGGACCGAATTGGTTACAAGCGAGTCTGACTCTTTAAGCGTGCTTTCTTTCAATCGTTTTGGCCGAAAGGTTGTTGCAAATCCATCGTCGACAGCTGTGTTTGAAGAGATTTCAACAAACGCTTGTCAGTTTTATATTGACGGATATTTAATTTTGTTCTTTTGGCCTGTATGATGGAACAACAAACAGAGTTTATGTTATAGATGTGGGGTTATTGTTATGCAGCCAATCGTATCCAAGGAAAATGCTTTCTGGATTTGAAAACTAAACCTTAATTTAAAAATATGTGTATAGGTATAGGAAATTCTGACCACCCGTAGTTAGATCCTGGGAAAATAATGAGTACAACTCCGAAAAAAATATTAAATTAACAAAAACAAGATTTAGGTGCACATGTAGTAAGTTCTATGTTTAGATCTAGAGTTCGTTACTATTTCTCTATTTATATTTTTTGTTCCTCGTATGCCAGCACGAACTGTAACGGAGTTGTTGTTAAAAGTTAAATTGGAGCACATGAGTTTGTTTTATTCTGCTCCCATCCGCTGTTAGCTTTCCTATTTCAATGCATTTTAATTCCTCAGTTTACCTGTAACAATGCAATGGTTCTACTTTTTTCTCCAATCTGTGAGAGTTGCAGAGTGCATCCGTGTGTCTTATTCGTTTTATCTTTTACGGAGCCAATGCTTTTGATTCGAGAAAGGAAGGCTAACAACGGAATAATAACGAAGAGTGCTTTAAGTTATGACTAGCATCGTTAACATCAAAACTATTCGTTGTGAGGAAATGATGCCGCAGATTATAACAATAGAAATTTCCCTAACAGTTTGTGGAGCTGGCTTTATACAAATAAAATAGCTTAGTACATACAGATAGAAAAAATAATGCAATAAATTTATATATTTGCTTAAATAATGAGTGAATTTATTTATTATGTGACCTTCGTATTGACTTTGTTTTCCGATACAGAACTAGACATTTTTATTGCCTACCAGGCTACCTTCTCCTTGCTAAAATAATTTGCATGCGCTGCTTTGCTCTTCGGAAACGCGATTTGTGTCGCGTTGACGATGAGCGTAGTGGTTTGTATAGCAAAATAATATGATGGCGCGCTTGTAACTTACAAATGATGCCCACAAAATCCCAAAAAAGTTTTGGGAAAATTGTGAAAAAATACGCAATTATAGATTTATTTCCGTATTTTTCCAAATTTTCCAAATTTCGAATATTGCTTTTTTATCTGACTTGAAGGCGAGGAATATTGAGGATTTTCTTGAAAAACGCAGGGAGTCTAAGTTGAGAACAAAAGTAGACACCCTGAAAATTTCATCCCACTCAAAGCAGGCGCTTGGTCTGTAGAGCGCGCGCAAACACACATACAAACAAACAAACAAGCATAAGTGTTTTTTAACACTAGCTTCGCTCGCTACGCTCATCAATGACAACTCAACTTAGTGACCCACAGTCTACTGCACAGCAGGAATGCTTAAACTTTTTCCAAGGAGTTGTATCATGGAGCAAAAATATAAAGTTTCGTTTCTTGAAGGAGCCAACTTTCTTTGCATGCCGTTACTAGGAAAACGTCCCTATTGTGATCCTCGTTTCTACGAAAACTAACGACAAGGTTAGGTAATACGCACAGTTTTATAAAGCTGGCAGCCTTTCATTGTTTTCAATGAGGTTTTTCAATGCGTGGACACAAAGAAGTATTTCATTACGTGGAGGAGCCGAGTTTGCTCTGCGGGCTGCGTCTAGGAGAACAAGGAAAATCCCCATGTTCTGTTCTCGTTTGCTCTGACAATTTGGCTTAGCGATACTTAGATTGTTAATAAACTGAGATATTAATAGTGTTCTCAAATAGTTCATCAGTCAGTGGCAATAATTAATTTTCATATAGCTAACTTTGGAGCCAACCTTGCTCTGCGGGCAGCTTCTAGGAGTAAGCGCAGGTTCATGTATATAGACGGGCTCCAAATGTTTGCAAAACAAGCATATACTTTTCGGCACGAAAATAATACGTTTTCCTGTCATAAAAAGGAGAGAGCTTTTTATTTGATTTCGCAGAACACATTTTTCCACGGAAAAAAATTGCTAGAATTTAATAATATACCGGATGTTCCCTAAGAGCGAACATTCATATACAATTCATATCTTACTCAAAACAAATTTCGTGCTACTGAAGCAGAATGCTGCTTCAGGTATACGGAATTAGCTTTTACGTCGCTTGTTAGCAACAATTTTCAGTTTTATAGTTGGTTCATTAACCACCGACAGGATGGTCATCGAAAGTAAAAATTAGGACGCATAATGCATTTGCATCTCATTTAAAATACATGAAAGGACACCATTAACGAAGAAAGGAAGGTTGAATAAGACTGAACCCTCAAAGAAAGTCGTAAAGAGCCTTAATTGAAATTGAAAAGATGAAAACGGGAGATTTATCTAATTGACAAAAAACTACTGAAAGATGCCGACAAAAATACTGTACATTATTTCCTCAACTTTAAATTTACCTCTATTACGCAGTTTCACTAGAAACCAACGCACAAACATAATTGTTTTTGTCCAGACATTAACAGCTATAATGCAATGAGCACTATCTTTATAATTCGCTAATCCCTTATCTCGACCTAGTTTACTGCATATTATAGAGCCTCCTCTCAATTCCCCAAACAATCCAGTCAAAATGCGCCCCAGTTTCCCAAAACACCCTACCATAGGTAACAGACGAAAACATCCGTTAATAGGCCGCACAAACCCCTCCCCCAAAACTCCGTTACCCTGATAATACCATTGGCGAAAACCTAGAGCTGGCATACGCAAACGAGGATAATCATAATAATTCAACCATTTCCACCAACCCCCCTTTTGTTCGTTGATTTCTAAAGATTATCAGTGAATTCCGCTTTCCCTCTCTCTATCCTTGGCAGTCTTCAACTATCTGCATCTTTCTTTCCCTCTCTCTCTCTCTCTCTTGCAGCTCGCTTATCACAGACAGCAGCTCGCATTGTTCTATTATTATCCGTGAGATGGCCCCGCCGCGCGCATACAACCGCCAGTGCGCCAGTGGCACAAATGGGAAGCTCGCAGCGATTTGAAATGATAAAAGAACAACCGCTCTGGTGTATTATATACCGTTCGGCGAGTAATCCACAATTGATCCAATGTTCTTCAAAAGAGAATGGCTGTAGCACTCATTAAGTCAAATCAAGCAGGATTATCTGTGGAGGAAGAGTAATTAAATAGTGATTACGGTAGAGTTGGCGTTGTGAAGGTTTCTGATAATATAAATGTTTTCAAGAGGAGTATCTATAAAAAGGCTCCTTGTTATGCGACAAAATTGTTTTTATATGAAAGAGATGCGACAAGGAATCTAATTAGATTGCACATTGCAATAAACTGTTTTTTTATCACTAGGAACAGCATTTAAGTATTACAAAGAAACATTATAGAAATGACAGACGAGTTTTGTGTTCATAACATCTAACTTTAAAATCGATTTACATTCTCTCCTCGCGTTTGCAAGGTTTAAGCGTATGTGACAGTTCAGATCAGACCTGCGAGTATTGAAAACTTTGTCATCATTGACTTAAAAAGCATTGAATTCACTGCATCAATGGCAGAGTACATGATGTAATCAATGGTTGATGAGGAATCGTTGTTACGTGACATCCACGTGGCAACGTGATGAAAGTGACTTGATGGACGAGAAGCTTCCTGCGATCAGCTGACAGAGGTAGTGCAATGGTATCATATTATTATTATTTCTACTATTTGTGATTTTCTCCCAATCCTTTTAAGTTCGTTTACACAAAAATGTAAATTGTATTTCGGTTGCTATAAATAAGCGTTTCGACACTAACGTTTTGTCATTACATCACTCTTTCATCGACACAGAATAAAAACGCTAGCATCCCTCCGATCCTTGTACACACTCTGCACGCCACTGCAAATTGCAATTTAACTACGGACGATATTCAATCACTCTTTCAGCGTCGCATCGCCAACAATTCAAATCTCGCTGAAACCGCTCACATCCCTCCAATCCTCATCGAATCCACACACCCTGCACGCCACTGCAAATTGCAATTAGTCTACAGGCGAGATTCAATTGCTCTTTCGGCGTCGCGTCGCCGACTGCACCGCAGTGCAGCGAGTGCATCGAGTGCATCTAGCGCCGAGACTGTGGCCGTAAATCCCCCGGCTTGGTCCTCTGGGTGGCTGGTCGGTGCATATTGCGTCGATGCATCTTGCCGCGACGCTCATTAGCCGGACAGCTAACGAACTAATTAAAGTTCCAGTGAAATGCAGGCGTGTTTTTGTCAAGGAGACGCGAGCTATTAACACACGGTTGGATGAAAGTAGATTAAAGGTTTGAAGATTGCACACTCACTCTTTTGACGCCGTTGGTGATAGCTCGCGTTTTTTTATTATTAAAAAATATATATCAGGGAGAATGGTAAATTTGTTCATAATTACGAGCTGTAGATTTTAGTCATGTAGCGGACTGTGATAAAAATCGTTGAATTAGACTTTAACAGGCGGGCAAAGCTTGTCAATGATTTGGGTACATGTCTGAAACATCGGATGAATTAATCAATGTCCAGCATTGGATGTAATTGATTTGGAACTTTACTTTATACCGATTATTAAACGCTGACAAATGTACACCCAAGTTTCCAAGAGAACACTTGTCCCTGTAGCAAAATAGTGGACACTCGCCGTTTCCTCTGGGCTTTAGAAATCAACGACAGCGTCGTTTAGAAATTTAGTTCCACAAATTTCGGTCCTGTCTATAATAGGTATACATTGTCAACATGTCGAGAATGTCCGTTACCGTCCGTTCCTTAGGGGAAGCGAAACATAATAAGTCAGTGGCACTTCAAAATGTGTGGGATGAGGGGAGGGTTCGATTGAACGCATGCACAATAGTGCCAAATTAAATTGTGTATGCTGATTGCGATTTCAAGGAAGCATTGTATGTACAATGCTGGAGAAATTTCAAAAAAGTCCGTAGAATTTTGAAAGCTTAGACTGTGTCTTGGGGCAAAGATGATGTTATGCTATGTACTGGCGTACCAACAAAAATCTACTAAACGATAGCGGACATCGTTGTAGTTTGGCCGATTTTCACATAAGTTTAACACTAAATAGCATATTCTGGCTTCATATATTAACATCAAATGTTGATAAAATACATGTGTTGTTTGCTTGGTGGCGAATGCAATATTGGTTGTTGTATTTTGAAAACTTACAGCCGAGTAAATTATAAAAAAGTGCCTAAAATGGCACTTTTTGAAAATTGTCCGAGATCTTTAATGTTAAACTTAAACCTATGCGAAAATCGGTCAAACTACAACAATGTAAGCTATCGTCAGTCCTTTCTTAAAATACATCTAGGGTTCTCACGGATACTTCAGATGTGGGTGCGCTAGGCTGTTCAGAGCAAACCAGTGTAAGTTTAGTGAATAAGATAATAATTTTTCAGCCACTCCAATCCGCAGTTGTTTCGACCTTGTTTGAATTTCACCGAGATACATCTCTTGAACCCTGTCTGACCCCTCTGAAACACCACGTGTTATATTGCCTAATGCCCATCGCGCTCTGCGGGCTGCGTTCAGGGGCACTGTTGAAAAAAGAGAAAAATCTCTCCCCTCCCTCTACCCATGCAGTGGCGTAATGTCGCCAATTTTCCTAGGGGATCCCGACAATCTGTAACGTTCAACGATCAACTGATGAAGCATATTTTATATGTAGTGTATTTTTTTATATTAAGTAGGTAACTCACAAATATTTAGTAAGTTGTTCTTGGATATCATACTGGAAAGTAGTTGTATGCATGGTTGTAAGTTGTAACTTCGCTTACTTTGTTTAAAGACTAAGCATACTATCACCGTAGGTTTAATTACTCTATGTTACCATGAACAAGCGACATTACGTGTAACTGTGAGTTGAAACGGTTTTCGTAAATTGTACTTATTATCATCGGCGTGAATAAGATACAGCTAAGAAAACGAAATAAGTGTAGTTATTTGGAAGTAACTATTTAATGTGTAGATTCACACTAAACTACTGGATACCCTGGTTGTGCATCAACATAAGAGATATCCGGGGATTTGTTTCCTTCGTCCAGACAACAAGACAAACGCAGACAAAATTTGAACTCTCCGCCAAATGGTTACACATTTGGTGCCTCCACCATTTCCCACATAAAACAAAAACTTTGATCGTCCCCAATCTAGACCCCGTCTATACGCCACTGGTCTACGCTCCTGCCATCAGTCACGGCGTCCACCACGCTCACACAGAAACACCGGCACGGCGTGGACGCCGCTCTCACGAGCAGGGGGGAGGAGAGAGAATTAAGGAGAGCAAAGTTGCTCGTGCCGACGCCACGTCTTGAATGCGTAATGCTAACACATGATCAGTAAACAAGGCAAGGAGCATTCAGTTGCCGCACTCTCCTCTCCCACAGGAACGGGAGATGCACGGGAGTTTTAGCGGTGCGCCGGACGCGACATCAGACAAACAACAAACAGACGAACAAACAAACGTACAAACAAAGCGAGGGGATGTTGGATGTGGTTGGATAGCGTTAATAGTTAATTAGGGAGATGGCTGGGCGTGGGAGTGTAATGGTCAAAGGACTGTCTGTTCAAGGGGTAGGTACGCAGATATTTTTTGAATCAAGTTTTAAGTACTTTTTAGCTAAGCGATATTGAGTTTGGATTCAAGCTCAATGGCTTGGTTAAGTAAGCAAGGAAATTCGTGTTATCATTGAGATAATGCTGCGCTCACCCAGTGATACTTTTATTTAATTTCATCCCGAATTTAATAATGTATAATGCGATAAATCTAAATTTGGCACATCTTTTATATACGTAATCGTGGTGTTGTGCAGAATTCAATAAAGTGCAACTATTGAAAAATGTCCAATAATGTTGATGGAAGCCTCCTTGAAGTCACTGTAGAGTGTGTATGTTAAAAGCTAATACGTTGGCGCATCAAAGATACCGTCGAAAGTGGAATAATAGGTTAGTATATTTGAATTACTATTTCCAAATTTTAACAGATCAATTCACTACACAGGACTATAACTTTCAATGCTGTTTTCATTCCAAAACCTCCAAGAACTAATCCTGTATAACCTTCGCAGTATAAATCCCACCACAAGCGAACTGAATATAGACATTATCATTCCAGTTTTATTGGTTCAATACTCAACTCACAACCGGCCATGGGAACTGACCACAGCTGTCGTATTTACTTCGCAAATAAAACTACATAAACATGCAACAGAAATAAAATATAGCGATTATTTACACAAATAAAACATTACCAGCCCAGCCAGAGTAAAATCTACACCACAATCAGTAACGAAACATGACAGGACATTCCAGTGTAGCATAACTAACACGAAATATTTAGTATCTAATTATAATTCTTGTGATTAAAATCTCTAATTCGAAATGTGCTATATTCGCTGTGCTATATTCGCATGTGATTCAGGTGGAATGGTGGATGATTACTGGCACGTAATATTCCTGGTCATGAGACTGATCGGAATTTGACGAGGGAATTCGAGCCTGTGGCTTAATTACTATAGTTGCTTAACGAAGCAAGCACACATCGCTGGTGCTGTGGCAGCTAGTTCTAGCGATGTAACCTGCCTGTAATGATTACATTCCCCCTCGCTGCTAATGGCAATTATGCGGTAGTGTTGGGATCGCGGGATAAATCTATTTTTGTTTGACAGTCAATTAATTTGATTGTGTTTTGATGTAATTTTGAAGTTTTATCACGTTTTTACTTCGTTGTGTTTGGTTTTCGTGTAGTTTAAAAGATGTATTCAGAGATCAAATTTTGGATGTGTGGAAGTTATGTCCCTTTTAGTGCTTTAAAATAAAGCTAAATTAGAAACTAACGGGGTTAATAATAGAACGAATTCGCATGGTTTGTTGTGAGTTTGATAACATGTCTCCGAAAACCTGAGAACATTTTGGCGTAACGAAAACGTGCCTCCCGACCCCAAGAGAGTTTTTTGCTGAGAAAATGAAAACACTCGAAGAAACTGTAAAAAATATATAAATGTATACACTTTTCCATTTCTTTTTGTCATAATAATTTTTTGATACGAGGTCAACATGTAAAAAGGTTAGAAGAAAGTTATTTTTTCAAAAGTTCTCCCCCCCCCCCCAATTGAATGTCAACGAAAGGAAATTGAATTTTCATTTGACGAAAGCGAAAAGCTGAAAGGGTTTCTTTCACTCTTTTCGCAATGGCCAAAGTTTTTTCTTTATGCTCTAAACTAGAGACGTCACATTGAAATTCGGCATGACGCCCGAGGTGCCATTTACATACTAGATTTTCACTAAAAAAAATAAAAAAAGCTAGTTTTGTCCCCATCGGTCTTACCTTATTTTGGACACGTGGGGGGGAAACTTGGTCCGGACAGCGATGGCCAAGCCGTTGGTGATGAGAGGTGGTGTTGGTACTGAGATTGGGTCCCAACGGGCAGCTTGGCACATCTGAATGTATGAAACGGCTCAAGAAGTCGTATGTCATCTAAAAGCAGAAAGTCTGGATGAAAATATGATTCATGGGAAAAGTAATAAAGGGACAGGGAAAACACAAAAACGAGAATTCTGTTTGACGGCAGTAGCGTCGACGCAAAAGACCTGTAAAAAATAGCGTACAACTTCGCCTCATTGTCTCCTATTTCCAACTTGTCGTCAGATGATTTTGAAAACGGGGTAGGTGAAATTTATCCCGAAAATGAATGGTATAGAATAGCTTTGACAGAGAAAAAAAGGTTTTTGAAAATGGACAGCGGCTATTTACTGATTGAAAGGAGCAGGTATATAGAATTTTCACCGCTCGATTTCGTTCCTCTTTTTTACTCCCGGGGCTTAGTCCGGGAATTGGGTTGCGTTGTCTTCCCAAAATCTAAATCCTTTGGATGCGCGACGCTTTATTGAAAATTTGCATACGCCATCGGGCAAAGGGTGGGCTCCGGATCTCTGAGCGCGGGAATGGCGCAAAGGGAAAGGTACTTTTTAGCACGTGAACTTCCATCGCTGACGTTCAGAAAGTGTCGCCATCGCCCTCTAAGGCCGGTTTATTAGCATTCGAGTAGTTTCTTTAGAGCGCAATCGCGACGCGATACAGCGGATGCTGGAGGAAATGAATACCGAAGTAACGGAAAAGAAATCGTTTTCGCATAGAGAGACATGGTTTGAAACGTATCGCGTCGGCAGTGCCATGCGAACTTTTATAGCAAGTACGCGAACTTATTCTCGACTAATAATGTAAAAAAATAAAAAACGTATAGTTTCGCGGATTTTGCACATGTTAGCCCGACAAGTTTGACTTTTACGAGCGCAGTTTTGTACACGGGTCGGGCGGATTTTGAAAGAACTGGCTGCAATTTCCGTTTGAACATCTGTTTTCTGTTGGCAAACTTAAATAATTTATTTTTTCGTACGGCTAACATTTTCAAAATCAGTCTTATGTGTATCAGCGTTTGGTCTACACAATGAATCTTACCAGTATGTAACGATCTAACACAAATCACGAACTTACTTTTCCTGAGCTAACAACTAACATGGTGCAAAATGCAAGTGCCAACGGCTCGAATTGTTTTCGCTGGATTATACAACTCTGATCCCTGATATTTATCGGAAACTGCTAATCGTTTTTATCGAAGTACGATGTATTTTGTTACTCGCCTTTTTCTAGACCAAATAACTTTAATGCTGTAAACAAACTTACGAAGACATTCCCAAACCAATTCCACAGTGTTAAACCCTCAAAACTGATTTCCCCTTTACAAAAACGGCATTAAACCAGCAATTTTTACTAATTATCCGTTCCATTAGTGCTCAATGTAATTCCTGCCCCACTCCACTATGTTTATAAAACACCCCCCGCTCTAAAAGTGTACTAATTAGTCAAGTATTTTCACAGCGCTCTCCATCCGGTCCTTATGCATGGGACGTAGCAGGTTCACCTCGAGCCAACTTTTATCCGGTACGTATGTTTAGACGTGAATGCCTTTTTGTCTGTGGCATGAAAAGGCCATGTGCCCCGCGCCCTAGGGGGTGCCTAAGGGGGGGGGGCGTACCCGCTTCTTCTGCACTCGCCAGCTCACAATATCCGGTAATTAATTCCGACGAAGCGATTGTTTTTCGAAACCCACAAACAATAACTTGGCTCTGTTGGTGTGTAGTTGTCGCTTTTGGAATTATGGTATGTGTGTGGGGGGGAGGGGTGGGGGGGGGGGGAGGTGGACCGTGTTCGTGTTATGATTCAGCGATATTTTGTGGTGGACGCGATATCATTTAGAGATGCGGGGATCGTTTTCTTGGTTGAAAGTGCTGGAGTTGGATGATGGGATGTGGTGATCTGAATGTAATATTTAGATTAGTTTGAATGAAAGAAAACTGCAATTAATGGGCAAAAAGTGGTGTTTGATTTGTGTCATACATTTTATGGAGTTTGTTTCGTGACGTCTCTGGCATAACGAATGGTGTAAATGTATAAGGCCCAGTTTTTAAATAAAAAAATGTGTGTGGACAAAACAAAAGTTTAATAAAGTCTACGTACGTACTTTTTGATGGAAACGTTTGAAAAAAAATTCAAATTTTGTTTGTCTTGTTTGAATTGTCAGATGACAAGAAAATTATTTCGCACGAATTTAGGGTGGTCTTTGAAGAACGTAGAGCCATTATTACCATTTTAAACAGCATTGATGCCTGTATAATTTTAGAGTTGACCCCATAAATTCAATTTTAACCTAACGCGAACGTAGTACCACATGAATAGACGAATGGAAAAGAATAGCCACACAAATAGACTAACTGATGTCACATGCAAAGTAGCATTACATAAAAATGCTAATCCGTTAAATTTTACATAAAAGAAACGAACAAAGTTTCCTTATTAAACGGCTTTATCGGTTCGCTCCACATTTTTTCTAGCAACGGAAAACTGTAGACCCTTCTTTGTATTAGCATAAGGGCGAGATTTGCAAGGTTCTGGGTAATTTCGGCAGGTCGTTGGGCTGAATTCCCCGGCTGTAATTTTGTCTCCTGTTCGTTTCCAATTTCAGCGCTAACGGATAACGATGTTAGCCGATGACAGCGAAATGGTCTATCGCTATCGAAAATGGTAATTTTTTGCTTGTCTAATATTGATTTTAACTTTATTATAACTGAAGACATCTTTGCCAGGCTTCGTAGATGAATGACCGTATTGAAATTTGTCGAGAAAATGCGATACGGCACATCTGCTTACCGATGTTACATCCATAGCACCTTTAAATATAACTTTCTTGGGAAATTTGATTGCAGTTTATAAAAAAAATTAAATATTTTCAGAATGAAAAACTTGGCTCAAAAATCATGAAGTTATTAAAATTCAACTTGAGATTTTAATTTTCATTCTAAGCCAAACAACGTTTCAAACTTTTGTCTATAAAACTCGCGAGACGCGGGGAAATAATTAAGCCGTTTTCACGGAAAACTCAGCGTGCATCAACGCTTTCCCGGGCGCCGCAGCGCCAAGTGGAAATTTATTCAACTTTTTTAAAAGTAGGTATCCCATTACACTTAGCTATATTCTCAAGCGGTGGAAAAATTTACACATCGCACTTTAATTGCTTGTGGCAAGGAAAATACGTAAAATTTGAATACAAATATACGTTCACAAACGTCATAATATGATGCTCTAGCGATAGGATAATGTGGTACGTTTCATCCGAGTTGGCACCCCCCTCCCCAAACCAGAGTCAAATTCAGTGACATTGCCTACTAGTTTCTCAACTGGTTCTTCTCTAAAATGATTGACAGAAAAGACCCATTGGCAAATGCCCCAAAGGCTGACCACATAATTAACTGATTGGCACTACGTATGTTCACAAAAGTATGGTTTTGCAATTAAATTAGGAAAATTTTAAAATTAAACACATTTGCTGCTGGCTGATTAAACAGAAATGACCTTATAGGCACTGCTTGCCTTTGGTCACCCATAGAGTCAGGAGATACAAGCACCATAAAAACAAATCTCTTTTCCCTTCCGCGACAGCTGCTAAAAAACGCACTATACTCACCCAATAGCCAAACTTGTTCCTTATCTCAACGAAACGGGCGCCCCATGTAAATATGATATCTGACTAGAAGAGGAATTCCTCGAGTATTCCGCTCACGTACGCTAGATATTACAAGCCAAGACTACGTCCCTTTAGCCCTGTAGTAATAGCACCGTGCGCCGCTCCCTGATGCTCCGTAATAACACTAGGAGAAGATTATAAACATCGTGGAAGATGCTGGTACATGTCTACAAGCAGAAGAGGCACAAACAGCGGAGCTGGGTACGAGGAAAGTGAAATATCTGCTACGTTTACAACGCTCTTTCTCTCATTTTCGGCCGCCAGCGGGCGCCTAGAGCGTACCCGGTGAAATTTGGAACCCGGTGCGAGATAAAATTCTTTATTATGATTAAGAATGGTGGAAATGGCTATGGGGGTTACGATTGCGTTGCTCGGGTCGGCACGTTTTTAACAGAGCGATGAAGTATATTTGAATCGCGTGTTTTTTTTTGTTTGGATTAGCAATAGGGGCCGAATGGTTTCAAGAAAAGTGTGAGTTGAAACCCGTAATGCGACCGTTAAAATAGGTCAGTGGTGATTGGAGGGAAAACCTTTCAACCCGTTTCAATTTGAAAAATTATGCATGGTAGTTTTTTTTTGCCTCCAACCAGCTTAAAAGAAGTTTTATCCATCCAATTATATATGAGTAGTTTTTGTCTTAATTTAGTCTACCGATAGGTATGCGATATTCGAAAGAAGTTTGATCAAAATTGAAGAAAAAAATCGCATTTGAAATTCACTCCAGCCTGAAGTTTATCTATAAACCTACGACATACAATCAATAACGCTATGACCCCACTTATTTTCTAGCCATTTGTCATATATTTGAGACATGGCTATTTGTAGAAACCCCGAAAACGATCTAGCGCGATCCAATTGAAGAGACTGACGAAACAAACCCGATGTGCATCAAAGGCATCCGACGACAAATTGATCAGTCTAGACAGCTGGCCAGACGGTCGACACTGAGACGAACTCATTACTGCATTCAGGTGCAAGCTTCAAAGGCTATCGACTATCACAAGCGATCACGTGCACGAAGAAGCGGTCTATCTGAATAGCAGCACGTAATTGCACATTGAATTACCACTATCCTTCGTTCCACCCCGAGATGGAGTGTATTTGAATATTCGAAATGTAACGGTCAGTTCTACAAGGTTTCCCGAAACATGTGATTTTCCCCTGCATAATAGAGACTTTGGCACTGACTAGATAACTTTAACGATCTAACTTCCACCCTGCAGAAAATTCTTACCAATATCTTGCAAGACTTTATCAAGATCTTGCCTCAAGAACTCATTAGATCTATTCCCAAGCACTTGCCAGGATCTTGCAAGATCTTGACTTAAGATTGGACTCAATATCTTGTCTCAAGACGTTGCAAGGTCGTGGCAAATTTAACAAGATATCATACGATCTTGCAAGATCTCGGTAAGAATTTTCAGCAGGGCAGTCGCAAAAATGGAAAACCGGACATTAGAGAACCCACGTTAGTAAGAAATCTTTAAAAGTTTCAAACCTGGCTCTACCTTCGCCTACCTCAAGGCAAGGCATTCGAGTCTCAAAACTGACCTTTCAACAGTCGTCCGTCTCAAGCAAGGGATTTAAGTTTTAAAACTTTATCGGATGTAAAGCAGTTTAGTGGGTCCTCTTCGAAGATGCCAATGCTCTTGTTTAAAGGAGGAATGGGAGTGCAGACACGGTTCTGAGCAAGAGAAACGCTTCCAAGATGGGTGCTATTCTTCTAAGAGATTGCCTGCTAGGTTGATTGCAAGTTACCATTTTAGTACGAATCTAGAAGCGTTAATGTATGTCCTCGTTAGAATAATGCACCGTGATGTATGCTTTCATGTTTCATAATGGTCACCCATCGGTAACCTGACTCAGCACAGTGGTGCTTAACTTCGAAGTCATGTTGTGAAGTCTATTCCACTAGAACCGATTTACCCTAAATTTTGCTCAGATGAGCTTATCTGACACTATCTCAAACCATGTTCCGATAAAGGCCAACTGAAAATGGGTAGTTTTACCAAAGAAATCTTTGGTTTTACCACTCTTTCGAAGTCTGGGGTCAGGCTTGATCCTCAGAAGAAAATTTATTTCAGTGCATGCTACTGGTATTTACTCTAACAAATAAATTAAAACCTCCCTCTTATTTTGACACAAGTTGTGTTTAGATGAAAGATTACTTTTAGCAACCTACAGAAAAAAACAAAAACAGAAAGAAAACTTCAAGTTCACTAACAGCCTGTTTACATGAATAATTTTGCTAATTTCAGTTGAAAAATTACAGTTTAGTGAGTCACAAATTTGATGTTGTGAAGTGATTGCTGTAAAAAAATCACTCCGGAAAGTTTGACGTGAATCGCTGATGAGGAAAGGTGATTATTATATTTTATTTTTAAACGAAATCCAATGCCCTCAATGACGTAACAGCTACGGCTTGCTCCAGCTGATTTTTAAAGGCTATTGGCGGATTTAAATAACTTTTAAATAAACTTCTTCTTGTGGGTTATAGAAATGAAAACTTTTTCATCTAAGCGGAACTTCTGTCAAGATAAGATAATAATTCGGGGTGAAGAAAATGTTAAGAGCGATTATTTGAGTCTTATTTCCATGTGTTTGGTCTTGTAACGTCGAGGCTGTCATGAAATACTGGGCACATACGACACAGAAAAGCGTGATACGACATCGAGACAAAAACGTGTGATTTTCCATGCGACATCTAGATTCTTGCATTGACAGCTTTGGAAGGGAGCTGTTGTTTGATAAGCGGTTTTGTTTGGATGGCGGGGTGCTATATTTTGTTACACAGAGTATTAGAAATTAAACCATGTATCAAAAGCTTTTGGAAACATTTAGACCACGGTAAAAATTTAGAAAATAGAGTATAGTTTTCCTTTTATTAATAATATTATTTTCTATCAAGTTATAGTATATTTGTTTTGTTCAGTTATGATGGAAAATTGCGTTCGTAATTTTCCTTTTGCAATATTATTTTTTACATTTTTACCGAGGACATGAACTAAAAAGGATTAAATAAAATTTAAGCCAATCTACGTTGTATGCTAACTATAAATTCATGTAATCCGTAGAGACTTTCGAATGGTTTCAGAAAACGCGGTTTAAAAATCACATTTAATTGTTTAGGACGAAGACGAAAACGTTGAAGAATGCACGCAAATATGTTAAAATTTATCGTATATTAAAATCGAATATGGTACAACTTGGATTTAGCAAAATTTGATTAAAGTTTATATAATATGGTACTGCATAATGAAGTTTCTTGGTATTTTTTAATAAATTATACATTCATATTCCTAGCAATATCGACATAAGATTTTCTCTACACATTGCAAAACAGGTCCAATACACATAAAAAGAACAAAAAGCTTTCACAGTGAAAAAAAGAAAATCTTTATGCGATACAACTACGAATATAAAAAATTAAATCATTTATATTTACATAAATTTAGCGAACACTTAGAAGATGAATTTATAATTAGCATGGTTGTTTGTTTTCGATCTCTACAAATAGACAACAAAACTACAAAAGAAAGAACTATAGTAAAAAATAACTCGATTTAATGAAAATTGTATACGGTTTGTTTTTAATTACCTGTAAGTTAACGACGGCGTCTTGAGAAATTCAGTTCCGTCATCATTGTACCAACTCGACCTTACACCCCCACGCAAGTCACCCATTCGCCAAATGCACACTTTCACGCGAAAATAATAATAATTACGAAAAAAAGCCACGATCCCTTAAAAACCGCGCATTGCTCTCTTGGGAGCAATCGTTTATTTTTGGGGGTAGGCAAAAACTGTTCAAAGCTGCACACATAGATCAAATAAAATCGCTTCGGCGGTGTTTAAATGCTTGAAACTGCTGCTCGAGGGCAAAAGGAAATTAATCGGAAGGAATTTAAAATGTAAAATGAAATGAACAAACACGAGTGCTGAAGTGAAATTACACAAAAATAAGAACGTTGTGTTCGTGGGTTATTTTTTTATGTGATGAACAAGGGAAAAAATCTTGCAAGCCATAAGATCATAACTGTCCGCAAAGCCTAGGACCTATGGACCTAGGACCTAGAACCTATAGGAGCTGGTGGCTAATGATGTAATTTTGGTAGATGGCGTTATTCCGGTTGACTATATGCAGCAAGACGATGGTATTTCGAAGGACCATAACGCCATTTAGTTAAATAGCGTTAAACCATGGAATACTGCAACGTGTTTGGGTAAATGGCGTTATTCTGGTGAATTTACTTAATCTTGCGTTGTTATGAAATAATATCATTTCGAAAAAGACTCGTAAAAAGGAACGTTTAAACAGAAGTATACAGAAAATAAATTTGTTGAAATGAGGATCGGACTCATTATTAAAATTATCTCTATACTGTTAACAGTAACTTAACTTCATCTTGAAGTTATTATACCTACAAACAAATTGAAGAAGAAACTGACGTGATTCTACTTTAAGTATTGCAGAGTTCCTAGGGGCTTTTTTGTTCCTTGTAGCACCAATTTTCGCGTGAAAGTGGGCAATACGAATGTCAGACGAGACGTATAACGGCTTAGGTCGAGGCGGTTTTGGCGTGCAATCGGTTATTCTCGTTTACTTGCGATTTGTGTGAAGAAGCAAATTAGATTAAGAAATTAAAATGTAATGTTTTATATCAATACATTGACAATGTAGGACATTGGCTGTACGTATGATTTAAATTAAATAAATTTGGGGGCATGGTAAGACAGATATTACAACAATCAATTATTTATATGAATAAAATAACGGAAAACTATAAATAATTTTATACAAAACAAAATTTTTGTATACATTTTCTTTATTTAATTTGAGTTAGATAACGCTTTTAAAATGTACATCCAGAAATAATAGAACTAGTTACAGTTTAATAGATTAAATTTTAATTCCCATGTTGTTAGTAATGAAAATAATAGCTATTTTTTACTTCTATACGATTGCAAAGTTCTATAATATTATTATTAACTTCAAATTTTAAACATATTTAAGACATCTTTTTAATACTAACAACATATTTAAGAAAGCAATTATCAACATTATTATTATTAAGTATATTTAAGTAAGTCAATAGAAACATTCAACTGTGAATATCCATTGAAAGATATCCACATTTAAGCATCTTTCAGCAATTAGTTTATAACTAGGAAACTTCCTAGTGGGGGTAGGTAATGTTACTCCTAAAAACACGACCAAATGCGACGCACAGTTTTAAGATCTTTATAATAACGTATAATAAAAGAAAAGAACAACTTTAATTAATTATTTAAACGTTTATTCGTATGCATTAGTTTATTTTGTTTTTATCAAAGGGCTTAAATTACGATGGCTCCCTTTCTTCTTACCCTACAAGACTGAATCCGCCCGAGCATCTAGAGATAGCTAGACTCAAAAAAGCAGTACGCTTAACATTTAAAAATGTTGGCTTTTTCTAAGTCACAATACGACAAAATGACAAAAAATCCGAGCTGAGCCCAGACTCCAGTTGCTCGAGCTCGCCTTTCTAATTTTCTTCAACTGCTTACGAATAATTTGCTACAGTTACAAAAACAAAGAACGGAAATCCGAAACTTCATCCAGTTGCCTACGCAATGGATGAAACAACTCGGAGAGTTTTCTAATAGTAAATCGTCACACAGGCTTCATTATGGAATGAATATGATGGCTCCATCCACTAATTACTAGTAAAACCTCGGTACAATCACTGGCCATTTTGATGTAGTTGATGAAAAATGAAAAGGAACGAACCAAAGAGTTATCGTATTTAATCATGCTTGCTTCGCACCATTTCTCCAAAAATAATTCTGATTGTCTCTTCCTGATTAAACATTCTTGGTCCTGGTAAGTTTTATGTGAAATCATTATATATTTTTGTTTGATTAAACCTTTTGCCACTTAAAAAAAGTTTGGCCAAAAATGATAAATCTTTATTTCTAATATTTGACACTTCCTGGACATGGATCAAAACACCATGCACTGATAAATAAAACAACAACGACAAACTCAACCAAGTATACTAAAAATTTTATATTTCTTTTTTCTGTTTTTCTGTTTTTTTTTGATAACGAAGAGAATTTACATGTGTTTTTTTTTTGTTTATTTGGTCGTACCAATTTATTTGCGATAGAGAGAGAGGACGGATTGTAAACCTCTAATGAATCAAGCTCGTCCGAACACAATGAAGGGAAGACTAATGCGTTTCATGATGATGACGTCAGTTGATGCTGGGTCCAATCAAAACTATTTCCCGAAACCCAACGGTATAGAAAACAATTATTCAGCACTTTGCATTTTTTAAATCATCTACGCAGCCTGAGTGGTGAAAACTACGTGGCAGCCTCGCAAAACGACCGGCACCAACTCTAAATTACGGGTTTATGATAAAAAAAAATTTAGTTCCTCCCTTCATTTAACCGTTCTTTTCAAACCGCAATAAAAACCGAATGTGGATAAACAGTTAAGAATTGACACTTAGTTATACTTATATACAATATAATAATATAGCTCGATACCCAATCACCACACATTTTTTTTATTAACTTTATTTTGTTTTTCTTTTAATAAAAAAATTCCCATTATATATATTTTATTTTGTTTTTACGAAAAATCTAATGAATAGTAAAACATTTTGAATCTTTCACTCACGTTCGCGGACGTCGAATTTCTTGGCACACTCGTTGACAAAACGACCATCGTGTCGCGGGACGCACACCCCAAAAACCATCGTCGTCGCCGTCGCCGTCAACGAAAAACCGATAGACAACAAAAAGAGAAAAAAAAAACAACGCTAACACCGCGTCCCCACTAGTGATCGTGGTGAAAACGTGCGTGGTGCCGTGTTTCGTGGCAGCGGGCGTGCAGACGCCGCTGCGGCACGTTGAAGGTGACCCCGATGTTGGGGTGCTCGGGGGTTCAGTTCTTTGCGGGGCGGGCGTAGGGCGCGGGGCGGTACTGGGCGCGTTCGGCGCGTGGACCAAGGGTTTGCTTGAAGCCCTTCCAACGGTTCGCCTCTTCTGGAACAGAGGCTGGTTGTCAGACGTGGACGATGCAGGTGTGGTTTTGGTGGTGGGAAAGTGGATTTGAAGCTGACAGGAGCACCCACTAATTCTGTAAATGAGCTATTAGTTTTGGAATTCACAACTCACTGCTATGGGATGTAACATCTCAGTAAATTTGGTTTTGTAGGAACTTTTCATGGAAGTTTTCAGCGTGTTGATTTATTAAAAATTATTTTCATGGTTTTTGGAAGATAACGTATGGGAAATTATAATAGTGAAAGAAAACGGAAGAATAAAAATAAAAAACTTTTTTGAAATGTTTAAAATCCACCGCAAATTTTCAAATTTGGCTGAAAGTTTTTAGAATTTTCAGTGAAAAGTTCTCAAGCTCACATCATTACTTATGTGGCTCATGAGACTCAATGGCATGTTTTGAAACTTTTCGCAGTTGTCTATTCCACATGTGGGTACTTAGAAGATGCAGATCCACTCTCAGAGTAAAATGGAGAGTAGTATGATAGCGGAAGGTGCTGATGCCTTGGGGTGCATTTTAGGTTCACGGAGGAAGGTAAAACAAATCTATCCCGGTGCCGAGAACAAAAAACGTTTACATTCTTCTGAAAGCGTTATTGATAATTAAAATTGGTAATGTTCTTTGTGTTGAAAACCTCTGGAAAACACAAGGAATGACAAGTCAAGCCACTGGCTTGCGTCTGTGATATGATTCCGGATTACCAAGCAAATTTGCTGATACAGAAGAATCTAGTAAAAGTATGACAGCAAAAACGAACACCTGCAATCTAATGTTTAAAATGTTAACGCATGCAAACAAATGAAGATGAAAGAAATCGCGCGGGCCTTTTACCTCCAGGGTAGGTCTCAGCCGAGTCGTAGTATTCCGCCGAAGCATCTTCAAAGTCGTCGTATCCGCCACTGTACCTGAAAGAGGAGAACCGTCGTTTGAAACACCGTTCACGCCACTGGTGGTCCAAAGATTTGGGGAGCATGACAGAACTGAATAAAATGCATGCAACTACCCCGAAAAACCGAAGGGACCTATTCAATTATCTAACAGTGAGCGATTGGTGGTTGGGCAACGTCTGATTAAAAATATCCACAAGTTAACAGATATCATTGCCTGTGATCTCGCAAACAACAAGCTTACTGAAAGATGCCTATTAAACTCGACGTTGTAATATTTACACTGGTTCTAACTATGTAACTAGGTATTAGTATTAGGAAGGTAAATAATAAACAGTAATAAATGTCATCGACACGATATAAGAAAGATTGAAATCAGAGATCATATTCACCAACTGCAGGTATTCGAAGCAAGTTTTAGCTAGTCCACGATGACATTGATGACTGAAGAGGTTTCAGATGTGCTACTTTATGTGTAACCACGGAAAGAATGAGGAAATATAAACAAAAAATATAATGCGATCATTCAAAATTTTATTGGTATATAAAAATCACAATTTATTGAAGTGGCTAATTATAAGGACAAAACATCTGCAATCTCGTGCAACATAATGTCTTTGCGAAACACAAAATACCGATGACAAAGCTACACCTAAACTGGGATTGAAACCTTCTGGAGCCAATCCACCAACGTTGTACACTCATGCAAGGTAACAGGCAGAGAGAAACAACCAAAACACAGAGGGTAACACGTCACAGTGCACAGCATCCAAGCAAAAACACGGGGAAAGGCAAGGAAAGTGGCGGGCAACGCACCAAAAACCGACACTACAATTTGGTGTCAGTGTAAGGGATCCCGATACACTTGTCAATATCAAGGCCAAACACATGTGAAAGACAGGCGGGACAGCCGCCACCTCCTGAGTTATCGAGCACTAGATGTCTGAAAAGTCGTCTCTTCAACTTTTTGACACGCTCTAGACGGGTTAGCGCATTGATAAATGGTGACCACGCGTTTGGTACACGTAGCCGGGACTGGCGCGGATACGGGCGTGCGCATGAGCATCGCCTCCACCGCTGCACGGTACACACTTCACGTCGAGCGGCGACCATTTATCATAGAGCCGCTTAAGATGGCGCGGAACCCGATCCCGTCACATACATATATCTAGAGCGGAGCCTGTTATAGAATGCTGCGTTGAGCTACAACCCTCATATTATGTGTCGTCCAGAATAAAAGCGTTTTACTATTTTATCGGACAGTTTCTGTTTAAAATTTCTTGTGGATTTTAAGGAATGTTGCTGGTGCTTTAATGGTGTACGTGTTTATACGGTTGTCTTGGGGTTCTACTTTGGAAATAATAAAAAAACATGTCAAAACGTGAAGGAACCTCTAGTGTGAGTATCGTACCCTGTGGTCGTGTACGACTCGTAAGCGGGTGTCTCATAGAATCCGCCCGTCGATCCCGCCAACTCTTCCTCGTAGCCATAGCTTTCTTCCATCGCGACGCGCGCCCTATCCAAGATACTGAGCACCTTCGTCTTAGACGCCGTCGGTCGCGGCAACAGCGCCTGCGGTGGCGGCTTGCGTCCGCGGGCCGACGGAGGACTCAAGAGTCCTCGAGTGGGTCGCATGGTCGGTGGCATGTTGCCTGCACCGCCGCCGCCGCCGCCGCCGCCTCCGCCTCGCAAGCCGGAGGTGCCTCTGGCGGCCATTCGACCGCGCACCTGAGGGGCATAACCGGGTTGAGCGTGCGATACGGACGCCGAGCCGGGGGTGGGCCACCGGAAGCGGCCGTCGTCGAGGGTGTCGATGTTCGCGTGGATGGGCGGAGGGTGGTGGCCGCCGTGCGGGTGGCCGCGGCCGCGGAACGGGCCGACGCCGCGCAGGTAGCCGCCGACGCCGGAGCCGCCGGGGTAGGCCTAGGGGAGGAAAACGAAATGGGAAATAATAAAAACGAAATCATAAACAAAATTGGTTTTTAGGGAGTGTTTTTTTATGATCAGTTTAATGTTTTTTTTTGTGTAACGTGGACGTGATTTCGAGGAGTTTAGGAAAAGAGAAACGAATGAAATTGGCGAACAAATAAAACAGGAAAATGCAGATAGATATATTAGAGAAGCGTTACGAAAGGATGAAGGGAAATTACAACAAACGACATTGTTATTTTAGGAGGATGAGCACAAATAGTTTGGTGATTAAACGAACATCGCTTCCAGCGTTCGTCCAATGATTAAGTTCACAATTCGAGCAATTTGCAATAATTGTGTTCTCCCACCTTTCTAGGACAGAGAAGCAGAAAGCGTGACAAGAGAAATGGGACAGCAATTGGTGCATCCTTTATCTACGACCATACTTATTCAAGCGTGCACCTAAGTTAGAAGAGAATGGAGCAAATTTTCTTGGGATTAAATAATTTCACTACAATATTGCAATTAAAGCACAAGTTCCCTGATATAAATGTTTGAATGCATTTTGCTTGCGTGCAACCAAATTACAGTATAATAAGTGTCGGAAAACACAGTAATAACTTCACAGAAACAATTTTGTTTCATTTGACCTTGAATTTAAGCGACTTGACCTTGTAACTCAGCCTTGATAATATTCAAGAAATCTAAAGTACCCCAAAGTACCCCAAGACTTCGGCTGCTGCGCGAGCTATAGCAAACAAATAGGGCTGGCAAAAAGGATTGGCTCCTTTTAAAATCAATACTGATTTAGTTCGGCTCATTGCCAGATGTTACTAATCACGACTAAAACACTATCTATATAAGAAATAAAATAAAAAAATACAGAAGATGGAAGTATTTACATGAAATATGAATTCATCGTTCACATTAGAATTGTTTCGGGATATGTAACGCAATGTTTTATGTCAGGTATCAAAGGCCCGTACAAAATAGCTTAGAAAACAATTTAGACACAACCGCCAGATCTACCACTACTTTACACAACGGCAGATTAAGTGGTATCAAAACAACGCTTCTCGCTGAAGTACAAGAAAACATCTGCGAACTTCCGGAGGAAGATACACCACATTCACCACAAACACCGAAACACTCTCGTCTCCGTCCAAACCGCTTATAGAAAGTGAGTATATTCGTGACCACCACCAGCCAGTTTTACCACTGCTTTACGCAATGGGAGGTTCGAAACAAGGCGTCTCGCAGAAACGCCACTCCCCGCCTACCAAAGCTCTCTACTCCAAAGTCCACCACCGAGTGAGATTGATGAGACAGAGCGAAAGACAGAGCGAAAGACAACGAAAGACAGAGCGAGAGCTACGTACTGGTTTGCGGGTGATGGTCTGGGTGCCGTTCGCTCCCGTAGGACTGTCCGAGGTGACGGTCTGGATCAGCTCCATCTCGCGCATCTGCTCTTGGCGGATCTCGTCGTTCGAGTCGGGGATCAGGTACTTACGCACCTCGGCCAGTGCGTACGCAATGCGTGCGTGCGCCTCGGCGGGGGGTGCGAACGCGGCGATCTCCACGTGGAGGTCGTCGGAGAGGTGGGCGTATTTGGGGTCGAGGGAGGCGCGGAGGTCTTCTTCCTGGAGGCCGAAAAGGAGAGAGGTTATGGCATTTTCTTCTATAGCCTAAATTAGTTATACAAACAACAAATCTGTCATGATGATATAAAAAATATTAACCTAGGAATGGGTATTAATTAATAAAAACTTTAGGGTAATAAATATAAAGTTGTTGACAAAAATCCACTTCTCTTTGGTTTTGTTTGCAAAAATTCGTATTGGTATCTGCACGGTGGGGGAATATCACGGAACTTGTTAAATCGGTTAGTACAGTAGCGTTCAAAACACTGACATTTTTCTGCGGTTGAAGCTGTCTTTGACAGCCTCTGAAATTTGAGGATATTTAGTAATTTGGTACAAAAAAATCGTTCCCTTCCATAAATAAAACCATGTTTTCTATGAACAAAAACGCAATTTTTATAAAATGAATGTCAGGGTCAGAAACAGGAAGAAAATATGTGGGAAAGTCGCGTTTCAAAGTTGAATTTCAAAAGCATTTCTACATAGCTTCGAAAATGTCGACAAAATGTCTCTTAAATCTTCTTAAAATAACGCAACGTTGCATAAGCAAAACCTGAATACCACTGTAAAATAGTGTTGATAACAAGGAATAAAATATACCCTAAAGTTACACCATTAGCTCTGCGAACCGATAAAAAAGTTAGGTATATCCCTGGCTATACGCTCAACTCTAACAAATATGCCGAAGCATCCAAAAACTTATATCAATATCTCTCAAGACTCCCATCTTCCGTTCCAGATCCCCACCCTCAGCATCCCGATAACCTCCCCTAGAATGCACAAATCTAACGATCCAAGCACCATTATTTCTCAACACGAATCCAGACATCGCATACGTCACGAAAACAAGCCCCAATTCCGGGAGGTCACATCTTGTCAACGCATATCACGGTATTCACGTGTGTCGCGAGATTTCGGCGACGCCGGACGTCATTTCAGCCGGGAAAATCCCCAGCGGACATTGTCCTCCCCTTAGGTCCCGCGCCTGTAATCCTAGAGCCGTTATTTGACGTCGATCCCGCAGGCGACGTCGGGACTAGCGACGTCGGGACGCCGTTAACTGAAACTGGACGCCGTCAAGCTCCTTGATGCATACGTGAACGTGTCGCTAGTTGGTGATCGGGTGAGGGGGGGGGGGGGGGGCGATGGAGTTGTGGGAATATGACGATGTAGTCTGCAGTGTGCATGAAAAGTAGATGATAATTAAACCTATATTGAACTTATATAACTGAATGCACGTGCTTTTTTGCAGTATAGATTAATAAAATAATGAATTGTAATGGCATAAGGGCCTTGCATACAGGTACAATGTTGATTATCCTAGGGTTCTTTAAATATATTTGGTACATATCGCATATTTTTAAACATAAATCAGAGAAGCCGACTACAAAAAATAACAAACACATATTTTGTCCCATAAAATAATGTATAACATATATCATTGCTCATGAGTCGTATGCTACGGGGATATACTGGTATAATACACTAGAATTAATTTGAGTAACACACTTTGAGGATCTCATATCGTAGAGTACCATATCTCAGAGTCCACCAGGCTGTGTTAAGGTTAGACCAACACGAATGGGTCTGAATTCTTGCTTCTTTGCGACACATCAAACTTCTGAACGCCTTATCAATTCCAATGAATAAACTATCGCCACTCCAGCCCGTCAAACACATCGTAATTTCCCCCTTATGCACGTGGAAAGCCCAGTGAGCTGGAAACACTGTCCACGACGGAGACGTCGGGCCAGCCCCACTCACCATTCAGATATTGAATCGGCACGAATGCACATTTGCAAAATCGCTCATCTCTCCACTCCCCCCCCCCCCTCCGTCCCCCGAGGGGTAATTTGACCCTCCGACTTTCCGTTCTCTTGTGTGCGATGCATCATTAGTTTGAGCAGAACGCCAATGGTTTCCATAAACTGACGGCCGTAGCGAACGTAATTGAGCCACGGCGCTGACCGGCCGGTTATGTGTCTGGCATCTTGACGGGCTCGTTTGCACGAGGGCACAGACCACAGACTACGGTAGATAGTGTTTGGTTAATAAGTTTCATTTTGTGTTTTTGAATAGCTTTGAACAATGAAATAGTGAGTGGCCTGATGTGGTTTAGTCAATAGGACTTTTTTTGTTGCGAATCTAGGTGAACAAAATGTGAAAAGAGGACATTTTTGACGAATGTGGGAGTAATGTGACGAACAAATGTAAAAAGGTAGAGTAATTCATAACGTTTTTTTTTTGCAAAATCTCATATAACATTGTGTAATTTCCTTTTTTTCATGTTCATTTTTCCTTTTTTCTAGTTTTGTATGCTCACTTGAATGCATTGAAAAAGTTGTGGGAAAACTTAGACCCGAACGTAGATTCGACACTGAGTTTGCACTCAGTGCACACTTTGGGGACAATTTATCATGGCAAATGCCAACTAAGTGTGCACTGAGTGTGAGTGCGCACTCAGTGCCGACTCTGCATTCGGGCCTTAAGCATGTAGTTACTTATAAATCTGATATTTTTTTAAATCCAAAAATGGGGTTATTTTTCCACCCTCGCTTTTGATGCAATTAATTTTATATGATATCAGAAGTTATTTAACATTAATGCCAAACAGCTCAAAACAACCACACAAGAAATAAATCTCAACCTGTAGAAACAGTATTGGTATTGGGAATCTAGTGTTCGTTTTTGTGCAGTGATTGGGTGCCACTGGGGTATTTTGAAACTGAGACGTGATCAGATGTCAGCTGTCAGCAATAACTTGCTGGCTTTTCTGCTTTCAAGCAATAAAGTAAACAAGCTTACAAAGAATAAGGAGATTCCAACTACAAATATTTGCTGCAAATATTGGCCCGAGGGTAGCATATATGCTTGTGATAAATAAGTCGGGCTAATTACGATGAAAACTAGGGAAAATGAAAAATAACGCTTACATAAAATAAGAAAACTCTTTCAGTGAGGAAAATGAATTTCTAATTCTTTCATAGCAAAAGGAACATCGTTATAGAACAAACTGATTGGGGACACCAACTTTTTCAGTCTCTCAATCAGACTAGAAAATTAAATTCCAGAGAACATAAATTCTCGTCCATCAATTGAGAATGAAGTATAAAGACAAATAAAAACTTTGAACTGATTTAGACGCTTAGAAAATTACTGCGCTTGCATCTCGGTTACAAGTTAGATAAATTTGATTAAAAACTAGTTTGAAAATAAGCTCAGCGCCGTGCAGCGTAAATTGCATGTCTACGTCAAGTATACTAATTATCATTGAAGCTATTTACGTCATGCACATCAGCAACATCATGATCAAGTAAATAGGTTGTAGTTTAATTATTCAGGTGCAAGAATATGAGGCAATCTCCGTGATTGTTGGCAGAGTTGCTCTGGTGCGAAAGCTAATGCAATTGCATCTGTTACTCCCTGGTAACAGTTACATGTTGCAATAAAATTTGCAATGCAGTTTAGTTGCAGTTCTGGGAGTTGTATAACTTTCAGTGCAGAAAGTTATAGTTGAGAGTGATAACTATTTTCTTGCAGTGAGAAGAAATTATTTTAGTATTCATTTGAATATGAATTTTATACACTGTTGGTTTTCTTATTCCACATAAACATTTCGTAAAGAAAACACGTTTTCCCTTCAGCTTTAATAAGGGTAAAAATATGCAATTGGAGAATTCATATTTCCCATGGAAGCGGTTCGCATAAGTTCGTAAAATAAATCTACTTTTATCAATTTCATCGACATCTGAACGAAGCCGAGTAATAAAATTGAAGGAAACATGCCGTTATGCGTTTGAAATATGAACAGGAAATATGAAAAAACTTGTGAAAAACAGGAAGGATAATAGAGTGAAGTGTTATGATAGGCACGATGAAGACGACGAGTGTGTATAGATAATAATATGGAGATGATTGACGGGAAATATGAATTGTCGACACGAATAGACAGTTTCTTCATTTAAAAAATATACAGCAGTACGTTTTTGAATAAAAAAAATATATAACGGAAAGTGGCATGCGATGTTTTAGAGAGTCTAAATTTTGTTGTCTCCCATGAAAATATTTGATGGATTGCAATGTGAAGTCAGTCGAGGCATTGCAGACTAGAATCATGATATTTTTATTACAGCAGACACTTTCGCGAGTGAGGAAAAGTGTTTTGTCGTGCTGGAAAAAGCTCCGTTGGCTTTCTGCAACAATTTAGTGGACGCGTCAGGTGTGGTGGAGGAGCCATGTTTAGTGGAGGAGCCGTGATGGTGGAAGGGCCATGGAAAACTAGAAATTTAGATGGTACCCTACATTTTTGTAATAATAATCGCCGGTGTAAACGCCCGTGCACAAATTAAGTGAGAATAGGAATAATAACAAGCACAGGTACAAGCTGCTAAAAAAAAGTGAATAATGTTCGCTGACATGGCTGTCATGGCATGGTAGCATTACTTCAAAACGTTGGCGTGACAACAAAATTTTGTTTGTAGCACCGTGTTTTTTTCCCAAAAAAAAAAGCTCTGTAATTGGTTGAAATAAGAATAGTTGCAAAAAATTGGAATATTCCAACTAGCCTATTCACTATTTTTTTAGTTGCTCGCCTACTTTACGGCTTGCGTCAATACGTGCTCTTCCATATTTTTCCATGCATGTTTCAACGTTTTTTTTTTCGTTATTCGTAAGGCTACTCTAATTCTTACTTCAACTATGCGCGGACCTTAATGATAGCAGTACTCTATTGCCGTTTTTCTGAATAAGTTCAAAGCTTGTTCGGACATACGATGGCTAAATTGCAAGCGTACCAATTCTTAGCACTAATAGCTAATTTTCTTCGATCGTAATTACCTTTTGTTTGTCCTTCATCGATCCTCTCCCCAGCACCGCCATTTTGGTCATTGTGTCTTCCTGAAGTCTTTTCATCGAGTTGCCCTTTGGTCCCAGCAGCTTGCCGACAAAGTTGAACTGCAGACAAAAGAAACAAAACACGCCGTGTCATCAGCCTGTTCGCGAATCAATTAAAGACAATCGAGCCCACAGCATCCGCGCACCAACTCCAAGGCTAATCTGTAACCGACAACGATCATTAGGCACGCTGAAGAGAACATCTCGCGAATCGAGAGATTCAGCACCGAGAACTGTATCCCTTTTCATCAGACGAGTTATCATCAATCATTTACAGCAAATAGCAAGCTGGATAATTGCTAATTGTGTTGCCGGGGAACAAGTTCTGACAGATTGGGAAATGGAGATGAAACGTGTTTGTAAATGGTGCGTATGGGGGGAGGCTCTAACGAGCGAGGCTGGCACGAAACTTTGCAAAGCGTTACAGGGAATAATCCGCGATCCGTCTGCCAGGTGGGTCGAATATTTCACAGATTGGCTCTTAGCGTCAGTCGGATTCGAGAGACGAACATTTGATTTGTGATGGTTGGTCCAGTCAAACGCATTTATCAAAAGAAAATCACGGGGAATATCAGTATTTTTTTGCTGTGTTTATTTTTGTGATAAATTACTCGATGTGCGCTCGACTCGTTCGTCAGCGAGCTAAAGGAACGGCCGACCGGAAATAAAAAGAAATCACGTCGAAATATTTTATTCGCGCAGATCGTTATGAGAGCGGGGGTGTTGGAAAGCAAGAGAGAGACAGAGAAAGACACGGGATGTGACCCGAGATTTATGGATACGTACCGTAGACGAATGCAGTGCGAAGCTAAGAGAAAGGTGTGGGATCGCTAAAGGAAGACGAAAGAAGAAAAAAAACAGAAAGAAAAGAAAACCCCTGGCGAGTAAGAAAAGCGTTTGTCATGAACAAAAGAGATGAGGGAAAACCATGGACGTGGCGAGCATTTTCTCGAGCATTTTCCACCTCGACGGTTCGTGTAATGGAATAAAACCAAATCACTCAATTAGACTAGGCTCAAGAGCGCAAAGCGTCGCGGCGCCGCGCACAAGACGGAGATAGCGCCGGCGGAAAATGTACTGGCAGTTAGTTGCGTTGAAGAAGGCTTAACAAGTCTATGATTCTGCATTGCACGCGGTAGAGTTGGTCTCAGAAACCATTTCTCACTTCGTTAACTTGAGACAAAAACATCTTTTTCACGCGCCGTGTCTATAATATAGTGGTTGCAGAGCTACGAGGGGGGAAATAGACAGTACGCAAAATACCCGCCAAAAGAAGATTGATGTTCGCAAATGCGGGTTGTAAAAACAAAGGATAACAAGGAATGCTGTTTTTTTTGTCTGAGGCTACTGGCTAGAAATGTTTATTTGTCTTAGTCAACAGCACGTATATCATTGGCAGCAACAAGATATCAATATGAATAATATTTACCTTTCGTTATAAACTGAAAAAAATGAGGTTATGTATGTTTACAGATGAAGAAACTGTGGAGTGGAATGTTTGTTGGCAGCAAACAATCACCTGTGCAAACGGAACGGTCTTGTGCAGCGAGTTGAGAGTTGAATTAAAATATAGCATATTCGATGCCGGAGGGTTCCATACGGAACAGAGGCTGGTAACCGGAAGCCAGGGGCGTAACTAGAGGGGAGCAGGTATATCAGTGCTCTAGGGCCTCGGGGCCAGGGGGGCCTCGCGGAGGCCGAAGTTGAACCGAAGAAAGGCGACGACCTTTCTTTTTTGGGAATGGACTTTTTGAAATCTAGTTCGTTATCCCAGTATACAAGAAATCAATTCCCTAACATACGAAATCGGCCTTCATTTTTCGGTTCCAACTTTTACAAAATTGGCAACACCATGGTGGGGGTAGGGGGGCCGCGCATATTTTGCTTCGGAGCCTCTGATTTGAAGTTACGTCACTGCCGGAAGCAGCCTCGTACTCGGCACAGTCCAAAACTGAAACACTATGACGACGAGGGGACGTGGGAATATCTCATATGGACGCATAATTTTCTCTTGTGGAGAATTTTCTTTCGTCCCGTTCAATTTCAGTGCGTTACGCGTTATTTTAATAGCGACCTAGTACTTGCGATTTCGGGGCCCTAAAATTACAAGGGAGGTTCGTCCAAATTCGAGGTTTCAGAGCAAATCAAAACTTGTTTCCCCATCGCGATGGGGGAACAAACTGAAATAACAAGTTAAATTTCAATTTTGAATTTAGTGAGGCTTTGTCACTTAAACATTTGGTCATCGTTCTAAAAGTACCTTCTCTACGTAAAAACCAGCAAACGTTTAAATAAATTTCATGCAAATTTCATTGCCACTCATCCTTATGTGGCACATTTGATTGATATTGGAATCCAACAGCGTCAAAAAAATATAAATTTTCTTCCCTCGTTTCAGCCAAAATACGGACTGAATATCTGGCACCGTTTCGAGGCAATGCACTCCTTTATTCATCCCCATGCATGATTTACGAAGTGCGCCTCCCCAGCGGCAAAGACCGAGCATAATGATTGACAGACTTTGCGTATACTCTCAACAGAATATGATCGAAGACGCGCGAATAACAGAAAAGAAAGCCCATCACTAATTCATCGCCCTTGTGCCAAGAAAACGGCAAGGGTGCGAGAAAACACATCCAGGAATATAATACCGCGGATAGAATATCCGCAAATCGCACTCGTCTATGATAATTTTGGCATAAATGTGATCTTTATTTAAAAAAAAACTCGGGTAGAATTTATGCATTTCCTTCACCAATACAATCTAAGTAGTTAAAAGTTCAATCTTGATATGTCCTCGAAATGTTACTAAATGTCTTTCTCTCACTCTGCAGGCTATTGCTAATCAGTTTTCTCTCCCCTCACACTCACACAAGGGTAGAAAGTAGAAACTATTTCCTCGCGTAGTCGTTACTACATTTCAATAGTAGATCTGCTGTAACATGCATACGATCCTTGAATATTTGCGCTCTTCCAATGTACACGATCACGATCTGTGCTCACCCACACTCTGACCAACTTTTCCACCCAAGAGCACTTCCCGCATTGTGCAGTGCATAGATATCAGAGAGTATTTTCCAGTTTTAATGATAGTAATTAAAAAGGTGCATGTCATGCATTATTAATGTAGGCAAGGGATGAGTTTTGGGTGAGGTTGGTATAGATGAGAGCATCACTTCATTGTGACCCAAATCCCAAGGTACAATAACAGTGGAATGTTTGTGATCTTTTGTGGGGAAATGTGCATTGAGGGCAAATGCCGAACAATGCTGACGCTGATAGCCAGTGGAACTGTAATATACAGCATTGTCAATCAAAATTGATTACTCTTTGTGGTTTTATCATGCCGAAATGGGAGATGAGCTTTGTTTGGGGGTCGTTATGATTTTCTTGTTTGTGGCGGTGTTGAGAACAGTTATGTTCGATGATGAAAAGCGTTTTGTAGCAAAATTGTGTATTGAAAAATTATTTTTATGTGGAATTATATTAAAATGAAGATGATTTTATCTTATTTTTTGCCTCTAGTATTACTGAAACGGAAGTGTAAGACGCTTCAAACGTATTGCAAGCCAAAGAAAGTTTATTTATATATATAGTATAGGGAATTTCAAGAGTCTTTTCCGGAAGCGAGTTTTCCGGTGCAAAATTAAACCTTCAATGCCAAATCTGTTGGGCTGGTTTTATTAATCGTGATCATCCCGAAGTAATAAAATATTGCTTTACGCCATATAGAAGGTGAATGAGACCAAGAAGACGAATAAAAAAAAAAGTTGACAGCAATATATATTTCTCCAACCAAAATTCCTTTTGTGCAAGGCAAAAAGTTTTCTGATTGCAGATTTTTAGACTCCTATCTTGCCGAAAACGTATATTTCAACATATATACTCAAATCAATGCCTGAAACGTAAAATATGTAGTCTAACTGTATTGAATGAACACTTAATATTTATTTATCTGGTTTGTGGATGGAGCAAATTCGGGGATCGTCGAACACAAGTGTACCTTCGTGAAAACAGTTTATTCTTTCTTCGTTTTAAACACAAAAGGTATAACAATCACAATTTTCAAATGATATAATTTTGTAGAGATTGAGACTTTTCTAGATAAAGAGAGCGAGTATGAGTTTACGACCGCGACTGACTGGTAATGAGACTGAGGAATAAATTGCAGGTCAATTTATACCCCCGGCTGAGGGCCGGTGATGATATGTCTAATAATAGAATGACATAGGTAACTAGTCTAGCTAGCTTGTAGCATGCTTTGCCGTAACATAACCATATTTCGGGACAAACCATAAAATATAATATCTTTCCATCAAAATTTTAAATCTTTATTAAGTCAGGTAAAATCTATTAAAACCATATTTTGGTACAAACTATACATTCATATAAATACGCAATCACTTTAAAATATACTTAGACGCAATTGCTTTTCAAATCTTTGAAGCCTACAACGTAAAGTTCTAGTTATCATAGTCATCCCCCTTAAAATTGTTGAATAATCATCCCCAAGCTATGACAAGCAAGCGCAACCCGCGCCAGGTAGCAAATCTCAGCAAACTATCCAGACATGCCGCTAGCAAACTCCACCTCCGCCAAGACTACATTAATAATGCTAATCACGCAACTTATAACTAGGTTAGCAACTTTTACATTTCAAATTCCAGCCACAAATTGGCGGCTTATGTACGAAACTACGAAATACATTTGAATTCAAATGTCTCCTTGTTTTAGGTAATAGTTGTACGAGATATGGGGAGATCTATTTTATCTCGATGAATTTAATTGGTTTTACCTTTTCACCGTAGGGCATATAGGAGAAATAATGGTTCTCTTAAATAAACTTTAATTGCTATCTTTATAAATTTCGAAAGTTTTGTCGTATTCTTTTATAAAGTCGTAGGTATACGGTATTAAAAAAATACCATCGGTCGCGTTCATTTACGATGTAAGGAAATTGTTTCCACTGCATTGGATTTATAGGAGTCAATATTGTTGACTATATAGTTACTGTCCCAAAAGAAAACGATATAAAAAGGAACTCGGCCATTCATTTCGGTCTCTAGTGAAAAGAGCAAAAGGGGAAAACTTCACCAATGGCATTTTCTTCGAGTGAGCAATGCGATTTATCATTGATGCGAACGGACTTTTCCACGCTTTTCCTAGGTGCTTTTCCTCGGTAAACTTGTAACTGCAGTGCAGAAGAAAAGAAACTATCTGCAGACGTCAATTTGGTGTATATCGAGTCAAACGAAAGCGCTGGGAAAACTACCGCCACCGAGAGTTTACCGCTGTGGGAAAACCGAAAGAAAACTTAACGTGACAAGCGTTTTGTAAAAGTCAAACAAACCACCACGAGAAAAAAATTAGCTGATCTGACAAAATCGAATGTTATAAAAGAAAAAAAATACTGAAACTCCATTGCAACACAAATAGACCAAGGGATGTTTTTTTTTAGCAGTTTATAAATGACATCTTTGGTTCATAAATCATTTAGTGCCCGGATTAGTGATTATACGAAGGGTTGGTCGTGGTTTTAAGGGTGTTTTAGTGTGCCAAGAAAAGCAAGCTTTACTGTAGTCATGCGCTTATCAGTGATTCATTCGACGGCCATTAACCCGCCAATTTAACCCAGTCACAAATTATACTCCATCTTTTGGGATCAGAGAAAGTGCTCTACAATTTTGCTACCGAATATGAATATATTACAGTTATAGTCTCTGGTTCGTTTATTAATTAACGTAACTTGGAAACTTTTTTGATGAAGCAATAAATTATTTTGTCTGCTCTTATAAAAAAGTATACTTTTCTACTTCTGAAGAGATGAAGAAGAATAATGCATCGAGAGTCATACATATCCGATATAATAATAGAGTTATTAAATGCCCCTAAGATGCATGTTGTTAATTTTAAATAAATAAATAAATAAATAAATGTTTGTAAGTAGGTACCTATGCATGATCGCAGATATAATCAGGTACAATAAGGAAATATTCTAATAGCTTGCTGTTAAAACAAGCATGTTTTGTTTTACATGCATTTCGTCCAACAAACAATACAGATTTCGTGGATTGTTTTTAAATACAAATATATTATTCATGTATAAATAGAAGGGAAATCGAAAATACAATATTAACTGTTAATTTCTACACTGCCAGTAAAAATATCTTTCCGTAAAAGAGTTCAACATTTTAAGTAACAGAGTGTACTTAATAAACAGAAGTTCCGCGACTCACCACGCAGCCTTGGAGCGCACGACCGTTAGTTCTGTTTCGGATTTTTCAAGCAAGACCGTTATGTTGTCAGTGTATCGATTAGTTGCAGTAGCTAGTGATTTGCGAGTGCAGTGCCCAAAGTTTTTATGATCCTAACAAGTGTATTACGCCATTTATATGTGCAGTGATTTTAAATGTTGATTAAGTCGCTTTTTGTTCGCACATCTCAAAGGATAAATACATCTCAATAGCTGCCGGGACAATACCTACAAGGTAAGTTTCAACGGTACAAATTAATTGCTTCGAAGAAGGTCTCCTCAATCAGTGAAACAGAACGTGTAACTTTTCTGTTTATTGGCGGTCACAAGTTTGTCAAAGTTTATTTACTTTGAGCCGGGAGCTTAATTGTGAGCAAGCGTGTTTTCGCTGCAAACAGTTTAGGAATGTTGCGTCAATTTACTGCTGTCCGAACCCAAGATCAAATACGAAATCGGAATTCGAATTCTAAAGGCGACGGCGCTTCATGTGTTACAAAAAAATCAGTTTTACAGCTGTACTAATAAGTTATTGTCGAATGCAGCAAGTTACAATCGAATTTTGCATTCCGGACGGTAGGTAATAAATGCAGCAAATAACCTACGTAACTATATATATATATATATATATATATATATATATATATATATATATATATATATATATATATATATATATATATATATATATATATATATATATATATATATCTTTTGTAAATAATCTATTCAGTTCGGTTCTTCGTATAGGACAGGTAAAATCTCAGTAAAATCTGTTCAAGTGCCATGTCAGAGTGCTTGATTTTTAATAGAGAAAATGCAATGTGCCTAACCTGCTACAAAAACACAATAGCGTTACAAAGTAGGATAAGGATCAGTTTGAAGACAGTAGGTAGTTTGATACCAGACTAGAACGAATAGAGCTCGAACATGCGATCTGCGAATCGGTAATGCAGATGAAAGTACCGGACACTACTCTGTTGATGGCTGCAGTGTTTTGAAAAATGCAGGAAGAAATCTAAACGTGCAAGTGTATAAAGTACTTTATCTGGTAAATCGAAAAAGAAAAACATGATGTTCCATTTCCTGCTAGATGGCACATTGCTCATAAAACGCGCTGTATCGTATACGTTGGGGGGGGGGGGGGGGGGGAGGAGGAGGTTTTCGACATGAATAGGTTGTCATCAAAGTTTCGTATAACCTACTCAAAGTTTGATTGCGTTTAGCAATTCAACCGTTTTGCTCTGCTATTGGAGATGGTTCTCTTACTGTATTTTGTCGTCTCGGGTTTGAATTTTGTAAGATTTTCGTTCTCGTTTGTAGGGGATAATCCGTCGATGTATTGCCAAATAATTGACGACAAGGTTTCGAAAACAAGATTCGTCATTAAAAAAATACACGAGAACTAAAGATTTTTGCAATAACGGTAAAGAAACTGTAAGAGTAAACTAGGAGAACCGTAATTTAAAAGGAGACGGAAATAAAAAGTGTGAAACCCTCTTTGAACTGCATGTATATATAGCTACCAGTAATAAATATGAATTAGCTGAAATTTTACAGCGTAAATATCACCGCAAGGCATCATTTCTTGCCTTCTAAGTTCTGTGTAATGTAACCAAGGACCCGAGATCAAGTGATTTGTAATTAGCAACTTTAAACTCCGAACATTTAGTACAGCTCACTCACTTTTTTGCTCTATACTTTTCGCGAATTTAATCAAACCCGTCATACTCTGCTATTAAATGAAGCCATTCATAGATCAATGGGAGCGCGGCGCGAGTACAAGCCATTTTAATGAATACCTTCGAGCGATCGTCCAAAACGAAACTGCCAAGAAGTTTCCTTTTAATTGTCAATTTTCAATGAAACGTTTCGTGGAACGAAATTCAATCCCCAGTCGAGCGCGACGTTAGCTAGGACTCGCTATCCAATCAACAATTCAAAAGTGCTCAGTGGCCCATTGGTAACCCCCCCCCCCCCCCGCCGGTCTACCCGAACGGCCAAAGTGCACGAGGGTCCTAGAACTCTCCATACCCTCGAAAAACGTCCAACCCACCGCCCCCCAACCCCCCGGAAAAAACTTTGCTTTCATGTGACATTAAAATTTCATTTCGAAAGCAACGTTATATCTCTTCGAGCAACATTTCAATAACTTCACTTGGAGCGTATCATCAGTCGAGTGACGTCACAGATTCGGGATATTCCCGAACTGCAGGAAACACGTTCGGTGATCGCCATTCGTGGCACGATCGCGAAGTTGGTCATCGAGCGGTCTCGGAATCTATCGACAATATCTGTCTGTGTCTACATCCTGTGTTCTGCATTGTCAAGTGTACCACGTGATCGATTGCTCCAGATAACAGCGAGATGAAAGACACGGCGCTGTCTCGACGACGTTTCTCATTTCGTTTACCAGCAACTATGGGATATTTCACGAGTGTCTATACGGGCCTGATACAGCAACGCTTTTCGGAAACAATACATTTGACAATGTTTTATAATTACTTTTAGTCCCATCGATTTCTTATATATATATATATATACACCACAACGGCGCTGCAAGAGTTGTTTTGTTGTTTTTGCTGTGGCGTCTTGTCTCTTGATCTCGCAGTCGCAACGGAAAGTTTTGTTATTAAATATCTTGATCACTGACACGTTTCGGCTCAGCTACGGAGCGAAGTATGATACAGCGGCGTCTGCCATTGTGACGACGACGACGACGACGACGACGACGACGACGAGATCGTTTTTCGCTGTAGACTTTCATCCATCTAGTGCACTACGAAAATGAGGTCAAAAGATCCTTCAAAACAATTCTTCGCGATAGAATGTAAAAGAGGAAATTAATATAAGTAATCAGAAAAATGTTCTATATATCTTGGACGAAAATAAATCAAAGACGACAGATGAATGAAAGGACTAAGTTATTTACAAAATCTCATCAGATCTTAAAACCATGGCTCACGAATCCGTTTGAAATTGAGGAAAAACTCATCAAATAAAAGGAGGATATTTCCCTGTAAGGCATATTAAATGACAGGGTGAGCCTACAGCCAAAGGAAATGATACGATTTGTATCGAGAAACCTGATTTGCTTCTTCAGGGCTGTTCTTAAGGTTGTGTGTCAGAGGGTGGAAAAGTCCAGCCCACGTAACGGTACTTTTAATTAATATCGCTTTTTCTGTACGAAATCAAACCAAAGGTTGAAAAGTTAAAAAAGCAGAATGTATTCTTTATAAGAAGGACGCCACGTAACCTACATTGTTGTATTAAGGATAGAGGCAACACTCAGTTGTAGTTTTGTGAGTGTAGACTCAGGTAAACAAGGAAGACTATACTGCGCAAACGAAAGTGTTGGTAGCGAATAACTTATAATTTCTAAAAAAAAAAAAAAGTTAATACTTCAGCATGAGCGTGCAAATTGACAATAGCGACGTGAAAATAGTACAGGGAAATGCTAAAACTAAAACTGCACTTACTTCAGTTAACTTGCTATTGTCTCTGAACCGAAGACAGTGTCAGAGTGACATTAGTTTCATTTTTAATAAGAATAATCAACGAATTCTTCGTTTTTCCGTATGTCACACAAAACTATACCACCGGAATGAGCTTGCGGAACAAGTTTCATAAAAAAAAATTGGACTTGACGTTCTGAAGTACCTAATAATAAATTTGTACAAAATCCTGAAAAAAAAAACAGAAATTTTTCTAGACTCGGCTTTCACACTATGTCGTGCATGTACATGGACATGCCTTGAGCAGTGCTCTTAAAAAACCCCAAACAAATACGCGTATATTCCATCGGCCGTGTTACAAAAGCGACGTGGAAACGCTAGTTCTTTTGAGAAAAAACCAGCGCGCGTTTGGCCGAATGAAATGAGTTCCCGTCGGTTGCCAAGGGTAAAAAGATTTTCCAGACCCAGCTTTTCGCAGCCACCCGCGTGAAACCAACCAACTCGCGTATACTCGCGTACAACCAGTGCTTTTTTGTAAAAATATAGGTGCCGGAACGCCAATTTTCATAAAAGAAAATTACCCTCTACTCCCCCCCCCCCCCCAACCCACTATTCACCTTCACGAAAAACAACATGGACAAACTAAACCTGATTTAACGGTAAGAAGGAAAGTGTCATCGCATTTTCCTCCTGGACCCACTCATGCTATAGACACAGGCAGAGAGTTTCAAAACTGCCCATGGCCATAGAGCCTTTTGTCTGGCTCAAGACATGGCTTGTAAGTTTTCAAACTGTTAGCTCATGTCTAATGGCGAAGGTGCAAATTCACTCTCCTTCTCAACTTGAAATGGAGTGCTGGATTTTTCCAGCGATCGGCGAGAGCATATATTCCCGCCAATGTTTAATTTTTTTGTGTACCGAAAAGAGGTGCCGGAACGGCGTTCCGGTGCGTTCCGGCACAAAAAAAGCACTGGGTACAACTGAGACGGGGGTGCAGAAAGACAGCCGAGGAGAATCCATTATATAACACTATTTTTATGTTGCGTGTACACGATCTGTACGTGTGTGTGTGTGTGTGGGGGGGGGGGATGAGTGTGTTCTAACAAAGTGTATATAGATGAACTTAGTTTGTGTCTCTCTCAAAACCGACTCTTCTATGTGTACTTAGGAATTTCCATAACGGTATTGGCTATGGAAACATAGGTTCTCCTGAGATTGCCGAATTCAAACGTCACAATGATTATATAGTTAGGTAATATGTGTGGGCGAGCTAGGTTACCTCAGCACTTTGGCTTGTCTCAGGTTCATATGCAGCAGCAAACCGGCATTCTACAATGTGATATTGTATGGCCATGCCCAGGTCCCTGACAAAAGAACCTGAGACGTAAAATACACTCAATATACTTAGCTTGATTTAAAAAAAGTACTTTGATGTCTGTCCCAGTTATACACTGGGTCCTTCCAGTTCCAATCACAGTTTCTGAACTGGACCGCTTTCGACGTTTCAAATCCTATTGACATGCCAAAAAAATCTTCTCTATATCTAGTTCGGATTGAAGCTAAATGATTGCTCTGTGCATCTAGCCATTGCTTTGCAAAATCCCCCAATGCCTCAGTCTAGTTATTGCGAGCTTGGAAAGTGAGGACACAACTAAACGTACCCATTTAAAAGTGGAATCCATTTGCACTTGTCGTTGTTTATTCAGTTGCATGCATCCCCGCGTTTCTTTGAACGCGCTCGTTAATATCAAAGTGGACATGGAAAGTTTAAATATTTAAATCCAATTTAAAGCGCGGGTTGTGCATTATTTGGAGCACGCGTTGGCTCTGGTTTGCCGGGCGGTTGTGCCGATGCGCCTGTTGACGGGTCGGGTTCGTCGAGAAGACACAAAGTGCGATCACTTAACGAGGCTCATTACGATCGACTACATTACGATCATTACCGTTCCCGAAGCCAGCGTGACGCCGGCGGCTTCAATTGCTGATGAACGCTAAGAAATAATTATCGTTACTTCACTGCTGTAGGAACATTTTGTAAACGGCACGTCGTTCCGGTACGGTTCGGCGGTTCCGGTTTTCCTGGACGAAATAAAATAATAAATTAACAATATTTTTCCTCGCCTAGCGTTTAGCCAACGGCTGTACAATTGAAGATAAACTATAAGAAATAATTATCAATAATTCACTGCTAAAACATTTCGTACCGAGCAGCGTTGAAAGTAGCATTTTACACATTTTGTACACGAGCGGTTCAGATTTTACTATAGGCGAAATAAAATAATACATTCACGACATTATCAAAGTTAAGTCACAGGCGAGCTTTTCCACTAGTTTCGAAAGCTGCACGTTCCACTATAAGTGCAGGTTCCACACCACTTTTCTTTTACGTGTTTTATATCGGCTGTCAGAGTTACGACGCGCACGGAAAATATGTGACCTCATATAATAATAATAATATACTTTCTTTTACGATTAATAAACGAGAGACGGATGGTTCTGACGAGGCCCGAGCTGGCATGACCGGCCTCGGTTCGCAGTGGCGCAAATCCGGACCGGGAGAAGATAAACAAATCTGATACAGCGTTAGAATGTTGATGCAGCTTGAAACACGAGTTTGGATTCGTGGCAGCAGCTGCTATTGGTCGAATCTCTTGTGACGCGGGCTCTGAAGCTGAGTTTACAGCTGGCAATGTCAGTGACACGATGTCTTGGCATTGACTCGATTAGAGAGTGACTCCATGGCAGAGTCGCGAACATGACGCCATGCACATCCAGATTTTGTACAGAGTCTCTGATTGGTCCAGAGACAATTGATCGAGTCTTTAGCATTGCTGCTACTCAATGACTGCACAACAACTTTTTGATAACATAGATTCAATAAATGGCGTTCGCGTTTCAAAAGGGGCAAATACACGAAGCCAATGAGTTTCACGAGTAACGACCCCATCATTTTAGGTTGGAGGTTGCCAAGTTTCCTGCTAGCCTCACCCAAGAAAGTAAACTAGAGTCGTGTATGGTATATATTTTTTTAAGTCGTTGCAAGTTAGTTTCTCGCGGCTTTTGACAGCTTTTGACAGGCTCCGATTTGGAAGATATAGTATCGAGATTTTTAGGAAAATGCCAGTTCTTGCCAAATGCCTGTTCTTGTCATTCGTGGCTTCCACTCAGAAAACTTCTAGTCCACTAAATGGGTTGCAGCCGCCATTAAGCGTAGAGATAAACGTTTGCGAACTACGCTTACCCATGCGTATCTGACTCAAATACATTTTAATGAGAGAGCTAATTTATGAATGCAAGAAAACATCTAGGGATACGAAAAAATTGAATTTACACCAGCCAAGCAAAAATAATAAAAAATGTATGCCGCCCACGCACGTTTAAAATTTAAAAGTGTGCAACCGACCACATACGAAGAAAACATACACACACAGAAATAAAACCGCATTCGAAGATGACCCTTGGGTCCGGGCCGTGCGTGCGCGTATGGTCACGTCGCCGCTGGTGAAACCCCCCCGTCAAGTTTATCGGTGGGGCAGAAAAGGTTGTTCCACACTAATGCATCCCTTAACGCTCATTGCTTTTGAGTTGCCCCTTCCCCTCCACCCCCACTTCGCCAGAAACAATGCGACATACCATCCCTTTCACGCACGGGGCAACGTCTGGAGGTGAGCGTAAAAATGCGTAAAAATGAGCCAAGTGGTCAAAGTGATGTGAAGTCAGATTTTAAACGACCTGATGTTTTATTTAGTGTAACCATAGATGAAGAGTAACCTTGTTTATGTATGGTGTAACATTGACAAGGCCACACATTTTCAGCTGTACCAACTCTATGATGGCAAACAATCGAATAATGCAAACAATGCCCAAGTGTTCTATAATATCTCTAATCTATCTCTAAGCTATCGAATATCTGTAGCTTAAAAAATAACGTAAATCTTCAAAAACGAAAAATCGACATTGTCCACTTGGCTTTTCCAGGGCTGATATGTCGGCCAAGTTATTTATTTCTAAAAACTAGCGGCTATTGCTCAGTGAGGACGCGAGTCCGATAGAAGTAACGCTGTCAAAGTTAGTGTTATCAAAGTAGACGGCGTGCTACGCTTTCAATTCTTTAGTTGCGCGTTTATGAAAAGTTTCGGGCTCGGACTGTAACTGTGCAAATTTATGCAGTTATTTTTCAAACTGCTAAAGTTACGTCGAGTGAATGTGTTAATTTTTAGCTCCGCTCGCAAAAAGTGTGGAAAGTGTTAGGTACTATACTAGGCTCCAACGTTGGAAGACACATTTTTTGAACCGCACTTTATAATCATAGAATATTGAGATGTTAACATATCTAAACCTCTAAAGTCACGAACAGTTGCATGGAATTTTCTCATAACTTGATAATAACTGAATAGGTATCTTTACGATTAAAAAGGAGATGAGAAGAATTCAAGGCAATTAGGTAATATATACCTGGTATCACTACATAAGGCATCAATTTCTCACCAATCTCACCAATTTTCTTAACACCCAGCAGGCAGCCACAGAAGGACATAGGTGTACTAAGCACTTTGAAACGGTATCGGCAAAAACCACTTTATACAATTATTACGCAACTGTCCATTTTCAAAGCACATTTTGCCATCAGCAGGCTGGGTACTGCTTAGTCGTAATTATATGCAACGTGATAATAATTCACCATAGAAATTCCAGCATGACCAAAATACAAGACGAACAATATAACCTAGTGTGTATAAAATGACCATACAAGCACCGACAAGACAAAGCCAGAATACAACATTCAGATTTAGCCAAACACGAACAAAGCGCACCAGACAATTGAAGTACACACGGGATCGAATTCCGCACAGGGCACAAAGTTTCGCGGGCAATTTCACCTACCCCAGAACAATATTTACATTCAGGCCTCTCAGAGGCAGTCGGCCTCTTTTCGACTAGCTCCCAACTTTCCGACGCCAATTTGGGCGCGATTTGAAAGTTATTTTTAGTCCACTTTTCGTGGGGCATATCACTGGCTCGTCTTCGTGGGGAAAGTGTGGGAATGTTGGCGATTTAAGATTGTGGGAACCCTCTACGAATTAGACTGTTATATAGAGTTATTCACCAAATTATTGAAGCTAATCCTTAAGTGGCAGAGACACCAAATATGGATCTGCCCCTTGGCAAGGAACAACATTGATTTAAAAAGTTTGCAAATTTAAACTTTGTAACCGTCTGCCAAATTCTAAGTTTAGTTAAAAAATCAAATCACACATTTCTGAATTTGCATTTATAACTTAGCATAAAGGTTGCATTGGAACATTTTTAAAACTAATTTTTCCATGGAAAGGTAGCTGGTGTATAGTATTCGGTTTTTGACCAAATTTGGTGTTACTGCTTCGCATACGGATTATCAACGTTAATTATGAAAAGAAAACTCGGGCGCTTTTCCCCCACACATAGGCACACCATCGTCCTTAACTGCAAACGCGAAATTAGATGCGGAAATGCAGAGAGGGGCGGCAGATAACAAAGCGCAAGGAACGCCGGTTGTGGGTAGGGACGAGGTGAGGGTGGGGGGGGGGGGGGGGGGGCGCACGGGATACGGAATAATAAATTGAAGTGGGCGCCGCGGGATGAAATATTCACGTGGACGAGAGCGAACGAAACGGGCGAAGGAGTCAAGATTTGCGTTGGGGTTTCGCGTGCAAGAAAGTAGCACCCTTGCTAATTAAAGAGGTGCGGCGGGGTTAAAGGGTGCTGGAAGGAGGCTGTGTATTTTTCTCTTTCAGTTGCGATGACACTCAAATGAAGTTTTAATAGCATTATGGAAATGAATACACATTCATTCAAGAAGTGCGTGGGTTTTAGGCCGTTTTTTGCTTATTAACTATGAGAAGTTCGTGGGATGAGGCCATCAAATAAATGAGCCGACTTTTAGAATGAGCATATTATAACAGGGGGAGTGAGGATGGAAAATGTCGTGTCATTTTTTTCTCTCTGGAGATGATTAAAAGTGAATGCAGGAGATTGAAAGTAGAGCGGGTAAAAGTAGCAAAGCACACAGCGTTTCAAACTAATTTGGCCTGAAAAATACAATTAAAAGTTGAACATGTCTAGCATATTATTAAAGTATGCCGTTGCAGAAAACTAAAACACGGGAAACTAAATATAATAATTATTTCTTGTAACTTTTTACATGTAGACTATTCTATTATGAACTACCTACTAGTGGATTTACATCTTGCTCGAGGACCCACTGATACTAGACACGAGCTGAAAGTTATGAAACTGGCTTAAAAGTTAAGAAACTGTTGGCTCGCGAGCAGCAGTGGGTCCTCGAGGAAGATGCAAATCCACTGTTTATAGGAAGAAAAAAACTGCGAGGGGATAAAAATAGATCTTTGGGAATTTAATTTTCACCGCGAATGATGGGCTGGGGAACTATTTCCCAAACTGGAGTGACCTTGAAATAATATTGCCTACATTTCTCCAGTGCAGCCGCTTTCAGGTTATTGTCGTTCACTGATGGGCGTTGAGGTTAATTGAATTAAACTTTTCTTAGATTTCCAGGAGATATTTCTAGGTTCTGAGATATAAATTAGCTGTCAAAAGTCTGAGGTTTCCGTAGATATTTGTTTCGTCGCGATCAGATAACGGCTGTGGCGTGGAAATTACATCCAATAGGAGGGAAATTATAATCTGGAATTGACCATCAAGTACATCTTTCAATGAATCGGCTCAATCGTAACACAAAGTTGATGCTTACATTATTTGAAAGAATTGTGAATTGCCAGGAGCACAAACTATTTTGTTTTGGGCAGTCACTGATAGTGTGTCTGTAAAAAATATTTTGTGAATATTCGTAGACCAGGGGGTTACCTTAACAACCGCAGTAGGTCGCATCACATAAACCTCTAACAGCTGTCTAAACCTGAGCGAGAACCCCCCCCCCCCTCCCCCCGCAAAGGCCAAGATAACAAGCACCCGATTCATTTGTCGTCATTCTCATTCTCCTATTGTGTACAGGGGCGACTTAAGATACCTTTTTTAGAAATTTCAATGAATCCTTGACCCCACACATATTTTGACACTTGGAATGCGTAAACTATATAGAAGCGAATCTTTTTTGGGGACGATGTTGATTTTGCGGGATGCAATTAGAAAACTGGGCAGATCTGCCCTTTCATGGCAACCAAAATAAAACGAAGAATATTGTTTGGAGCGTTTTAGAAAAATTTTGATCTTGAGAATATGTGTGGTAAAACAGTGAAAGAAATTAAGCGTATGAATGTTGCTTCTTCTTTCCTTAGCATTTTCCGACAATTTTTAATGAACGTTTTCTGCTTTTCTAGGTTTGCATGCAAGAACAAAAATTAATGCGCGATACTATGTGTTAGACCCGGAATTATTAATTCAACTATCCTTTAATTCCTAGCGGTAGTCTCTAAACGGCATTAGCGAAAATGATTATCGCTGGGGAAAATCTTGCCCCCCCCCCCCCGATCACCACAGAGCCTGCAAGTTGGGGTCGGGTGGGGGGGGAGCACCGTCCTCCTATTCATATCCCAGAGCCGCTGATAAATGTCTGAGCAGAAAGTCGATGTTCAAATTTTAGATTTACGTACACGGCGAAAACCTTTAAAAAAAGGCGCCCTTCCCACACAAAAAAAGCATTTACGAACATATATGATACATATAATTATATAGAGAAAATATACGAAAGTGCAATATCTTAATAGAAACTTATAAGTTTCTTTTAAAAATTTGAACCTTCTATATATGCTTCACATATGTTTTTTGTATGTACTTCCGTGTGGGTTCGCGGCGCTTCTAGGTACCTGGCGCCCTGGGCCCGGGCCCCCAGGTACCTGGGGCCGGGCCCCTAGGAATCTGGCACCCTGGGCCCGGGCCCCTAGGAACCTGGCGCCCTGGGTCCGGGCCCCGCCGGCCCATGCCTTAGGACGTCCCTACCTATGTATATATGCGTACCTACACCTTACCTTGGGATGCTCCTTGATTGGTACCAGCACCTTGACTGCCACCCTGATCGGCTTCTCGCGGTAGATATCGACATATTTGCTCTCCTTCGGCAGCGGCTTGCCACTCGCTTGCACCCTCGCCACCTCCTTCGTCACCTCTGCAACACAAAACAAACAACCACCGCCTCATTAAAAACTACACCTACGCTCACAGGGACATTCGGAGTTTTCGCATGTTCTTTTCTTGTTTTTTTATGTGTTGGTGGGTTGGCGTGGGTGTTTTCATTGGCTGAAGGTCATGTGTAGGGGTTGTGTGGGGTATCCACCCCTCAATCATGTTATGTGGGCGACATCTGAATTAAAATATCACCATAACAAGCTTAATTAAAGTTAACATTATTTTTTTAAATATCATGGGATCCGAATTTTCATGGAAAATGTACCGTATAGGTACTTCCCTACTATATTTGAAAAACGATGTTATCAAGATTAATAATTAGCGTAGTAGTTATCAACAAAATACTGTAGAGAATTGCCACTATCATTACCTCCAGGAAATGACAATTTCTGCCAACTAGAGTACTTGAACACCGTTCAGCCGGGTTTACAATTACTGGCAATGTCAGTAAAACGGAGTCATCAATATTGGCTTAGACAACACTCAGAGACTATGGATGCGCATGGCGTAATTTTCGCGACTCTGCCATGGAGTCTCCGATAGGTCCAGAGCCAATGTTGATGACATCGTGTCACTGACATTGCCAGCTGTAACCCCAGCTTGATTTGTCCAGAACCAATGTCGATGACATAATGTCACTGACACTGCCAGCTGTAACCCCAGCTTGATTTGTCCAGAGCCAATGTCGATGACATCGTGTCACTGACATTGCCAGCTGTAACCCCAGCTTGATTTGTCCAGAGCCAATGTCGATGACATCATGTCACTGACACTGCCAGCTGTAAACCCAGCAGGATTGGTCCAGAGCCAATGTTGATGACATCGTGTCACTGACACTGCCAGCTGTAAACCCAGTTGGATTGGTCCAGAGACAGTGTCGATGACATCGTGTCACTGACACTGCCAGCTGTAAGCCCAGCTCTAGACGTCCGCCTCCCTTCGCTAATGAACATCGTATATAGCGTCTGCATTTCTGTCTATTAAAACCTCTACGGGGTGCAGCACACAAGAGTGGCCCAGCATTGCATGCACTTGGTCTCGCGAGTCCACGAGCTGGTGATTAAAAGTCAATTGACCCTAGCTGCAAGCACATGCGAACACACGAGAGCTCTTTTGGATTCATATCGAACGCTGCGATATTTGCGAGTCGGGTGAGTATATAAAATAATATAATGCTACGACGGAAAACCAGTGGGCAATGTGTGTTGTGCGCGGTTGGATCGTGTTCGTTGATGTGGTTTTCAAATGGAAAATATCGATTGATTTCAAGAATGTTATGAGGGTGTCCGTTAATGTTATGGCGGTGATGAGTTCGATGATGAACCTAGCATATTTTTGGGCTTTTGAAAGGACAAATGGGGCTTTGATGCAGACACGTAGCTTCTTTTCTTGCCGGGCTTTACACTGAAATTAGGCTCCCTTCTATTGGTAATGTAAAATGTAATGAAATTTTCTTTTAATCTTATTTAAATTACGAAAGCTCGTAATTGGCTATTCATTTTATTATTATGTACACAAATTAGCCTCCCAAAAGTGTTGTCCATTCCGGGATTTGAACCCGGGTCCCCAACTTTCGCGGCTGGTGCTCTAACCGCTGAGCTAAATGGCCATTAAATTTGGGAGAAGTAATTTGCATACAGGGTGAGAATTGAATGTCCCCATGGGGGTATGGTCCAGAGTCTACGAATACTCATAGTGGCTCTGGTACCGCGTGATGCTATACTGCAGCCACATTTTACATTCAACCTCGAGTAACTCCAAATTAACGTTGGATGCGTTGAATTCTCTTTTAATCTTATTTAAATTACGAAAGCTCGTAATTGGCTATTCATTTTATTATTATGTACACAAATTAGCCTCCCAAAAGTGTTGTCCATTCCGGGATTTGAACCCGGGTCCCCAACTTTCGCGGCTGGTGCTCTAACCGCTGAGCTAAATGGCCATTAAATTTGGGAGAAGTAATTTGCATACAGGGTGAGAATTGAATGTCCCCATGGGGGTATGGTCCAGAGTCTACGAATACTCATAGTGGCTCTGGTACCGCGTGATGCTATACTGCAGCCACATTTTACATTCAACCTCGAGTAACTCCAAATTAACGTTGGATGCGTTGAATTCTCTTTTAATCTTATTTAAATTACGAAAGCTCGTAATTGGCTATTCATTTTATTATTATGTACACAAATTAGCCTCCCAAAAGTGTTGTCCATTCCGGGATTTGAACCCGGGTCCCCAACTTTCGCGGCTGGTGCTCTAACCGCTGAGCTAAATGGCCATTAAATTTGGGAGAAGTAATTTGCATACAGGGTGAGAATTGAATGTCCCCATGGGGGTATGGTCCAGAGTCTACGAATACTCATAGTGGCTCTGGTACCGCGTGATGCTATACTGCAGCCACATTTTACATTCAACCTCGAGTAACTCCAAATTAACGTTGGATGCGTTGAATTCTCTTTTAATCTTATTTAAATTACGAAAGCTCGTAATTGGCTATTCATTTTATTATTATGTACACAAATTAGCCTCCCAAAAGTGTTGTCCATTCCGGGATTTGAACCCGGGTCCCCAACTTTCGCGGCTGGTGCTCTAACCGCTGAGCTAAATGGCCATTAAATTTGGGAGAAGTAATTTGCATACAGGGTGAGAATTGAATGTCCCCATGGGGGTATGGTCCAGAGTCTACGAATACTCATAGTGGCTCTGGTACCGCGTGATGCTATACTGCAGCCACATTTTACATTCAACCTCGAGTAACTCCAAATTAACGTTGGATGCGTTGAATTCTCTTTTAATCTTATTTAAATTACGAAAGCTCGTAATTGGCTATTCATTTTATTATTATGTACACAAATTAGCCTCCCAAAAGTGTTGTCCATTCCGGGATTTGAACCCGGGTCCCCAACTTTCGCGGCTGGTGCTCTAACCGCTGAGCTAAATGGCCATTAAATTTGGGAGAAGTAATTTGCATACAGGGTGAGAATTGAATGTCCCCATGGGGGTATGGTCCAGAGTCTACGAATACTCATAGTGGCTCTGGTACCGCGTGATGCTATACTGCAGCCACATTTTACATTCAACCTCGAGTAACTCCAAATTAACGTTGGATGCGTTGAATTCTCTTTTAATCTTATTTAAATTACGAAAGCTCGTAATTGGCTATTCATTTTATTATTATGTACACAAATTAGCCTCCCAAAAGTGTTGTCCATTCCGGGATTTGAACCCGGGTCCCCAACTTTCGCGGCTGGTGCTCTAACCGCTGAGCTAAATGGCCATTAAATTTGGGAGAAGTAATTTGCATACAGGGTGAGAATTGAATGTCCCCATGGGGGTATGGTCCAGAGTCTACGAATACTCATAGTGGCTCTGGTACCGCGTGATGCTATACTGCAGCCACATTTTACATTCAACCTCGAGTAACTCCAAATTAACGTTGGATGCGTTGAATTCATAAATTTGCATCCAACGTTAATTTGGAGTTACTCGAGGTTGAATGTAAAATGTGGCTGCAGTATAGCATCACGCGGTACCAGAGCCACTATGAGTATTCGTAGACTCTGGACCATACCCCCATGGGGACATTCAATTCTCACCCTGTATGCAAATTACTTCTCCCAAATTTAATGGCCATTTAGCTCAGCGGTTAGAGCACCAGCCGCGAAAGTTGGGGACCCGGGTTCAAATCCCGGAATGGACAACACTTTTGGGAGGCTAATTTGTGTACATAATAATAAAATGAATAGCCAATTACGAGCTTTCGTAATTTAAATAAGATTAAAAGAGAATTCAACGCATCCAACGTTAATTTGGAGTTACTCGAGGTTGAATGTAAAATGTGGCTGCAGTATAGCATCACGCGGTACCAGAGCCACTATGAGTATTCGTAGACTCTGGACCATACCCCCATGGGGACATTCAATTCTCACCCTGTATGCAAATTACTTCTCCCAAATTTAATGGCCATTTAGCTCAGCGGTTAGAGCACCAGCCGCGAAAGTTGGGGACCCGGGTTCAAATCCCGGAATGGACAACACTTTTGGGAGGCTAATTTGTGTACATAATAATAAAATGAATAGCCAATTACGAGCTTTCGTAATTTAAATAAGATTAAAAGAGAATTCAACGCATCCAACGTTAATTTGGAGTTACTCGAGGTTGAATGTAAAATGTGGCTGCAGTATAGCATCACGCGGTACCAGAGCCACTATGAGTATTCGTAGACTCTGGACCATACCCCCCTGGGGACATTCAATTCTCACCCTGTATGCAAATTACTTCTCCCAAATTTAATGGCCATTTAGCTCAGCGGTTAGAGCACCAGCCGCGAAAGTTGGGGACCCGGGTTCAAATCCCGGAATGGACAACACTTTTGGGAGGCTAATTTGTGTACATAATAATAAAATGAATAGCCAATTACGAGCTTTCGTAATTTAAATAAGATTAAAAGAGAATTCAACGCATCCAACGTTAATTTGGAGTTACTCGAGGTTGAATGTAAAATGTGGCTGCAGTATAGCATCACGCGGTACCAGAGCCACTATGAGTATTCGTAGACTCTGGACCATACCCCCATGGGGACATTCAATTCTCACCCTGTATGCAAATTACTTCTCCCAAATTTAATGGCCATTTAGCTCAGCGGTTAGAGCACCAGCCGCGAAAGTTGGGGACCCGGGTTCAAATCCCGGAATGGACAACACTTTTGGGAGGCTAATTTGTGTACATAATAATAAAATGAATAGCCAATTACGAGCTTTCGTAATTTAAATAAGATTAAAAGAGAATTCAACGCATCCAACGTTAATTTGGAGTTACTCGAGGTTGAATGTAAAATGTGGCTGCAGTATAGCATCACGCGGTACCAGAGCCACTATGAGTATTCGTAGACTCTGGACCATACCCCCATGGGGACATTCACTTCTCACCCTGTATGCAAATTACTTCTCCCAAATTTAATGGCCATTTAGCTCAGCGGTTAGAGCACCAGCCGCGAAAGTTGGGGACCCGGGTTCAAATCCCGGAATGGACAACACTTTTGGGAGGCTAATTTGTGTACATAATAATAAAATGAATAGCCAATTACGAGCTTTCGTAATTTAAATAAGATTAAAAGAGAATTCAACGCATCCAACGTTAATTTGGAGTTACTCGAGGTTGAATGTAAAATGTGGCTGCAGTATAGCATCACGCGGTACCAGAGCCACTATGAGTATTCGTAGACTCTGGACCATACCCCCATGGGGACATTCAATTCTCACCCTGTATGCAAATTACTTCTCCCAAATTTAATGGCCATTTAGCTCAGCGGTTAGAGCACCAGCCGCGAAAGTTGGGGACCCGGGTTCAAATCCCGGAATGGACAACACTTTTGGGAGGCTAATTTGTGTACATAATAATGTAATGAAATTTGATTTTGTTGAATATTTTCATGTTAATTTTCATCATGTTGTGGACTGCTGATTGCAAGTTAGTTTTGCATTAATTGGTGCGTTTAGACGTTTAATATTTATTATGTATATTAGCAGAGGGACATTTTTAGAGCGTCAAATTTGGGAGGTCACTACTGGAAAACTGAATGAAGAGAGACGAACTGCAGAACGAAACTTTTCAAAATTTGAAAACTTTTCAAGACTTTTTTGAAAACTTTCTAATTATTCACAGAAAACTTTTGAAGCTCATCAAGCCTTTTAAGATAACACCGCAAAGCCACGCTGTTAAGAGGTTTATGAGCAAGATGACTGATGCCGCGGTAGTAACTACAATCCGTCCAATCTCTCTCTATAGATCTGGATGGGACAAAGCGATAAGATAGTTACCCATCCAATACCTGATTCGAGCGCAGTGTTGCTTAACTTCGATTGACCAGCTTTATTCGGAAAAAAATATAAGAGAACAAGTGATCATAGCTGGCGTCATTTGCAGTATTTTGTCTGGAAGACTGGAAATACCCAAGAAGCACAAACACGTTCAGCGAATGTTATTTCGAAAGTTCGGTGGACGTCGAAAAGCTAGAGGGGGATAACTTGCGTTCAACGTTCACATTCGCAAAATTTTCGATTTGGTTCTAACCGAACGTTGAACGCAAGTTATCCCCCGTTAGCTTTTCGACTTCCACCGAACGTTCGTGATAACGCTTTTTGTGCTACTTGGGGAGAGATTTTCATATGCAATATTTCATATGTATGTGCAAATATATCATGCCTTCAAGACATTGAGGGCCGTGAACAGGATCAAACTTAAAACCAAAATACGAGTTTAAACTGTGGACAAAGCAAAAACGAAACAGTTGTTCGCGAGTGGAAAAATGCGTGTAAGCACCGTACTTTTCATTGCGTTCGATATTTGTAACGTTTGGTGCGACCGAGCGGCAAAAAACACCGTCCTTTGCCGTAAGCTGCGCGATTATAATTGAAATTATGGTGGTTTTCGAGCGCATGCTTTCAAAGGGGGTGCGGATGCATGTACGAATTGTTTACGGGACTTGCTAGTGAAAAAAATACATACAGATCAAACGAATGGCTGATTCGACTGGATTAGTTATAGCACTGCGACTTCAAAGGTATTCGAATGCGAAAAGGGCCAGGCACATTTGTCCAAAGTTGTATAAGCGAACCTAATACGACGGTTATTAAACATATTCAGTAAATTAGGGCTCACAAATTTGATCCAACACGAGCAAAAAAGGAAATAAACACCCAAATATCCCGATGCTGTCGAACATTATTGAATGCTTATCGAGGCTGAACCTAAATTACTGCTGAACAAGACAAGAGATCGGCTTTTTCCACGCCATCCTTTATTGAAGCGTGCATCAACAAACTGAATACGACGTTTATTAAACGTATTCAGTAAATTAGGGCTCACAAATTTGATCCAACACGAGCAAAAAAGGAAATAAACACCCAAATATCCCGATGCTGTCGAACATTATCGAATGCTTATCGAGGCTGAACCTAAATTACTGCTGAACAAGACAAGAGATCGGCTTTTTCCACGGCATCCTTTATTGAAGCGTGCATCAACAAACTGAATACGACGTTTATTAAACGTATTTAGGGCTCACAAATTTGATCCAACACGAGCAAAAAAGGAAATAAACACCCAAATATCCCGATGCTGTCGAACATTATTGAATGCTTATCGAGGCTGAACCTAAATTACTGCTGAACAAGACAAGAGATCGGCTTTTTCCACGCCATCCTTTATTGAAGCGTGCATCAACAAACTGAATACGACGTTTATTAAACGTATTTAGGGCTCACAAATTTGATCCAACACGAGCAAAAAAGGAAATAAACACCCAAATATCCCGATGCTGTCGAACATTATCGAATGCTTATCGAGGCTGAACCTAAATTACTGCTGAACAAGACAAGAGATCGGCTTTTTCCACGGCATCCTTTATTGAAGCGTGCATCATCAAACTGAAAACAACGTTTATTAAACACATTCAGTAAATGAGGGCTCACAAATTTGATCCAACACGAGCAAAAAAGGAAATAAACACCCAAATATCCCGAAGCTGTCGAACATTATCGAGTGCTTATCGAGGCTGAACCTAAATTACTGTTGAACAAGACAAGAGATCGGCTTTTTCCACGCCATCCTCAATTGAAGCGTGCATCAACAAACTGTCCGTCCATCGAGCACGTATCGGACGCTGAATTTATCTGCTCTTCGACATGAGTCCGTCGACGCAATTAGCGCCACTGGAACGAGCGGGATAAAACGTAGATTACCGGCGCACAAAGCGAGAGTGTCGGGGGTGGCTAGGGGGGGGGGGGGGGTGGCTGTAATGGAGGTGGTCAATACCTCTCGCCGGCTGTGGTGGTGACATTGCGTTTGAAGTGCGTTTTCATGCGACTGTCGGTGTGTAGGTGTGCGCTTGGTTGTGATGACGGATGGCGTTTTGGATGGGGAAGTGTCGAATTTCGAGTGCGTTTTGCTTGTCTCTAGGTGTATCGATTATTATTTTTTAACTTTTTGATGAGCGTAGCGAGCGAAGCGAGCGAAGCGAAATCATCAATTTCACTACTGCTAAAAAAAAACACTTGGTGTGTGTTTGTTTGTTTGTTTGTTTTTTTTTTGTATGTGTGTTTGCGCGCGCTCTACAGGCCAAACGCCTGCTTCGAGTGGGATGAAATTTTCAGGGTGTCTACTTTTGTTCTCAACTTAGACCCCCTGCCTTTTTCAAGAAAATCCTCCACACCCTTCACTTTCAAAGCAGAAAAAAGAGCAAAATTCGACAATTGGGCATGTTTGGAAAAGTACGGAAATTTATTTAAAAGTACGTATTTTTCTTCAAATGTTCCCAATTTCGATTTGCCTATAGAAACCATCGAAACCAAATCGAAACATCACACCAGATTTTTCCCAATAAAAACCAACCCAATAAAACCCAATAAAAATCCTTGGGCATGAGTTAAATCTATGAATTAACATGCAGATTGCTCAATGATCTCAAAATGAGCATATTTCCGCTACCCGACAGCTCGGACAGAAACAAAGAAAGGTCAGAATGGTTTACAATTTCAAGTGATCAGTATTTTGGAGAAAGCAATGGTCCGGCCAGTTGCTCCATGATTTGCATAGGCTTCTCGCCTTAATCTTTTTTTGCGCTATATACAAACCGCTACGCTCATCTTCAACGCAACACAAATTGCGTTCGCCCTAGTTAGCAATCATGTGAAGGTCGAGGTGTTATTTTTTGAGTGAGCGTAGCGAAACAACCAGATTGAGGAGTTGTTTTTTTATCCTTTTTTAAATTGACTTTTAATGGCTTTAGCTGTGACCCGAACCGCATAAAGACCGCAGTACTTAGTTGGGATTCAGAAGTTTAAAATATCGGTCACCATAGAAGAAAATTATGTTAAATTGTTGCCGCAAATCGATGTAATTGATGAGCGTAGCGAGCGAAGCGAAATCATCAATTTCACTACTGCTAAAAAAAACACTTGGTGTGTGTTTGTTTTTTTGTATGTGTGTTTGCGCGCGCTCTACAGGCCAAACGCCTGCTTCGAGTGGGATGAAATTTTCAGGGTGTCTACTTTTGTTCTCAACTTAGACCCCCTGCGTTTTTCAAGAAAATCCTCCACACCCTTCACTTTCAAAGCAGAAAAAAGGGCAAAATCCGACAATTGGGCATGTTTGGAAAAGTACGGAAATTTATTTAAAAGTGCGTGTTTTTTTCAAATGTTCCCAATTTCGATTTGCCTTTAGAAACCATCGAAACCAAATCGAAACATTACACCAGATTTTTTACAATAAAAACCAACCCAATAAAACCCAATAAAAACCCTTGTGCATGAGTTACATCTATGTATTAACATGCACATTGCTTTTTGACCTCAAAATGATCATATTTCCGCTACCCTACAGCTCGGACAGAAGCAAAGAAAGGCCAGAATCGTTTACAATTTCAAGTGATAAGAATTTTTGAAAAAGCAATGGTCCGGCTTGCTACTCCATGATTTTGGCTTCTTGCCTCAATCTTTTTATGCGCTAAATACAAATCGCTACGCTCATCTTCAACGCAACACAAATTGCGTTCGCCCTAGTATTAAAATACATCCATGTTTGTATACAAAGGAGAGTTGGGGGGCAAAACTATCGAAGCGATGTCATTTTATTGATTACGATCATTAATGAGCCATTTATTTTCTCTTCACGAATGGCTCATAACTGGCAATTACAATGATGTATTATAACAATTCGCGTGGAAAAACATTGTATAGTTGATTAGCGTATCCTTCAACGCGATATTGAAAATATTTAGAACTTAACAATCAAGCATTTTGAAAAATGATTGAAATTAATTGATAAAAAGTTGTACTCCCGCAAGCATCGTTTCACAAAAGGACGAAGCCCATCATTTATTCCCTGTCTGAACCAAGTATATACGTAAACGGTAACTTTACAATAATGCGGAGTTTTAAACACGTTTGGAGACATATCACAATAAAAGAATCGAAGTATATAGTATATATTTCACCGATAACGTAAAACAAATTATAATAACACAAAACCAATGCATCGTCAATCACTCAAACAACGGGAATTGGAATAAAATGATTCAATTTTTTGCCCCCGGATATCCAATGAATTTCAATTAACTTTTCAATCCCGTTGCGCAAACATCTGTCTGTACACTGAACACCATGGGCTCCGGCAAAACATCATCTCGCAGACTCCCCCAGACCTGACGGGCATTTCGACTGATCTCGACAACTCTTCAGAACACACTGCACGCCCGTATGTTGCTGAACATTCAATTAAAAGCATCGTTCTAGTTTTCCTACCGAATGGGAAACTTTCGAGGTCCAGTGTTTCACTAGCACTGAAACTTCTAAAACTAAATATATATAGTAAGTATTGTACGTTTTACATTCATATTGTACTTGGTGTATAGTGTAGATACGTATACTGATATGATATCTGTGCTGGAACCGAGACAGCTGCCCTACGTTTCACACTCGTATACAACTGGATGATGAGTATTTTTTTGAAATTACTTCTCTGAAACGTATTCATTTTATTCATACCGTAACTTACAGGTAAACAAAACGTATATTGCAGGGGCGTAGCGACCGTACCCGCTGACCCCGCGGCGCGATGGGGGGGGGGGGTTGATTTTAGACGGAACAAGGGGGGGGGGGGGGGGGCGCCTCATATTCACGCTACGCCACTGATATATTGTAATGTGTAGTGTGAAGAGGACAAGAGGAAAAATCAATGACAGTATTATTTGGTTGAGCGTAGCGAGAATGAGGTGAACTTTTCTTGAACTGTAGTCTTGGACTGTCGAGAGGTACAGTCATTGTTACTTCTGCGTGATTTGCTGCTCTGTGCGCCAGTTACAAGTCCACTAACGGTCATGTCACGTTTACGGTAATGTGGAATTGTCCTATGGTTAACGGTTCCAACAGCCTTCTAGTAATATAATGGCAGTAAGAGCCTATGTATAACAGCTGTAAGTAGCTTCAGCTAGAAGGCCGTGTAGAGGTAAACTCAAATTAATCCTTGAGTACGTTAAGTGCGACACGAAGAACTATAAACTAGAAAAGAAGAGCACGATTGAACTTTTAAAGTCAAGGACGAGGTATCTGCAGGGGTACATCTGTAGCAGCCATGTGGGTGGCTGTAAGAAGCCCGAGGTCCGCGGATGCCTCGGCGGCTAGTTCTTCTCATAGTCATGATCGAAGGCTGCACGCTCATCCTTCAACGCGATATCCAAAGCGTCCTTGAAGCATGGGTTCATTAACAAAATCGTCAAGTCTCGTATATTTTTTCCCCTTAACAAGAACTCACACGTGGGTATCTACGTCAAACACCCATTGTTGTCCATTGTCAACAATGGAAAAGCAGCAAAAGCAACCATGCATCTCCACGTTAAACTTCACTCGTTATAAAAACGCCGCCAGCCAGTAGCGAAGCTCAAACATTTATCTAGCGCAGAGCCAGTGGCTGACAAGGCAAACAGAAGGAAATTACAGAACTGCATTATAGATTTGTATGCACTGCACTAAAAATTCACAGCTTTAGCACACGCGAGGAAGTTAATTCTATGGATGAAAAACTTTTTGGGTTGAACATTGATTGTGCAAATAATTTAGTGTCAACTTCTGATAAAAATCGAGTGGCTTTCACATAGCACAACCACGCATTTTATTGACATACACTGAACACCTTACGGATACTGTAATTTAGCCAACAGAAAATGGAAATTGGTCAATGAATAACTCTGCACTGGGGTTGTGTCATGTTATCGACAGTTTGATAGTCGCGTGTATTGCTAGACAGCACTTTCTATTGTAGCGTGTGATTTAAGAATGCGATTGGCGCCAAAAACATGTCATCAGTTTATGTCCACCATCGCATGCTTGAAAACGGTATTAACGCTGATTTTTATCGCAAGCTACATGTCATTCTCATTTGGAATCGGTTAAGTTATATTCGTGTGTTTGGGAGTGTTCGAAGGATCAGGTTGCTATAAAAAGATCAAGCAAGATAACAATATAGGTCCATTGACAAAAAATAATAGACAAGAGAATCAATGAATTGACGACACCCAAAATGATGTTATTTTGAAGCCACTGAGGATACCGGTCGGGAAATTGTTCATAACGGCCAACGCAGAAATAGTTGATCGGTCTTGTGTTGCATTGGGCATCGACCTTGAACTGTTCAGTGTACTAAACATTCCAGAAACTCGAGGTTGGTAAACAGAAGGAGGATGTTTGTCCTGCCATCAGTGATTTCATGATCCAGTTTTCCGATTATGCTGTGATATTGACTGATCTGATCCAGCTGTTTGCCTTCAACGTCGACCGGCAACAGTGCTCGTGGTCGTTACTGGATCAAGGGTTAATGGGACTCTCCCGCGAAACGGTGAAAACTACATGTAATTTTATGTATCTATACTAGGAAACGCTGCCAAAGTGTTGGCGTTGAAGATGAGTTGAATATTTGCATCAGTTGAAAAGTAATCCGGCGCTAACACCAAGGTCCAAGACTTGCACCACGATCAAATGTAAAAATTCGAATATCTGTTACGTGAAACAGAATCTTCCAAAACGAAAAATTGACCAAGGCCACAAGTCTCCATAGGTTTTCGTGATTTATGATTTGTGACAGTGTCGGTAGCCCGAAACTACCGTGTTTTTCACGTTTAGAAGGAGAGCGGTGTTTCACTCTCAAAGAGGCTCCTCTATTCAGGGGCGGAACTAGGCGCCCGCAGGGCCCGCGGCCGCGGGCAGGCCCAGGCCGCGGGGGGCCCGTCGGCCGAACTTAAATCAGAAACTCGTGAACTTTTTTATGCAAGACTTTTAGTTTTATGTTTCCTTGTTTCCCACTTCACTGCAAATATACAATGTGTGAGGCAGACTGACCAAGTACGCGGGGGGCCCCGTATCAGGCCTCATCGAATTTCGTACCCTGAGGACCCCTCTTGATATAGATAGTGCAGGGTAAAAAATAACAGAAAAAATAACAAAGCTATAAAGAAAAACATCGTCAATACTTATCATTAGAATGCACCCATGTCAGCAGTTATAAAAGACAGGACCCTTTAGTGATTTACATTTTGAAAGTATCGTATGCTGTGATCTGAATCAAAATTTCCAGGCAAGGGTCTAGCCTGCTGATTGCAAAATGAAAATAATCGAGCTGCTTTTCCAAATATGTCGCAGTTTGAAATAGATTAAAACGCATAGATTCACTCGAAAAAATGACCATGATTCAAAATTTTCTCGGTGGCTCCAAACCCTGTTATCTTGAGGGGGGGGGGCCTTCTCAGCCAGATCTGCGGGCGGGCCCGTGAATCCTGGTTCCGCCCCTGCCTCTATTCTGTAACTTTTTCCAAGTGAGATGACAAGAAATGAGAGTGACAACTCCAAAGTCGCTGATGTTTCCATATGGAACAAATTAAGGTCCTCATCTCTCATTTCATTTCATCTCACATCTGAAAAGTTACAGAATAGGGGTTCAGCTGTGTGAAGAGTCCACGATGTCAACACTCGCAGGCTGTCCAATTGTCCCGCTATAAATGGTTGACTGGTCTGTACATCGAATGGTTGACATCGCGAAGTCTGATGTCTACAGAACAACACTTTCCTTTTTAACGCGAGAACTATACTATAGCGGATCTCATTGCTCTGTGGCGCAGTCGCGTTGTGGAACAGCGGCGAGGCAACTCTACTCGCTAGAAACGTGTCAATCGGAATAATATGGTGAGTTGCGGGTGATCAATAACGGAGGACGGCTCTCAGTCGCACTGCATCGGCTAATTGCTAGCGCGGTTGCGATGATTACAAATGGCGATCGGTGCCCGCCTAGCGGAGATTACAGGGGACGAAATTCAACATGGGGGGGGGGGGGGGGGGGGAGCAAACGGGTACTTTTATTATAAGGGTGGCCGTATTTCAAATGGAGCAAACACAGAGTGATCTTCCAGTGTTGACCCATATACGAGCAATGTTGTAAAAACTAGACGCACAAGGTATCATGAATTATTCAATTTTTTTCTTAAGTTTATTTAATTAATTAGATGACTATAGCTCGTGGAATGCAAGGAAGGCTGTTTTTTTTGCGGCCGCTGGCTAAGTTTTCTGTCGGGCCCTAGTTAATTAAACATTTTGGTAAAAGTTGGTTTTCAAACAACCTTGGCCTTTTGAACCCGTATAATTTTGTGCGAAGAATCTTTGGCTAGTTTTGGTAAGTGGAAACTATAATATAGCTCTAAGCTGGAAAAGCGAACATTGGCTTACTATGTAATGACTAAAATCAGTGAAATATAATTCGTTTTGCCAAACAGAAAAGCATTATCCAATTGCCAAAAGTGTGATAAATAACTAAACACACAGCATTACATAACGCTGATTCAACAAAGTAAATTTCCATACAGCGTTGATCTTGATAAGAAAATAATTCTCACTCCGAGCCATTATCTCGAATTTTCCACGCGAGTTTCCCGGAAAGTTTTTCCTCCCGAGCGATCGCGTGTTTCTTACGAGCCCCTAATTGGGTATATAGCTTGCTTGTCAACGAGCGCTAAACGCTAGCATCCATGCTGGTTAACTAGTCATTAATCTCAATATGCCATTAATATTATGTCCTTACTTCTTAAAGGGGAAACTGGTATAGGGCTGATGGAAATCTGCTAAGCAGAGGAATGAGAGTAGAGATTTCGCACTGGAATAGTCTTGTGCGACTTGGGAGAACAAAGACATGCGCACGGTGAGCTTGTACCCGGCTAGATTTATTAGTAGCTTGCGACAAGAGAAACTTATCATCTTAAGAGATTATAATAACTGTACAATTTCGGTACGGTTGGTGAATTTATAGCGAAGAAAATGAGGGAACGAAAGGAAAATTTGCGATTAAATGTTAACTGGAAAGAAGTGGTTCTTTTACGCCAACTTAACATTAAATTTGACATGTTATGTGAACAGTTGCGATGTGATTTTCTTATTTAGTTGAAGGTGAATTTTAATTAACGGGACCTCGTGTTGGCATGCCGGAAACAGCACGGCAGGGTTTCACACCCTCATGGTAGACATGCCTAGGGCTCGTTCGTGTTCCTTAACGGATTCCATTTCTGATTTCCGCAAAGCGACAAGATAAGCTGTTAACCAATAAACAAAAAGAACATAAAGGAACATTCTAGGAGGAAAAATGATAATAACGTTTGTCCTGTTAGGATTTCCCAGCGGCGAGTGAAATCCGTTTCCTCTTCACAGAGACGTGATTGTCACCTCAATAACGTAATTGCCAATCGCGTTGGCGGGAAAATGAAAGAATAAAAGGCGGTATTGACAGTTCCGGATCTCGATGCGTACTGGGTGTGGATGGAACTATGCTTGGTTCGAACTCCCGTCGAAGCGGTTTCTCGCTTCTGTATAACGCGTGCGGGACATCTAATCCCTCGTCCAAACCTGTACGTGCTCGCACCTGTGACGGGGTGCTTTCACTGGCAACACATGGTTTCATTTCTAAAGGTAGCCGACAAGGAACAAGACATGGACGCTTACAATATTTTGGATGGTTTTACCAGAGTTTCCAAGTACGGCTTTTAAAGGGACGTTGACTTGGCTGCAATCAATAGCATGGATTGACATTGATTTGTTTGACGAAATTTCACGACTACGCAACGAGCATATTCGGAAAGATTTTGAAAACTGGCGTTTCCGGCTGGATTCATTCAATTGGTCGCTGGACCACATTCTCTAGAGATTCGTGAGATCACAGAAAACTGGGGGGGGGGGGGGGCGATTATGTAATATTTTGCGTATCTTCAGGGATACGTATCGGTCTAGGGCTATTTTAATGATACTCGGTTGAGAATCAGGATAAAAACCCTAATCTTCTGCGAAAACTTTTTGTGATCGCACCCCTACGCGGCTAGGAAAATATAATGAAAAACCGATTATGTAAGAAAGAAAGCGGAAATTGATTACGCGTAAAAATTGACAGTGGTTTTGGCGAGGCTGCATCAAAAAGCGAGCCAATTTTTGTAGTCCGGCAAAGTGCCGGTCAGAGCAATATGATAACTGCATCGTCCATAGTTCGCGGGGGGCGGGGGGGGGGGGGGGGGGGGGGTTCCATCGAACGCCGTGCTCCGGGAAAGTGCAGTTCAGTGGGATTTCCCGCGAACATTTTACAATCCGACGTATATACGGTTCGAACGTAGAAAGAAATTTCCCGCTCCACTTGTCCACATTTTATATGTCACTTATAGGTCGTCGCGCGTACTACGTATTTTTCCAACTGCTCTGCCATAGAGAGAGAGAGAGAGAGAGAAGAGAGAAAAGATATAGAGAAAAGAGGAGAGAGAGAGAGAGAGAAAAGAGAGAGAGAGAGAGAGAGGGGGGGGGGGAAGAGAATTGCAAAGGCCCAGTGGTCCAGTTTGAGAGTCTGCTTCTCGGCAAGCGCTTCGGCCGGGCACGAGCGTCCGAACTGCTTATCGGGTGATTTCCCCCAATGGATAACAGAGCGCGGGGCCCTCGGCCCGTTCGCCTTCGGATCGCGAAGAAACAAAACTCAACGATGGGAAATTTGCTTTCGATTCGAGCTGAATGCAGTCTCGTGTATACGTGGACTTTAGCATCCGTTTGAAGATGTCGTCAAAGCCTTAAAGTCCCGTGGTTTGACTCTTTGTACGGTGAAAATGAAGTGGCGTAGCTTTTGTGTGGAAAATCGTGTACGCGCTCTAGCTGCACTTGCGGGAGTTTTAGTATATTATGCAGGTATGTACTTGCGATGCAAGTACGCTACTCGCAATGATTATACCTATACGTATAACTAAAAGTACCTTCGCTCTTTCATAATTTTCTATACGGAAGGAGAAAACTGTCGAGATATGATTATAATTTATGACCATCCGCTTTGTACGGTATAAAGAGAAAATTAAAGTATGTCTCAAATGAAGTGTAATTTATTTCTAAAGTATTACTTATCGCGCTCGGATAAAAATTCAGCTGCACCGGCTACGGTACTTCGAATTTTAATTTGCGAAACTAGAACAAAAGTGCCAATAAAGGTGCACATAAGAACTGATTTACTGATGCTTTATGCGACTAGAGAATAGATATTCATCCGAACTACCTTTTGGAAAGTCGGTGTTTTCGCTGTGCATTACGTTAACATTGCTTTCTGATTATCATACATATATATACAGAGACGGGAAAATGTTATCTTTGTTGGAAAATTGTTTTCTGTTGTATACAGGAAGTATACTAGGACCGTATCTGTGTGAAACAAGTACACCAGACCAGAATAGATAGTCGATGGAGAGCTGCAAAGCTACCTTCATACCTATATAAAGTGTTGGTTAATAGTTAGAACGGAAGGACTGGCCATTTCCAACAAGGAAATTCCGAAATGCTGGCAAGCATCGAAAGAAACTCTGAGATGCAACAATGTTCCTACTTTTATTAGAAAATGCCACGCCGGAAAACTCCTCGTAGTCTCGTAAGTCTAATTACAAAACGCTGCGAAAGACGCCCGCAGCGATCAGTAATGGAACAAATCGTTAACGTACTACATCAGACAGATCTGGAATGCGGCCGTCAATTTCCTAGACTCAAATCAAGCCATGCCAAGCAACGCAACACCCTGTCAAGGTGAACGCATCGGGGCACAGACGAGCAGCGTCTCGTCCGTGGGGGGGGGGGGGGGGGGGGGGGGGGGGCAAAGGACGTAGGGGATTCGCAAGCCGCTAACAACTTGACCCAATAAGCAGGATAAGCGACGAACCCGGAAGTAGGAACCGTGAAAAAGAGAGAGAGATGACAAAAATGGAAGGTGGAAAATTGACAATTTCCTCCGCTGGCCGGGTCGCGCGCTCCGAAAGTGGGAAACGCAATAAGGGTGTCACGAGGCTTCGGCTGATATGACATCCAATTTCATAGCGACTCAACTGGATTATGGACCAGACCGGCAGATTTATCTCGTGATTCGGCGCCGGATGAGTGGGGGACGCCGTTTTGGATTGCCGCTCGGGGACGGGGCTCGTGTGTGCTGCTAGAGACAACTCGCAGGTCACGTGCTGGCCACGTGAAGGGAAATGTTTGAAAAAATTGTAAAGATAAATTTTAACTTTGATTAAATGAATAATTTTCTTCTTTTCAGTTTGATGAAGCATGCGTGACGGAAAGGTATGTAACAAGATTGTCTTCACGTAGACTTTTCCGAGGCTGTGGAGATTTCGGAGCCAAATACTCTGTTCGCAGATGTGGTTTCAATCAACAATGCTTGAAAATCTCTAAAAAAAAATCTCAAATCTTTCCCAAGTCTATTAGGGCAGGCCAATAGGATGCCGTGGAATTCATCTGTTTCGTAAGGGCTGGACAAGTTGAACAATTTAGTAAAGGTCGTATTACCCTACGATTGTAACCCGCGCCAATACAGGGCTCTCTGAATGGTTTTGTTCCATTGGCTGTGATGGCAAATATGCGGTAAGAAGGCCTAGGATCAGCGGGCTGCAATTCTGGTGGAATATGGCCTTTATACCGGCCATTAGAAAAACTGCGGGGTAATCTGTTATAAACATAAATTTTTAATAAAATTCAAGACGTACAGGTCTAATGGCGATCCCATAAATAAATGTCGTAGACACAAAGAATTGGGCTGTATTTGGATTCACGACGACGCGCGGAAAGATGGCAGGCTTGGAGTTTTAATGCCGCACAATTCCACTAAGTGGGACTATCGTCAAAAAGGACATTCCTTTCCCATTTTCTCGTCGGCTTTTTGCCCGAACGGGAAGCGCCGTCGTTCCTCTATAAATCTTTATACAGGTAATTCACTTCTGGAATACTTGAACATCTTTTATTTTTACTCGGCAATTCTGAAGGACGAGGGAACTTCACAGTTTAATTGCGTAAGGGCGAAATTGAAAAGAGATATTTTCAAAGCGAGGTCCTGCCAAGGTCTTGAAATTGGGGTGGGAGTGGGGGGATGATTGAGGGCAGTCCGCTCTTCAGTAGAAACTATACAGAGTAAAACATCTTAATTATTTATAGTCAAATGCTACAGACTCTTGCTTTTTGCAGACTGTATATATTATATTTAAATCTAAAATCTATATTTTCTTTATTTCTTTATTTATTATTTATTCTTTATTATTTGAGTCTTGGAAATTTCAGTGCTGTAGGCACACAGTTACTTGGGTTACACAGGTCGCTGTTACTTATGATATATGAAGGGTGGTGTACGTAATAAAAAGTATCGGATGTCCAGCATTGGATACCTATCCCAATCCCTTTTCAACTCACCTTACGATGACCTTGTTTTCTGACCGTTAAATTTGTAAAAATTTTGAAGTCTGGGCCTAGCGTATTCTTAATTTTTACTAGAAATGGATACGTAATAGAAGCACGATACCTCCACCGATCTGTTTAATAGACAAGGTTTTTACGTCGTTCCAATTCCCATGGCGAGGATATTTCACTTAGGAATAATTCCCTGTACCGAAAAAAGGCCAGGAAATCTTTGGCCGGCCAACGTCTAGCAAATTCGCGCGCGGTAAACATGTTGTGAACAACACCGTCGAGGGCGAAGCCGTGCGACGGGGCGAAATCTTCACAACACATTTAATTAATTTCACCTCCTCCTCCTCCTCCTCGGCCTCGGCACCGGCCGCGCTGCCCGAGACCCGCGACACTCGCAACGAGGTCACGTGGCCCGCGGAAAACCGCGCGCGAGGAAATGAAAAACAACAAACGTCACTTGCGAAAAGCCGCACCGCGAAAAACACAACCAAAAACACCTTGCGGTACAATTTACGAACATATTCGTACGACGTTGTATTTTGTATGTATAGGTTTCGACAATTTGTTTGTGTCATGAAATGCTAGAAGGCACAAAGGTGTGCAGTGTCCCTCTGGTCTGAGCGCGGATAGTTTAAACCTACATCAATCATATTAACCCACACAACGGAATATAATTTTACATATACGACTTCCATTGCCGTGTCTACGGTTCTATATATATATAGGTACATGGCGAGACCCGCTGATAATCTCATTCCTCTCGAGATTCCCTACGCTAAACTCGCTGTCAGAAAAGTGTCAAAGTTTCACTTCCGACTAATATGCCATCTCCCGCATAGCCGATGTGTACGCTGTGTGCGTGCGAGCGCGTGTGTGTGTGTGTGCAGAAAACTTCATACCAGCAGACGTTTAGTGGCGCCGCCTACGAGCGTACGCCCCCACACCCCTCACGGGGAGACCAAAAAGCACGCATTGCTGTACAGCCCCACGGCCCCCACAACCGAGTCCCCCCCCCCCCCCCACGTTCCCGTCGAGGAGGTAGGGGGGGGGGCGTATTATAATTACGCAACGACGTTCATACTCGAAGGATTTCGGCGGTTGAAAGCCCACATTCAGCCGGGTAAAATCGACAATGCCGTCACACGGATAGAGAGGTAATCGGGAAACTTTCGCGAAGCGTGTGTACACATGTTCAGGAATATTAGGCGCGGCGTACTCTTTGGTAGATCCGTAGTCGCTCACGTCGGTATACGTTGAAGAGTACACATTGCCTTGTCCCATCGTACGTGGAAGGGGAAGCGCTGTGCGTGTTACCAGTCTCTCGATTGGAACTCGTTTCTGTCGAGTAGGGGTGTCGTGTTGAGCTCTACCAGCTTTATTGCATACTTTCGGCTCAAGAAACGTGGAAGAGGCAGGGGATTCACGACTAATAGCCAGGGCACATTGCGCTGTTTCCGCCGTGGACTGGGCCCGACAGAGCCCGTCTGAGCCCGTTTGAGCCTGTCTGAGCCTGAAACGCTCTGAGAGGCCGAGAACGAGACGTATTCGCAATACACACTGCGCTTTGGAGCCCTCAGGGCTGGGCCCGTCGGAGCCCGAAACGCTCTGAGCGGCCGAGAACGAGACGGATTCGCAATACACACTGCGCTTTGGAGCCCTCAGGGCTGGGCCCGTCGGAGCCCGAAACGCTCTGAGAGGCCGAGAACGAGACGGATTCGCAATACACACTGCGCTTTGGAGTCCTCAGGGCTGGGCCCGTCGGAGCCCGAAAAGCTCTGAGAGGCCGAGAACGAGACGTATTCGCAATACACACTGCGCTTTGGAGCCCTCAGGGCTGGGCCCGTCGGAGCCCGAAACGCTCTGAGAGGCCGAGAACGAGACGGATTCGCAATACACACTGCGCTTTGGAGTCCTCAGGGCTGGGCCCGTCGGAGCCCGAAAAGCTCTGAGAGGCCGAGAACGAGACGTATTCGCAATACACACTGCGCTTTGGAGCCCTCAGGGCTGGGCCCGTCGGAGCCCGAAACGCTCTGAGAGGCCGAGAACGAGACGGATTCGCAATGCACACTGCGCTTTGGAGCCCTCAGGGCTGGGCCCGTCGGAGCCCGAAACGCTCTGGGAGGCCGAGAACGAGACGTATTCGCAATACACACTGCGCTTTGGAATCCGCCGGGCTCGAAAGCACAAGTGTGTATTGGCTTATAAGTATGAAAATTTACCTGAAGGCGCGATGGGATTACTTCCATAGCTAATTATATCTTACTCCCTATCTTATCATGGCTATTGCTGGGCCTTAACCATTTCTTAACCTACTGGTACAGTAAAAAGCTACTGCACTGAAAGCTTAGGAGTTATGAACGTATATTTCTTGTAAATTTCACTCGAAAGTCGAACCCTACTGGATTCTACAAACCCAATGAGTTTTGAAATAGAGTGAACACTTAATCCTCAGGGTAAAATGATGAACAGCCGATCACATACAGGCGTTTGCAGATTTCAGGGGTGGTAACCATGGCCTTGGATCCACAGAGCAGGGCTAGTGTACAAACGGGGGTAAGTTTGTTATCACCATGTTATCAACCCTGAAATCTGGAAGCGCCCGTCTGTGCTTGGCTGTTCATAAATTTCATCCCGAGGGTTACGTGTTTGTTTTGTGGATCTGGGCTCAGACAGTGAACCAATGCGTGTCCTTTCGAAAGACACCTCAGACATCACGTGTCGGGTACAGCACAGGAACTATACACAACAGTCCACACCGTATTTCCGCGTGTGACAAATATGCTATGCTAGGGTTATAATGTAACAAAGTATAACTAAGTACGTATATATATATATATATATATATATAGTGATTAAAGTGGTGCGAAAGACGCGACATAGAATATCGTTCAGTCGGGTGTAACGGTGTAACGTACACCCTTCATCAATAGCACGTGGCTCTTCTTTCCTCGTCGCCATCTCGGGCTCTCTCGTTCGCGAACATTAGCAAAAACATAATGGGATACTTTAGGGATTTTAAGCTATGTACATCCTATTCACGGTAGAAAATTATCCACGTGAGCTTTCAAATAGGAAACCCGACAAATACGCAGCACACTGTGTGGACGTGGGTGCTGTAATATCTGGCGCTTCGACATAATAATTAATTAATGCGATGGCTTGATGTGCAGGAGGGGAGAGGCAGTGATAAACTTATGAGCTGCTGGTATTCGCTGTATCGGTGGGAATAGGTAGATCCCACCGCTGTCGCCAATTTAGTTATTTGGGTGACGTGTTTTCGCTGCTGTCTGTAATGTGGGAAGCTGTCGCGCAGGAGAGAGATATATTGTGCGTTGGAAGTGTCTTTCGAGATACAGATTGAATTAGTTGGTAAGCTGCTGGAAAACAGAGGAAGGTAAATAAAGTTGGGTCTAATTAGTCGGCATGGGGTGTTGGATAGAGTACAGTTCGTTGTTTCGAGGTTTATGGCGCAATTGTTCAATTGGGACGTATATATATATATATATATATATATATATATATATATATATATATATATATATATATATATATATATATATATATATATATATATATATATATATATATATATATATATATATATATATATATATATATATATATATATATATATATATATATATATTTCTTTTTTAATATATTTTATTTGGCTGGATTAGTGGAATTCACAGTTAAACGACCGGTGGTTCGAAAGCTGATACGGAAATTAATTGTGAGTTAACGTTATTTACTTAAAGCTATATCATTGCTAGTAAATGTGTTAAAAAATCTAGGGACAGTAACCAAACCATAATACAAAATTAACGTAGTGCTTTCCCAAAGATGTCACTACACGCACATGCACCAACGAACGCACATTCTCTTATTTTATTTAATTAAAAAAGTACTCACAGAACTGCCAAGAACTAACATACACAGCACAGAAGAGCAGTATATAGCAACCTTTCTACATTTCCTGGAAACATAGTTATAATTAATATGTATAGTACACTATATACTCTGTCCCATGAGAAAACGTACCTTCCGCTGCAGCGCTGTTAGTCAATTTTGCAAGCATTTTTGCCTTACTGAGGACCGCCATCTTGGCGAAGCTTCGGCGAAAGGTATGCGCTGAAATGACTGCCAGCACTGCAGCGGAAAGTATATTCCCTCATGACAGGTGTGTACGCCTCTAAGACCGCTTCCATTATGTCTCAAATATATAAATATCGATCGATCAATTTAAAGTTTTAAAAGAATATTTCACGTAGCGACAGGTAAATCACCTCAACACAAACTCAGTCTAGCTTTCGACAGATTTCGCTCATCCCGTAAACTCCCGAAACGCTCGCCGGTGTCGGGTAAACGCCCCCCCCCCCCCCCCCCCCCCGCCGTCGCCGTCGCCAGATGAGTGACGTCGTTGTCACACACTGACGGCGCTGTCATTACGCCGGCGACTTCAGGGTGGAATGCGGCTGATGAAGTGGATCCGCGGCCCTAAAGACTCCGTTTTAATTACGCGCGCCTAGCGAAGCCGAGGCGTCTTGAAGGCCGCGGCCATTAATACGGCGGCCGTGGTGAAGTGGGGGTGGACGAGAGGCCTGTTGTTAATTGAACTCGGGTATGACGACCTGCAGTGCTCTAGTGTTGGAGGGGAAGGAATTAGACCGGGAACGTAATTGGCTGGTGTGCAGTGTTTATGAGGTGCGGTCGGTTTGTTAACTGGCTAATTCGTGGCGTTTTTCGAGTTTGGCTCTTGAAATGTAAACTTTAATTTAGTTTGGATATGAGATGATTGAAGTGGTCGATTTTAAACACATGGGCAAATTAAATGTGAGGTAATATGTGTTTTAATATCTGCCAGTCGTATATTATATAGATCACACGGATCAAACTTTGAAATGGGCGAAGAGAAATTAATTTTAAATCAGCGTAATTGTTGTTCTCCGCATTAGATGAATGCATCGACGATAAGATCCAGTACACACATTCTAATAAAATTTAAATTAACATCAGAGCATGTCGGGCGAATTTCATTAAATGAAAACCGTGCCTACACTTTGTATAGTTTGAAATATTTCCAAGGAAATAATGTAAGACAGTTTTAAATACATACTTTGATGTACCCTATTTCGGTGATAAAATGTTATCTTGAAGTGAGCTCCCTACACACAATGAGCTTTGTCTCGGCAAATTGCACACAGTACATTAACTCCAAGTAACATTAAAATAGCGTACGAATGGTCTGCATTTAGCAAAGCAACATTCAAAGGTGCCTCCGTTGTCGAAATTAGTATTCAAGCGTAGATTTGTCTGCGTATAGAGAAAGAGCTGCAGTGTTTAGGGAAAATGGTTGGGTTATAAATTTCTCAGAGGGCGAATACACCACATACCGAAAACTGGTGGCATGTCGGTGGATGGCGGTCTAGCTCAACTCGTCGGTAAGAGTTTCCGGCAGTTTTGGTACCCACTTCAAATTGAGCCGTGTAATACAACAGTTTATTTACCCATCTACTAAAAATAAATTTCCCCATCTTCATTCATAAACAATTAGAATGCAAATTGAGGCCTCCTAACCGTTGCCTAAAGGGTAGTCAAATTTGCATATTTAATCACTATTTTTTTCAGCCAGAGTGCGTTTTTTCTCTTTCTTTTTTGTTGCATAATTGCTTGTATAACTATAGTTGTTTTATTTTCTGTGTGAGTATCCACCCGGGGCCAACCATAGCTCACTTTGACTCCTGGTAGCACCCCCCTGCAACCCGCGCTCGAAATATATTTTATTCAAACTAGATTTTGTCTCGCTATAGCGAAATCATTTATGAAAATAGTTCAGCTGACGTTTTTCCCACGCGTACTATTCATTAACAATGCAACGCGAACAATAATTAATAACAATGGAATAACTAACGACATATAGGCACCCGAAAAACAGGAAAACAATGCTGTACAAAATATTTGTATAGTGATGAATGGCGTCGAGTGTATAGTCGCTCTTCGCCAGAGAAGACGTGTTTTACCCAGGTTGCCCCTCAAATACTTCATCCTAGAACAAAGCTAAAATACCGAGGATTTGGTGGTGATTCAAAGACTGAAACACGAATGGAAATCAAGACACTTCGGTGAAGAATCTGTTAGGATATGAAGAATCTGTTAAGATATCTGTTAAAGATAATTCAAAACACATCTTTTCTGGTTGTACCCGACTATAGATGGTCGACGTCTACTTACATAGAAAAGCCATTAACTAGCATTGCATTTCGGCTGCAGTCTGCAATAACAATCTCTCTTGACCTATCCGAGACCGTGCACGCTCCATCATTGTTGGCCACTCCACAGCGCCACTGCATTCATAGCGCGGGTCAACAAAGCTCGATCTCGCGCGGTGTTTTCACCCGGGTGGGAAATGGATTCACTCTACTCGTTTTCTTTTTACGTTTTCGGTTGAGTTTTGCAGACAAAGAGTTGGAGGACGCCGTTGTAGTCCATATACCTACAGTCTGTAGACACACTAAGTTTAGTTACGTTTCAATTTATTCGTTACGGTCTTGGAAAATGTTACTCATATTCAGGAAAAAACGATTTTTACACCGTGGAAAGGGAAGAAACACACATTTTCTGAGTAACAAATTTAAGAAATACAAAAAATTGGGGCTGATTTGATCAAACTTTTATTTCGATGGTATCAACACATTATTTATATTCAACCAGAGATATGGTATAATAGTGGTTATAACATCGATTGAGTATAAATTGTAATACTGATTAAAGATACTATTATAATAAAATACTGATAGTAGGTATATTTAAAAGTAAGAAAGTTTACAACACACGGAAATAAGTTTGTAGCTAGATACGTTTCTCCGACGTACTCTTAAGAGAGAAGTAAACGGTTGTCGTTTTGGTCGATTTTCGCATAAATTTCACATTCATAGGGAACATCTTCTGGCTACAAAGTATTTACAAAAATTTTGAAAAAAAATACACGGGTTTTTAAAGAGCTGCTGAATGGCGGATACTATTTTTTTCGTCGTTTTTTTAAAACTTGCAGCTGGGGGAATTTTCTAGAAGTGCCTAAAATGGCCTAAAATGGCACTTTTAGAAAATTCCTCCAGCTGAAAGTTTTTAAAAAACTACGAAAAAAATTAGTATCCGCCATTCAGCAGCTCTTTAACAACACGTGTATTTTTTTTTTCAAAATTTTTGAAAATAATTTGTAGCCAGGAGACGTTCCCTATGAATGTGAAATTTATGCGAAAATCGACCAAAACGACAACCGTTTACTTCTCTCTTAAGATCATAGACTCGACAGTACAAGCTTGCTATGAGCTTGGTACATTGCTTGAGCGGTCATCATCGAGTCTAGCCATTGATGGCACATATACATCACGTGGGTATACACATCAATATCGCGGTCGCCTCGAGCAGCCTGCATAACTATCATCAATAATTAATCAGCAACTATAACTAATTATCATTAATCATCATCATCATCAGTGATGGTGATAACATTGCAATCACCAGGTATCACCTTGTTCGACACTTATGACAGATGATTCTGATGAAACTTCGTATTTTAATGGGTTTCCTCTCACGTATAACTGACAATTCTGAGTAAGCTTAATCGAATGGGTCATTCGATATCACAAAAAACATTTTCAACATCCGAAGGTACCCTTCCCCTAAAAGTGCAGCATATCAAGTTCACGATACCTAAGAAGTGAAGTCGAGTGGTCCATTTTAAATCCCCTTTCTATAGACACCGACATTACCAGCCTCTAAGTTTTACATTTATGCCCACCGTATGAGCAAAATAACTCCCTCAGTTTAGCGTGTAGACATATCACGTTTCCTCCAAACTCGCGGCAAAAAAACACACAGTAACTCCAGCAGCAAAAAAGAAAAGTGAGATACGTAAACCGATATTAAATACCACTGCAACGTTGTGGCGTCGCGGTACGGTAGAATTCCCACAGGAATATAACGGGAGATACAGGAATACGCGGGAATAAGAACACCTCTCCCCATCCTGGCCGGCATCCCATGGCAAAGGACGCCTGGAATATTATCTAACAGTCGGGGAGCTCAAAGCAAACAAGTCGAGGAAGGAGAGAAGGAATTTTATTCATCTTCACCCTCTGAAACACCTCGACACTGTGGAGCTGGATGCCTTAACACTTTGTACGCATACTGGGGTTATTAACTATACCATATATAGTAGGTAAGCGCAGAACCAAGTGCCGTTGTCACCGAGTTGAGAAGAAGCTGTGCTGTACCTAGATATATAAGGATTTTGCACGAGTATTTCTCTCTAAGAAGTAAAGTGCCCAAAATATTGAAGCTGTAAAGAGTTTTGAATATGACTTCCAGGAAATGTGTATTGAGTGGCAAAAAAGGGGAGCTGAAATATTGCCAGATTTAAAAGATAAGGAAGATGGTATAGATGTATACCACTAAGTGGGCTTAAAGGCGGCACTCTGATTTTAAACAGAATGGATCTGGCGGGAAAAAAAATCTGAAAGAGTTTGTTGAAAATTATTGGAGCTTACAAGTGTGGTTATGAATAATAAGATTCAAATTTGATGATAAAATTTCGGATTTATTCATGAACTCAACAGGAACATAATCTTTGCTGTCATATTTAACTTTTATATTATGTAAATATATGGTATTAAATAATCCATGCATCTCAGATCCAACAGAAAGAGTTATATAATATCCTGTGTCCTCCAAAAACACGACGGACTTCCTCCCTCCCTGGCACCCATATACTAGACACTCAAATCGAGATTTTTTTTAGTATATCATATTTTTTTACAGTTGCCATAAATTTTACTTCTGCCGTAAAAGTAAAAGCGCTTACCTGAGGCATGGAAGGACCCGAATCCCGCATTCCTGTTACTAGCCATCAATACTTGATCATTTCCATTCCCAGGTACATCTTTTGCCGGGTGAAATGGGAACGGGATAGGTTACCACCAAACCTGTATGAGCCAGGTAAAGAGCACGCACTTTCCTACACTTTTTAAACTCGATATCAGCAAAGTGCATTGGTCCAGGACTTGACACGAAATATTGCTGTCACCCTCGAATTCTCGGTCGAAAAATACCGCTTCATATTTGAAAAGCTCCACTCGCGACAATATATTATATATATACTGAAATATCGGGGTGATACGAAAATAAAATTTGGGACACTTGTCGTGGAGAGAGAAATAAATGTTGCTTCGTAAAGCAGGTTTTATATGCGACAAGTTTCATTCGAATGAATGTGATGTTTTACAGTGAATAAGCAATAAAAGAGATATTTTTTCGATTAAATTAGTCAGCAAAACACTTTACAACATTTTCGAAGCGTTGAATTTACTTCGATTTACAAAACAATCTCAACTCCAACATTGAAACTTTATGGGGGAAAAAAATGAGCAAGCTATTTTTTGTTTGCTAGCATTTTATGTAGATATCTCTGGTAAAAACAGTGTCCTTCCAAACCCTAATTGTAAGCTAACAGTTTAGAGGGGGTAAGTTAACGATGCCATTCAATTTTTTGGTTCACATCTTCTGTCCAACTTTCTCATGTAGAGAGCCTATGCGTAAAAAATCCACCCCATAGATGAGTTATTTGGGTTTCGCTACCCCTAAGACCGAAGAGCCACATCCTGGCGGTTTCTAGATTTTCTACTAGGGGTGAACTAAGCATTTGCGGGCTTAGTGGAATGATTTGAAGCGATGCTGAACAGAGAGGGGTGATACCAAAGATAAGTAATTGTGAGCGGAAAAGCTGGATAATGGAGAGACGAAGTGAAATATCTGAAAGAAGAGAAAACGCGAGAGCCAAAAAGCAACCCATAGATGTTCGCCTATGGGGCACGTGTTGGTTTTATAAAACAGGACTCTGCGGACGAAACAACGAAATCATCTTTCAATTACCTACCACATAGAATCTCAGCTGGATTTTTGATCAGTTATCATATGGAGGGAAAATTGAATGGGAACGGCATGGAGAGGGAGAAAATATGTTGGTGCGGTTGACTATTTCGATGTTTGTCTGTTAGTTATGAGAGTGGGGTGTTAGTTACGCCGAGAAAAATATCAGTGGCGTGTTAGTTAGCACGTATATAGCATGGGTGTACTGTATCTATATGTCCTACATGTCGGACGTGAAGGCCATACAGAGTTCCACGATTGTCTTTCTTTAGATTGGAGGCTTTCTTCGCAACGAGGAAAATCGAGGAACGTTCTGGTTTGTTCACTTTTTTTGAAATGGTTCGTGTGTGCTGAGATGATTTGTATTCGTAGATAATAAGGCCTGATGAGTGCTCATGTTATATGAAATGATGAGGGAAGAAATATATATGACGTCAGCGAAAGAAAAACGAAGTTACTAACCAACAAGAACCTCTTAAATGTCTGCTGAGATGTGGTTGGAATTTTCCAGCTCGCAAAAATATTGAACCGTTTCGGTTAGGCTGATGTTTCTGAGAATAATAACATTGTTGATGGGGCAAGAAATTGTAAGAATTCGGTCAACTGTAAATCTAGCGGAACGAACTCAGTGAACCAAACAGAGAATGCTGAGCAGAGTTTAATAAATATTTGCTCTTGATCATCAATTAAACACAAGACACGCCTAAAACATGGATAAATTAATTGCACAAGTTTTAACCGACTGTTAGAGTGTTCCGCAGCGCAGTTTTCTTTTATAGTTTTCGCGCTCGAAGATTAATTAAGACGATCAAAATGAATGAAACAATGACAGGAAAACAACCCCATACAACTCAACACAATATATATAATTTAACATTCTAAGTTTTAATTATGAAATAATTAGTCTAGAAACTTTTCCCCTAGTCACCCATAAAAGTGTACAGATGGCCGCCGTCAAGCTAGTTTTATACAAATTGCATGCTCCTTCTAATAAAACGGCAAGTTTTTACGAGGCTGATGTAAAATATCGCTCGCGCCATCCATCTTAAATCCATCCCACGCGGAAGGAAAACCTGGCTGCGTCGAAAAGACGAGCGCAAGACGTCTTTTTACAGCCCCTCTGATGGAATTCTTAACGCTTCGCGTTCGGCGAAAAGTGCACAGACTCTCTACATACAGATCTCGTCCCGTGTAACAAGTGTGAAATATTTACACAGCGAATTCAGGTGATAAGAATGAGTTGTTTGGAGAGGATGATGCTAGTTTATCCGTTGGAAACGGTTGCCCCGCGAACGATATAAACAAGGGATTGTCGTTTGAATCTTCAGAGTCGCATGTGTCTCGAGCGCGATTGTGCTGTCGTCAAGCGGCGACTTTGCGTACCGACGGTTGACTTTTATTCGTTGCGAAGCGGGGCGCATTTGAGCGGCTCGATTTTTCTTTTGAACATTAGTCAAAAGTTCGAAAGGGAAAGTTTTTAATAATTAAGTCGGGGTAAATGACATCTGCGACCTTTTCGTTCCGTGAATCCCGAAAAATGGTTGATGGGAAATTATTACATTCTTCGCGAAATCTAGACTTATTATAGAAATACGGTGACTCTAGGTAAGGGCGTGACTTATTGCTTGTGCCGCTGCCAGCAAATAAACGGTCGACAAAAGTTTCACTAGTCTCTTGGTGAAAAGTTAGCAAAGAATCGACTATGTGTGCTCGCTAATGAAAACAGTTTGCCATATTTTTGTGAACTATTTATAATGTGCGTAACTATAAGCCTCAGAAGCTTGGCCCGGAGGTAAAGTGGAAATAAAGTTGTTGCGGGGAACGAAACACACCATAACTTAGGTACCTTTAACAAGCAATTAGCTTTCTGTTCCTCGGGGCAAATGGCGGAACAGAGAAGACTCCTAAAAACAGGTATTTACAAACCCGTAACAGCGTTCGAAATTCAAATACCAGATATTCGAGTAATTAATTAATAATTTTAAATTGACTCGCCTATCCCTCAATTTTAAAAAAACTTGCGGATTGTGCTCTTGATGTAAATTACCAGTAGATACACAACGAGAATTGCCAAAAACGATTGCCTTAACACGTCAAGCGAGTCGAATTGTACTTTTTAATTAAAGGAACATTTATACCTCTTGAAATTAATTTTTACCATAGGTTCGTAACTATATAAAATATGATTCGAAGTTGACTTATTTAAAATAATTTTCTGAAATTGTAATTAATTTCGCTTTTCGAGCGGCGCGATCTTCAAGATGAGTACGATTCTCTTTGTACAGAAACGCTATCCCCTCGCTACCGATTCTCCCATCTGAGTGCTTTCGCTGCCGCTACGGCTCGGCGCGGCACGCTCAGAGCGGCACTGCACGAAAAAAAAAGCATCATGCTAATTACATACCTGCGGTAATCCGCTTACCGTGGCTACACAGTTGATCTTATCAAAGGCCAAGTTATTTGAACACTGAGGACGGATGAAGGACTATGCTCAAATTATTTGAATGTTATCTGACACGAGGTTTGTCTAGGTGCTAGGGGTCGAAAAAGCGCTATGGGTTATTCCTTACGGGAGTTGGTTTCCTAAGCACCTAGGTCGAAAAACGCGGACTTGGGGAACTTCCATACGGGATGGCCGTGGACTCGAGAGGTTTTTGCTGTCCAAATGCCATTATTAAATCTTCATAATCAATGAAAGAAAGTTAAATCCAAGAGGTAAATAGTCCTTTAAGCAACACGATACTGGTGAAAGCGAACGAAAGACAAAAGTCGAATTTCCCTAGCGCAGGTAGGTTTTCCCGTCCCCCAATCAGGGATGCGTGTTCCGCCGTCAGTCACCCTTACGATACCCGGGGCCGCCAGGATTTCGCATCCCGTTCCAGCAGGAGTGTGCCACGGCCGGCACGACTACATGATTCATGCAATTATATTCGCGTACATGCGAGGCGTGCTAGGGCCAAAGCAGCCTCCCACTTCCCCCGGCTAATGAATTGCTTAAAAGCTGTTGACTCCAGCGAGCTAAGGCGGTACACGCGGGCCCCGCTCGAAGCCATGGGCTTTCCCAACGCACTCGCTCCTAAACCGAATTATCGCCGGTACGTTGCTTCCTCAGCGGAATAAATTACCAAAGGGTTTTCTTTTAGCGAAGGGAAATAGTTAACGACACGGTCTTAAGTGACGTGTGCTTCGCAATAAGAGAACGTGGACGCGTGTTTGCGAGACCGGGGTTTAACCTCTCGCACGGCTAAAGAAACTAGCTTTTCCCGGGACACTTTTCAGTTAGAGAAACCAAACGTTACGCGGGAAGCGAACAGTAAAAGAGAACTCCGAAGAGAGGGCAAAAAATAACACGGTTAAATTTAGTTAACAAACTTAGTAACAATGTCTCGTCGTTCTTTTTTATGTTTTACTTTCGGAGTTTGCGCAGGAAGAGTATATGAGGGCCAGTCCTATACATACCTACCTATGTCTATACCGTAGGGAAAGTTTTTCTTTAACTGGCGATGCGCATAGCGGTATAAGGTTTTAACTGCTATGTGTGCCGAGTGTATCACGGCGTGAAATATATGCGTGCGAGCTTGGGAGGGTATATAGATGGCCGGGCGCCATCCCATGCGAACAAGCTGCTTAACGGGATGTGACAAAGAAAATGTAGCGGGGAGACAGCTTTGTGTGTCTCGTTGTTGCGTATAGGTGCAGGATTCCAAGGATAATGAAGGCGCAGGACGGAGGGGTCGTCCAGAGGCACGGGATACCGGATATGGCTGAAGTTAACGGTACACGGGATTAATTGCTGTAGTAGCTGCTGGATCAGTGGGCGGTCGAACTGACAAAGGCCTTTCTGGGTTAGTGTCTGCGTCGAAGTTAGAGCGAAGTTAAGTTTAAGGTGAGCAGAGTTTGGGGGTTAATCCTCAACAGGACACAAAGTCAATTGAAACAATAGACATGTGCCAATGATATTCTGAATTCTGTCGCGTGCCATGGATTCGAACTATGCCATAAAGAGGGAACAACGATTTAGTTCGTGTAAACATATCAAAATGCTAATTTAACAACTTGTGGCAGATAAGATGCGAGAAATTGATAAAAATCACAAAGTAAGGCTGAAAAAACATTCCCAAAATGCTGTCTAAACATAAGAAATGTTGAAACGCTGGTGTTATTTGTTTTTATTCTCCAAACATTAGAAATGTTGCAACTCTGGTGTTGTTTGTGTTTTTCATACATTCTATATTCTGCGATGCGTTGTTCAGGGCATGTTGTTAGAGACCATTCAGCAGTGGGCGTCCTGATATCTCCCGCCACTGGCTCCTGTTGATGATCTGGTTGATGCTGTCGGGACGCGGGCAGACAAAGGTGACTGCTGATAACTTACCACTTTCGCGGACCGCGTCGGCGAGGCAAATAAAGGAAATCTGTCTGCTCGCATGAAATAGCGGATACTTTCCAAGCTCCAATAGTGCACACGAACGGAAGAAAAGAGTTATAACTGGTTGTTGGAAAAATTGATAAATAGTTATTAGTTCTTCGGAGATATTTCATTGGATATCTCGCGGATAGACGTTCGTGGGATGAGCTTTTCCACGACCAGCGCGCAAGGTCGAGCCGGGAAAGTTTCCGCGGACGCATGCGAAGACAAACAAAGAATTTTCTTTGTCGTCGCATTCGTTTTTTTGAAAAATAATAAGGAAAAGTCTTGGTTTATGGGGACTCGGTATCTATTGTGAATCTAGAGTGGTGCGGCCAAGAGCTTTTTTCTTTTATACAATGGCGAAATGACTTCCTAGAATATTTATTATATGCACGGAAACGGTGAAACTTTTCCCCCTTCATCGGTACCTATTATCGTTTATAGATTTCTCTCATTTGAAGGCAAAATACAGTAAACATCATCATTATTAACGGTTAACCAGTTCACATATTATATAACCAAGTCTATAAAAACGGCTAGTTAAAACAAATGATAAAAGTCTCAGATCAGCAGTCGAATTTATTAACCACCCAACCATTTCAAATAAGTCGAGTGGACGAAAATAAACAAATAATTCACCACCGAAACGAACACACCTATACGATTCAATACGCGCACGTCAGATATCAGCCAGCACGCCGCACAAAACCAGAGCTAATGTACTCACATGGTTAATGATATATATGGCCACCGGCGTCGGCGTCGGCGTCGGCAGGTCTGGATAGTTACGACGCCGTGTCACAGTTGGACGTCGCCGCGACGTCGAAAACACAGTCGTCGTCGTCGTCGACGTCGTCGTCGGCAGTCTGTTTACGGGCGCAAACTGCGCGGAGGGGTGGAAAGAGTCTCGACCGAAGAGGCACGTTAGTGGATAGTTTTTGAACTGTCGGTGCGAGTTTGAATAACAATCGGAAGTGATGCGTCGTCAGCTTATTCTAGATTAATGTTATCGTTCGGCCCGAGTTTTATGGGCTGGCGTTTTTCGGAGGGGTCCTGGGAGACTGTAAGGTGGAAATTGTTATTCGGTACGGAAGCTTCGATTTCTTTATAGGTGCAAACAAAGAAACATTCATGCAATGTAGTGTGTGTTATTTGATATAGAAAAAGATAAAAAGGAAAAGGGATAATGAGAAGAAAACGTAATTTTGTTATTGAGGTGGAGGCGCCGGATTTAAGCCGAGTAGGATGCTGAATTTAGGCGTGCCACGTCACCTAGTGCAAACTTAGCTTCCGGACTCGAAAGTTAACGTTTTAAGCCGGGTTTACAGCTGGCAATGTCAATGACACGATGTCATCAACATTGGCTCTGGACCAATCAAAGAATCTGGATGTTCTTGATGTCATGTTTGCGACTCCGCCATGGAGTCTCTGATTGGTGCAGAGCCATTTTGATGACATCGTGTCACACATTTCCAGCTGTAAACCCATATGTAAGAATTTGTGTGTTTTTAAATTAGTGCCAAGGTGGAAAGGTTTGTTAATTATTTTCCTGATGGAGGTGCCGAGTTTACCGAAAATTTGCCAAATTAAAGCATAATGGATTCGTGCAATCTAGCTGTAGAAATGTTTCTGTTGAAAATGGTATACATTTCTTAAAGCAGCATCAGTAAGGAACATGACTTTTGTGTTAACTATTTAAGAGTTAGCATTTATTTTCGAAGATAGCTTAAAAATACGATTTAAAATCTTCTTGTAAATTTATGTTCTTTTAAAATCGGTTTAAAAATGCACAATTTACCGGACTCTGAAGAAAACAGCAAGGATTTCGTTGTGTGTATACGTTGAAGATGAATGCCACGGGATTTCGTACGCGTTTAATAATCTGTCTTGACGAAAAGAAAAATAGTGCTTTAAACTGCGGAAGGGAAGTCCTAGTTAGAGCGAGCTGCAGTTTCCAGCGCGGGTATATTGCTCGCAATTTCCCGTGAGCTCGGGGAGAAAAAAACTATGCCATACAAACTCCACTTGGGCAAACAACTTCAAAGACAGCATAAAAATAATCTCATGCGGTATCCAAAATGGCACGCCATATTTTAGTAATATTTTCCTCCCTTGCCTCTGTGATGAAAACTCCGGTAAACTAGCGTTTTAGAGAAGAGGATTTTGTCATGTTGTAGAAGGAGCGTAACTCTGTGGTGATTTGGGGGTCCCACCGCTTGCGGCATAATTATAATATATATTGTGATCAAACGTCTGGATACGTCTTAGGATTGGCTATACAAGCCAATCCAAATTCGTAAAAGTTGCTATTTTTTTAACTCTAAAAATTCGACGAAGACATTTCGGTTTTAGATAATTGATAATTTTAGATAAATCATTTGACATAATAGATATTTAAGTTGAACGATGGTGGAACTTGAAACACTGAAGAGAAACGCGATTTTTGCACTGCATATCTAACCGCGACCTTCGCCCAAGACAAGACAACGCACGGAATGCGAAGAAAAGAATTTAGCATATGAGAACAACAAGAGGGATTCAATGCCCCAGCGTCTAACGTCGTCAGCGTGCTGAGCGAGCGGTCAGAGGTAGCTCCCGGTGGCCGGCGAAATACCTGAACGTGCAGGAATCAATGTTACGTTCCTCCAGCTTCCGCCTTGCTATCCCTTCAATTCCCAAGGGACCGGAGGGTGGCGGACCTGGCATCTAATCTCACAAGCGACTCGCTGAGTTGGGACTACAGTGCGTCTCAGGTTAGGTGGTCTCCGCCTCGGAGTCGGAGCAAGGGGCAGGTACTATAACATTGTACAGTACCGGCTATCAGAGCACATCTCAATTTGAGAGGTACTGTAGTACTTAGAATCCATCTCACGTCAGAAGGTTAGGTTGTATTTGCATCTTCCTCGAGGTCGTACTGTTGCTAAGCGCGAGCTGAGAATTTCAAAATTATACGCCATTTCTTGAGCCGGGCAAAAGGCTCCAAGGGCAGTTTGGGACTCTTTGTACTCATTTCTAGCAGTAGTGGGTCCTCAAGGAAGCTGCAAATCCACTCCCCTTCTTAACGTGAAATGGAGTATAACCTTTTGTAGGGTATCAGAGTGGTCAACACCGCGCGTGGCCTTCACGCAAATTTTCACAAAGTGTTCTAGCAATAGTTTTAGCAAAACGGACAGGTTTAAACTTTAGTTCCTTCCAAATCAGTAATAGTCGATATTTGTTCGGCGTTGCTGTTTATTTACAAACACGAACGTGAAGGTTGAATCACATGATAGAGGTTAAATATGTCGTCCGCGTCAATGGCTATTTGTTAATATTAGGAACGCGAAATTTTGACGGAAGGGAGTCCAGAAATGTTATTGATGCATTTCCATGAACAACATTCAAGCGAAAAACATGAGAAAACAATCAAGGGAAGCCAGCAATACTTTTATTATATCTGTTTCACTCGCTCTGCCAATCATCGCTACACACAGTTCTCTGTTCAATCGCGTTTATTATATTTGTTGTCGTCTATTCATTATTTGTATTGCATTTCAAAGGGCAACTGCCAAAATGACTGCTGCTGCCATAAAAATGACAAATACACACATCATAATATATCAACTATATGGTCAGCCTGCATTCCAGTCAACAATGCCTCTAGCTAGATATAGAGGTCAGTAATTCGTATATATATAACAGCGGTGAAAGCCTCTTTAATTCGACGCCAGTGGAATCATGGCATGCATTCAACTGAGATGGCAATTCTCAAAACACACACACACACACACACACACACACACACACACACACACACACACACGCAAGCTCACGGCTGATACGAGAGAGCTCTTCAGCGAAAATAATTGGATACTCCAGCGGGACAGAGAATGGAATTCCTCCGCACCAGATCCCGCCCTCTCCAACGATCCAGACCAATTATCCTCCAGATATATACGCTCGAAATACTTTTGTTTCAGATATTTGTTTTTTGTGTACAGCGTTTCTCGATTACACTAAGTAGGGTATCTCTTTATGTACCTTTCAGCGTGTCACGGATACCAACTTAACAACTTCGTAAGTGAGATAGCTACACTTGGAGAGAGGTTATATGTTTACACATGTTTAGTTATAGAGTCACCATTCATTATTGGTTGTTAAATGCGCTACTTGTGTGTGGCATATGGATTATTAGCGCTTTTTAAAGTGCGGGGTGGGTGGGTTGTTGATAGTAGAGATAATTGGGGGTTATGGGTGGTGTGGGTGGGTGGAGTTCGGGTTTTATTACGCTGGAAATGAGCGTGTTTGGTGGAATATAAGAGGGCGATGCCTAAGTGTTAGTGCCGTGGAGCACGGTTCGCCGATTTTAGTTGTGTTTCCTCTGATTTCGATTGTTGCTGGAATGGATAACACGTTTCACAACAATGCATGGTGTGGGTTAACAGGTGAACTTTTATCCTTTTCACATGGAAGACGATTGCTTCGTTTGTAACTAATACACGAGCACATTTTTTAACATGCATATAGGTAATATCGATTTATAAAATTCTGAATTATCTGTTATGAGTTTTGTTTGTTATTTAAAGGTGCGAAAAACCATCAAAGAAACGTCACCAGAATTGAGTCACCAACTGGCACAACCTCAAAGTCTCGAGCCATATATGTTGTCCAAAATTTTCTTTCAATCGAATTTCGTTAAATCGAAAAGGTCCAAAAGGTGGATGACTTGTTTGATTTGACCAGCAAACAAGCAAGATTTTTACGTCCGAACAAGAAAGTAGAAACCACACTGGTTTTCACATCAGCAGCATTGTATCCGCATTGTATATACCATTCGTATTTGCGTGCCCTTTGATTTGCAGTAGGTATATATTATACATACGTTAGGCTTTCCAGTGAAATAAACTCAACACTTCAGTTAATAAAGTGAAACATACTTCGTTTGTAGACTTGACGGACGCACCAAAACCACACAGGTTTTCACATCAGCAGCATTGTGTGTGAGTGGAATATGCGTGCCTTTTGTTTCACGGCACCTACTCCACTGATCCCACACACGCTAGACTCTATACGGCGAAACGAACGCAGCCCGAGGTGCGTGAACATTTAATGGCGTCGTCGCCGGCAAAGATGCGGAGTGCGTGAAATCTGAGAGCTCCAGTCTCGCAGCCTCCGACGCGCCCACAGAGCGAGGAAAAATTGTAATATTTAAAAACTCATTACGAACAAACGAAGCCTGAACCGAACACAAGTCGTCGGGGCTCGTGTTGGCTGCTCTTGCAGTGTGCGTAATGTGATTTCTTTTTGGTCTCGCGTATATACGTATGGCGCACGTCAGGCGTGGCTCAACATTTTGATATCCTCTTGGGGTAATTTATCATTTTATGTGTGAGAGCGTACACTAGGAGAAAGTAATAAAAAATACCTCGTGACTTTGTTTTGGTTTCATCATAAAGAGAGTAGGATATTTATCACGGTACGGTACAGGCACGGACGTTCCTACAGATCAGCTCGGTCTCTCGTGGAATGCTTAAGCTTCGGAAATCTGAATATACTCGAAAACTTACTCGGCGCGGCCGAAAGTAAATCGCGATACAACTGCATAGCATTAACGGCGCGCTAGAAGAACCGACACTAGTTCGAAATTCAAACGGTGGAGCGATATAAATTTTGACCGTTATAAAATTGTTAACGTTCGCCATGTTATGTTCCGAGTCGTAGAAACCAAAGGACTGCCGCCGCCGACGAGATTTGTGGCCCAATTTTTATCGCGATGGATAATAACAGTAAATCGACGGCCGCCGAAACATTTGCTCTATTTATAAAACGATCAGACACATTGCTATGGTCGCACACATGGTCATTATATTTGATATTGCACTCATGTTTTATGGCATAGACCATAGCGCATTATTTTCAATCACGTGACGCGCTTGTGCTGCCATTACCTATTGCGAAGTGCTTCATACTGCGATAAACTAACACTGCACTTTTCTAGCGAATACCATTAATGCTTCCGCTGTGCCATTTTCTTCACCATTGGCACACAGAATACGACTTCGAAAGCGAGGTTATAACTAGATATAGCTCACAGAACAAGTGCCTTAATGTTTTATCAAGTAAAAAGGTATAAAGTCATTGACGATGATTCACTTGCTTTTTTCGGGCTTACGTTTTTTCCTTTCAAATAAATCTGGACCCTTTAATGCTATTCGCTTTTCCAGTCCTCATCGACTTTTCCCAACGTTTTCCAGTAGGACAACTGTTGTTTTAGTGGGTTCAGAAGACTTGGTCGCAAAGTCTTTCGAATTATTTTTATACGTTCCTTGTTTATTTTTTTATGCGTAGAAAAGTTAAATACAAAATATTGACATTGCATTTAGGAGATAAAACGTGGAGTAAAAAAAAAAAGAATTGTCGAAAAACGAAGCGAAACGAAAGAAACTTAGAATTTTTGGTCGAATCAACCGTAGTCGCGTCGCATAATAACAAAATAAATAACATTCCTGTGCAGTTAGTTGCTCTCCAGACAGACGCAACGCCAACGCGCCTGAAATTTCTATCTCGCTACACGAGAAAAAAAACTATAAACCACAAACTTTTCCCGTACACACACACCCGCCGCCCTCGCAGCATAAACCTTCCTTCCTCAGCAGTGAAAACAATTACGCCATCGCGACGCGAACCATAGGCCTCGGCGTCATCACCATAACAACTTCTAAGATATTACACACTTTGTGTCATCGTAGAAACTATTATGCAAAATTTCACCCTAACCCTCTCGCCCCCGCACGGCGAATGCACGAGACACATACACGCACGCACACGCGCACAGCCACCGAGTCTCCACTTCCACATCAAAACCTAGCTTCCTCTCGGCGTTCTTGAATTTCAATGAGTAACACTGATAAATTATAGTAACATAACCCCAACGGCGCGACCTCCAGCGCTGTGTAAATGAGCTCTGTACTGTCGGGCTTATTACGGACTGATATTATGCTGAAGTAGAGCGAACACCACCCCCGCGAGTAGTGTACTAGCTGGATGTGTCGTCACTTTGCAAGAGTCGGCGCCCCGGCTAACAAATGGCCGGAGAGATATGAATAATAACTCGCGATCCGGGAACTGGAAGGTCGTCTTATTTTGAAATTTGCATTTAAATATTATGCCGTGTACGTAGAACAAGTTTTACTTTCCCGCGTTTCCTCTTAGTAATGGAAAGAATATGCGAAAGGCACTTTACCGTAGGCAAACTCGACTCGGAAAGTTCGCAATGTCTGCTGGCCCGTCTGGCCCAGCTTCGTAATACATTTCGAGCAGCCAATCAACAGAGGCGCAGAGCACAGTGCACATTAACTTCGGTTCATAGAGGTTGGTCACGATTTCTCTAGGAGCCCCTGAAGAGAAGAACTGGCTCCACCACCTCGTGCCCCTGAACGCAGCCCGCAGAACAGACTAGGCTCCACCACCTCGTGCCCCTGAACGCAGCCCGCAGAACAGACTAGGATCCACCACCTCGTGCCCCTGAACGCAGCCCGCAGAACAGGCTAGGATCCACCACCTCGTGCCCCTGAACGCAGCCCGCAGAACAGGCTAGGATCCACCACCTCGTGCCCCTGAACGCAGCCCGCAGATCAGGCTAGGCTCCACCACCTCGTGCCCCTGAACGCAGCCCGCAGAACAGGCTAGGCTCCACCACCTCGTGCCCCTGATCGCAGCCCGCAGAACAGGCTAGGCTCCACCACCTCGTGCCCTTGAACGCAGCCCGCAGAACAGGCTAGGCTCCACCACCTCGTGCCCCTGAACGCAGCCCGCAGAACAGACTAGGCTCCACCACCTCGTGCCCCTGAACGCAGCCCGCAGAACAGACTAGGCTCCACCACCTCGTGCCCCTGAACGCAGCCCGCAGAACAGACTTGGCACCTCTAAACAGTGATATTTTATTCTCTCGTTCTTGTAAAACATGTTTTGCCCAAACCCGATACTAAATTTGCAATCGCCATTAGTATAAATTGCATGATCCTGGCTAGAACTCCAGACCCTTAAACATGAGTTGAAATTGAATGTGTAAAGGACGTTTAACCGCCTCCGCTCCCAAGGCGAGACTCCTTCGAAAACACCTTTCGAAATCCGTCCAATTGCAGAAAATAGCCTTCGTTATGCCAGCACGCAGAACAGGCGATGTCTCGTTGAGTATTGCCCGACTCGCGGACTACGCGAATTGGCGTGATTTGCAAGGAGCTCGAACTGAATGATGCGAAAAGCACTTGCCAGGCGCAGATGGCAATTTCAGCGAGTCACGGTGTGCTTGACATTATACAAATATTCTGTGCTACTGAGGTACGTACTTACTTGAAAAGATACCAAGCCGACTTTCTATAATTTTCACAATGCATTCACTTGAGTTGATAACCTTTTTATAAGTGTACTTCTAAAATGTAAGCTTATTATTAGCTTATTTGTGACTATAGATTTCCCCCATTTCCAAGAAGACGATTCAGGCATCACCCTCCCTTTTCCCATCCCTTAGTCAATAAACCATCACTCAAAAAAATCAATACGTCCTTGACGAGAACATCATCTGACGTCATGAAATCATCATCAATATCCTTGTTCACCATCCACGTTCGCCCCCCCCCCCTGACCACAAAATCTCAAAGAAGCTAATCACTCAAAGACACAGCGAGCAATTCTATTCGCGTTCCCTGTCACCGATAAGACATCAGCATCCGCACAGATAGCGCGGTCCACGACTGTCTGAGAGCTACGTGATGGAAGGAGTCGGGTGGGGGGCCTCTTTTGAGATCGATCCGTCTTTTGTTTGAGAGGTGATACGCACCCGAACGCCGTCGCCGCCGCCGCTTGCGTCTCGAACAAGACGCTTCTTTTCTTCGGGACAAAACTATGGGCTGTGTTATTTTTGTGTCGACGAAGACTTGAGTGACGCGTGGGGGTCGAGGATGAGTGACTGGGCGCTGAGGTAGATGGATTTCGTTTGGAGGAGATGAAATGGACACCTTGTGTTATTAAGATTTGTTATATCAGCCTGGCGATTTTGTACCTTTTGCGTTATGCCGTTATCTGTTCTCATGGATAAAATCGCTGTTGTTGTCCGTGTTAATTTTTAACTTGTCACGACCGAGAACGGCGAAATCAGAGTGCCGAAATCGCAGTGCTGGATGGGTTGCTTTGAGCCGCGAATTCGATCTTCGGATTTGTGCTTTTATTAGGACATGAAAGTGAAAAGGCATGCCGCACATTTTTCAACATCTTTGGAGCTATTTTGTGTTATAAGTTTGGAAATATTGGCATCTGTAAACTTATCGTCCCTCATCTCTTGAAAGAAATACACTACCTTTTCACCCCATTGTGATATATTTCGGGCAGAGAGGTATCCGCAAACTCAAACTTCAACTCCAAAACATTCTCGAAAAATCCTTAAGCCCATTTGCCAAGCTCGTCCCCGTCACAGAACACAATATCAAGAAACAATTCCGCCCCCCCCCCCCCAACTTTGTGAATCGAAAGGAAATTGATATAGGATGGGCTGCGATATACCCCCCCCCCCCAAGGCCCCCCCTCTTATCAAAGTGAAAACGTAAACGGTGATCCGGGGTCGGGCGGCGAAGTGCAAGGCATCAGCAAACAATGCGATTTCTACGTTTTCGCGGATCTGTATTTGCTTGGCTTGTCTGATAAATAGTACTAAGCTTACGTCGATAGTTACAGCGCTTTATGTATAGGAAGCCGTAGGAATTGTGTTCTCGGCTATTATATGCTAGCAACAATAGGTTTATGTGGTGGAATGAGGCAAATTTGATAAAGTTTAAGAGGGAATACAGTGAGGTAGACTTTGAAAAGATGCATCTTAAACTGTGTGTTGTGCAGTGCTGTCTTATTCCGCTCTTGGCTGTATGAACACGTAAACTGTTTGCTATTTAAGGAAATGGGTTCTTTTGTGATGATGTGGCAGGAAAATTGGAGCGAGTTTTCCGCTACGGTATTTTTTTATAACAAAATTGCTTGGCATCATTTACGAATGCAATTTGTACGAGGATATACTATTATGGGAAGTCTTTTAAAAACATTTTTATTGAAATTTGATATGATTAAATTGTACGATGAAAATATGGAGAAAAGTGTATCGTCTACATTACGGTAATTATTTTCAGCAATTTTGACATTCGCAGTATTAAGCCACAGTACATCGAAACATGGAGTACGTTATAAAAGTGTGTACCTATATACTATACGAAATATAGAAAAGTCATGCGGTATTTATGCAGCACAGATGTGTCGTAAAATAAAGAGTTGGTCGTTATTGGAAAAGTACTTTCCTTTGACACCATTTGATGTTCGGGGGAAGGAGAAACGTTTGATCAGATAGCAAGTCATTTCGCGTCGGGCGGAGCGGTGTTAATTCAAAGCTGTATACGAGTAATTATTCAATTGCAAAGTGCGAAACATAAAAACACGTGCAATTATTGCACGCCGTCATTAAAATATGCAATGAATGCTGACAGTGAACGATGCTTGTAATGACACTTTTATCTCGATTAGTATTTCATTTCGCAAAGCAATATAAAACAGAGGCTTTAATCCGTCTAACTTTAATTGTAGGGTAATAAGTTTTTTAATTCTTTGACATTTTCCAAATTAAAATAGGAAACCATTTGCTTTTAAATAAATGCGGCTATTCCAATAGTGATATTGCAAGAGGAAAGTGCAAACGCTCTGCTTGTCGCGTTGAGAGATGAGCGTAAGTTAAACAAATGAAGCCTGGAAGAGACTCAAAGTCACAGCCGGTGCAATAAAAATCAAATTTGATTAAAATACAACAAAGGGATTAAATACGTCAAAGGATTCACGTTTGACACCACAAAACACAAAAGGCATGAAGGAAGTCGCAAATAAGTGAATTGATAACCTTTCATTACATGTGGAACATCGAAAAACGATCAATAATTCGTCGAGTGTTTGGTTAAAGCAAAACAAGCAACTCGGTGTTTTTCACACATACTTCGCAAAGAGAAGAAAACTACAGACCACATTATAGATGTGGTTCAAATCATAAATACAGCATGTAGGCATATTACATATAAAAATCAATTTGTTTACATCATTCACCTCTTTGACAGTCATTAGTAATGAATGTTTGTATTAACAACAATGATTGTTTAGTTAGGAGGAACCCCTTGGCATTTGAATATGCACAAAGTAGTTTTTTACTGACAAACTATCAGTGGCAGCCCAAAACAAAATAGCTAGTGCAGAAGGCAATATATAAAGCTTTCGAATAAAGCATGAGTAAATTTTGTTTTATGATTATGATTAGATTATGATTAGATATATGATTAGATTTGCTGAAAATCCAGAATAACTGTAAAAACATTTATTTACAATTTTTTATAGGTTTTTCTAAATTTCCAGCAAGTCTAATCAGAACACAAAATTGATTCTTACATTGCAAGTCAAACGTGACGGTTATTCATGAAAGAATCAGTCTACAAAGAGTTAATCTCCAAAACCAATTTTCAATCAATTTACTCTATCAGCACTGAATAACCAAACGCTACCAAACGCAGTTTCAAACAAACCCTCCACTCTATCGCGCAAGACATCACATGCTTTAACATTTATAACATGTCGTCGTTGCTATTTACACTTGAATAATTTACAAAGTTACCAAATAGGTATCCTTCCCACGCGGTTTCGCTTCAGGGCATTACGCTATACCAGAAATCGCAGTCAACAGTCGTATAGCTATTATTATCACAACAGAGCACCAGCTTCTAGAAATTCAGATTATACGCAAATCTACATCAAACGATACACACAGACATAATACGCGAGTCCTAAATAAGCAGTTATTTTATTCCTGTGTACAATCGCCGGCGAGATAATTCGCAAGCATAATTCATAACACAGGAGCTTCACATTAAAATACAAGACCGGCAAATCCGACGTTTCTCGAGCACTCGTCCCCATATTTATGAGCAATCTACGTATGATGCGAGAGCGCGCCAAGGCGAACTCCTTTGATCTTCAAAGCCGGCTTGGATCCATTTTCCGACTCCCCGGCAATCCGCTGCGTTGCGCGCCTTTCCAAATGAAACGAGCGAAATTCTAGCATTGATCTGCAACTCCCCCACCCCCCCCCCCCCCCACCCCGCTCCACCAATGAACGTAGTATTCCCACGTCAACCAACAATGGGCACAGCAGCACAGGCACAAAACCTTTCGAAATCGAATCAATTTTCTAGCTGCTGTGTTCTATTCTACGTGTTAAATTAATCGGAAACAATTCATGTAAATCAACAGAGAAAATGCAATGTTACCGCAGTGCACAATTTCGGTTCTGTATACTAATCTACAAAGGAGGTATACATACACATGGTTTGTGTACTTATATATGTACCTAGATTGAATGCTAATGCAGCGAATTTAGTCAGTAAGTTAGATAATTGTATGGTAATTTATTACACTCCCCCGACATTTGGGCTCGTCGCGATTCAAAAGCGTGAAACTTTAGCGAGCGCGATACTTCTAATGTTTTAATTTAATTTCGTTATTTTTGATTCGGCACTTGCACACACAGACGAGCTTTGAAGAGCACGCACACGAATGTATGTGCGTATACACGCGGGGGCGTTCCCCGTTTGATATGCAAATCCGAACGCGGGCGCACGGACGTGTGACACGCCGGAATGTGCGAACGCGGTGGCGTCGTCAAGCAAAAACCGTCGATTTCGATTCTAGAAGCCAGTGGCGCGCGATCAGCTCGCGGGGATCTCCGCTGAGGTGGCTGCGTTGGCGCGTGTTGCGATTTCAGCAAAGAGTGGTTAGCTGTAAGGAAATTGCTTGACGAAATTCACTGAGAATTTGGATGTCTTTTTGAAATGCAGTAAAAATTATTTGAGGAAATTATTTGGAACAGACAGGATGTTAGAATTTAGGAAGCCTAGATTATTAAAACAAATTGGTTATTTTTTTCACGTTTTTAACGTCATTTGAGCTATCCCTTGATATCCCTTGATATCGTACCCTTAAAAAAGTAGCAAGTAAAAGTTACGAAACGTCGGGAAACCAGTGAGACTTTTATTAAGCTTTCAAATACCAGTTTGAAATAGTTTTTTCAAAACTAGTGCTAAAGATAGCACATAGTATAGACATGAGTCAGAGAAATTTAATGCTTGCTGTTATCTTCGCGACATCTGGACAAAAATAGGTACGTTTGCTCATAATGCGGGGTAGTTTAACAATTTTTTTCAACTATGGGTGTAGGCATTTGGATCCAAGACACCAAAATACTTCCACTGTATTTTATATTCATTTTTTCCATGGAAAGAACTTCCCATGCCATGCTCATGTACGAGGCATGCTCATATGAGCCATGCTCGCAGATAGTAAACCACACAGAAATAATCTGTACCTACATGCTCTGGACCTTCAAATATGCTAAATCTTTTCATTGGAAATCGTATAGGCCGCGAGTATCAGCCTCAGTCCGACATTTCGCGAGTCGTGAATCCAGCGCCAATCCAGGCTCCCCAGCAGCCACCCGATTCCGCGCACACTGCGTGCTGTTTTTGTTGGCAAACACCGAACGGTGACCCCCAAAAGGGGGGCGCCCTAACATCGCCTCGGGACCGGCACGACGGGAAACGTGGCACTGGAGAGCAAAAAGCATCGGCTCCTCCACCCGATTAGATCTGCCGTCACAGACGGAGACAAAGTGTGCGCCCAAACACACGCACCGAGCATACGAAAACCATAACGCTTGCATCCGAAACATTAACTCTCACTTTACGAGTTTTCATGCAAAACAGTTTGAAAACAATACGCATTTAACATTTAATTTTTTAGACTCATGTCCACTATGTCATATCTTTAGCTCTAGTCTGTAAAGTATTCGAACTAGGCACTCAATCTGAAACCCAGTATAAGGCCGCTATTTGCCAGGCTGAAGGTAAGTGTGTTTTTCTCCAGCGACGCCTCCGGAAGTCTACCAAACCATTTTTCAGTCTGTTCTAAAACTAGACCCCGACCGCCTATGAAGGTCCCACAGATTACACGAGCTCAAAACGGCGTCCGTTCAAGCGACCAAACCATTTTTCAGTCTGTTCTAAAACTAGACCCCGACCGCCTATGAAGGTCCCACAGATTACACGAGCTCAAAACGGCGTCCGTTCAAGCGACCAAACCATTTTTCAGTCTGTTCTAAAACTAGACCCCGACCGATTATGAAGGTCCCACAGATTACACGAGCTCAAAACGGCGTGGTTCATGCTACCAAACCATTTTTCAGTCTGTTCTAAAACTAGACCCCGACCGCCTATGAAGGTCCCACAGATTACACGAGCTCAAAACGGCGTGGTTCATGCTACCAAACCATTTTTCAGTCTGTTCTAAAACTAGACCCCGACCGCCTATGAAGGTCCCACAGATTACACGAGCTCAAAACGGCGTCCGTTCAACCGACCAAACCATTTTCAGTCTGTTCTAAAACTAGACCCCGACCGCCTATGAAGGTCACACAGATTACACGAGCTCAAAACGGCGTCCGTTCAACCGACCAAACCATTTTCAGTCTGTTCTAAAACTAGACCCCGACCGATTATGAAGGTCCCACAGATTACACGAGCTCAAAACGGCGTGGTTCATGCTACCAAACCATTTTTCAGTCTGTTCTAAAACTAGACCCCGACCGCCTATGAAGGTCACACAGATTACACGAGCTCAAAACGGCGTCCGTTCAACCGACCAAACCATTTTCAGTCTGTTCTAAAACTAGACCCCGACCGATTATGAAGGTCCCACAGACAACACAAGCACAAAACGGCGTCCGTTCAAGCGACCAAACCATTTTTCAGTCTGTTCTAAAACTAGACCCCGACCGCCTATGAAGGTCCCACAGATTACACGAGCTCAAAACGGCGTGGTTCATGCTACCAAACCATTTTTAGTCTGTTCTAAAACTAGACCCCGACCGATTATGAAGGTCCCACAGATTACATGAGCTCGCAAAACGGCGTGGTTCATGCTACCAAACCATTTTTAGTCTGTTCTAAAACTAGACCCCGACCGATTATGAAGGTCCCACAGATTACATGAGCTCGCAAAACGGCGTGGTTCATGCTGGATCGAACGAACCCGTTTAGGAACTGGACGACAACATGTAAATTGAACTACAATATCAAATATAACACAGAGATCAAATAAATGTTCAAATACGCAATGATCGACAATACGGAATTGAGCAATACGAATGTCATTTTTTTACGGGACGTGTAAGTACCTTAGTAATAAAAATAAACATACTCATTTTCCATCTCGTTGCACTATTTGGTTTCAAACGTTCATTGTTTTGATACAACAAAAACCGGTGACAATTAATTATCAACGCAGCAGTGTTTTAGTGTACATAGTCCGGAGGCACATCGAATCTATAGTTACGTTGTAATTACCGATGCAATTGAATACGCGCAGGCCCGTTTATACCTTCAGCACAGATCCCCGCGTCCGGAATACACAAATAGATCAGTTTGTCGTAAATATTACAAGCATCACTGGCCATGTCCGTCCCTCCCACCCCCGCCACGATCACAGAATGCAGCCTACATATACAACCCACGGCCAGGATACACGTATAGTACATACACACACATTTATATCCTGAACATCCTGGCTCTATGTATACGTACAACGTTCCCGAACAATTCCCTTGATTGTTTCTACCTCTCGCCCCCACCCCCCTCTCCTCGTGGCAGCATCCCTTCAGCTCCCGGAGCCAGTATCGTACCTTGTCTATCCTGGAGCGGCCACATAAGCTCCTGGACTACCGTGCTATTATCCTGGCCACCAGCTACACTCCGGTGTATGTTTAGGGGGGTGGGCGGCACTACACGGGCGCTAGCCATGCTAAAAAAGGAGAACTCTGGCTTAAGATTGTAGAAAACATAGGGATGCGGTGTATAGTGGAGGATAGAATGTATCCAGGGACGTAAGGCATGAAAACCTATTCGTTCTGTCAACACATATTGATCACCTCTGAAGAGAAAGAAGAGGCGCCTTTTGTTGTTGACGCATACTTTTTCCTCTAGGAGGCTTTGAGCGTTGGTGAATGGCACCTCTTGGCAGGAAATATTATATGGGATATATGAACAGGGTTGGCATAAACTAGATAATATATTCGAATGAATAAAAAGCTTTTTCTGTGGTGTATTACGGTCGGATACAGACTATCAGCGAAATAGCGCTTTTTTGATGGGGTGCTATATACGGGTTATTTATCGATGTATGGTCGTAAATTTTTGGTGTGTTTCATGAATTTGACCGAAAGGCCTAAAGGAGATTGTGACATTTGCGTATTAATGTTGTTTTTTATGGCCTGATAAATCTGAATTGTTCGTGTCGTTTTAGGCTTGGTTATTGCAGGAAATAATGGATTCGCCAAAGTGATTTTCTTGATTTGAATGCAAATATATATAGAAGGAAGTTAGGATTTGAACGACTTAAAAGTACAAATGGATTGGTATGTTTGGGGATTTCTCGCGAATAGATTTGTCTTGAAACCAATTGACACGTGTTTTTTTAATGCTTTTAAAAGCTGAAAAAGAGTTCTCATCTATTCGGTGTAAAAGAAGGCAGAGAATGAAGTCTGGACGAGTTGAGAGAGGGAAAAAGGCGTCCTGCTGAAAAGCAAACCCCTGAGGAGTTCTGGATTTACGCTTTTCCAGAAGAGGAGAAAATGCACAAAAAATCCTGCTCTGTTTCAGATTGCTATTTTCACTTGCAGCGCGCAGTAGGCCCGTATAATAAATTAAACACAAAACACACGCAAAAAAACGGAAACAAGAAAATTGAAATAGAAAACAACGAACACTTAACATTCGCAGCTTTCTTTCCAGCATGTCTTTGATTTTAAGGGCTTTTTGTTTTTAGAAAAAATTTCAATTGCGATTCATTTGTATAGCGATTGATTCACCTAATTAACCAATGTAAATAGGTATAGAACTACAGTTACCCTGAAACCTCTTAAAAAATCGGACATTCTTGAATTTGCAGGCCATCTACGAGTTCAAGGTCAACACAAACAACCTTGTAAAATGCCACCAAAAGATCAAACGTTTAAACAGCCTTTACTGTAAATGATTACTCAAAACAAGAACGACAAGAGCTCTGCGAGCACTGCCCGTATAATTGGAAAGACCATTTCATTGCTCCATCTCACCCTGATTAGTTGCCTCGAAGCCATCGTTTGTTTCCCTTTAAACAAGACAATTGTAATTAAACGAATGTCGTGCGGTAAGTATCCGCGCGGAGCGCTGCTAACCAGACGGGATAATTGCCGGCGAATGGCGGGAAACGCAGAGGGCGGCGAAGAATGTGAATACAGCGCTTTCGCGGCGTTGCAAGGTAGCGCTAGGTGGATGTCGAATTGCTATCTGTCATCATCGGCAGCGGTGTTCGTGTAAAGGCCATATTCCACCAGGATTGCAACCTGCCGATCCATGGCCCTCTAACTGGTGTTGTTCCATTGGTGGTGATGGTAAATGTGCGGTAAGAAGGTCTAGGATCAGCAGGTTGCAACCCAAGTGGAATATGGCCTTGAGATATGCGACTCGGGTTCAAAAGTCTGCAGCCAACCGGTATTCTACAATGTTGTATTATTTTTGTCCAATGCCCAGAGGCGATGACAAAAGAACCTGAGACGTTCTGTAGCCATACAAGTGTACCAATGATAGATATGCAACAAGTTTTTTCGAAATGAGCTTGTTCATTTTTTGGTGGATAATGATCACATAAGTTATTCGGTTTTTATTCATCGCGACACAAATGAAGCCGTTACAAACTTGCCCTGCAAATTATATAGTAGGCAATTTGGAGTTGGACAAATCTTGACGGACCGTTACGGCCGGTTAGAGAATGGAAAAATCTGCTGAATTGACGACATGTTTCTATCACTACTATCTCCACGACTAGCTTCACACAAGTATATACATATAGTAAATAATAGTTTCTCCCCGCAATAATGTTGCAGTACCTATCCATGACCACAGCATCCGTGCTGTATCTGACAAGAGGGTACATGTGAGACTGCAAGCCAACAAAAATCTCCAACCACTTCACGGCAGTGCTCAAGCGGCGGTGTCTGGGGTTGGGTGGTGAGGGGAGGGGTAGGGGGACGAAACGGTAAACACGTGTACGTAATTAAATTATTATAAAACCAGCCGAGTAAACTTAATTAATTGCTTCCTATTCCGCGACAGAATTTTCCGCGCGGCCCGGCGCTGGCGTGGCGGCGCTTGTGGTAGAATTATCTCAGTCCTTTTGTGCTCGCGAATTACACGGAAACGCGAGTGTTATCAATTATATTATTGTTAATTATGTTTTGTATTAAAAAAAAAAATACTTGCACGTATATGTATTGGACTGCGCGGCTATTGCACACGACGGGTGATCGAATGGGTTTGACGCATCCGTCTATCTAATTTCATACTGGATTTTAATTAATAATTACCTACACCCACCTATGACCGTTGACCACTGACATATTTGAAATTAATTTGCGATTAAAAAAACATTGACGTATTCAGGATCATCGAGCGTGTTTAATACCAGAGTTCAACATTTGCAATTTATACATTTTATACTCCCGAGCTTTTTCTGTTTATTTGAAGCATCGCACCATTTTGAGTCTCACACTTTCTCACACTATAGACCGCCCTTGCTTTTCCCACTCACAAAAAAAAAATACCCATCCACGAAACAAAAAGAGAGGGAGCGCTAGGAATGCTGCCGCGGAAATTCGTTTTCAATTATCATTCTCCCATTTTCCGATCTGTTAGGTTCCCGCAGAAGACACACCTGAAAATCCCCCACGGCGGGCGCCTAGGAAACACTCCATCTGTTCCGATCCACCCAGAAAAAATCTAATTTCGTACCCTACTCGGCGTGCGAAATCCCGCACGCCTCGCTACACACGATGGGGGGGGGGGGGGAGGGGGGCGGAGAGGGTGGACAGCCCGACCTGCCCGACAAGACTAATTATTTCTACAGTATTTATTATATAGCTATACGGGAGCGGTAAAAAACGAGGCGCGGCCACTCGAATTCACACAAGGTGCAAATCCCAGCAGGACGGCAGAAAAGAATAACGTTATTCAACCGTGAGGATACCGGTTCTATTTCATTTCACTCTTTCCCACAACAATGGCGGCAGCGTTGCGTTCACGCATAGCTCGCGTATCTGAGCGTTACGCCGATAAGGACGTCGCGTAATGACACAGATTCCAATCAAAATCGTCAGGACTGTGTCGTTATGTGGGGAGGGCGGGGGGGGGGGGGGGGGCGAAGGCGAGGCCTGGGCGTTCGTTTGGACTGCGGTGGATCTACGAGCGTGTTCGCTCGCGACTGCGACCAGGCACCGACGCCGATGTCAGATGAGACGCGGTTATGAATATTAATCAAATCGATACACACACACACACACACATACACACACACACACACCGCGTGCACGTCGCTTAATTAGCTTAACCAAGCAGACACACGCGGCGAAGTCGACGCCGACGTCACTTCATCGACAACCAATTAAAACAGTCATTAAGTACACGTGGTTTAATCATATTAATTAATACGAGACTCGCGGCTAAGACCACGAGCTCGAGTTCAACGTTATGATGAGAATAAACAAGTGCGAGAGCTGGCGCGTTTCTGGAATTTCTTTTGCACGTTTTTCACCTTAAAAACCGGAGTTTAACGAGCAGTTTACGTTAATTAAATCGGATGCCATTAGTGTGCAGCGCGTAAATTGCATCGTAGATAAAGACTATATACGCTTTAAGCAGCGAGCAGATTTCCGAGAGCGGCGGTCTCGCGTTCCTATAAGTTATACGGTCCAGCCAGCAATAAACTTGAGTATATCTGATTGCGACCGCCACTGTTGAAAACCGGCAATAAGTATGCTTTTAACTGACGCCTGCCATGGGTATACAAGTTGTACAGCGTCCGAGAGAGGAAGCAGCGAAAACGGAAAGGGCCATGTTATCCTATCGTATACACAAGTGCCGGTCTGGCGTGGCGAGGGTGTGAGGACGCCGTCGAAGGTGACACTGGATGGATTGGGTGCGAATCAATAACATTTCGCAGGGCATCGGTCCGCTTCGCTTGCCAGTGGCGACTTCATCAATATTCAACTCGTCGGCAGATCGTCAGCGCCGGCGGTGGCTGTACTGATCTCACGCGCTTTGCCATCTCGTCGGGCGCCAGTTGTAACGGTTTCTGGTTCGGACGTGTGCCGCTAGGCATCGCGTCGTCTCCCTCGCTCGAGCGATACGTTGTCGCTGATCTGTCTTCGTCGCGCCGCGCCGAGTACGTGCATCTATCATGGATTCGGCCTGGAATTGGTGTTTTTCGGGGCGGATCGGGTGCGAGGTTTTGTCGGGGCTACGATTTCATTACCGGGGACGACGTGGGGAGTCGTCGCGTCGGCGTCGGTGGAGACAGTTAAACGATACTTGGAGCGTCGGGGGTGATATGTTAAGTGAGTGGAATTCCGTTCTGTAAAGATTAACACTGTGGAACGAAAGAGTTGGGGATGGAATGATTTCATTGCGCAAGAGGTGTAAAGCAATGGCACAAACGTGTGTGTTCGCTCGGAGAATCGGACGTTATACTAAGTTTTTATAAAGTTTTTCCGGAGCGCAAAAACAGAGACGCCGAGGGGTGAATCCGTTGACAGAACAATTTATTTGTAGTTATACAGAAACTAACTCTAAAAACTAAGAGATAACATTTTAATTGACCAATTTAAGTCGCGAGCTATACGGAGACCAAAATATCGCGAATTATGTGCACATGGAAAGCAAGAATCTCATTTTCTACTTTGGAAGGAAATGGCAAGAACCAAGTTCGCTCTTCGCAGCGCGGGTAACTCCTGGAATTGAACAAAAAGTTAAGGCTTTAGGTATAATATAATATAAGATAAGAAAACTTTGAATATCTTGTGAGTGTATACATTATTCTAAAGTCGTTAGTTACACTGTAAGGCATATAGAATTGTGCGGCTGGGAGGCGAAAGTTGCAATAGAGCAGACGTAGACTCACTCCGGTCTCCTGCGAGTGACAGACGTTGCTTTATAACAGCGCAGGTGATTGCCAAAGTTTGACAAAATAATCTACATAGAGACTGAGCACATGCCGTCTTGGCGGAATAAAATTCAGCTGACGAGGTTTTACGCTATACAACCCTGTGTCCTTTATATGCCGTATAACCTCGTGGTTACTCGTCTGCTCATTATTTTCGATCAAGCTCGGATGAATTGAATGCGATGTAAAACCTGTATCTTGTTCGGATACGTGCCATGATAAGGTAGTGTACTTGCTTCTTATAAACTCTCTGATTCATGATCATGCACATCTTGGGTTAACAAGTTTATTTAATGGAACAGTAAGTTTATTAGAAGTGGCGGTTCGTGTGCAAGTGCATGAACCGAACAGGATAACTACACTTGTTTAATTGGACTGCATACAACGAACTTAGATTCGGGACGGGAAAACTACAGGTGAAGGTACATGTCACCGTGAAGTCAAGGATTTTGCAAGGAGATATCCGTCTCACATGAGAGATTGTATAAATCGATCCCTAAATCACAATGATCGCATTGAAATGTGACATCAGTTACTAGCATAAAGTATTCATGCCTGCGGATCATGTGTATAACTGGAGTTTGGCTGAGAGTTAGGTATTTTATTAGTGCAGGATAATTGCCCAGTTTTATCAAGTTTTTCAACTCCTAGTTGTGACCCAACTAGAAGTTACAACTGGATTCGCTGCATGTGAATGGCTGGATTCAGTTGTAACTCCTAGTTGGGATCTCACCTAGAAGTTGAAAAAGTTGGTACAACCGGACATGAGTATTTTTTTTTGCTATTATGATATCGATTAAGTAAAACAAATGATATCCGTTTACCTCGCTGGACTTTCTCATCACAGCTAACGAAAACCACGCGAACATACCTGCAAAAGAAGAAGAAACAAAAATGAGCCAAACCGTTGAAAACACTCAACGGCCATTTTATCTCGAAAACGAAAGACACTCGTCTTTCAATATCCGTTCATTAACGAAACGTCTAATCAATTTGCAGCCAGCGAGCAGTCGACATTCAACAAGCGCGAACGACGTTTGGCTACAGGACGATAGCGGAAGGACGAAGGATTTAAGGGTCCTCCACACCCTCTCTAAAACGTTGAATGCAGAGGTCCAAGCGAACAGAAAAATGATCCCCTAAATATGTTCCAATCTTTCATTTTAAGATACCAGTAGATGAAGGAAGAGTATATCTAGTCATGGATAACCACCAAAATTCGATATTAAAAAAAATGTGTACGGTGCAAACTTTCAAAAATCGCATAAATGAGCTCATTTATACGACTTTTGAAAGTTTGCACCATACACATATTTGAAAATATCAAAATTTGGTGGTTATCCATGACTAGATATACTCTTCCTACATCTACTGGTATCTTAAAATTAAAGATTGGAACATATTTAGGGGTTCATTTTTCTGTTCGCTTGGGCCTCTGCATTCAACGTTTAAATGGGAGTTGTGGGTTAAAGGATTAACTGTGAGGAGCCCTCTTAACCGCGTGGGCGGAGCGCCGATAGAGCCGAAGACTATAAGGAGGCGATATGAATGCGTGGCACGTTGCGCCCACGGGCGGCGCCCGGAGCAGACATGTGTTGCATCTCGAGAAAATGGTCCGGCCAGGATTCATAGATCCCGCGGTGTGGAGACTATATAGTGCACCGGGGAAGGCTGTTGCTCGTTGCCGAAGATGGCGTGGTGGAGATGTGCTGCATCTATTGGTAATGGCGCGACTTCGAAGACTTTTTTGTGACGTCGGTGGGGGGTTGGGGATGGGACGTGCGATCAGTGCGATGAGTCCTGGGAATTGGGTTTGTGGGACAGATACAAGTGTGTGGACACCCGAGTGGTTTTCTTCAGGGTTGTTAGAGTGCGGGGAATTGTTTTTCGCCCCCCCCCCCCCCGCAACCACCAACTTACAACCGATCATTTGTTATTCATTTACAAAAATCAACATTCAAATGAATGCACCGTTTGGTGTGTTTTAGCGGCCGTTAGCTGCTAACGTTCATAGTCGCAACGTATATATTTATCTCCGTTAATCACCCTTTTCTGTATGTGCTTTTCAGTTAGATCATTTGGGATTTTCAGTTTTCCGCAGGTAGAAAGTTTCCTATTATTCCCTCCTTTCCTCCTGTGGGCGCCCTCGAGAGAAGGGTCAAGTCACAGAAGCAAGACGGCGTATTCATTAAAAGAGAGGTCTGGATTTATTGGGGAAATCTTGACATTTCTCTCGAGATCAGATCGTTTTGGTCATTTGAATGTCGAATACGGCGCGGTTCGTGATTTGTGTGCGGCTTGGCATGGTTCAACAGTGAAATTTTCAATCGATAATAGTTTGATCAAAACGTCCAAGTGCGTGTCGTATTCAAGATCGTAAATGCGATGGCTTTTGGCACGCTTTTTAAAAGCAACGTAAACCAGGAAAGTGTCAAGAATAAAAAAATGTAATCTACAAAATTGGGAAGCGACATAAAAAAATATATTTAACCGGATAAATAAAGTAAAGAGCATGGTGAAGAGCTGTAAAATTGTTTGAACATATGGGAAATGTAGGTACATAAAACTCCCAAAGCACTATGAAGCTTATATGAATTGAGTCTTAAAAAGTAAGTGACAATGACATGTCCTATGCAACGCCAGCGCAGCACAAAATGTCTTTAAATGGGACATCATCATTTGAAGATGGCATGTGCAATGCGACTTATAAATAATTTAATTTCATGCAATCGTAGCCTAGATTCCGACAGGGACGATCCGAGCTCATTCCGCAGCGGGAATGCACATTCCATCGTTGCAATTTCAGCGAAGACAGTTAACTTTTCAATTATATCAAGTGGCTAACCGTGTGTTATTTCCTTGCCAATTTGACAGCGTTGCTCCAGTCGCTTTGCAAGGTCTTTGTGTTTAGGTACAGCGCTTGGTGTGATGTTATATAGGTCACCGATTAACAAACATACCATCCCTGACTTCTCGCTAAAAATACGATGTTGAAACAAGTTTTAACGATGATTATAATAAGAAGTTTTGAGTTACATTGTGAATTGGTGACTGAAGGGATGCGGAAGAATTGTACATGTTTCATGATCACTTTACCGACAAATTTTGGACGGCCTGTTTAAAATATATATATTTGCTTTCCCAATTTCGAATAACCACCGCACAACAGAAATGCTTCAGAGTAATAAAGGGACACTTCTTCTCTCGCAATTCGCACGTACTGTTAAAGAAAGTACATAACATATTTCTTAACACCAAACTTGAACATTGTTACGCAAAACGGAACGGGGGAAACATATTTAACACGCGCATTTGAATTGTTAACTTCGCATAACAATTACAAAATGTGTTTCAATGCAAGCAACGTAAACCGCGTTGAAATCTAGATCCTTCACCCTACTTTCCATTTGTTACAAATGGTTAACTATTTCCCATGCTGCAGTCGACACCGTTCGTCTAGAATCCAGTCTAGGACAAAGTCTGCATCCTTCGTTGACAAAGTATTAAGAATTCATATTTGATGCGGGATGTCTCCCCACCCGAATGGGTAATAGAAGGTTTGCGTCTACGGTGTTGAACAATGGATGATAACTAAGGTACCTACGATTAGTGGTGTTTAACTTAAGAATTCATTACCGTGAAGCTTGCAGACATGTATTCCATTCCACGACAGTGATAAATATGGGTATTAAGATTTCAGAGCACCAATCACTTAGCTATTATATATTGCGTGACAGAAAGTCGTTTGCCGTGATGGTGTGAGTACGATTTAAATAATTGTTTTTGTCGTCTAAGATGAGAATTCTTGAGATGGTTCGTTCGATATCATTTCAATTAGCGTGAAGGGGATGGCGGATTTCAAATCAATGTGGTATAGACGTGTTTTATATAAAACAGTAGGAGATTGGATATCTGGATAATAAGTCTTGAGGGCTCTCGAATCCTTCTGTTGTCTTGAACGCTCTTAAATGCCACCGAAATTCAGATGAAACAGGAATGTGCATTGCAAAATAAGTAGCTGTAGATATACCAGGGCCGTATAAAACGTTTAGCACTATTTTGTTATCTTCAAAATACAACGAAAAATCACAACAAACTCAAAAACCGCGCCAAAGTAAGTACTTCGAACAAGTATCAGGGGAAAAAACGTGTGGTATCTGCAAAAAAATATGCAAAATCTCTCGTACAGTGAACCACTTAAAAAGTTTCCGTTCTGCCCGCGTATAGTTGAATGCGCTGCGAGCGGGGAGGTAGCTGCTATATAACCTAGTTCGAGAGTGCGATGTTGGAAACGCCTGGCCGACTAGGCTTCACGAAAGAGCGGGACTAGAGTGTAGGTATGGAGTGAAGCCGTGGTATTACTGGCATTACTGCGCTGCTGAGAGCGTCAGGCGCAATACTCATTCGATAGCTGGAACTAGGAAGAGTGTGTTTATTTTCGAACAGGTGTGTGATAGGAAAGTACATTTCGAACGTACCATGGGAAAGAACGAATCTGCCTAAGTAAGCAACCACGTTAGAAAACAAATGGCGTCCATTTTATGGCACTACAGTTTAGTGGTACACTACATTTAATGGCGCAAGCAAATCTGGTAAATTGTTGGTGTATATGTCCTTGCATATCTAAATACCTATCGTCTGATTTTTTCGTCAGAATCACAGTGGAAAAATCTCGGGAAGGCATATTTCGATCCAAACCTACGACGCAATATTTTGAATCATACACGCTAGGACTATAATGATCCTGTTATTTTCATACTGAAACCATAATTGTGAAAACTATAAAAATGCATCGAAAAATGTAACCAATTGTTTGATGTATCGATCAAGTATGTCATTTGGTGTCTGACGGCGTTACCTATAACCATCCTTCTTGTAAATACCCTCCGTATTATCTGCCATGTCACATTCCATACTTATGACGCCGATGAAGCTTTGTGAAAAGAAGAAGTGCTGGATTCTGCACTATGATTGGAGTTAGTCGTTACATTTATTTGAATCACTTTATTCTTTGCAAATAGGTTAACTTGTTTCAATGTTTCAATCACTTTCCCGCAGACAATTTTCAGCATAAAATCACCCTAATGCAAAGTTATCTGCGTATTTTTATTTGCAAAAACAGAGCTCACTTCCGCGATATCCTTAGCACGAGCAAGATTCTATCTCGTACGTGCAACACAATTTCAAGACTGTAAATGGAAAAGATAGTTTTGCCTTTCCTTGCATACAATTCTATACACAATATAATATGGTTTCCTATCCTTTCTAGGTACGTACACGTTACAGGAGTAATCCTGACATTTCCTGCATCTCCAGACATTCCAGCCAGACACTTAAAGCCACCAATGTGAGTATTCCAGATAAGAAAACCAGCAGGGAAGAATATGAAACTTACCTTCAGAGAACCACGTTAAATGGAATTGTATTTTTTTTCTCTTCTTTTCCTTTCATCTTTAACTTCTTCGTCTCCTAAAGTCGAATCGAAAAAAAAGGAAATCAAAGAACAAATGCGACCGGATATTCTTTTGAAATGATGCGTATATATCTATATAGATATATTTCTATCTCTCTTTTCTCTATTAGTGTGGTCTGTGTTCTCGTATTCTCCAGGGAGATATGAGAATGAAAATGATAGTGGATATCAGACGGCTCGAATGTGGCCAGATACGAGGCCTGGCTGGCGGTAGTGGGGGGGGGGGGGGGGGGTTAATCCTGACCGCGTGGGCTGAATTACTTATTGATTGCACCGCGGAGCTGAGACCAGGACACCGTAAGGACATTGCCCCTCGAGGACGCATCGCGGCCGATGTGAGAAAAGGAACTAAGTCTCAAGGACGTGGCGGAACGCGCAACCGCCTCGCGCGCCTGGGAAATGGTAACCGGGAAAGCGGCGTTTTCCGCGGCGAGTATTTTTAGCGTATTGGTTGTCGCCGTATTCGAGAGAGGAAAAGGATACAAAAGTAAACTCATCTGTTTTTATTTATACAGGCATTCGAACTTTGAACTCTTTGCTGCAGTCAGATTTCTCTCTGTTAATTATTGAGATTCCTTGTACGTGGGTACACAAATTACCTATCAAGGTCATTATCTCATTTCAAATAGGAGACAAACTCTACTCCAAACGAGATTTCATGGGAAGCTATAAAATACAGAAATCTTGTGTAGTATGTCGAAAGCTTAGAAAAAGTCAAGTATAGTGAAGCACGACTTACTGTTATTGGATGCTTAGCAGTATTGGATTTCGACCTTCTTTTTAGCCGCGCCACCCGAAACGCGTACAAGTGCAATGTGGGCGTGAGAATGGCGTGCGTTGATGGCGTGCCACCCGGCAAGTAGGTAAATGAAATCGTCTCCCCGGGACGCAAATGACTGGCCCCAACGGTTATTGCCCACTGACACCGTGCAGAGATGAAACGCCCACAAAAAGCTCATTATTTATCGCACATCGACGCAGAACATACACACAAGGCAAACGTTGAAAAATGGCAACTCAATTTCGCTAAAACGCAAAAAAAAAACGTCATCGTGCGGCTGGAGAGGCTTCATTTGGGAGAGAGCGGCCATACGTGAAACCGCTGATGGACGCCATTAGTTGTCCAAATGAAATAAATCCATATTTCGTGGCAAATAAACAATGTGACTCGAGAAAATCATTATCGTAACTTAAATTTAGCCTTTTTAGCTGATATTTAGCTCATTCTATGACTGTAGTTTCCAGGTGACATCCAGGAGTTTTGACAAAAAATGGCGTCCATGCGAATTATTGGCCGTTCTCTGCCAAATAAAGCCTCTCTATGCTCTGACAGGAATATGGACGTAAAAAACAAAAGGCAAACATAAAACCAGCATCGACGGCGCGAAAGAATATTGTGCGGGAGACCTATATAGAGGCTGGCGTCGTCGCCTGCGCCGTTCGGGATGAAATTGAAAAGTGATTTATGCGAAAGCGATCACAAAGTCGCGCGTGGATCTTCTGTTTCTTGAATACGGGATACTGGCATTGTTATGTCTTTATGAAATTGCTTCTTGCCGGCAAGTTATGAGCTAGCCGATGACATACAAACTTCTACGTGGATATTGCCGTATATATATACGCCATCTCGGCCGTAAAGGCATTGTGTCGTAAAAAAAATGTGGGTATAAAACAATGGCGGTGTAGATGTATTTGCGCTCACGTGGTGTGTGTTAGATTACGAGGATCCGGCCGCAAGATCGCGTCAGGTGCTGTCAAAAAGGGGAGGCTGTGTTTTGGGGATCTATTTCCTGTGTTGTTCACGCAATTTTTGGATTGTGTTCATACGCGGAATTTCGCATGAATAGAAAGTGCTCTATATAAAAGGAAATTATTTGCTTTTAATGTTGGTAGACATATAACTATATACATGTATTAGGTATATATTATATACTTCTTATTCGAGAAAGCTTCGGCAATTATTGGAATAAAAAAAAAGTAACGTGCAAAAAACAAGGAATTGTTGGTTAAAATTTGGTCCTCGCCTTGTAATAACTTAGATTTCAAGCTGTCGCCATTGGTACTATATGCAAATATTCGCAAGCCATGGCAGGCAAAAGTCCAATTATTCTTTACTCCTTCCCGAAAACGCCTCGAATCTTGATATTCGCAAGACGCATATATTTTGCAGACTCGCAAAGGAGCAAACACACTTTTCGCGAAATGTGTATACACATATATAGACAGAGCAATTGAAAATGTAGACAACACGAAAACACTTTTTGGCTGGAATTGCCAAACAAAGTTGGTATGCCGTGTCGAATACGAATTTTACTTCTGTATACCATCTGATACTTTTTCTTGATACCTTGTTTCGTGTGGCCTAAGGTTTTGTGTATCCGAACCAAGAGTTTTACGGATGACATGTGGTACAGAAAAACAACATACGAGTGATACCTGGAGATTTTTGGGACAAGAAACATCATTTCAAAAATAAACAAGATATTTTTATATCAACTTTGAAACAAGAAAGCTAAAGGTAATATTGACAGTATTGCATTGTTTTTTAAAACGATATGGTGCGCGACCAGTTTGGCATGGTTCGACGGAGAATTGCCAACGGCGTTGCTTCTTTTTGAACACGTCACTTGCGACCTCTGTGTGTTCCGTAGTGGCAGGACTGTTATTTAAGTGGCAATACTTACACCAACTGACACGTTTACTCTTGCAAACTTTTTCCGAGACACTCAAAACGAAATCCATTTGATTGGCCGTCATTTGGTGGATGGAACGAAATAGTTTGTACCAGTCGCGGATGACAAAGATAAATGCACACTCCAGTACGTACAAATGGTCCATGGCCATTGTGTATAAGTAGGTTAATCGTTAATACTGATTAGCCTATAGGGAAGCCTCTGCTTATCAATAATTAAATAAGTTATATATTTATAACTATCTCTCAAGTCACCACTGATAACATTATAATGGCTATACTAAGCAAGCTTGACAACACACAGCAGTATGCCTATAACAATGCCTAACAATATAGATATTACCCATGGTGTAAGTATAGTTGGTATAAGTGTAGTTGGCTTCTACCATGAAAGTATACCATGATCCATGGCTACACTCTAAAAATATATCAGTGAAATGTTGACACTTTTGAAAAATTCACTGCAGTTTGACTCATTTGGGGGTCAAACTTGCGTGATTTTGACTCTAAAAGTGTCGTTTTCCCACTCATTGATGAAGAGTCAGCATATTGAACTCTTTAACAGTGTGGGGTACACCAAGTTGTGTTCTATGTCACGAAAAAGACCGTTGAGTTTTGAAGCGTTGAGATTTCGAAGAAGTGTCTTAGACTCATTTGGAGTGGGATAGCTTTTCGCTGTCGAAAGAGAGCTAATTTGACTCCCATGGAGTAAAAATGTTCTGTTCTTTTTTTTTAGCTTGTATGTTTAATGTTTATATCTATGCTAATGTTAATGTCTATGTTATGTTGGCTATACGAGAAATTCTGAGGGAAGCCCCGCAATTTTATACCACTTCCCCTTGCTAACAAACTTATAATACTTTTATTCCTTTTTGAAAAGCACTACTATGTTTTCAATCGCTATTCCGACGTTCGTTAAAATATTATAAATATTTTTTTGTCACCCAGCGTCTTCGCGAAGATAGCACCAAAAAGTCAGAAAGTCAGAAAAGAAAAGTCAGAAAGAAAAGTCAGAAAGAAAAGTCAGAAAGAAAAGTCAAAAGAAAAGTCAGAAAGAAAAGTCAAAAGAAAAGTCAGAAAGAAAAGTCAAAAGAAAAGTCAGAAAGAAAAGTCAGAAAGAAAAGTCAAAAGAAAAGTCAGAAAGAAAAGTCAGAAAGAAAAGTCAAAAGAAAAGTCAGAAAGAAAAGTCAAAGGCTTTCGCAATGTGTGCACAGTGGAGGCGCCAAGTTGGCGATGAGAAAAATCACTTTGGCTGATTGGAAAAAGAAAAGTGCGGCACAAAGCTTGGCTCGCAGAAAAAGGTTGCTCCTTTTCTCGAACATTGTAAAACTTTCATAATATCATAACTGCGATCGAGTCGTAAAAAAATATATCAGTAGACAGCAGAAGCCATGTTATCGGGACGAAGTGATGCTTCCGCGAAGATTGTACGTAAGAGCTAGCATCGGTCTGACTATATCTAGTGGCAAATTTATCGCAGGCTGGGGTGGTCACGTGAAAGAGAGTCGAACTGCTGTCCTTTCCTGTCCCGGTCATGTTTAGCTCATCTGACAATCGCGACATGGGAGTCCGTTTTGAGACACTTTTTGCCCGCTGGAGTCGATATATTTTCATTTGTTGCTTTTGAAATTCTCCTCACGGAGCTTCCAATGATGAAATGGTACAAAAGATATTACAGAGTGAAGGGTTGAGATGTTTTCACCGAAGGGGTTGCTTTTTCGCATTGGATCAAGACTGGAAGAGGTTTTTCTTTTTTAATGTGGCTTCGCGGTCGCGAGCACTAAGGTGATTTACTTTATTTATTAGTTCTTTGCTATTTTATGGTTGTGCATTTATAGCAACTTAACAATCACTTTGACAATTGATAAATGGTAAAACCAAACCAGCATAAAATGTCAAAAAAATGTATCAACTCAATCAAATTTTAACATTTTTTTTTAAATCTAAATTATATAGTTCATCGAAATCATGAAAAATCAAATGCATAAAAATTCCTTTTTTATATACGGTGAAATGGTGATCCAGGGCTTAGTTCCCAAATCCCATGCGAAGCCCGGTGCTTTGATTACCCTAGGGTTAGCAGATGGATAACCTAAGAACCGCTATAAATTTCCAAGTTTGTTGTCTAATCATAAAAAAGGTTGTATGAAATCAAAAGAAACGCAGCAAATTTCTTGTTCGCCCGGGTTAATCGTAACCATTCGTTTGGTAATAAAAATTGACTTCATAAAGAATTTCATTGTTTTCCTGCCAAAATGGAACGATGTCATTTAAGACTTTTATGGACACAATCGTAAAAGAAAACTCTCCCTTTGCTTTGGACATGTCCGCCAAGTAATCAGTTTGAAGGCTCGGCCAGTATCGGCGATCCAAAAAGAAAAGCTGCCGTGATATTATGAGACATGGACCATATGCCGGGTCGTCACAGCTAATAAACCTCCACGTTCTCATCTTGAACATCCGGAGTAAAAGGAACTACACTATACTAAGCCCCACTTGAGAAAAACGGAACAACATGGAATGTGCAGATATATAGAACATTTAGGGAAACTTTTGCACTCTGAAGTACTTTTACTGGACTATACAGAAAACATATAAGAGAATGAAACAACGCGTTATTTCATAAACGTATGAAGCACAAATAATAAAAAAAAACTCGAGGGTTGAGGAACATTAAACCCGGAGTCATACCATATTGACATTGCACCAATTTGACAAAAATTCACATATATTTCTTCATATTCTCCTATAAATGCAAAACGAAACTAACATATCGAAAATTGAAGCTCGCTTTACTGTTGATAAACGAAATGTGGAAAAGTCTTTACCATGACCGCCAGTAAAGATATAGACATGACTAGGAATATCTAGAGCATTGGATGTAAGTGTAACAACTTGAAGAGTTCCATATGCCGCTGCAGATACGTCTCTGCGCCGCGGAGAGGTACTGAAATAGTTCCAGTTATTTATGCTTCGAAGATGAGCTAAGAATAAGTTTGTTGGGATAATTTGTGTCGGGAGGCTTAAGCGTTATGGTTACCTTGGCAAGGGAGTGCATAGTGGAAGGGGAACACTCTACGTAACGGGATTAGCGGTGATGAGTAATATTTTGACATTTCACATGGCTTTTGGCAACTCTGGACCTAGTGCATGGTGATGTAACAGCGGAAACGGTGTATATATACACATTTACGTGATGCGTGGGGTGAGGAGGAACTGAAGTTGTAAATGTATCTTTTTTTATATGCCGCATTGGATTCGTGATTTAGTACGTGAATGCGTCAAAATTTGACACTTTTGGATGATAAATTGTTGGCCGGAAAAATCTGAATTGCTTTCTGTGCTGTTGGGCAAGAGCACTTGGCGTGCGATTTCCAGCCTAGAGTTGGAATACTTAAGTTAGGTGTATCGAAATAAACGGTGCCTGAAGTCTTTGAAGAAAAAGACGATTCGCTTGACATTTAAAGACAATTCTTACCCAAAATGCATGGGTGTATGAAAGAGGAAATATAATAAACGACCAGTAGGTCACATTGACATAGTTGCAGCACCCAAGGGCATCAAAGAAAAATGTAGGTAGGTGAATTTCTTACAATCCCAACAAGAAATTTCTTTATTGCATCGATCCATAACTCCTTGGTTTTTTGGAGTATTTTAGGCTCTTAAGAATGTGAAAATGTTATAGCATAAAGGTAAAATTATTTTAAAAAATCTTAAAATTGACGGACAACTATACTTTAAAAATTGGTCGAATAACTCTTTGGTTCCATGGGATATTCCGACATTTAAATGGGATATTCCATGGGATATTCCATGTGTCAAGGGGCTTCTGGGTAATATCATGGCCTAAAACTAAAACTGTCAAACATGTTTCTTAAAATTCACAGTTGAACTTCTCTCAAGACGTGGCTCTTGAATGCCACCAATGCCACGTGCAAATGAGATGAACCTGTTTCCCACAAAATAATCATAGGAATTCAAAAATTTAGCAGTGAAAAATGGACACATTACAAGCTAAAAACTTCAGATTTTGTGAGTAGGTATACCTAATATAGGCAAGTTGAAAACCGGCTCAAATGTTATGCCAATTCCAATTCGCTGCTTTGCAAAACAAACCGCAACATGATTATAATTCATGTTTAGAGTGCCAGGGCGAAAATGGTATGCAAAAACCGGCGTAAGCAGGCACGTTGAGTGCCTTAGGCACCGGCCGCTCTCTGTAAACACATCCGCCTGGTTTAATCCCTAGCCCTTAGCCTAAGGAAAACATTAGTCAGGATCAAGCGGGCAGGCTGCGCTCCGGCCAGGACACTTTGGGATCGTGAAGAGCACACCGCCGCCTTATCGCCCACGCACAAATCGCGCGGCGTTTACAGCAGAGGGCGGTGGACGAGCCCGGGTGGTGGTGGCGGAGGGAGGCTGGGAATAGATGCTTAGGTACAGAGTCCGGTGTGTCAGAGAGTGGGGAATTGGTGTAGAAGCTTGCTTTGACCGATTTGTGCTCTAATTTGGATCAAGCCGAGTATTTAGCTATCCAATCATGTGAGATGACAAATTTTATAACGCCATAAAGCAGCTGAAAAGGATTTTGGAAAGGTTGAAGAGGATTCAGTCTGAGCACTGTACTTATTTATCAACGAAAATGAGCACAACAGTAATATGCTTATTAACGGACACACACTGAATCAGTTTACTTGTTTTTGACACCAAATCAACGTGGTCTTCATTTCTTTGTGATTTGAGAAAGATCAACGAATGCTACACATTTTATTAAAACGTTTCCTATTCATTACGTACTTATATCTATAGGTATCATGTATATCGAAAACTCGTTCTATGTTATTTTATTATATAATTCATGTTATTTTATGTGAAGGAACGTTTTCTTAGATAATACCTCATTGGTCTAAAAACACACATTTCACACATTTTTTCTAGCGCATGTTCAATTATTAAAATAAAAGAACAACAAAACCCTCAATAAGTTTAGGTTATTAAACCCCCTAACACAATTCCTATTTCAGCTACCGAGTTGAAAAGTCTTCAGCGATATAAATAATTTGGGTACAGGCACTTCAAAGCTCATTTAGTGTGGGGGAGATGAGCCCTGGACGTTCGAATTTTCGAGTATTACGAAACAACTTTTTGATTGATCAGTGCCTAATCATAACACAAAAATGATTCTTCCTTGATTGGCAAGCCTGGCCAACGGTGCAAGCGATTATATCTTGGTCACTCACTAACATAATACAGTTTGTCCGTAAAAAAAAAAAAAGATTGACATTCGTACCTATAGCCAAGCACCAAAGCGGTGCGCTCCCATATCCCTACTCTCAGCGCGCGAGCGGGGCCCTCTGGCCGGGAATAGACCGCCGCGGGGCTATTTGCGGGTCGCCGGTCGCCCCCGTATCGCATCGCATCGCAGCCAGCTGTTAGCGCGCGTTCGCCCGAACAGACCGCTAATTTAATCATCCGTTATGTTGATAGGTCCCGGCTAGATTAACAAGCTCCTTGACGTCGAGCGTGCAGCGAATCGTGATTTACGTCCTTTGTGTGGGTGGCTGAGGCGCGGGGCGGCGCCATTCTCTTATATTAATATTCTTTAGAATCATCTTTTCGGTTGGTAACAGCTTTTATTAATATATTGTATCTTCTTTCGAGCTCTCGTTTTGGTAAAGTGAAGCAGATTTTCTAATATTTTCTGAGTGATCTTTCAAATCAAACGGGTCCTTGTAGATTATCCACAAGTGGATTCGAAGTTTTTGATATAACACAGGGGTATTACTAGGTACTTACTCTATCACTGACGAGTAAATACTAAATACCGTGACCGTTCCTTGACAGGCGTAACTTCGGGTGACTTACCTGAAACAAAAACAAATAAAACCGTTAGTTTCTTGGAAACAAGAGTAGGTAGGTTAATAGATAAAAGGTTGCTAAAATAGTAAACGAGTACCTGTTCCAAAACAAGAGTTTGAAAATAGAAAATTCCCCCAGAAACAAGCATAATATGCTTGTTTCTGCTGGAATTTTCTATTTTCAATATTATATTATATTATATTATATTATATTATATATGCATTTTGATATTATGTTGATAACTTCCAATCGAAAGTCAAACGGAGGTAAGGAATCAAGGAACTTTCTTATATGTACACTCTGCTGAAAATTCTCTACCTAAACTCTTCAGAGGTCAGATAGATCCGGATACAGTGAATGGTCCTCCTCGTAATTTAGCAGCACATTAAAATTTTTTGGTTAATTTGTTTTATACAACCCGAGTGATTCTCCTTAAGAAATGTAATTTGTTCCGTAAATTCCTCCCGCCAAGATGGATGGAGTCATAAAGATCAGGACAATTGAAGAAAACACCCGTTAATTTGACAACACTTTTTCCGTCAGGATAAACTTGTAAGAACCAAACGGTAAAAAAAATCCACCTAAATTTTAGTTAAGTCAAGAATTTCTATCAGTTGTGCCCCTCAGAGGCTGTTCGACGCTAGAACAGCATAAGCGTGTACTTTATTGCATATAAAGTTGCCATCTGCCGGCAGGCTTATTACTTGTGGTGAAAAAAGAAAACAGGGAAAACTTTGCCAAAAACGATTTAAAAACTAATAAATATCCCCAGACGGTAATCTGCATGGCGAGTCGGTGGATTTATATACTAAGTATAAGGAAGCCAAGATGATGTTGGGTGGGTAAAGTCTCTTTTGAGATTAGTTTTATAGGAAAGATTCCAGCTAAAATGATTTTGGAATTGCACTTTTGATATAGGAAATATATCCGAGCAAGTTTCTGGATAAAAGATTTTTCGCTGTGGTGGGTTAGCGCGGAAAAGAATGGAAACTTTTGTCATTATCCATTAGTATCTGAAGATTTCTCTCTCAGGGTTAGAGCGAAGAAAGCATATCGATGGATTCTCAAATATTGACGATAACCTAACAAGAATCGGAGATGCAACTTTTGTAACCGGAGACCAAGAGATGGATTGCGTTAAGTTTCATTGGACGAACGAAGTTACGTCGAGATATTTTGGCTTTTATGGGATATTCATTTGAAGGAAATGATACAGCGGACGAAAGAGGGAACTCCTAAAGGTCCGAATCTATTGTGTACGAAATAAGCATAAAGTAGGAATATAAGAATTTATTTTTAAAATAAGTATCATTTGAGATTTAAAAAGAAATTAATTTTAAAGCCAAGGGTCATCTCCACTGAAAGATTACTACAAACAAAAGCTTTGAGCTTAAAAGCTTAATTTGCTGTGCATTTGAGTAATTAGTCGTCCAGTTTACAAGGCGATTTAGCTTAAATTTAGCTTTTATGCATACAATAAATTTTTGACCAAAAACAACCGTCCAGACAGGAAAGAGTTCCTTGGCAGGGAAGAGAACTTATCCTGTTAGGGAAGATTACCTATCTTGGCAGAAAAGAGTACCCGGGCAGGGAGGAGTACCTACCTTGGCAGGGAAGAGTATCCTGGCAGGGAAGAGTACCCGGGCAGGGAGGAGTACCTACCTTGGCAGGGAAGAGTATCATGGAAGGGACGACTAACGAGTATCTTTTCAGGCAGGGAAGAGTACCTAGGCAGAAAAGAGTATCCTGGTAGGGAAGAGTAGCATGGCAGGGAAGAGTATCCTGGACACAGGGCGTGGATGGACCTGGATTTACCACTTCAACCCGAACCCCAATACTTTGAAAGAATTCCACAAAAGATCACCGGAAATTAAATTTTTTTATCCCGTCAAAATAAAATGTCATCAAGTTTAGTGAATATCTGAATAACATATCGAGAACAGGTCGATGTAACATTTTGAAAATCGCGACTTGACCAAACACGAATATAAAACATCGATACCTATTTTACATTTCTCAATATTTATATTGAAATTCACATTCACGTGGACATTCAATATTTACATTCGGCATACAATTTGCCTACTGCACCGCTCTATTGAACCCGTGAATATAACACAATATTGATGGCATCTCATCAGTCCAAACAGTACGAGTCACAAGCATCCCGCTGTTCAAGAGCAGGTTCAGGAATTATTCCCGGACCTGCTCTTCAACAACGGGGACTTATGACTTAACGATCCGTTAATCGGCGTCAAAACATCTCATTGGCTGAAGAACAATGAAATGCAAATAAATTAGAATGCAGTCGATGAGAACATGGGGCTAAAACTCCAAAACACCGACTGTTTCGTTTCTTCCATCACAATTTGGGCTACAAGTCACACACAGTTCAATAGCGCTTGACGAAAACCTCGCCTTTGTCAAGGAATTATTATAACACGACGAGCATTGCGATGGAAATGCGAAGGTACCAGACCCAGATGTTCCACTCCCATACTATAGCAGTTACGCGAAAGCCCGCAATAATAGTTTCGCCGGCAGTCGACGGACGGAGCCACTGTTTGTTGTTATATCACCGGTAACTAAAGTAACTGTAACCACCTGTGGTGGAACATTGGGTTCCATGATTTTATTGAGCTTATACCATTGCTTGGTAGATGAAGCCATAACTGTAATCACCTGAGGAACATTGGGTCCCTTGATTATAATTGACCTTGAGACATAGCCTGGTAGATAATGTTAAAACAGGTTGCCAGCGCACCCCAGCGATTGCCGGCCAAACTACTAGCATCAAATTTTTGCCGTAGCCATTAGCTAGGTATGGTAGAATTTCTGGTGGTACCAGCAAGATTATTTAGGCATCAGGACCAACGCACTGGCCATGATAACAGACTCAAAGAGATGGGTATCCGTGCATTGAAATTGATGAAAATCAATAAAGATCCTTAGTTAAGACTTAAGTCTGTTCAATGAGCTCCGAAGTCGAGCCGTTTCCTTCACCTCGTAAGGTATACACTTTCCAGGCCACACCTTTCGTCGGATCGCGACGAAACCTATATTTTCGGAATCTTCACACTTCTGACAACCAATTGAACCATTTTCATTTCGCAAGATTCACTCGTTGATTACTTACAAGAGTTTTAAAATAACCATGTTTAGCCGGTATGTTGAAAGATGTACTTAAGGGTAAATTCCAGCTAAGAATTTATCTCTTACCGTATGCACTTTCCAGGCCACACCCGTTATCCGATCGCAACGAAACAAATATCTACGGAATCCTCACACTTTGGACAACCAATTGAATATTTCAGAACCTCGAAATATCTCTTGGAAATCTCTTGGAATTCAATTAACCTCAACAACCATCAATGAATGGACTTAAGACACAGCATTTAACACGGGGAACTCTTTGGGTCTGTGGCAGTTGCAGCGCAGCGCATGTGAGGCCAGATTGCAGTCAGTGCCCTGTGGATAGAGGTGTCGCGCTCGCTGGGCGCGCGCTCACTTCAGAGTAAAGATACAACTTTAGCATAATTTCACAACGATTTTGCTGCTACTTGCGATATTTTGTAACTGATTTAAAATGTATCTGGCGAAAAGTTAGAGGTGGGACTGCAGCTCAGCAGACCAATAGCACTAGCCGCCACTGGAATCAACGCACTGTCTATGATGCTGGACATGTCATTGCATTGATAGCGATGTCAATAGATAGCACCTAACACAGACAACACATAATTCCCGATCGCAGTCTCATTTCAAGCTCGCAATCACTGATAAAAACATCCGTTCCGGCGCTCGCATAAATCGCTCGGCCGCCTGTTGTTTTTGGGGGCGGCTGTTGGTGGGGGGGAGGGGGGGGGTGCAGACTCAATTAGTCGCGTGCGCTTTTAGCCGGATGGGGGGGGGGTTGAGTAATTAGCCAGTCGCGATTTATCGGCGAAAGTCGTCGACTAAAAGCGGCATCGGATTAATTATTAAAACAATACTCATGGGCGCGCTTTGCGCCCGAGGGCAAGGAGGTGGGAGCGGGGGGGCTGCGGGGTAAAGAGATTACTCTGTCGGGAGAAAAGTGGGCAAGGAAGAGGGCGCGCGCGGCGTGGTCTTTTTCCGAGCTGGTGGTTTGTGCGTTCGTTGGTTGGTGCTCGTGTGTTGCGTGTTTTGGGCAGCCTGCGGGGTGCAGGCTACATCATTGGAGGGTCTGCAAATTTTAGTCTCTCAATTCTCTTTTGTTTTTGTATTTTCCAGTATTTTCATGTAAATTCAACCGCTAGGTTTGATACAAAGGTACAGAACGATTCAGGTGCACGTACTCTACCAATTCCGGGCGTTTGGTCGGTTGGTCGGTATTCTATGTCAAACTCGTGGATAAGATGCATGTCGGCGTTTACGCTCATCTTCAAAGGCGACACGGCACAGGCCGCATCTAAGATTTTGTCAGCACGATACAATTTGAAATGAAAAACTTTCGAAATATCAGAGACATGGAAGTAGTTTCCATACAAGAACCTTGCCACTTGCCAGCGCCCTCTATTTGGATTTTGATTGCAGCAAAAATGTGTCTAGGTGGCTTTGACCTTCAGCGACATTTTCCGACATTCTTAAATTTTCCACAGCCTCCTAGGAGCATTCACGTCATAAGAGAGAAATGGGATATATTTTCATGTAGAAGGCCCTGGTTGTGTGCTCGGATTGAAATTCAATGTGTGCTGTCGATGGCTGCCATGCCTTGTCACAACACTTGCACTTGCTTTTTGTGGCCATCATTTTGGTCCATCACGTTCTGGGCCGTATCTATAACCATTTGGTTCAAAGGTTGAGTACCACTGGCATACACCATTATTTATTTGCTAAGGAAGATAACATTCTGTGGCTATAGGGCCTTGCTTGATTTGACCCTGGCTCTTTACAGACACGCTGTCTATGGAAAATCGGTTCTACAAAAAACTCGGGGGCCCTTCAACGACCGGCAACAATCAGAATGTTTCTCATGAAAGGTAGCAACGTGCAACAGTGATGCGCCAATCAAGACGAGGGTACATGAATTGTTCAGACAACAGTACTAATCTAGATGTGCAAGACGGAAGCCGCGAGGACCCCATGGCTTCTGGAGACTGGAATGCGTCGGGAATGCGTCGGGAATAAGCCGTTCTGCTCGATCGACAATCGAGAAGGTTTCGGGGATATCCTCGCCGTAGATGAATAGTAGTCATCTATTCATAGATGAATAAATGTCATCTATGGGATAGCGGTAAGTCGAGGTCTTGATGCCTCTGAAATCTTGTACGCCAGTCAATTGGCCTGGGTGGCGATTATGTAACTTTTTAGCGGTCGGTATCTAAGGATAACAATCGGTATCTAGGGGCATTTCAATGTTATTTGGTCGAGATAACGAACGTTATCTAAAACAAAATGTTACATAATCGCCGGTGATGAATTCATCACTGTCAGTGATACGATGTCATCAACACTGGCTCTGGAGTCATCCTACAACTCGACATTCCGAGCACAGAGTTTTCATATGCATCAACTATCTATGTTCATGCCTACACAGAGTGATGAAATAAAATTAAGTGTTACTGTGGTGGTATCACATATTGAAATTAGTAGCACCGCCGTAGCACGATAAAAGAGAACCCAAAAAATACTTTTTGAGCGCTCCATACAGGTTTTGAGCCTCACTAGAGGCCTAGGGGGGGGGGGGGGTCAGAAAAACCGAAAAAGAAAAACGGTGTGTTCTCCTTGGAGCTGACGGCGAGTGCGTTCGTTTTGGACCACGAAATGCGTGCTTTGAGCCCCATGGGTGGGGGGGGGGGGGGAATTAATTGTTCTGTGGCCTCATCGCGTGCCGAGCGCGGTAGATTGTTGGTCGGTTGAGAATGAAGTGAACATCATTTTGGGCCAGTGAAGGGTGGCCAGCCATATGTTGTTATTATCATAAAAGAGTTAACATTGTTAATGTGGTTGCGTGTTTACACATTATTGCAGTCGATTCAGAGTGAAATATATTAAGCTGTCATACGAAGCCTTGAGGTTCCGATGTTCGATAGAAATTGCGAAACAATCTGAAGATTATGGATCGTTACGAACGTTTTAATTGCAAGCCTTGGAACGAATGCATTAAGATATTTCTCAAGACAATAGAAGACTTCAGAGAATCATTTAACCTCCACTGAATAATAATTGTTCCATTCTATTGTGTTGGCTTTTGTCGGTTGCCAGTGGTAGGTATTCTGTGGAAAATCGTCTTCGTTCTATGATAAAGGATAATTTATGTTTTATAATATTGTCGGTTCTCTGATAAAGGAAATTATTTATGCTTCATATAAAATTGCCGAAAGACATTTGAGATCATCAAAATGCTCATTAGAATATACGAGTATACGAATATACGAGTATACGAGTGGCTGTAACACTAACAATGAACAGAAGCAGTGCAGCTTTGAATGGACGAGCCAAGTTTGAAGCTGAATTAGGAAAATACATGTTGCATTTGGTTGAATACCTTATGATTGAATAAATGGACGATGATGGGTACATGTCCACTTATTCCGTCGAATAAAGCGGAAAGAAAGAAAGAAAATTGTTCTTGGACGAAGTTAAAAATGGATGGAAATCCTCATTTGTGGAGGTGCCAGGCTTAAAGCTGTCTGTACCTATTACTCCATAAAATAGAAAAATACCTACTCTGAACTCAGTCTCATTTCTATTTCCTATGTTATTTTTCTATTTTCTATTCCTCTTCATAACCTTCATAACCTTGCGGAAATTGGAACAAAGTAAAGTAACAAAAACGAAACAAATGTGTAGCCGACTGATTATAGAGTGGAGGAGCCGGTTTTCAAGTTGTAAATGTCTTATAGACTTCAGCTGTTGTCAGACAATGACATTAATAATAATAATAATAAAAATAATAATAATAATCGTTTATTCCAATCTTTACAGTTATTGGAAATGTCACAAATCAAATCATAATCATCATCATACCTAGTCATAATGTTTACATTAAATTCTTTTGTGATGTAAAAGCATTCTGTTATAAGAAATTCTTTTGACGCTGCCTTTATCGTAATAAAGAAATCATTCAATATAGATCAAACGGTAAATTTACATTTGCAAATTTGGGAGCATGCATTGCAAATGCGCAAACATTGATGAGCAAGTCTTATCACCTTGTTAGCAAATGTCTCACTTAAACGGAATGAAAGCAGGGATTTTCACTGCACCATTAAACAACATCGCAAATAAACTGATAGGTGTAAACCCCGACCGTTGGTGGATGGGGGGGGGGGGGGGATGGTTTGTAATCATTTCAGGGTGCAGGAGAGACAACAAAATAACACGCGCACAAGTAATTCGCCCTCGCCAAAGTTGTATTCCGCCGATGATGTCGTTGTAACAAGTGGGCGGGTGTTCAATATTTGCAGTGCACAACATCAACAAGACTATTTTGCGTGGCCCGTAATTGAGTTACTCTAATTTGTTTAATCGAATTACAAGAGCGGGCTTAATTTTAATCAATCCCCTGCATGCAAGCACTGCTACACGAGTTCGCGACAAAGCGGTGTACATGTCTGCTGCATGCAGTTGTATACATTTTGTGTTCGAATCAGTGGCGGTGCGGACTAGTACTTCCATGGGACTTGCGATTCAGTTCTGGTTTTAGAGGCACACCCACGCACTGACACTTGGCCATCCTTAAATACCCTATTGCAGTGTTACTCAACCTGCGGATCGGCGCTCATATTTGGTAGCCCACCTCAATATATTTATGAAATTGAAATGCTAACTTAGCATGTAATTATCCATGGAAAATATATTGATTTGAAATTTCCACAATCTCCTTTTAAGAAGTGCGTAATTTCAAGGTATTTTAACTTCAGGCTGAAACTCCCGAACGCCTAGATTTGCACCATAAAAATGCTCTAAATCAAACATTTTTCGTTGATTGTGTCGTACTCGTAAGCAAGGTCAATAATCATTTTTCATCTACAAGCAACTAGCAAGTACAAGTTACGAGAATGTAAAATATCTGAATGAAAAATCTGAATGAAATATCTTGCAATTTGCAAGTTTCCAGTCAAATTTCCCTTTGCGGCCTGCAGAGGTACTACATTTATTTTATTTGGACCTGTGCAAAAAAAGTTCAGTAGGCACTACTGCCCTATTGGGCCTAATGGGGGTTATAGGAACCTGTTTAATTGTAATCAAAACAACAGTTGGTAAGACCATATGCATAAATGCTCATATATGATCTGATTTCATGCCTACCATTAAATTTATAGATGTGCTATTTTTTAAACTAGCTCCGAGAAAGAAATTCATTTCAACTTTTGATACAGACTTGAAATTCAACTGTTAAGCTCTCGGTTTCGCTTTGAGCTACACGAGATAAACTAGTGTTGAAATTCTGCAAACAGACGCCACTGTAATCGCAAATCGATACATTTCCAGTTTAGCAGAAAAATAAACAAGGATTTAAATTTTTAGCTAATTACCTCGAAATCCGATTGGCTGCGTAATTTGTAAATGATGAATCGATTCACAACACTTTGTCCGATTCGAATTTCAATTAAACACTGTCCCGACAAATGTCTACACCCCCCCCCCCCCCCCCCCCCCCACCAGGCCACCGTACCTAAAAAGCCAGACAAAATATTTTGTGAGCGGGCTCCGCCAGAAATACGCCGACAGAGTAAAAAGAGGACGTGGACTCGACAAAAAAAGAAGAGGACGGAAAAACATACCCGAAATTGTGCGTCAATAAACAAAATTAACATCATCGCCAGCCCTGCTGGTCCTGTTATGATCTTCCCGGCCAATTCATTCACATCCACATGGACCCATGATAAAATTCCATTGCTGGTAAAATTACCCTCCCATACATACACACACACACTCTCTCTCTCTCTCTTTCAACGCTATCCTCTTGTCCTATCGTCCTATCTCACTCTAGCTAATGCATTCATACACAGGAGCAATGCCATTCCCGTAATTCCCTGTCCAATAATTTCGACTATCTCTCTCTCTCTCAATTCTAACTCTCGGTGAAAATTTACATTTTTATGAATAAAAAATATAATAATTGGCATCTCTAGTCGTACTAAAAGGATTGGCAATTCTATCCACTGTTAAAAATCAGATTTGCATTGTGCAAAGTCGATTAGTTAGAGCAGCGCACGACACAAAAACTCGCTTGCATAATTTAAAAAAGTTATTTGCATTCTTTTCGGTGTGAACCCGTTCGGCGGGGAAATGGAAATGGAGAAACCGGGCTGTACATTAGCTCAGTCACTCGGCGAACGTGACGAGCACCGTTTACAAAAGTCAGTTGGCGTGTTTGAAAATCAAATTTCGATTCGTCTCACGAGATGACAGCTGTAACGAGTCTATATTATTTTAAAGTTACCTTCAAATCTCCCCTGGGAATAAGTTAAGAGGGCGCCGAAGTATGATAGCCAGTATAATAATTTCGATGTTCGCACGCTTTCGAGCCCGTGGGCCGGGCCCGTCCGAGCCTGTCGGAGCCCGAAACGTTCTGAGAGGCCGAGAACGAGACGGATTCGCAATCCACATTGCGCTTTGGAGCCCTCAGGGCTGGGCCCGTCGGACCCCGAAACGCTCTGAGACCGAGAACGAGACGGATTCGCAATGCACACTGCGCTTTGGAGTCCTCAGGGCTGGGCCCGTCGGAGCCCGAAACGCTCTGAGACCGAGAACGAGACATATTCGCAATACACACTGCGCTTTGGAGCCCTCAGGGCTGGGCCCGTCGGAGCCCGAAACGCTCTGAGAGACCGAGAACGAGACTGATTCGCAATACACACTGCGCTTTGGAGCCCCCAGGGCTGGGCCCGTCGGAGCCCGAAACGCTCTGAGAGGCCGAGAACAAGACGGATTCGCAATACACACTGCGCTCTTTCGCTCAGCTCATGGGCTGGAAACAGTTTCGGACCGGCTACCCAAGGGCCCCGACCGCGAGGAGGCCGTACGGGCTCCCGTCACCATTCTCAGTGGCGTTTATTCTTCAAATCGGAGGCCCATAGCAAAAGAAAAACCGATGCCCCACTCGCTTCAAAACCCATTTCCCTTAAAAATGGTAATCGCCTGTGGGGGCTCCCGTGGTCGGAAAACTGGGGAACCCGCGGTCAAATAGCTCGAGGCCCCGGCGGCAATCGCCCCCTAGCCACCCTGTGCAGTCCGACACTGGCTGGAAAGCGTGGGTGTGTACTGTGTAGGTATTAAAAGGGTTCTAGCTATTTTGTGTTTGGCTGTCACTATAGTATAGTGTGTCTGTAAAAAAAATATTTTGTCGATTTTCGAAAGCCAAATTGTACCCCTTACCTTAGGCAGTTCCGGAGTCCTCTTAAGGTCCCGTATCATGTTTAAGTCACCCATGACTTAAATTGACCACAATCACGAAACCTGTATAGACCCGACGCACATATCTCCAATCGATCCCGAATTCATCAACCGTTGAAAAGCGGATGAAAATAGCACCGCGTTTTCCATTCACTTCACTGATCCGTCGCGAGTGAAACGTGATTACGTCGTACGTACGTATACGCGTACGTAAGTATGACTCGACCGTGAAACACGACCTCTGATCGACCGGCCTTGCCGCCGTCGTCTCCGTCACGTTACGTACACCGTGACAGTCACGTGACTGTTGTACGAATGTGGATCGGGCATCTGGAGGAGATGTTGCCGGTGTTGACGAAACTGATCAGAGCCATGGTTTCTGTGTAGCGGCTGATGCTGTGAGTCTGTAAGGGTGTCGTCTGCATTACGGTCGGTGGCACTGTGTTTCTACGGGGGTGACGCGGGAAAGGTGAATGGGAATAGTGGGATCAGCTTGAGGGATAGAAGTGCTATATTTGTACCATAGGGAAAATGAACTAAAGAGTGCAATGTATTTTTTTTACTTTTATACTAGCGTCCAACACCGTGAAGTAGAAATAAATATGACAGAAAAGAAACATAGGAAAAAGAATATGGTGAAACGTGAAAATTAAGTTTAGGATGAAAACGCGCCCTAGAGGAAAGTTTATTAGTGATTGCAGTTGTGGCACTTAAAACTAAACGATCGTGGCCAAAATAAAATACGTATGGTAGCATTTTTTTTTAATTTACTGCAATTTAGTAGACCTTTTTTTCCGTCCCCAATGTGCAGCTAAAAGCGATTTCATTTCTCTGTTTGACAATAAGCGATAGCATTTTCGTGTAGATTTCTTGGAACAAATCGAAGACATAAATCGAATGATTACTCCCGGCGTATATATCCGATGACGAATACACCGCTAGTTTAGGTAATCGTTTGGAATCTATTTCCAGAAAAGAAAGGTCGGTGAAGTTAGTCGTGGCGACTTGGATGTCCCGGCTTCCGCTCGATTTCCCAATAAAAGTGACAGTCGCATGTCTGACGTTTGATTAGAGCGTCTGATCGAAACGTTATAAATACAAACTGTCGGTCTACGTTTCAGATGCGATAGCCCTTGACCACGTGCAGTGGCGTAGCTTAGAACTGTGCGCCCACAAACCCCCGCCCCCGCAAAATCAATGTGTGGGTACTTTATACTAAAATATGCTGGCATTACGAAAAATGATTTCAAAAAAAAAATTAATATGGTAATGTTTTGTAATACGAATCATTTTTTATCCTTTCTACGGTCACATGTATACATAAGAGTTGTAGAGAGATTTCATTCGGAATCTGTCTATCTATTTAGCATTCATTTTGAGTATTTAGTCATCTTCGAATTATTTATTACATAAAATTAAAGTAGATGCGGTCATAAAAATAACAAAATTAAATTTTTTGATATATTGGAAGCTGTTTAAGGATTTGGGAGAAGATTTTAGTAAAACTTGAAATACCTAGACCTGTTAACTACCTATTTTTACCTCTCTAGATTTTAAGATATTATTTTGTTTTAAATGATTTTGTGTTTATAATCCATAACGCACTCAATATGACCAGTGGCACCCACTATCATTGCGGGAGCGATTTGGGACTACACTACGCCACTGTTTGGACACGTCGCGTACAAAATAGATAATTACACATCCACGTGTAGTTAATTATCTAAAAAACTCTATCGAAATTCAATGACGAGTGAAATATCGAATTGTAAATGGAGAAATCCAGCCATTACCCGTTAGCATTTGTATTTTTCTGCTGTTATTGATATCGACGGCTGGTGCTGTCAGACCCGGTTCAGTTGTCAGCGGCAATCAATTACCTTCACGACCTGGCGCAGAGTTGTGCTGTTTTTCGAAAACACTCGGCTTGTTTTGTTGCATGTAGTATATGCAACGAATTGAACTTCCCCTTTTTTCCCCCACTGAAATCCAGAGTTGAAATATTGGTGTTGTATAGGAATTTCCTGGAAATCCTGTTAGCTTTGGCTGAAATGAGGAAAATACATCGCCAGATATTTCGAATTATTTTTATTTTGTTTTCTTTCATCTTTTTGTTCTCGTAAATGCGTGCAAGTTTTTTTTCTTTGATTATTAAATTTTCTTTCTTTGAATTTACAGTTGAACTTCTACCAATTAACTGAACCTAACGGCATGAAGTTTTCGCTATACCTATAATTTATACGCAATACCGGGTACGGAATTGGAATTGTCCGCTGGAAACGTTGTTGAGAACAAACGTAAAAATTGTGGAACAAACGCAGATTGCTTTATGAACCATCACGGAGATACAATTTTCAATGGAGCAGCAAGCGTCGAATTGTGTAGCAAGATTTGCGCGAAATTTGGACGGTTGGTGCTTTGGGTTTGTAGGTTTAGCAATCGAGCAAATGTACGAAATCGCTTTGATAGAAAATTACGGAAATTAACAGTAGAAGACAAAAATAATGAAGAAACTTACTGAAATTGAGAAAAGAAGACAACGACGATATCTAAATCATCATCATGATATCGATGGCTGACATACAACACCCGATCTCACATCGACTTAAGATCATGTGACAAGATCTTGCTTAATCTTGGAAGATATTGGGATGAATTTTCACCAAGGGTGGTCGAAAAATTGGTACTAGTACATCTGAAAAAAGAATCGCCAGACCTCGCTCTCAGAGGGACATATAAGAGAGAAAAATAACTAACAGTGTCTCATCACTCAACCGTTTTCGCATTAGTTGTAGGAATGGGAGGGGGGGGGGGGGGGGTATTATTGCAGGGAGAGGGGCCCCGCAAGATTTCACTTAGCCACTTTTCAAATGGCCATGGACTGTCAAGGGAAACACTCAGCTATATCTGGAGCACCATAATGCAACCATGATGTTTCGATTGCCTTGCCATGTATAATCATTTCTCTTTGAGGTCGTAGCTGCAGCACCTTATATTTTCAACTCCCATTTGAACTCTGGCTTGCATTTTGAAATAAATCATATCAAAACGCAACCTATCTTTAGTAACCGGTAAATGATAATCGCAAAACGAGTAACACCGCATCAACACGCTCTTTCGAGTCCAGACCGGTATCGCCATCTCACAGCTCACCACATGAAACTTGCAGCACACTCGTGGAAATTGCCCAATTCCTCACCCCGACGCGTGAAAAACCTCGGAAAAGTGTATTAAAATGCACTTCCCAGACACACACTAGCACAGTTGCGATATAAACTCTCTCCGCTCCTTTTTTTCCGTGAGGAAAAACACTTCCTAATCGAATTTCACGAGGATTTAGCAAGTCTTTCGCGCACTTAAAAGAATTAGAAGCGATAATCCTCTAGCGTCGTACGTTGGCGTAGACGCTTTGATGTGCCTGATCTGATCGTGCCGTATAGAGAGCATGTCTCGCGGTTCGGATGTATACTAGTCTTATTTCTTTCGGAGCCAAATACATGTCGTCCGCTAAAAGGATGATGACAGCGAGAAGATGAATGATAGATTGCATCGAATCTAGGTCTTTTGCATTGACACGGTTACAAATCGCAATTTTATTTATTGGAATAACTGACAGGTCATGGGTGTTCTTGAAGATTCTCGTGGATGACGGATCTGATCAGATAAATCGTGGACATTTCATTGAAATGATGTTCGGAAATGATTTTTTGATGTAGGGTGTGGATTACTTGAATTGAATTTTTCTAAGATGTCAAGCCGTAAAAATGTTTTTGAAAAATAACCTTATAGTCTCGATAATAAATTCCGTGCGAAGTACATACGGATATGTATGCCCTTCTTCTCTCAGTGGTTCCAGACTCAAAGTAACCAATAAGCACTCGCGGAAAGCACATTGGTATACTACCATAACTTCGACAAAAGCAAAAACTACGTAGTAAAAGGGAAAATGAATCATGTTAGAGCACATTGTGAATGAGAAGCGCAGTCCTAAACGAAGAATTGGAAATTTGAACATGAATTGAGACAATTCGATACAAATGATATTGTTTACGGCAAAATTTAGATTCCCGTAAAACGATAAGTACTTTTAAAATTGAAATTTCAAATTTCAAAAACTTTATTTCCTTCTTTGTTAAACGAGATCAGCGCAACCGGAAAAAATAAAAAATAAATTTCCATCATGTGAAAATTTGCGCCGCACAAAAAAAACTGAATTACTTTTTCCACTGCAAGGTAAAACCGAAATTGCATTCGGCGTTCAGGGCCCAACAACCGCGACGAACTCAACGCCGCGGGACAAAAGGCCATCACAAAAACAGCAATGCACGCGCTGAATAGCGGCAGTTCGCGATTCGCTGGCTTGCAGTCACTCGCCGGCAATCAGAAAAGTGCATTAGTCCATGACATGTCCGCCGCGCTGGACACGAATCTTGTCCAGCGCGATGGACAAGGCTGGACAAGGCGTTGTCCACCACGCGTCCGGATGTTGTTGTGGCGTATAAAAAGTCGCCACAAAGCCCAGAGCTTGCTGCTGTACTTCGATGTATGTGTGGGCGATTTGGAGTGAATTAGGGCAAGGAAATTTGTAAAAACACAGAGCGGACACACGAGTGGATTGAGCTGAGGGACTGTGGAGCGGGGGTTTTTACTTTTGACCTCCTCCCCCCCCCCAAATTACCAGTGACACGCCATGGGTGTGAAGTGGTACGACATTAACCTCATATCAACACGAAACCTTACCTTGGGTGTCGCATCGCCAAACATCAAAATCAGGTTTGATTAAAAAAATAAAAGGGGGCTTTCTGCCGCCGTTTGACATATTTTCACGTTAAGAATGTGAGTGGGTTTGCATCTTCCTCGACGACCCAATGTTGCTAGAAACTAACTGCCCATATCGAGCCTTTCGTGTGGCTCAAGACATGGCTTGTAAGTTCTGGGACTCTTAGCTCTTGTCTATCAGCAGTGGATCCCGAGGACTATGCAAATCCACTCTCCTATGTTGCGTAAAATGGAGTTTAAAACTCCGATCGCGTCAAAACTCTCAGTTTTAACGGTTGAAAATTGTTGTTTCCAACTGAACAAAGCGGTGAAGAATCATGAGGCATATTCCTCCACTTTCCAACCGTTCAAATTGGCCAACATCAGCTGCAGTTCGAGCTGATTGTGCGGCTTCGCTTTGAGATGAAAATCAACATAAGCGTTGCTATAGGTGAAGGGGGAAACCCGGTGCAATTGTGGCAAAAAAGCATCCAATTGGAACTATTGGCTTAATTTTCTACCAAAAATCATTCTTTTATAGGGTTTTCCGGAACTCAATTCTTTCCTGACCTCCCTTCAGAATATGAACTGGTAAAAAAAAAACGCTAAAAAACAAGCCGCGGTGAGTTTGAAGCGTCGGTGAGAAAATGTGTGGTCTGTACGCCACTGGCACTGTGTTGTTTGAACTCGTTCGCTTGAACGGTGTGTTTGTGACACTGCCAACTGATTAACATAGCCTTGAGGGGGAGTTTTGAAATATAAAAAAAAAGAGCTCTCCGAAAATTGAAAAGTGTTCTTTCGCGTTTTTGACATGATGCGAGAGGGGGCTGACATGCGGCAGTCTGTTATTAACTCTGCGGTCGAGTGGAGAGTGTGCATGTGAAAAGGAGTCAATTAAAATTTGAAATTAAATTGAGAGCGATGGTATTATTTAATGAAACGAAGCGCTTGAGCCGGAGTAAAAAAGGATGTATGGTGGTTATTGCAGTTTTTTGCTTTGTGTTTGTGTGTTTTGCTTGTGTGTTAATTATCACTGTGTCATCGTTAAAGATGGCATCTTAAAAGTTTCTTTTTATCATGTTATGCCGATAGGCATGAAAGAAACATGGAAGGAAAAAGAAAAATAGAATGCATATACGTTATCAAAAAATGAAGAATAAATAGAAAAGAAAATGAAGGAGATGAAAACCACTAAAAATGTTTTGAATATAAATAAAGGAACAAGGAGAGGCACCTCTTTTTTTCGAGTAGTTCTCGTAATGTACCTTTTTATACTTGCTTTTAAATGTTATAGGTATATAAAACAACTCGAAAATTTTTATTGAAAGGTTGATACGTTATTTTTCTAAGAATCTATCATAATATGGCCAGCTTTTAGTCCTCCCAAAATTTTCCTATTTCTCTTCTACTTCCTCCTACTTTTCTCCCCTTCTAATCCAAAGAAGATAAAAACTAAAAAATATGTATCATCCACATTACTTATTCTGGAAACGGGTTAAACAATCTAATTACGATTAAATGAAAAGCCTTCCACGTGTATGTACTAATCACCCGATAGTTAGTAATTAAACAACATCAATCAGAATACATTCGCATAATTAAAACGCAATCAGCGACTGCTAGCGGACGTCAAACAAATGCACTTGCTAATTACTCAAAAGCCTGATTATGTACGATAATTTCAGCACAGAGGACGATGCATTTAGAGGAATTGGATTCTCGTGCGATGCATGGACGGATTTGCATAGCGATATCATGAAATACAGTTTTCGTTCTTCCATAACTACGCAGTTAATCAATTACATTTACCTTTTATCCTCATTTCTGTTTTGAGGTATAACTACATGAGGTACGATTATAGTAATACTAATATAGATGTAATATGTTATCGCATTTGGAAACTGTATAGGTAGGCACTTTATAACATAACTTGGTTTCAACGTCGGATTGGCCACATTGCCTTCCTGGGCTACGGGGGCCTCCGTAAATTAAAAAGGGAGAAAATGTGTTTTGGCAAATTTTCAACGGAATAAAGTTTTAAAGTCAAAAAAGCTGACATAAAAAACTAGTCCATTTAAGAATGTTTTTAAAATGAGGACCCAGGGATTTTTCGGGAGGCCTAAAACTTTTCTCGCCACTGGGACCTTTGTTAGCTATAGTGCTTGGTTTCATCATACACATTTAAAGAGGAAGCTATACTAGAATTTGAGTTGGTGTTGGTGTCTTTCAAACAAAAGATAATAGAATCCTAAAAACAGAATCCCCTTCAATGTCAATTTATAGATTGTTTCTAGATATATAATTAAGAATCTGTGGCGATTAACGCAATGGATTTTACTGTGATTTAAACGGTAGGAAAATAATGCAATCATGATATTGGGATAAGCATCAAATTGGTTCATTTCCCATTGTCGTTCAAAACTTCAGTAACGATCTAGAGTAACACGTCCTGCTATTCTAGATCACAAGGGTGATTTTACTTTTAGCCGTGCGATTTATCTCAATTATATTCATCTACGTATCTACGTCTAGACGATCCATTTCCCAGTTTTTCCTATATTTACGTGACAAGATTTTTCCTTTAAACAGTAATGAGTTTTGCACTAAGTCGCATTGCATCGCCAGTAAAAAGTATGAATATGCAACGCAGTTAAACATACTATACTTAATATCCTCCCATGCCCCAGACAAGAAATATGTTCCCTGTACAGTAGTAATTAGTGAAACAAAGTACGCAGACGCTTGAAACTACTTAGTATTGCAACCGGGATGCAGTATCCGCAGGCCAACTATTTCAAAACCAGGAAGTGGCGTCGTGGACGCTTTTGTATACCGACAGATAATTCATTATGGAAGTTCAACGTGGCACAAAATAAGCTGGTTTAATAAGGGCGGTATATGTGCAAGCAAACTTGACTTCCGGGGAACACGACTGGCTTGAGTAGACAAATTAATACCGTATAGTTGCATAGATAGTTATAGATGCACAATAGTTTGCCACTGCTTAGTTGTCAATTAAAGTTGACCATTATCATGAAACACTTAACTGCAAGTTAAGTTGGTCGATGCAGTGCATAAGTGCTTCTGCTTGCGACATATTGTAAGGAAACAACGGCGGAAGTGACCTAACCATAATTTCTTTCTCGACGACAATGATTTCTGGCAAGGTCTTGGAATGAATTCAAATCAAACACATTCGATTGTTGGTCGTTTTCAGAAAATTTATTAGAAATGTTCTAGAGGTTTTGCATAATGCATTTTGAGCTCTCTTTATTTGGCACTTCTGGGCCCAGATGTACAATGCAGAGTTACCACTTAACGCTCGGGGTAAAATGACGAACAACCAATCACAGGCGGGCATTTGCAGATTTCAGGGGTGGTAACCATGGAAATATCAAACGTACCCCTGCTTTTAGCCCAGCCCAGCGTTGTGGACCAAGGGCCTTGGAAAGCACAGCCATGTGTTTGTAGGTTATAAGTAGATATCCCTTTGAAATTGTCGCTTCTGTTGCTCATGACTTTCAAGCAATCTTCAAGCAACCCCTGTGTCAGAACTCTGAACGAACCTATTTGAACACCTTTTGCGGGAACCCATGCGCTAATTCACATTTTGCTGGTAACTATGCGCTAATTCACATTTCGCGGGTACCTATAAGCTTATTCACATTTTGCAGGTACCTATGCGCTAATTCAATTTAGCCAAACGTTACCCAAACTCCATCCAAAACGCAACCTTGAGAGAAGCACGAAATCGAACCACTCCGTGACACCAGTTTTTGCAATGTGGTTACACAAACTATTCCAGACACAAAACCGTTTCCAGGCGGCATGAACGCCCGCCAAAGGCAATGAATGTCAATGAAAATATCGACTGCGCCCTCGAGCGTGAGAGACACCTGGGATGAAGAAGATACCGCCACGAACCCCCCCCCCCCCCCCCCCCTCACCCCTTCCCACCCACAGCCTCGCGCCATAGATATACCAGACCGCATACAGCCATCGCCGGAGATTGAACCCGGGACGTAACAAACATTTCAATTTCCCTGCTAAAAATGTCGAGATTGATATCTTTGACGATGGATGCGACGACGATGAGAGGCCCGATGTCGCCCCTCTTTAGATATTTTGTTCTATACATTTATAACTCTAGAGCACAATACAAATAAAGTAATAGCGCAAAATGTTTTGGTAATTTTAATTTTAGAGTAATGTCAATTCATGAATATGTATACCTACTGGGAATGGTTTCACTTTATAAATGGTATTTTCAGCCCATTTTATGCTAACTCTACAAAAATATACTTGTATGTAAAATCTGTGCAGGCGCGGTCTGCTTGTTTATATACATTACGCATATTATTTTTGAAAATGGAAAATTTTTTAAGGTAAACACGTCGAAAAAATGCTAGAAAAATATACGAAATGGAAACATGCCATGTCACTAAATTTAACGAAGAACCATGTGCTTTTAAAGTCTGCGTTACAATTTTTATATCTTGCAAGCAACGGACTTACTATAAACGGTAACTCCACGTTTAAGGTTGGCTTGAAATGTTAGCTTGAAATTTTGGTTCCTTACACTTCGCTAGTGATAATAGTGTCACCAAAAGTCACCAAAGTATGCGTGGGCGTGCCACTCACGATCCCTTGCAGTTGCAACCCCATGCACAAGCAAGTAGCCAGAACGCACCTTATGCCGGCGCTGCGGCCCAAATTTACGCAACTTAGTTAAACCATTCTTATACATCCGAACCACCTTACCAGTTAAAAGTTAAACCCCATGCTAAGTGCACATCGCCGCAATTCACTTCCGCGACTTTACCAACGGCTTTATCACAAAGATCCGAATCAACAGCAAACAGAAAGCACCCAACATTGTCGCTAATCCTGCACTTGTAGCACAGCGGTTTAACCCTCCTAACACCCACCCCCCTACCCCGTCCAAACCGCCGTCGCCGCCACCCCAAAGCGCCAAATCGGAAGGAAACGAAAACAGCATCTGCGGCTCCGTTTAGTGCGCGGTGCATGAACTTCAAAACAATATTCACAATCGGTATTGTAGCATTAAGGCGGAATCCTCTAGCGATCGTCGGTGGATCCTTTATAGTCAGCTGTTGCGCTAGATAAGTGGTTAATGCGACCTGATCTTATAATATAGCACCTAATAACATTATCTTGTTATGGCACTTTGTCTCTAGTTTAGGTAGATTGTACGGATACATGGGTTGGCGAGGGGCGAGAGAGAGAGCAGAGTGCAAACAAGTGGCAAATACCTTTGGCTCTGGTGTTCTGTATACGGTACATAAACTATAAATTTGTGTATGTGTGTGTGTGGATAAGGGTGGGGATGTCAAGCGCAAACACAGTGTTCGTCAAAGTGCATAGTAAATATCATCAACCCTCTATAGTATATACCCAGCTGGGACGATGATCTTTAAACGTTTGTCTTAGTATAGTCGTGGGTGTGTGTGCTGGTGTGCAACATAAGCAAATAAGACGTTGCTTCCAATTATGCAGCGCTGGGGAATGGCAAGAGATTTGTCTCTTATCTCCTTACAGACTCGGTGACCTAAATGCTGCGTTGAATTGGCAATTACTGAAGTTTAAAGTGAATACTGGTAAATGGTGATGTTGAGAGGTACACCTTGTTGCGGGATTGGAATTGAGTTTGTTGTCCTCAATGTTTCATGATAGGTGTTGTAAGGGGACGAATCTAATTTTCTTTTAGATTGCCTCTTCGCGCACACATTTCCCAGGGTAATTTCCCGCACGAAGACGTCTCCGGTCGGAAAAACGTGGATTAAATGTTTCACTGAGCACGAGGCCTGTTATCTTGGCGGGCACATTGTAATCGAAACACGCGAGCTTTTCTATTCGAAGACGGTTCGGCAGCCAATAAGAGAGAAGCGAACGTTTGGCCTTGAGATCAAGGTCGACACTCGTGGACGCATTCCAAGGTTACTTTTTGTAGCGTCGGATGCTAAAGAGAGTTCACATTCAGCGCAGTAAAGCATCGCAGACGAAAATATTGGTGCTTTCATGATATTACGTGCGCTAATAAGAAAAACACGTCCGCTACTCATAGTAAAAAGAGAACCGTTACAGATTCAAATAGAAAAGTATCAAGTTCGATACTATTAGAGTATTTAAAATATGACTGCTATCCAAGAACCAACATCTGATGTGAGAATTTTTCGAAAGCGAAGCCGACTGTCTAAATTGCGTGAAATATTGGTGACCTACTGATTACCTGCCAAGGTTAGTATCTCTAGAAACGTACGAGATCGCAGGTCCGAAACCGGTATCAAACTTATCCACGGGATGCGCTAACCACGAAGATCCACAGATCAATGACGCAGATTTCCAAACTGATTAAGCTGTGACAGAAATCTGGCTCCGTTCACAAATTTGTCTTGGTGCTTTGAGCGTGATTATTTCCGTTCGATACTATCGAGGGCGGGCGGGTTCTGAAAAGCGTCGCGCCCACTGCGTTAGTCGCACGTTTCGCGTTTCGCGACGCTTTGACCGTCGCGACGGCTCGCTTTGGCGATATTCAAACAGACCCGCTCGGCTGAATCGACACGGAATAGCTAGCCCGATTCGGGGGGAATTATCGTGAAAGAGATTTCTGAGAGGATGAGAGATTTCGGGAAGCTTGACAGGACAGACTTTGAAAGACCCGAGGCTGATTTTCAGCGATGTATAAAGTTGATTTTTTGTTTGTGTAGAACTGGTGAACTAGATGCAGGTCAACTTTTTATCCCTGGTTTTTCAATGTATAGAAATCGATAACATATGATTTTTGGAATATTAAATATGAATTCGGCTCAGATGTGGTTTCAAAAAACGTTTCATATTATGCATATTATATCAGCAAGAGCCATATTTTTTTTAAAGTAGAAGAAATTCATAAAGCCTAAATTAGGTAAAGTTATTACTTAGTGTTTTTCAACAACTCAGTTCGATCTAATTAATTAACGAAACAACGTTTGCGTTGCTGGTTCAACGTCAGCTAGGATTTAAAACATAATTATTAAACTCTGGTCGTTATACTTCCTCTGCAAACAAACGGACGCATGCTAATCACAGCGATAACATAATAAAACGCTCCTCAAAACTCCTTCCAAAATGCCTCCATGTCCTGATGTTCAAGGTCAAACTACACTACTGGCCAAAATTCAAACAACGCAGAAATAAATTCCATCCAATATTCCACGCGAGAGATTCCATTGAAATGTATGTACGCAAACGACAGATAATATTTGCACAAGCATACACGAGAGTACCTACCCGTATGTTTATACAGTAATACCTATACATAGCACCCCGTGGATGATGATTACCTACCTCTATGGGTAGCAAAACCATATCAGTAGACTGTAGGTGTACTATTATTATTATTAACAACCAAGTCAAGCGTAATGTAATGTGTACGTGGGCTGATTCTTGCGCGGCAAAGGCACGAAAATCCCGGCCAGTCGGGAAATTCAACGGCTGGAAAAACACACGAAGCTATTGATAAAATAGAGCTCGAGTATGAAATTCAAAGCGATGCGAGCAGCGCCGACAACGGTCGGATTTGGTACTGTTGGATCACGCTCGCATGGTTTCGTTAATGTGCGCAGTCATCTCTAGTTCTCTTTTCCGCCGTGTCTCTGTCAGTTTCTCGCTCTCTTTCTGCCAAGCGACGTGATAATAGAGGCTGTCTTCGTCGTCGCTGTTGTCTGCGTATATTCTTGCGGATGAGATACGATCAAAAAAAGAATGGGACTTACCAAGGTGTTGGAAACTGTATGATGCGATGTGCTAAGAGTGAATAGGACGACTGATTTGAAACACGCTCTCTGGCCCTTGGGATGTATTCTCCGAGTTACGAAAACGACAGCTAGGTTTTAATTGAAATTTGCGATCAAGTTCCTAAATTATGTAAGTAGATTAAAATGTAAACGACCTTAATATAAGCGCTGTCTAAATGCCATAGCATTTTCATGACCTAAATGCTGTGCGCATTGCTAAGATGACCTTGATTTCAACCTCGAAATACCTTGGTGCACAATGGTCGCGATTATTCAAAAGCAATGCTTGAATTCAGATGACGGTCTTGGATAGAAACTGACGGGTTTCCCGCAAGAAAAGTCTCATATGCAACCAGGAAAAGTCCATCGTTGATTTGCATCTCCTTTCATTTAGAAACCTTAGTCTGAGTACCTACATTCCCGGCAGAGTAAGATAGCAGAGGTGCTTTGGAAGGCGTCGTCTTGATTTTTCCTGGGATGCCCTCGATTCTGCTATGTATAAGGAGCCTGTGCGGCACTCGGCAGTTCTTTCAATTCATTGTTAAAGTTCGACACCTGATGAACTTTATGCAGAAACTTAAGCCAAACTTGGTATTAGCACACATTGCAGTTTTCAGCATTTAGCCCAAAAGTCTATTTCAGGTACAGTCTCAGAACTGGGCTAAAGATCATGTGATTTCGTCACAGATTGCTTGTAAAAACAACAAAATAAACACAGCGATTGAAAACAACGAGCGCTCAAAGCTTTCACGTCCCCCGTCGAAGTGCACGCAACATCAAACGTCCTTTCGGCGTCGCGACGCTTTCAGAGGGCGTCCGAAAGGTTATCAGCAAAATGGCGCGCGCTGACAGCTGACCCGTGTCACGGCGGCCGATGGACCGCCGATGGATGCTGGTGTCATTAGGGGCAGATCGGGCCAGACCGGACCAGACCGGACCGGGGACCCGAGTGCCAGATGTCAGGGCTCGGGACGCGACGCACGGCATCAATCACTCGACGGGGGGGGGGGGGGGGGGGGGGGGGGGGTGGGGGGGGGGGCGTCGGGGCGCCCGGCGTCGGTTAAGGCGGCGCTACGTCGGCGCCTTCTTGCGGCGACTTTGCGGTGGGGATTTTGGGTATAAGGGATTTGGCTGGCTTGTTTTGTACTTTATCATTTGGGGATTTTATTTTAGAAAGCCGTTCAAGTTTTGAAGAAAATTTTCTTTTATTTCATTTTCATTTCCATCATTCCATTTCATCTGAAAAGATTTAGTACAGGGAACTTTGTGATTCAATGTTTTCATGTACCTACATTCCGATACATTTTGTGTTATTATAATGGATATTAGGAGAAAATTTATAAAACAGAAATTCAGTGCAACTAAAATTCCAAAGTACCGATAAACTGTAACGACTTTTTTATTAAAAAAATATGGAGGTCGTTAAATGAAAATTACACTATTAAACATACATAGTGCAAATAAATTTCCAATCGATGACAAAGCGCTTACATATTATACATAGTTACGCGCGGTAGACATAAAACCAAAAGTTATAACCCCTTTTGCCACCGTTAAACCACTACACTGCACGGGGCGTCGTTAAACTAGCAGAAAAATGTAGGACAATGCTTCGTTAAACATGGCAAAAAAAGAACGGGTGGGTAAGCTAAATGTGCGGTCTCAAATGGTTTACAGTAATGCCATGACATTAAAAAGCCAGAGCGGTAGCTACTTCGAAATTGCTTGTAAGAGAGATCTGCACAGCTGTAACCAGTAATAACTTGACCAAGACTTCGCAATGCACGAAGCATTTTACTGCCGAGTACTTGTACTATGTACACAGTGTACCTACATGTAATAATAGAACTCAGGTATAGCTGCAGCTGCTGCAGTAATGTAATTTCTCGAGATCAGTCAGCAGAATTAAGTACGTGCTCGTGGGAACAGTTTCAGCTATAGCTGAAATAGGTATACCTATGTTGATATGGTCAAAAGTATCTACAGGTAGTTATCAATTTGAATTGTGTAACAATCTGGTATCACAGTTGAGATTGCGGTACTGAGATCAAGCTGAGTTTGACCAAATTCTTATTCATAATGCGTGGATTTGATGGCGATTGGAGTTCACCTAAAGGCATCAAAGGGTCCTCGTGATGAAACACAAGTTGCGCTCAGACGAAGGATTTTTACATTTTCTTAAACCACGGCAGAAGCAACAAATTAATGTTTTTTAGCCCGCAAACAGCCCATTTGTGTTCGCTGGTGAAGTCCTAGATGACGTCATAGGGGGCATTGCGTTCTGCCCGCAATCATCTCCTTGTAACAGTGATTCATGTCGAATTTTCGGGAGTTACTTCTTACAGCGATCACCTCGCAACATCATAGTGGTGAATCGCTACTGTAATGTTATTTCAATTTGTAATTAGCCCAATTAGAAACATACCTAACGGCTACTGGATTGAAACATTTTTTTGTTTTGCTTGAACTGTACTACAAGTCACAAAAAGTAAAAAAAATATATCTGAGTACAATTCTTGCGTAGATGAGAGAAAGCCTTAAATTTAACAAAAATAATCTAGCTACATTTGTTAAAGTTCCTCTAAGGCTCTAGCTTTAGGTGGCCAGCTAATATCCCAGCGATAGGTCCTTAGCTATAGGTCCTGGCCAGTGGTGTAGCGCAAAATCGCGGGGCCCCCTGCCAAAAAGAAATGGGCCCCTCTACCCCCCCCCCCCATACCAGGTAAAAATTGAATGAGGGAAATTGTATCTTAAAGTCCAGAATATGGCATATTTTCTCTAAAAATAATTTTTTTGCATTTGTCACGTGTCATCACAAGGAACATCTTTCCTTCGTCAAAGAACCACCACTGATTCATGGAGATTTTGCTGTTGTATCAAGCAGTGATGATGATGTTTCACGGAAAATTATGGTTCTTTCGCAGCCAAAAGCGCCAACCCGAGTCTTGTAAGGTGTACCTATACTTGTACGTTTTCGAAACTGAAGGCCCGCTTTCTGCAAAGTTGGTGGTCGTACAGTAAAACAGTATAACTCATTTCAGCAAAATTTGGTGTCTCAGTTCACAATAACTTTTTTTAAAGCAAGTCAAGAATAGGCATGAAGTCATTCTTGAAATTATTAGCCATTTTAAAAACAAAATTCCTGTTTGGCCAAGTCTTGCGGGGGCGGCTTGGGCCTCCGCTACGCCACGGGCCTAGCTGCAGGCCCTGTCCCAGCTATATAGTTGCTGTAGTTCATCTAAAGCCCTAGCTATAGGTGACCAGCTAAGATCCTAGCGGTAGGTCCTTAGCTACAGGCCCTGTCCCAGCAATATAGCTGCTGTAGTTCCTCTAAGACCCTAGCAATAGGTGACCAGCTAAGATCCTAGCGGTAGGTCCTTAGCTACAGGCCCTGTCCCAGCCATATAGTTGCTGTAGTTCCTCTAAGGCCCTAGCTATAGGTGACCAGCTAAGATCCCAGGGGTAGGTCCTTAGCTATCGGTCCTGGCTATAGGTGCTTGTATGCTCCAAGTCCTGCCCCTTTTAATCCGGGTAACTGCAGTCCTGCCGTGAACTTCATTACCATTGATGCGTTAAGTCTAGACGAGTTCAAGTATGTGGTCACGCGGTTTCCAAGCTCGCAGTCGCCGCACAGTCGAGCTGAGCGCGGTCTCATTCCATACCCTTATCTCGCCAGGAATTCAAACCAGACATCGGACATCAAGGGAAAATTGAAATATCACACACATTACGCGCAATTCAGGACCAATCATCGAATTATCCCGTCTTGTTTAATTAAGTTAACATGCGTGAGGTTAGCAATTTTCTATATATATGTATAAACCCTCGACTTTCCCAGATTGTCCAGCGACCAAATTACCCCTACGGCCTACCCTCTCCACCCCCTCTACACAAAACTCCGAAATTAAATTCCGCCCAACGTCCCCAAATCCGTCACTGAAAACCGCTACTAACTAAGGGCCCATTTCGTTTCGGGCCGCGCCGAGCAGTGATATAATGATGACATCAATAATCCATTAGACTTCATAGCGAATAAACTTGAGGAATGCGCGCTCGAAGAGGGGGCACACGGCCGGACTAGAGCTCTCTGCAACGGCGCTATCCGATTAGATTGGAATGGAATTGATGTTAACCCCGGTTGTCCGACGAAATGAAGATTAATCGGGTTCGCTCCCGTCCCACCAGCCCCGATCTCGACGGGAGCGACGACGACGACGACGACGACGACGACGACTCTTTTTCAGCTTCCCTTGATGCCTCCTCCGGACCGGGAAAGTCGACACAATCGTCGAAGCTATATAGGACGCGCGACAGTGTTTTTGTCTTCTGAAATTTCCGTGGGATGCCAGCATTATGTCGCCGCTCGTGTCCGGAGACCTTTTTTTTCGCCGTTAGCTCGTGGCTAATCGAGAAAATGGAAGCGCCGTATGAAGCCCGATCGTTTAGTAATTGATCTATTAAGATGGATGGCGGTCCTAGCCTGTGTGTCTATTTCTTTCGGATTTTCGCGTTTATAAAGTTTTGTTTTTATTAAAACTAATCTAAACCCTTCTGAACACGTTCTGATTATTTATTACAAAGTATAATGAATTAGGCGACTTGTAATAATCTTTAATCTAATATTATATAATCTATTGTTAATATAATCTATTATAAATATCATTATATTTTGGATTAAACAGTGTAGAAGATAGGCAGCCCTGCAGATGGGTGGACAATCCGCCCGAAACGTTGGGAAAACGAATAAAACTTCAACACAATTTAATCCAAAAAATAATGATTGTAATATATATGTATATCTTGGCTAGAATATTTATCATGGCATAGAAAAATCAATTCATGTATATATACATATGGTAAAGGCACTATACATAATCTAAATTCAACAACGAAAACTCGTTAAAACGTGCACGTTTCGTTGCTATTTTCCAGTAACGAGTCGAATATACAAACGTATATCCGCGAACAAATCTCCCCGCCGCGTTCTCCATAGATCGCACGCGCTACTAACACACCCTTCATCGCCCTTCGTCGCCCTTCGTCGCCCTGCCACCACTTAAATGCGATACCATCCAATGAAAAACGGATCAGCGAGTCCTGCAGTCTGGTTCCAACATCACATCCTGTTATCGAACATTCAGTTATCCTAGTCCCATTATCACTTCGACTCAATGTGTATCGCCGCTTCCACGACCGAGTTAGGTTTCGTCCGCAGAAACCAGCGAAACTTTTCGCGCGCACACACAAACACACACACGCACACACACACACAGTAGTGATGTTCCTTGTTCGTCCCCCCGTTTCAAAAGTGGGATGCCTTTGCAATCAGACCCGGCTCAGAGCCGTAAGGTCTGTTATGGGTCCGCTAAGACCCTAGAATGCCGAGAGGGGGAAAACTCTCGTGCGCTCCTGGGCGGGAGGCTGTGCCGGCGTACCGGCCGCCGCGTGGGATGAAGCGATCGACCGCACTGGCGGCGACTTCACCCGAAAACCGCACCGCCGCCGAAACCCGCAGACCGACCGGCAATGAACGTTCTGTGGATGCACGTGGCGCGTGATGGGGACGAGCGGAGACGGTCCTGTTCGTAGCAAGGACCAGTCAATGTGGAACAATAGGAGGAAGTATTGTTACATCTTATATTTAATTAAGTGTATTTTTATGTCGCTGTCTTTCTGGTTATACGTGGACTTTCTCAGGATATTTAAATTTCATTTTTAATTCTAAATTTCCACTTGTAACTAAACAAAATATATAAACGAATACTAATCTGTACGCACTTGATCCATTGATTGGTATTTTAGGCTGAAAACAAAGTTTTCAATCAACAAATTTGTAATTCAGTGGACGTTTTAAGAAATACAAAGTATACTGTATTATGACTAATATGACTAGCATAATATAACGTTATTGTGGCGAATTTATCTCGATGGCCTACCGGAGTCGGACACAAATGAATTCTCAATAAGTGTATTCATTCTAAGTTACGGAAGGTTGTTCTAAGTTACGAGTTTTCTTGCATAACAGAAGAAAACGTATGCCATAGCGGGTCCGCAAAAACCAAGGAACCTGTTGGAGTTTTTTCTTCCTTTTCTTTATATCTGTATGAGGAAAATGTTATATCCTATAGTGTTAGGTCACATTCGGAAAATTGTATATATGGGGATGATACGGCGTAACGAAAATAAGCTGTTTCGGAAATCTGTCTAGCCCAGCGTATACCGTTCGTATATGAATAAATGATGAAAACGGCTTTTCCTTTCTGCTCCTGTGTGAATGTGTGTGTGTGCGTTTTTTGATATATTGCCTCGCTGAAACCATGATGAAATATTATACGTTGCGTGGCTACTAGCTACTAGTTTGCTTTTAAAAAAGTGCATCGTAGGATGCATTATTACGCTGACGTGTAAAAATGCATGCATGTCCGATTTGTAATGCGGCACTTTTTCGCGGTCTCATAACATATCAGCGTGGGATCTTATGCATATTAACATATTCCGTACTTCAAAAGGACGATGAAATATTAAAATTTGAAAAGTGCATGCAGATATTAAACAGCATTACGGATGCATGGGGAAGGCGGATTGTTGTGATATGCAAAATGCAGCCCCGACAATAGAAGGTCGAGTCAGCAAAGTAATGCAAAGACAGCTCGAAGGTTTCGCGGAGTTTCATCGCTTTTAGACCAATACGATTTTGCATTTTTCTCTCGAGCACACTTCTGTTCTCAGGAATACCAGCTCAGAGACGAATGTGTGAAAACGCTACGGCAAACATAATCTCCGATCTGTGAAATATCGACCTCGAAGACAATGCAATCGAAGATATTGCTTCGATACGAAAATGAAGATGCACTGAACTTTAATTTTCAATAACAAAGTCCATAAATTGTCTATTAGTTGTCTATAAATTGTTGTCTATATTGTCTATATTTTCCTCTATAGTTGCGTAAATTGTCTATAAATTGTCCAGTAGTTTATACACTGAAAGTATTTTACAAAAACGAAACAAAAATAACCCTGTTCGCAGTGGCGTAGTGGAGGCACAAGCCGCCCCCGCAAGGCTTGCCCCCCCCCCCCCCCGTCAAAGGGGCCCACAAGCCCAAATAGAGGGCTTGTTTTTAAAATGCAAAACAATTTCAAGGTTGACATCGAGCCTCTCCTAGGCTGGCTTAAAACAAAATGTTATTGTGAATTGTGACATCAAATTTTGCTGAAACGAGTTATTTTACTGTACGACCACCAACTTTGAAGATTGCGGGCCTTCGTTTTCGAAGACTATATGAGGTTACAAGTATAGGCAAAGAGGCATGGCGTTCTTGGCTTCGAAAAACACGGAATTTATCGTGAAACATCACTGCTCGATGCGATGGCAAAACTCAGTCAGCTCGTAAGCTGCAACCCTCGGGGGTGGTAATTGTACGACGGAAAGCAACTTCTTGTGAGGACACGTGATAAATGCAGTGAAAATAATGGATTTTTAGGAAACGAATTGCCATATTTTGGACTTTAAAAAACAATTTTCTAAATTCAAGTTTTAATTGATTCGGGAGGGGGGGGGGGGGGCAACAAAATTTTTTTCTTTTTTCGGGGGGTACCGAGATTTCCTGCTACGCCACTGTGAGATCGTATGCCATTTCGAAAGGGTAAAATGGCCCATCCCGTAACCGCCAACATCGTGTGAAGCCGATTGAAAAGTCGAAAGCGCCCGAGGGCAAGCCATTTCACACGGTGAAGCTACGTGGATTTTGCAAGGCAGTCGGAATCGGCTTGGCCCAATTCCAAACGGAGGACTGGCTAATTGTTTAGCTCAATTACTTGGTTCGCTTCCATAAATAAAAGTGCTCGCGCAGAGGGACAAGAAAAAACAAACACTTTGCCGCAGTTAAACTTTTCAAACGGCATCACCCTTGCTAAACATTTATGTAACCGGGTAGAAAAGTCTGCAGTGTTCAAGAATTTTACCACCGAAGCCGCGCCGCAAACTTCGGTAATCACAAGGTACACCTCCGTTTTCTCATTTCTTATACGGGACTCGTGGTTTGTCGAACGTGACGTTGACCTATAGGTACCCGTACATTTTTGCTGGACCAGGTGGTCTGGATTTTTCTCTTTTATCTAACAACATTCCTAATTTTATACTCTTAGAATTTATCGTGAATCTCCGAGGATCGAGTAGATAAAAAAGAACCGATGGCAAGCCCGGGGCGCACATTTCCTATATGCTAGAGTGCAATTTTCTTTTCTCTCAAACAAGACAACTCAAAACGATGTCCATCACAATGCACCATTCCAGTGTACCACTTTTCCCCTCAGGCCATCATAAACAACTACGTCGTTAACCCAGTTCGCCCAAATGAGACGAGGGAAAGAGACACTGATCCTAATACCCCACACTCCACAGCCAAATAAATTACCAAGAAAGTAATAAGATAATAAGAATAAGATATAAGAATAAGATCATATATGAGAAATAAGATATAAGATAAAAGATATAAGAATAAGATAGTAATTTTAAGAAAGCTTCAAGTTCACATTTTAGATCGGACGATATACTAGCACTTATTAGTTCAGGTGAATCCATATTTCTACTGTGCGACATAAAAAATCATAGTATAAAAGAGTGGAGGAAACTTGTTATTTCTATAAAAGATCATGCCTCAAATACAGTTCTAATGTTTGTGACAAAAAACGATCATGTTTGATGAAAACGGCGACGTTTCAAATCACGACACTTATTTCCACTCATCTTAATATCCCAGCGAAAACCCGATACAAACGAAGCTCTGAAAACATATTCCTCAGACACAACAATCGAGTGACAGAAATAGTCACCGCGTCGATCCCTATTAAACTCTGTATCGCCCCAGGCGATCAAATGCCATGAGAAGTGCACCCGCGAACACAGGCGGCGCTTTGACCGTCGCATTGGCAGAATGTCAACCGACATGGCCAATTAATGGACCGCGTGTTCCCCCGGCCAGCCAAACATCTCGGGAAAAGTAATTACAATAATAAATGTCTTAGATTGGTAAGGATTGTCCAACCATGGAACAACCGTCCGACCTCTCTGATCCGTCTTCGCGGCGTTTTTACGATCCTCCCTTGCCAACAGTTTAACATTGAAACGGGGCTTCGTGAGTTAGAATACAGTGCTAATAGTTGGAGCGGAATCTATAAAGAGCTAACGCTAATCTGTTCTCTTTTCTTGTTAGCTAGCCAAGTTCACAACTCTTTATTTACGCGGACGTTACGACGGCGCATAGGTGGACACAAAACATGATCTCGTTCGCACAAGACGACGCCGCGCGAGTTTGGGATAAAAATAATTTGCGAACCTAGATTTGCTTGACGCAAATGCCTAGGGAAATAGAATTGGGTCTGTTTTGCATGTGAAGTGAGCCACTGAGTATACGACTTATAATAAAAGTATACTTTGAAATAGTACACAGAGAAATATACATATAATATATAAAGGTATATACAGAGAGCACTTTAGCGGTATGCTTTTAGATATTTTTTTAGATAGATTACGCTCCATCACTTAAGAGAAATGAGTCTTTGCAGAAAGCTTGTTTTTATTATAAACCATCCACGCTTCTACATCATCGCTACCGCGGTGGAGGTGCCTGACTGCACTTAAAATCATATTTTCCCTCCACACGCTATACACGCTCAGATTGTCAACAGATTTCTGACGGGGGCGAAAAAAACGAGCACACAATTTTTCATCTCTATTACGCCCGAAAAGGCGACCATTAAAGTCCCAAGTCAAATGATTACCCCCCCGGCCCCCACACACTCGCACACAAACGCAAACAAACGAAACATAAATCCTCTTAATCAGCCCTCATTTACACCCGAAACATATTTCCCATGGTTCAGCACTTAAAACTTGCAATGCGATACTGTATATACGAAATGCGTAAAGGACAAAGTGTGCGTAGCGGACAAACCGCACAAGCGCTATATATCTCAAAGGGTGCCGCGCGTAGCTTCGCCACTCTGGATGGATTTATATTGGCTCAAGTTTCCTTGTTCCCCATCGTGTTAACGGGCATTCGCCTCCCACACCAGTAATGGGAGAAACTTTTGGCGCATCCGACCGGCCCGAGTTAGCACCTAATGTGTAGCGTCCAGCGTGAACTCAGTTAGCACCCGTTGACCGCTGACATTGAGAAAGTCCACGAGCTTTTGAGCGCGATTGAACCGGAACCGTGTAATTTCAAGTGAGACCATTTTGAGAACGGAGCGTCGTCCTCGGAGAGATGGCCATGTGACCAGTGAGCGCGGTCGGTGTTCACCAAATTCGAAGCTTGCGCGGAAAGTCAACGAAGCAGCAACAAACTCCCGACTACTCAAGCCTAAGTAACAAGTTGCATGTCTGAAATTACGACCCCCCTTTAGTTTTGGACAACGTGGCACGGCGGACATGTTTATTACATGGCCGGTACTGGTCATGCTGTAAAGGGGAACGGGGGGGGGGGGGGGGGGCTGGGCAGGATAAACTTAGCTAAATGACGACCCCTCGTACAGTGCCGATCTGTTTGGACTTTGACCCCAGAGGCAAGACGTTGAGTGAGGATGCACGATAAAGTAGGGACGCACTGGTGTAATGGATACAGGGTAGTCTTCGCTCTGAATGTGCGCTGTTAAGGTGGAATTATCCCCTTGGCCAACGAATATCTACCAAACAATTGTTTACTGGCAAACTATTAGTGACTACTCTACCAAATAAGCTCACCTCCTATAGGTAATATAATATAAAGCTTTCATGTTATGATGGAAGAATAGTTTTTGTGATATACGATTAGTTTCGTTAATTGTAATATGATTATGATTGCTATGAAAATAACACTTCCCATGGTTACGGGCGTTATTTAGCCAAACCAATCATAGCAAGAAAACTATTTTTACTTTACTTGAAAGCCTATACATTATACCTAGGAGGTAAGCTATTTCGGCGGGGCTATCACTTATATTTTGCCTGTAGACAATTGTTTAGATATTCGTAGGCCAAGGGATCATGCCACCTTAAGCTATGCCGGGACGAGTTTCCGTGTTTTCCGTAGGGTGCAGCAAGGGCGAACTTGTGTTAGTGACAGATATTCGGATAGGGTTTGCTTTTGCTTTTGAAATGCTTCGCGTCGTACAGTTTTGGGTGTATGGGATGCCACATGCATTTAAATGTGAAGGTAATAAGTCAGTTCCAGTTGGGAAGGCCGTCAAAGTGATTTAAATTTAACTGGAAACCCATCCTGAAAGTTTGGTGTCATCTTTCGCGTTAGATTTCACTTAATTTACAAAAAGGAGAGTGGTGAATGTCACAATGCCCATACTCCATATACCTACACGTGATGCTGATAATATAATGAAAACTGTCAAAAATGTTGTCTACTTCACATGAAGTACACGTCAGCTCCGTAATGAAATCTAATGTGCCATCTAACATTGCCAGCAGCAAACAAACGGTGAATTAAATAACAAGAACCGAATGAAATGGTTCCCTCTCACACCAACACTCTCGCGGAAAATTACGCTCACAAACTCATCGCGACAAAAGGAGCTCGGGGAAATTTTCATCGCAACCGCCCATTGAATACAAGACCCCACAACCACCGCTGCGCGGCGACAAGCGAACGGTTCAAATAACTTGACAGCTATTACATCGAGAGTGTTTTCACGACAATGGTCACACCAGTCGACATCCAACTTCGCGCCAAACTCTTCGTCCGCCACCGTGCTCAACTATAGCCCCGGCATCCGAAGCGACACGCTCGCATATTTCACCGGTGGCTAGGTGGCGGCCAAGACACCTTTCCTCCTCGCGGTCGCCCGCGTAGCGCTGCCCGGTGAGTTATAGAGCTACTGCCTTTTTATGAGTTTGGTTATGGTGGCGAAGGTGACGCGTAGGACGCAGGCGTCGTAACAGATGAGCCGCCAGGGGCAGACGTCCCGATGCGTTGTGTCTGGAAGTGTTTATATTCGGTGCGTACGACAGCGACGCGACGACAATGCGAAGCTGAATAGAGAAAGGGACGGTGGAGAAATGCGTAACAGAATTGAAACAAAAGGGTGTTTTTTCTTCTGAGTGCGACTACAATGGGCGGTATGGCTTGATTGAACAAGTTTGCTTTGCCATTACTGGAGAGTGCTGCTATCTAAAATAATTCATTAGATCTTTGTTTAAGAGTTTTGCTGTTTTGGGGCGAGCCCGAAGAATTATGGCGCAGTGCTGAGTTTATTAAATGGTAAAGTGATAGTTAAGGGGTCGATGTTAAGGAGTTTGTTAACATAAGTAGTTTGCAAACACATTCAAAATGATCCATCTTTCTGAAGTAAACTATACACTGCGTTATCAATCAATGTTAACACCTGCAAGGCCATTTCCCAAGGCATTCGTGTTTCGTATAGCCGGATCACCAGTCGCAGCAAGTGAATAATCCAGTGAAAAATGGCGAAATGCATTCGCCCCTAGTCTTTAAGTTTGAGGGAAACTTTTTCCGAGGCACCGACAAAAGTTTTCCTCGCTAACATGCGAGAGAGAGAGAGAGAGCAAGAGTCCAGATTGATAGATCACTAAAGAAACTAACCGACAAATTTGCTACGACTTGGAGAAGAACTATATGGAATGCGCAGGGAACGCAAAGCCGTCCTCAAATTTAGATAAAACCATATATCACAGCAGCCCGATGCGAGCACCCCCTCGAGAAAAGTTAGGGTGATGTGCACCAAACCATGAACCGTGGAAATAGTGACTGGCTTTACGTTTTGTATGAAAACTGGAAAACATAACAAGCACCACTCGTCTCTGTGCGCCAGCAGATGTATATACGTTTCTAGAAGAGAATACCGTACAATACATAGAAATGTATATGCATGGAAAGTAACGGAAACAAAGTAGAAAATGTTCAATTATTTACGCTCGCATGGCTCTTCTAGCTGCGTACGCGGACACGAGAATATGAACTTCCAAAGCGTGGTATCGTGGCCCGACGTAACTCCAAAACGACATGGCTAGAGTGACCAATGTCGTGACATGGCCGGACGGGAGGGATGATTTATTCACCGAAATAGAACACTTCAAACTCTGCGCACACTATAATGCCTATCAACCACAGCGCTATACAATTTCTAATCATACATGCAGCTATATCATGCTTTGTATATGAGCCATTCTTTTACCGTGTTGCCTCTACTTGTTTGTTTCATTTGACGTGAAGTACGTTCACGTCAGTGGCGTTTGTTCTTTGAAATTAGAGCACGGAATAGACGACCTTTGCTCGGTGTACACGCCCTTGGGTCGTTTGGCAACGGGAACATGTCGGTACCGGCGCGGATTTACCCATTATCTCGTGAAATGGGCACGGTTTATGTAGATCAGCATCCTCATAATCGTCCTGTCATTCACCGACGGCGATCAGTAACGTAGAGACAGCGAGCTGAAGCGAGCTGAAGCGAGCTGAAGCGAGCTGAAGCGAGCTGTTTGGCACGAAGCATCAATCAAACCCATATCAAGGGTTGCCAACGATATATTCAACCCGTAATTTTCACATAGTGAAAAAACATCGCATATATATATGAACCGTTTTAAGTGGATATTTCAAACTAAGTATAGGTATACTAGCGGTACAACTTTCATTGGAAAACAATGTCCTAGGGGGCACTCGAATTTTTGAAATTTTCCTTCCAATGTAATCTATAATCGGAAAATGGGGGCGTAGAAAACGGCTTTGTATAACAAAAATACACTATTTTAATTACCAAATATCGCCTATCCTAAAAACCATTGATCATATTATGTAATAAAATAACTATCATTATTACCATCATCATCAGCATAAACGTGAAACGTAATAATACCAACTTCTGCACCTTCTTCGATGGCCGTCACTTTGGCTGCAGTGGCGTGCTAAATTGGACTCCTATTTCCACCACTGTTTCGTCTCGAGTGCGTTGCTGCCTCTATACTGAAGTTACAATTCTCACGTGACTACCAGTGTCAGGGGCGTAAATGACTAGGTTCTGTGTGAAAAGGGAGACGAAAAACACGGCACGTCTTTCTAAAATCCACGCTTTAAATATAAATGCATTGTTTTTTCGCTCTGCTCTCTCTCTCTCTTTCTCTCTTGACGTGTAAAACGGTGGAGATGTGAGAAAAATTCAAATATTAAAATGTCGGTAGAGCAAAAGGCTGGTATAAAAATTGAAACGGACATAACGTGATGCGATAGAATAGGCTTTGTGATTCCGGACACGGATCGAGGATAGGTGCGCGACGTGGTCTGGACCAGAACGGCGGAGGTTTGAGTTATGTCCCTCTTGCATACATGTTCGTGAAAAATATAGGAATTCATAAACACAAATTCAGGTGTCTCCTTTTGGATTTCGGTGGCAAATTCACGTTTATCTTCTCATGGAAGTATTACAGACATACAACATAAAATGTGGACTAACTTTTTACAATAGTATATAACGCCTGTATTTTGTAAAAATATATTTCAACATGTAGCATACATACTGCAAGTCACGTACCTTGGATTCATAAAACAGATTATTCTCGTCCTAGTTACGAGCATTATCAAACACCCTCGGTATACACATTAACAACACTCATAAAATGCACTTTTATATGCAACTGCATGTTATTAATGCACACAACAACGTTGCAATGCTAATTCAGTGCAATCTACCCCTTGCCATCCATCCCATTTCTCCATTAATCTATAAACACATTCCATGCACACGCTTCACGACTCAACAATCACCTGAGTTCACAAAGGTGTACCTATAGCTACTAATCTAAAATCGTCCCCTCATTTCCAAGTTCAAATCTACTTACATATACCCTCACTTCACCCTTAGATACGATTATATACATCAAGCTTGTGGAGCTCTGGCGTAGAACTGTCAACCGGTTCAGCATGGATTAATATGAATACGAAATAAACATAGTTACAGTTCGCGACAGAGTTATGGTGACGCGAGACCCGTCACCGCCACCCCCGCCACCCCCTCCATCTAACTACGTTAATTAACATGCAGGTATGCTATTACATATTCATTAGATTGTTCGTCTGTTCAGGGGTGCAGACGGGTCTCGCGATTCGGAACGTTCAGATGTCGTGTATCACAATGCTAATTTGGATTTAGGGAGATGAATGTGTTGACTATGTTCTTTAGGGTGTAATGTACCTTAGGCTCGTGTTTGGTTAGGTGGAATGTGCTATTTTTTACGCCTATGGCATACTTTAGTTCGGTTTGGGACTTTTTCTGAATGTGACAATGTTCTTTAGGGGGTAATGTACCTTAGGCTCGTGTTTGGTTAGGTGGAATGTGCTATTTTTTTACTCCCACGACATACTTTAGTTCGGTCTGCAACGTTTTCTGAATCTGACAATGTTCTTTAGGGTGGAACGTTTTCTGAATGTGACAATGTTATTTAGGGTGTAATGTACCTTAGGCTCGTGTTTGGTTAGGTGGAATGTGCTATTTTTTTACGCCTATGACATGCTTTAGTTCGGTTTGGAACGTTTTCTAAACCGTTCAGATTATTGCGTGACGTCTTCATTTGCGTATAGAACATTAATTGCTATTTTGATCACGACAAAAAATCATTGGCTGCAAAATCATGACATCGTGCTTGTTAATATGCTTACTTAGTATGTGCATGCAGCGAAGTAAGTACCTTTACGTTTGATTTTAAAAAACTAACCTGCTTATAAAATTTAATTGCCAGTTTCAATTTGAATTTAAATTCCATAGAATAGGTTGCACTGGACCACTTGAATTTGATAATTCCGTAAATCTACATATATCATACCAAACCGCCAAAATGTAACGTAACAAATAGGTAAGTATATTTGCATGGCAAAACTTTATAGTTCGAGACGACCACCATCTATATAATATTATAGGGCCCAGTTGTTCCTACTCAAAGATACAAACATCCTGTTCGCATCTATTGCAACCAAACGAGCAAAGTTCGCCCTGCAATTCGCCTGTTACCAACATGGTAAGGTATGCCCGGACTTAAGCACGCAAAGTAAAGGGGAAAACCGCTATAGTTCCGCCCGGCAAAGCATGTCGCTTCCTAATGAAAACCACCCCTGCACTCTAGCCTATAGTGGACTTAGCCATCTGCGTACCCGCCCAACTAAGACTCCTGAATTGTCTCTTCTTTAGGTCCACAATGCCGAACACGCACTAGCTACGCTGCTGAGACCAGATCTCCGCTGCTCTTCCCTTGCTGTTGTAATCGCTGCCATGAATCAGCGGAAAGATTGCGCGGTCTCGTCAACGCCGTTCATGGCACGACCGTCTTGAAAGGTAGGAACGCTGGTTCGCCAATACTTGGTACATTTGTGCTTTGAAGTCTGAATCGGACTTGGGTATAGGGAAACCCCGGATGTCAGAAACTTGGCGTGGTAAAGTTTTCCATAATATGTACCTCACAAAAAATAGAGTAATTGACGACAACCTTTTTCTGTGCGCTTTCCGGTACTTTACAAACTAAAATGAGCATTTACAAAAGCTGGCTTGCTCTAAAGGGTATACATGTTGAATGAATGCCAAGTGGATCGGCCATTGTAACTGACCAGTCTAACGGTGTTAAAATGATATCACACTTTTAGTGCGATTGGGTACTTGCATTTTTTTTCATCTGCAAATGTGTCCTCAAAGTAATATACAAATGTGGTCACTGTATAACATTAAATTTGTACCTACAGCAGGCTTTGGATGTAAAATGAAGCTTTGTCAGAGTTTAACCTCGAATATCTCGAAACAAACAAAATACAGATACTACGGTTGTAAAAGGCGGGGGGGGGAGGGGGGGGGGGGGGGGGGTTCAATATCAGTCTACAAAATTCCCGCAAACTAAAAATAGCATATTTTATATTATATTCGACAACGCACACGGGAAAGTAGTCGCGATCGCCTTTCCTCAAGTATCCAAGCAAATATCGTCCCTTTTCTCAAGTATCCAAGCAAGTATCGAAACAAGAAGCCGCACCTAGGAACCTTATGGCAAGCAACGTGACTTCATGCGCTCCTCGAACGACGAGACAACCTAGGCCCCCCATTGCAAGCATCCTGACCCCATATGCGGCCCGGGACGCCCACATCGAATCAAACTCTGCGACTTTTCTTCGCTACATTGGGGGGGGGGGGGGGGGGCGGCACCCGTGACTGAAAAGCGGCCTTAAGTTGCTCCGAAACTTCAACAAGCTTGCAATTCGAACTCCGGACCGCCGCCGCGTGTGCCATCGTATCAATTATCCAACTTTAATTAGATATACAAGGTACTACCTATACTAAGAGCGAACTTGTAGGCTGCTCAAGTTCGCTAAATTGGCCGGCCGCGAGTTCTCTGTGATGTAAATTATTGGTTATCTATATAGATGTGCGTAATTGTTATGGGAAGTGGTTGCATGGTTTACTTTGGATTACGAATTTTTTTCCCCCAGTGGTTCTGCGACTGAAATTTGAGCTTTGGTTCTTTAACGAGCTGCCAAAAGCACGCCTGTGCAAATATCGCAACGTTTACACAAAAGAAAACGGGCGGCTTTTGAAGCGAAACATTGAATGCATTCTAAAAGCATTCGCAACGCAAAATCCAACAAAAAAAGTGTGTTGAATTTAATAAGGTTCTAAAATGTAACCAAACCCAGTTTTTGCTCCAAGAATTAACAAGTTTGCTCTGATACACGTCGATTTAACAAACAAATCTCTGCGAACATTCACATCCACTGTTAAAAATATATAAAATAATATATGAAATCCTTTACCACGTAGGCAAGCAGCTCGTGAAACAAAACTCCCTTCAGTGCATTCTTAACTCGGCAATTAGTTGAAACAAACAAGCGCGAACGTAGACCCATGCCTTGCGTAACTCGGGTGTCTATTTCAGGCAAGCGTACTCCGCGTGTTCGCGATGTACGTAGCAAGTGCACATGTAACAAGACACTTGCGAAAAGTACGTCCCTATATACTACTACTCGTCGCAGCAATAACCAAGTTAGACATCCATGGGAAAACACAAGTAAGCCCACGTCATTAGCGTTGGACGGGACTTAATTAGAAGCTCCCGGATAGACTTAGCGGCAGCGCGAAGCTAGGCAACCAAGGATGAGAAAATTGCAGGGCATTTTCTCGAGGTTCGCTCCGTAGATAAATGGGGAGTGAGCTTCGTGGGCACGGCTTCGGAGGACGATTCCGGGCCTGGATCATGTGATATGGATGCTGGGGATGTTTAAGTGGCATGGTTATAAGGGTGAGATCGGGATAGTGTATTGTTACTGAGGAGTATCTCATATTTTTTGGGGGATGGTCTTAGATCGATTGTTGTTTGAGTGTGTTTTATTGAAATGATGCGGTTGCTAGTTAGATTTTAAAATATGGTTCAAATTCTCGGTGTATACTTACTGGGAATATTTTACCGTTGTGAGGATGAACATATTTATTTAACCCCAATGCTGCTCAGTGACTATATAGTTTAATATTTAAAGGCATATGCGTGGTTGAGAATGATGAAATGAAACGTTTATTTACTTTTAAGTCGACGCTTGAGCAAATATAGGGTTAGTCGTATAGAAATGTGGCAATATAGCCCATCAAGTATGTCATAACAATACATTTGTTATACGGTCAATCAATAACATATTATAAGTATATTGATATGGTTTCGAAATAGGCATTTACGGGGATATTTTCGATGATATTGAAGCATTAGAAAACTATATGATATTATAATGCAATTTCCATCAATAAATAAATGAGTCGGATTCAGAAGTACGTCCACGTCCACGCACATTAACAAAGTTCTACCCCAAACTCGTTGCTCTAAGTTTTACGAGAAAATACAACCCCTGATGTTAAAAAACACTTAAGCCACGAATAATGAATACCTATCTTGATTCACTGTGAAAACGATCGTTTCCTACCGCAATGAAACTAAAACATAATGTCACATGCACCGATCAATTCGCATCGTGAATGTGGCACGTACTGCCGAGGAAATGCGCACTAATTGAGCATCTAATGACCTGGAGGCACGCTAACGGCTCGAATAACAACACGACGGGGAACGGCGGTCGACCGGTCGAGAAAATAATCAATAAACGAAAAGTGAACATGACAATGCCACTTTAGTGCATTGATATTAAAAGGTACACATTTGGACTCGGAAATCCGCCTATAGTACGTCTCAGGTTCTTTGGGAAGTGCCCCAGGTACATTGGTCAGGTACTGCAACTTTGCACAGCCTTTGCTAAAGGTAGCAGCCCCTGCCAGCTCCATCAAAAAGATTCGGAAAAAGGGGGCTGCTACCTGTTTCGCAATCAATTTGAGCGTTTTTGCTGACGTTGTGGTGTTAAATGCGAAGAATTATTAATCCCGGCAAAAATATAATCTGTACATGACTTTGAAATTTAAAAGTCGAATCAGAATTAAGATTTCGTTATTCACTGGGGATATTATTTGTCGACTGATCACTAAGTTTATTGATCGTATGCCATGATATTATGTTTAATGGCCAGACAGCAAATACCGCATTGAACCGATTAGAAAACAAGTTATCCGTACCAGACTTCTACACAATGAGAGAGTAAGGGGTTTGCAAAACGAGGGTTCTCGCGGAAATATTAAAAACGCTCTGTGATCTTCCAAGCCTGAGGCGTACAAAAGTAGAATTGGTGATGACCCTTTTCTAGAGAAAGGATGTTTTTAAGCGAGTTGGTAAATTGAGTCTGATACGGTGAAATTTTGTATGGATTAATCCGAAAAGAATGCGATTACCTTTTTTTTCAGGGAATGTATTTTGGATTTTCTTACAGGAGACAAAAATCTGGTAAAATTTTTTACACCCATGGTACCGCCGCCGCAATTTATAAATTCTGGAAATCTGAAACGGTAACACACGTGAGGGGGAGGGGGACTCGTTTTTTTTTTTTTGCTTGGAGGGCTCCGATTTAAAGTTACGCCACTGGCTTTGCAACAAAGTCCACAGCCACACCGTTACATCCAATTTAGGATTTATCTACATAAACACGGTACACACAAAGTATGGTAATCATGGTCCACGCAGCTGACAGGACGCCTGGACTTTACAAGAGGCATTAACAATGTCGACATGCCCACTACCGGGCCTTGGCTTAGAAGCTGGACAGTCGAACGGGCGACGGCGTGTAATCCAACAGTGACGACGGCGTGAGCGCCTTATTAAAGCCCTTTCTAATCCACTCATCAATTGGGGCTTTGGTCCAGCCGTGACCTTATACCTCTCCGGTAGCGCGCTATGGTTATACATTCTTCGCCAGTTCGTTGAATAATAGATAGTGGTATGCTGCGGTTATAGGAGCAGTAATCTTACCTGCGCAGATACAGTATATTGCGACAGTAGGTGATATTTCTCGTAGGTGAATGCCAAAACGGATTTACTTTAGAAAATGGATGTGCTGTCTTTGTTCTAGAGATAACGTACCTGTAACAGAGAAATGGAACGATTCGTTTTTAGTAAGGTGCATTTTCTATTATTCATGGGGCACATTTGCAGTTGCAGGTTCTTATTATAATTTATTATTCTATGATTCAGACCAGATTTTTCCTTGTTTTTATTGTTATTTATTTCAAACTTCCCTGCAGTCAGACAACGACACTGTGTGTAGGTATCTTCTGGTGCCTAGCTACAGCTCTCAGGTGTGCTATACAAATACACCCTATGCCTATATATATATGAGCCCATTACATATCAAGCCCTAAATATGATAAACACATGTAAATAGCAAAACAACCCCCCACGCATATTTCAAAGCAGAAAAGTAAGCATACCCCATGGTGCAATACCCAAGTCGTAAACTAAATTGAAACGTATTATCGCCGAAATTCAAAGCTTTGCGTGTAAATAATTCGGTGTCAAAATTTGAACAGATAATTGCCGGCTAGAGCATCGTGCATACCAAGCTCTGTGCAGATTTTGCTTAAACTCTGCACATTTCTGCATTCAAAACCCGGCATATATTTACCAGCTTATATTAGAGCAAAGAGAAACGTAGTTTGTGCCATATGGCTATATGCAGATAATTATGTTAGTTTATAACGGCGAAGTCGGTCTATATATGCGAACCTATTTGACTAATAGATAGACTGGCAAACGAATATCTATATCAGCATGCCGAGAGCTATAGCTGCCATAGATAAATACATTAAAACTTGGTGGTGCTTTTGAAGCTACCGAGTGCAGATTACTGGCTGTGGAGAATGCACGTCCTCTGATGTGTTCGGGTATCGTTTTTGACGTGGCACGCTGTGATGCTGTGATGCTGTGGTGCTGTGATAGCGAGATCACGGTGGGGGACATCGCGATATGACTGAATTCAATTAGCTTAATGGGGTGCCACAAGGATCCAATAAAGCCATCTTGACTAATAGACAAAGCTTTGAGGGGTAAAAAACAATTATAAATTAGTGTGTTGTTAAGGGTGGAGCATCATCTTTTTCATTTTACTTTAGGCTTAAATTGATTAGTTTTATTAATATCTTAAAATCTGTTGTTTATGTTTGGCTGATAGAAGAGCATTCAATTAAAGCTTTCGCACTTTAGTCCGGATTTTGGATCTCTCTCCATCTCAGAAGTTTAGTAAAGTTAGAGCCCGGTCCTTGGTACCCTAATTGTGTGCATAACACTTACATAAAAGTAATGCAGGATATAAATACTTTTAAACCGAAGGGAGGCACAGGTCGAGAGTCGAAACCTTATATTGTTCTTTTTCAAAAGAAAAATGGTGAAGCTGCAAAAAAAAGCAATGCATTAACTTTACTCAAAAAAAATAAGACAACGTTTTGAAGCTTTTCTCGGCTCGGGCGTCACAAAAGTATCAGCATAGAGGTCAGATTTATGTCGGAATTGATCCGTCTCGGCTTTATTTGCATCACGAATTTTATTCGATTTGCCAATCCATCCATAAACATCGCCGACGAAAAAACATTTCAATATTTTTTCCGTTTCCTTCTAAATTCGGCAATGGCCACATCAGATTATTCCGCTAAATATCCGCACATAAATTCAATGCAATCGCAAAAGAAAGAAGAGAAAAAACTCCCATTCCCATCCGGGAGAGAAAAAAAAAAGATATTCAGTTAGAATTTATCTATCCAGGGCGTCCGGTGTGCTATATAATATATAAATGTAGCCCCGAAATATAGAGAAGCCATACACGGCAATACCTTACAGGCCAGAAGCACCGGAATTGGTGCACGGAAGAAAAAAAACAAGATTTATTTATCAGACTTACATTCGAAAATTGGCGGATTTATCGGTCGTGCAAGTGCGAGCGCTCAGTTTCCATGAGCTCGACTAACAATGTTAGATGTGCAAGACGCGCGGGTGGGGGGGGGGGGGCATGGGGGGCGATCAGACCGCAGCCTCCGCGTGGCTTCGGAGGCGGTCTGCAAGTGATTCTGGACCGACACCATCACTCAGGGCCACTTCGAGTTCGTTTGCCCTCTGGATGCCATAAGTGATAACCGGCGTCTGCATCTATACTTCTAAATAAGGAGGCTGGGCGGGTGCTTTTCTCACAAGGCGCACGAGAATGACAAGGGGAAACTTTTCTTCAAGTCGGAGGAAAATAATGAGAGCCATGAAATAATGAGGATAATCTTGTCTTCACATTCAATTTCTTAGCTACGTCATATCTTCACTCTTTTGCACTTGGGATTTGAAACCTAAATGCTAATGTCTTTACATTCTTTAATGTATTTGTTTTTACGTAGTGAGAAAAGTTACAATAATGCCCAACACCACCACCACTACCACACAAGAAGTACGTTGAGTTTAAAATTATCCCCAGTAACAAATAATTAGATTTCAGCTGTTAGGTCTTGAGAGGTATCTTTCAAACTCTAAAGATCCCTTCACTGCTATAGATGAGTACCAACATACAGTTCCAAAATCCCGAAGACAGCTTCTAGTCAGCTCCTCAATCCACGCTAAAAGCTGAAAAGTTTAGGGACCTTTTCAAGGAAGCATTAACCGCCCTGCTTTTCACGATAAATCCGCGAATGCAGATTGTTTTCGCTCTTGTATTTCCTTCGCAAACCTTGTAGTTGCGTGTATCCCCCTAAGCTGTAATGATCACGGTCTGAGCACTGGTTATCGGTAAAACTATCTCGCAAATCCTCCAGATCCGAACGCGGATGTCGCTTAGTCCCAGCGAATTCAACGTTCAAGAGAATTCGCCCAGCCAAGAGGACGCATCTGGAAGCGAACAAATTGTCCATGCCCCCTGCTGCCCCCCCAAATCCAATCAAATTTACAAACTGTTCATTTCGGTCCTCTGTAGGACGAAGATTGTGTAGCGGTCTCCCGTACGTCGGCTCCCTGAACGGGCTAATTACATTGCATGGTGGGCGGAAATTTTATTTCTGTCCCCGGAGGATTCCGTGCCGGGCACACGTAAATAATCTAATTGAAAAACGCGTTCGCCGCGACTTTGCAGCTGCACCCGCCGCGGACGTTACGTCGAAAAGTTGAGCGTGACGACTCGGACCCAAAAACATACGCAACGTCCGCGTTGGGACAAGATATCATTCCGCCGAGATTTAATTCCTCTACAATTTAACCATATATTTGGATTATCTGCTGAACTCGTCGACAAAAAATAGCCACGTGTACGTACGGCTAATTCACGTTCGTTCACTAACGAACGTGCAAGTTTTTTGCAATTAAAAGTTTCACATTAGCTGTAGGTACGTATGCAGGCGCAGCATGCATTAATGTGACATGTCCCAACGGTATTATCCATAACAGAGCTCATGCTCCATAGATTTCGTGGAACACACCTGATACAAACATACTTTAAAGTATCATATATACGGAAACATAGGTATAGTGTATAGTATACTGTAGTAAAGAACACTGTAGTACGAAGCAAGTACACTAACAATGTTTCCCTACATTCGGTCCCCGCAAGGAAATCCTTGTTCAAAATCTCTACTTTATTGTTAGCGAACGTTTTTCTTCTCGCCGAAGTAATGTGGCGTGGAATTTATGAAGCGTTTACCACTTCCAGGCTATCCAATTTTTAGCTAGATTATGAATATTTACTTTCAGTGATTTTCGTCTAATAAAAAGCATAATTTACAACCTTACGGTTGGGAAGTTCACTTGTTCACTGTAAAGTAATTGGAAGGGAATTGTTTTTGTAGAGGTTAATGTATGCCGCTGGTAAAACATCAGTTTTGCATGAACTATTCCGCCCGCAATTAAAATATTCCACTGCTTTTTCTTCTTTTTTTAAGGCCCAAAATCTGAAAATCCTCTCTCTGATCTGATCCAAGATATGTCTGTTATCCTCAAAGTAATTAAATTCAAGTTATCTATGAACCATAAAGAGGGAGAGAAAACTTAAACGGAACTTGATTAAAATGTCCAAAAGTATACATCGAAAAGCAACAAAAGCTTAGTGAACCAATTTTCCATTTTCACCACCCCAAGGCATAAAAGCCCGCTAGCAACAGTGAACATTTATCTCAATCACGACAAGCTAATTAAAATACACGCGGACTTTAATGTTGGTTAAATACAAACACACTATCAAACTTTATTATAAGGCATGAAAGAAAACTCGTTGAACGTTAGCACAGATTTTGTAACTTGATTTCGAGCCGGGCTTTTTATATGTCTTCAGTTCGATCGAGATACAGCGCTATAAGGCCTAAAATGTGCGTGTGTTGCTCTGAGTCATAAAGCACCTTAAGGATACAACTATTTCAAATTGAATAGAGTAATTGATCCAATAGAGTAGTTGGCCAGGTCAGTTTTTGCCAGGTACCCAGTTTTGGTCATGCTAGTTAAGGCCAGATACCCAGTTGTGGCCAGGTAGGAATACTAGGTTTAAATGTGCACTCAGATATCTTGAAACTTTACAAATGGCAATCAAGAGCCTAGACTTCAAATTCAAGTTGGCATCGCTCACTTTTCATAAATTGCTGCTATATTCACATACTAAGATATAAGTTGTCAAAAAATGAAGAGGCCACAAGTGGATTTTTGGTGGCCACAAATGGACCCTACGCTATTGAATGCAGAATTAAGTACTCTTTGTTTTAAACTTTTTTCAGCATGAATAATAAGATATTCTCCATGAATATAGGGTTTGTGCAAGGGCTACAACTTGCAATCAATTAAATAGTATATACAGGCAACAAAACGTTGAAAACCAGGTAGACTTTTCTTAGAATTCAATGCCGTGTTCGAACGAATTTATTGTAACGAGTGCTAAGAAGGAGAGAGTAGACGCGAGTTCAAAAGGATATCATCTTTGCACACTATTCGGTGGAGGTGCCCGTTTGTTCTGCAGGTTGCTTCTAGGAGGAGCCGCGTCAGTACTAGACTTCGGATTAAGCGTGTGTGCCTAAACGTAAACTTGTTCGAGTTTGATTGAACCCTTTAAGAGCCCAGTGGTCTAATTCACACGTTCGTATTTTTAATATTGACGTTTTGTCTGACGTTACAGATACTTAAATTTGTATAGTCGTACATGCAAGGCAAAGTTCAATTATTTCCTATTATCGAAGAGCTTCAACTTAGTCTTATGGTCTGCATTAATTAGGTACTGGTTTTGTCTATGTAACTAACAATCATCAATCAAAATCCAACTTCGCTTGGATCGGTTTCGACGATTTGGCTGTTCATCTGCTCAGTTCGCTAATGGTACCACAGATATAAGGTTACCCAGATATTGTACAATACCTAGGTATGGCTACGGCTAAAGTTTGATGCTTATAGTAATTTCGCCCGCAATCGCTGAGGTGCGTTGGCAAAATGTTTTAACATCATCTACCAGGTCATGGCACAAGGTCAATATAATCAAGGGATCCAATATTCCACAGGTGGTTACAGTTACCTTGGTTACAAGTGAGATAATAAACAGTGGCTCCATCGCCTGACTGCCGGCGAAACTATTATTGCGGGCGGAGGGCTTTCGCGTAGCTGCTTTCGTATGGGAGTGGAAAATCTGGGTAACCTTATATCTGTGATAATACCTTCTATAGAAGTGATTGAAATTGGTCCGTTTGGTGGAGGAGCCAGCTTGTCTTGCAGGTTGGGTCTAGAAGGGGATTAACTCGGTGGTGTTACATTTTTTATGTACCTGAAAGCGCGATTTGATACTTTAAAGTTAAAACATAAACTTTTTTGTCAGTTCCACACCAAAAGCTACAGTGTTTCATTGAAGTACTGACTTGAACTGGATGATTTGTTGGAGGGATCCGGTTGTACTGCGGGCTGCGTCTAGGAGGTGCCACGAAAATGCAGTATCACCAATTAGAAATTACGTGCCTAGCTTCGTATAAGTAATTGGCGTGGTAGTGTTAACTAATTCGTTGATGAACGTTTTACACCAAAAGTCTGACATTGTTGTGTAGTAAAAATCTGTTTGTTTGGTGGAGGTGCCGGGCTGCTCTGCGGGCTGCGTCTAGGGAATATAATCAAATAAAGCCGACAAGGAAAAACAAAATACGATCTGAAAATTAAGCATGGTTTTAATAAAATGTAAAAGAGGGCATTTTTTTATCATATTATATTTGAAACGTAATCTATCGAAGTTTCAAAACATGCACGTAGGCGTTGGAATTAAAATGAGCAACATGTTAACTTTATCCTTCTAGTGGGTCGATTTGGGATTTCATTGAATGTGGCATTATTGTTGCCTTCGTGAAAACTTTCAGAGTTTTTTACTTCGTCTGTATTCTTTGAAATCACGAATTCATTTGTGATCGAGCTCTCAATTAAATACCTATTTAGGTCAATGAACAAGTTATAAATTGTTGGCAAACAAAAAGATTTCACGACGAATCCAATACCGAGCCCGGTTTTTGTTTAACTAAAGCTATTTTGATAATTAATTAGATCAGGAAATTAAAATTATCAATTCATGTTCAAATGCGATCGCGAGGCTCTGCTCATACTTGAATGAATGAATAATGATGAATTCAATGAATTTAATTTAATGATGAATTTCGGACCATTCGTAGGAAGTGACATGGTAGCTGCCTCAGTGCAAACTTTCGTAGTTTTTTACTTTGCCTTTATTTTTTGAAATCGCGAATTCATTCGTGATCGAACCCTTAATAACGTAGCTATGTTAGTACATGAACAGGAAGCGTCTTTTCTTTTCTTACCTCATGCCAAAGTTAATATTATTAGGTAGCTAGTAGACAAAAGTGTTCAAAATGAAAGAGCGAGGTTCGGCGCACACTTCAGTTTCCAAGTGGGCGACGCCACTGAATCGCAAGTCTTTCATCCGACACCCGCAAAATAGCGTATCGCGCCGCTCGGGCGTTATTAAAAAATTATGCAAATACGTCGCCCGAACGCGATTTAATTTCTGTTCTTTTCGACGTAGTACGGCGCGAAGTGTAACATGAATGAAAAATGATTTCCCTCCCTTGTTTTCGGCGCCGTGTTTACACAGAGGCTGGACGGGTATAGTTATTAAAGTTTCGTAACTATGGTGGAGCCAGTTGGCTGACGTCACGTATATTGCCAACTAAATGTGCCGGGGTGATAGAAAGTAGATGGTGGTCTGGACACGCAAAAAAATTAACGAAATTCCAACGGTTTTTTAGTATTTTGTTTCGTTTTGCGTCGACTTTAAGCAAGCATGTTGTTCGTTGGATCTAAATAAAACTCGCCCGCAAAGTTCAGAATTTGCGGCGATGGTTACAGAAAATGAGTTGGTGGTTTATCGTTGTATAGTTGGTAAACTGTCGCTGGAAAATTATATTTGTCATAACTCGATTGCGAAACCACAGATCGCAATTCACTTTCTGTCAAGAATTCATTCATCTTCCAGTGGGAATTTGTCTTCGAGGAAGGATGAGAGGTAAGGATTAAGGATTAAGATTTAACATGAGCGGTTTTGCGGATAGTATAGATGTTATTTACATATTATTTGTGAGGAAGAAATTATAGCTGGATTGTATAATGGCAAGAGATGTTAATGATTTCAACGAAGTCAAAACTTATTAAATCTGTGTAGCTCTTTCTACCTATGCGCATCCTTAAAATATACACATCCAAATTTTAATCATTGAACGTGGCATGAATATGAAATTTAAAATACACCTATATGTCCGCCTTTTGAACGTAGCTCTTTTCTCACAATCGCTGCTGGATAACAAACTTCACATTTTGCGCCATAGCAATATGAAAACTCATCACTCAAGATTTTGAAATTGACAAAATACGCCTCGTCAATTCAAAAGAAAATGACAAGTCTAAACCACAAGCAGCCAGGGTAAATTACGACTAGACACATAGCCATGGTTCCATTGAGGGAAAGGGGAAGGCATTAATTCTGACAAAGTCAATGTTGAACGTAAAGCAGGCTAGCATGCTCTCTGTTTAGATGGAGGATTGCCAAAATGTTCGCTCCTCGTCTTTCATCCGAAGACCATCCACCCACTGCCGGCATTTTGGCCGTGTCCGGGCATTTGCGAGCAGGAGAGAGTGAGGAGAGTATAGAACGTAAGAGTACAACTGTCTCATGACCAACCTTTCAACAGCATTTACTGAAAGAAGTTTGATTAAATATTGAACTAGATTGAGTGGGCCATGAAAGCTAAGTAGCGAATTACAGTTGGCTTGGGACAAGAATGAGTCGCGTTGAGCTGGCCGTGTGCTTTAGGGGATGTTTTCTCTGGGTTGATCGAGTTAGTGGGTGAAAAAGGTAGATTGGAGCGGCTGAAGTTTCGGTCACTTCTTACATACATAACTCATTATAGAATTTAATAACTGTACGGGTGAAGTATGGAATAAGAATTATTTTAGGGGGACTGTTTGAAACCAAAATTAGTGGGCTCTTTTTTATGAACGAGTCCTTTTTCGATTTCTTATGAACCATTTCGATACCGCACTCGTAACGTATTTGTTTAAGAAAATTGTACAGGAAAAGCAGTATTTATTTAACTTTCTTAGATCTAAAAATCACGAAAGACCAGCGATGTAAGATATTAATATATTGCCATTTTCATAGCTGGTATTTCCTGGAATTTCCTGAAACAAGGCAAGTGCTGCAGAATTTCCGCCGGCGTGTTTTTATGAATACAGCTCTCTAAACTTCATCGCGAATATTCTCGAGAAGGATTTCTTTGCAGTGAGATGTTGGAATCGCTGGAGCACATCATTTGATATTTATCCAAACACCGAATTCAATCAAGGAATATTCTCATATTATGAACCGAATAAATAATTCATACAACATAATTGGAAAGACGTCAAAGCCATTTCCGTTCTTCATTATGCTGAAAAATACTGCACTGCATAGTTTTCAAAGTGTTTTTCCATTCGTGAAACTACGAACTTCTATAAAACCATCATTCCATGCAGTAATGAGTACCTCTAATGAACCACTATCGCAGCTACCCGCGTATTCCTCTTAAGGGTATAGGTAATTACCTTAAGAAAATCGCTTTTTGAATAATGATTTTCCATCGTCAAAGAAAATCCCCGTCGCTATCTGATTATTCGTGTCACTCTAGAATGTCCATCAATTATTTATCTCAACAATGAACATCGTTATACTAAAGAGCTCGCGCGCTTTGCAGAAAAATCCTTCTAGCTACGAGATTCAACCAATTATTGATTGCCTTTTCCAAGAGAACTTGTGAATATTCTATGTTCCATCGATTTCGCAGACAGTTCTTTTTGTTTTCTGTTCGTAGGGGACTTTGAGACAGGTAGACAAAAGCCTAATCACTGTCGAAGGCAATGAAAGATGTCTGGCATGGATCATTGTAAATATTTTAGATGTGAATCTCATGTGGCTCACGCACAAATCCGCCAAAGTTTCAATGTTTAAGGTTAAGCGAAAGGTAAGTCGGCTCAATACTGAATTTATTCAACGAATAATTGATGTGATGTGTTCACAACTTTTTTATTTGAAAGTCGTGTTCGAATTATTTTTTAAATCAATGTTGATTTTTATTTTTTTAATGACAAAATCCAACCAATCAATGAGTGACCTGTCCAGGAAACTTGTACGTTACCTCCTTTTGTTGTGCTCGTCGGCTTACAGCGACGTGTACAGAGCGACCTAATACCTTTCGAAGACAGTGATAGATGTCCGGACTAGATCTCTGTAAATAGTTAAGGTGGACCTAATGGCTTCTGCAAAAATCCATCCATAGCTACTGTGTATTTTTAGTAAAGGGCACGATAAATAAAAGAAGTTGTAACTGAAACGATGTGTTCAACAGTGAAACCAAAAACCTTATGAAAAACTTTTGTTAAAATCATAATTACAGTGAATCTGGTACTAGTTACTACGAAGAAATAAGCAAGTCATTCATCGTGTAAACATCAATCGAGAAGTTACATTTTTTACTACCGTCTGATTTTTTCGAAAAATATAGATATTTGTTTAACTGACAGAGAAAGATGTTAAAAGAAAACGACGGTAAAAACGTAAAACAGTACCTGTACTACGTTAATGAGAGGGGGGAACCCATTTTCCGTCGGGTATTAGTTTTTTTCAAGACAAACTATCAGTGACAGCCCACAACAAACTAGCTAGGGCCCTTGGAAAGTTATAAAGCCTGCCAATAATGAAAGAATCAAATTTGTGTTATGATTAGGCTTGCTGAAAATTCAGATATAACTGCCAAAAATGAATTTAAAAAAGTTTTGAATGCTTTTAACAATTTTCAGCAATCCCAATCATAACAAAAAATTGATTTTTATATTATTTGAAAGCATTATAAATTGCAAATGGCAATACTTTTTTTTAGGCTATCATTAATAGTTTGTCTGTAAAAAAAATATGTTCTAGGTTTTCTATTGCCAAGTGGTTTCCTCCCACCTGAACCCATTAGGTACCAGCATCCTACTAATAGGACAGCCAAAAAATTACTTTTCTCTACTCTAAAAGATCGAAAAAAATGTGTAGCTCTATTTTTCCTCAGCTGAGAAAAATATTGACCATCAAATACACATTTTCCTTACGTTCAATTGCAATTTGCTTCTTTGTGATTTAAAAAACATATCTATTAACAAGTCAAGGTATTTTTTTCTTTCACTTATTGAGTTACGACTGAACTGTATAAGTATTTTCAACTCCCAAGCCGGAAAGGTTTCTTGGAAAATATCCCAGGATCATCACTGAATCGTACATCCCTGTAAACATTCGTCAACACCACAATACCTTCCCCCGTACAATCCTCATCGGTCGGCTCCGACAACAAACACACCGGCCTAATCACTTTCGCGGACACTGACAAATGTACGGCCGAGGATCACTCTAAATAGTTAATAGCCATTGTCGATAAGCGGCCAGCAAGTTCGCGGTACGCATCGCCTCGACGGGGGTAGCACGGAAAGGGATGCTACATTTTGCGGTCCGGTTGTCATGCGACCTGCGGTTACATTTCACGACAAGGGGTCAAAGGGTCGGGGAGGGGGGGTTGTCGGATTATTTTGGGAGGTTAATGCTATTGTGTAATATGCCGCGTCTGTTTTTGGCGCTTGCACGTATATATATATACCCATTGTGTCACCTGATGTATGTTTCGGTTTGCTGTGTCATTTGTCTACCATGGGGTTTTTTGCGAGATCTTATTGTGTTTTGAGTGGTTTTTTTGGTTGGGTATAATAATTTAAATACCTGGGTTTGTGTGAGACACATGTTAAGTGTTTAATCTTATTTTTTTGCTTGGCGTAACAAGGGGAATTTACTTTTGGGCCAGAATGTTTTAGAATGTGACGTGGTAATTATTATTTTTGGTAGGTTATAGCTATAAAAATATTTTATACGCCCTGCGTTAAATGCTCTCTTAAGGCATTATAATCCAGATACTTAATTTCAGACCTGACACAGAAAATAATTAGTTGAGAACAACCTTTTAAAAGAGAAGCTCGCGTTTAAAAGTAATTTTTTGAAAATACTTTTAAAGTTCAGATTTGAAACAAGCTTGCGTATAATTTTACAGCCTGTTCATAAATGTACCCATATACACATTTTTTACTGCTATTGTGTGTCAAGTCATAATTCTCTCATCAAATGCTCCATAGGATCACGGAGATCTTTTGTTACAAAGAAATTACCATGAAATACGCCAATAAACTTTTGCGGCATATCAAATTCCGCACGCCCAAGTAGCTCTTATCATATTTTTTTATAGAAAATTGAGATACCTATATGACAGCATCCGCTCGTACAGGATCGGCAAGAGGAAAAGAGACAGCTACGCCACACCGGAACCAAAGCCCTTGTGTCGTAAAGGCTGTTACTTGAGGAGCTCCTATCAGATATCAGTGAAGGTGGTTTCATGCCACCAGAGGTGGCCTATATAGGGTGCTCAAAATGTACAAGTTTCAAACCTGCGGCCGTTTCAAATATAGAGTTACGAAGGGGAGTGTTATGTTCAAGCCCCCCATGTTTGAAAATGGTGACGGGGGGAGGTTATAGTGACTGATAACATAATACCCAATGTGACAGCCATGAAACGTGGGAGGCAGTGAATTTTCAAAATTAAAACAGAAGGGGCGCGGAATTTGTGAGTACGTAGCGCAATGGACGCGAGTGAGATGGAACTATTTTATGGTCATGAAAAGATAATTAAAATTTCAATTTAAAACGCGTGATAAGCCAAACTGTTACGCACTTGAAACAGTTAAAACAAAATGATGATGCCCATTGATTAAAATTGTTGGAAGTGATTAAAACTGGAAACGGGATAAGCGGGTAACAGCTTTCTATCTGATCCGATCAGGGAGCGGCACAATCTGTTATACTCTATTTTATTTTGAGAACGTGGCTGATTTTGTGCTTTCGAATTGAGTACCTTCGTGGGGGCTCATTATACTGCGCAGCTGGATGGATAGGGGGGGGGGGGGCAATATTTTATTACAGAGTATGCTCTAGAAAAATGCAGTTGCGATCTGGAAAATGGTACTGATTTCCCAAAGGTTTTGAGAAAGTGGTGTGGGAAATAAGTTTAACCCTTCACTAAAAAAATGTAAAAGCATTAGCTTCAAAAATACACATATATCCATGGTAATTGCAATAGAAATATATTCAGAAGTATACTGGCGCCCAAACCATATTTTATCGTTTCACTTATGACAGTGAATAAGGGAGAGGATCTTTGAGACTGCATACCCCTACCCCACCCCTGCACCATCCATCTCAATACCTAATTGAGCTCAAATTGGTGGATGCCCGATTTTTGATGCACAGCTATCATGTTTCAACGGCAGAAGTTTTTCCTCAACTTCGCTCATGTTACTGCTATTCATTTGCTCAGCAGTTTTATTCCCTCCATTATCCAGCAGACAATCACATTGGAAAAGTGTCGCCGGGAATAATTGGAAGTCAATTGACGCACAGAAGCGCTGGTGCGACAGTATGTCTGTTTAAAAATGGATGCCCTGAAAGTCGTCAAATGCTTGATAGGCGACCCTTTTTGTTCGAGATTAAATGGCCGGCAGCCAGTTAGCGTTTTTCAAAGCCGGGGAAAACAGTACATGGAGCAGTGCAGCTCTGCAAACAAACAATGGACGTGTACATTTGTATAGACAAAAAAAAGAGGCTCGCAAATAGCTATCGAAATTTTTGACAGCGAGGTGACACTTTTTATTTTTGCTTTTGCAAACAAGAATTTAAATTTTAGTTTGCGATAGCAATTCCCAAGGGGTAGGACTACGGCAGTCGGAAGGTGGTAAACAGGGCCGTCACATAACACAGGCACAGTTATGGTACTCTTAGAATTTAAGTTTATTTTAGGGCCGGTTTCACAAGTGCCTCAACTCAGAGTTAAAGTAGGAGTTAAGTTATTTGTCATGGCAACCGCCAATAGGATGCCGTGTAATTCGTCGGTTTCTGAGGGTTATACGCTTAACCTTACGTTGTAAATATAGTAAAATCAGGGGTTAAACGTCCACCGTAACAGGTGCGTGAGTTCGATCGGAACGGTGCGCACAGGGGGAAAGGGTTTGTACTGCCCTGTGTGAGCTTTGAAATCAATTCAAGGACAAGTGGAATCGCGGTGAGGATTTGCAAATGGGAGACCACAAGTCGCCTAGTCGGAGATGGTAACCGTAAAAGGGGAACGGAAGATATAAGGGTGAGTGGAGCTTGCATGCGAGTCTCTCAGCTCGAGATTCCGTGGAAGACTGCAGTGCCGGGGTGCTACCATGGGTGCTACCAGGGTTGGATAGGCCCACTAGACGACCGGGCAAATGCCCGAAGGGTCGGTAGGTTTTGGGGCCGGTACACCGGCTGGGGGCCGGCCCCGTGGTCCGAGAAACAAACTCGGAAGGTCTCGGGAAAAATCCGGGAGTCGTGTTTTTATGGATTAGCCTCGAAAGATATGTGGGAGACGTTTTTTTCAGGGTTTGGTATTCGGGGGAAGTTTTTTAGGAAATGGGTTTTCTCGTGGGCCGGTCTATTTTCTGAATTGAATATTTTCAGAATGATTTTTTCCCCAATCCAACCCTGGGTGCTACCATGGGTGCTACCATGGGTGCTACCATAAGTGTTACCATGGGTGCTACCTGGTGCTTGGCCACTATCCCCAGATTCCGGACTACATGGTCTTGTCTTGTGTTATCGTTAAAGAGTCGTCACAAGTTTTTCTGTTATTCACCTGTGTTATTCACCTGTGTTATCTCTTCACCTCTTTGTTATTTCTGTGATTCACTGTGATTCTGGGCGCCAGAAGCATGGGAATGCGTGCCCGAACAGCTGAGCGGCAATCAGGAGGTCCCTGGTTCGTATCCCGGTTTGGATGCACATTTTGCCAGCTTGCCATCCCTTCAATTATACGATCAGTTAAACAAGTCTCTTATGCACTAGCCCCGCTTGCTCAATAGCTGGTAAATGGATTACCGCAAGCATTGACTGCAAGCTAACGGATCGTTAAATTACTATTGTTAAATCCTTGACCAGTCTTTGAGCCAAGGGATTACAAATGGTCTGGCACATATTATAGATGCGAAAATACATTGTCTCTCTTGTTAGTGATCACATTGTTGCGAGAAGTCGCAATTCTCAGAAACGCATAGAATTCACAGCACATTGAACTGCATTTTGACCTTGAATTTTGAAATTTGTTCCCTGAACATGGGAATTGCTATGGACCTCGCTACCACCAAGTTGGCCGTAGCGTGAGTCATATAGACAGGCTGAAAAGTTGTGCGTAAGTTTGTTTTTTCATTGATATATGGAAAAGTTTGAAGAGAGATAGAGTAGCCAAAAAATCCATGGTGTCTAAAAGGTGTTTCTTATTTTGGGAAATAGACTGGTTTTAAAATACTTTACCAAGAACCATCTTAACCGGCTTCAAGCGAAACTCCTTGCGCCCCAAAATAACTACTTCTAACTGGAAATCTAATGCTAAGTAAAATTTTTCCTACCGTCTGAAATCTAGGAAACGAATTGTTCTGTAGATAGTCGGTTAGGACAAAGGAAAAAAGTTGGGACAAAATTTTTAACTTTTAATTGCAAAACTCTTTGAGCCACTTATGGAGTAGTTATGGAGGAACACTCCGGTTAAATTATGATGAAAAGTCAAACGGGGTCTCTGGAGTTTGTGGGGCCAAATCCTTTTGTCACTAAGGTGGTGCGTGTATTTAATCAAACAAGGAACACACGAACACATGTGTGATAATTAATTGCGCCTTGCAAGTCGCAGCGCAAGTAGCAAGCAGCGCACAGTTCGAGCAGCAAATTAATTAAAATCTGTTAAATTATTAGTGCTCTTCGCCCAAGAATTACTTTGGTGAATAAATAACAGAATAATTATAACGTCCATATAGAACAGGTAAGGACAAGGTAAAGGCATACTGAAGAAGACAATTAATCTAAAATGTACATAACATAACTTAAATGTGTACACAAGAGTCATGTGACACTTTCTCATCAAAAAAGAGTCGAAAATTTATATTTATTCAAATAGACCCAGATTTAAAAGTTGTCTAGAGTCGATTTATGATAGCAATAACTCGTCGGTAATGTTCTACAAAAGTGTTATTTTCTGTAATAATTTACAAGTTTATTGTGCACCAGACTTGACAATTATGAATTGCGTTTCTAGTCCCCATAGTTTATTGTTGTGCATGCGTAAAACTTACAGGGGTTATTCGTTCAACTCGATATCATACGCGGTGGCACACATTTGTTTTGCGATACGTCGAATGAATTTCATTTGAAATTATAGCCGATTTGTGTTTCGTAAAACCATTTTACAATTGAACAAAGCTCGTTCACAAATACGTGGCTAATGCAATACCCAACAGTTTAAAATCACTGCAATTTTAGCTTTGGGAACTCTTCAATCAAAACTACAGGTAGGTACAGTTGATTCGTTTTAACTTTGATCGAAGCCTTTACAGAGAAATGTTTTTAATGAACTGTTTTTCATTTGAAATTATAGCCGATTTGTGTTTCGTAATACCATTTTACAATTAAACAAAGCTCGTTCACAAATACGTGGCTAATGCAATCCCCAACAGTTTAAAATCACTGCAATTTTAGCTTTGGGAACTCTTCAATCAAAACTACAGGTAGGTATACAGTTGATTTGTTTAAGCTTTGATCGAAGCCTTTACAGCACTGTTTTTAATGCAGCACAATGAAATGTGATTATTGATAATTATAAAATCCCCCTGCATATTGCACAAATTGCACATAACAATCGTATTAAACAACAAATTTACAATACAAACTACGGTAACGCTCTTACGAAATCATTAATTCACGAAACAAAGCCGCACATTAATTTTCAATCCCACCACTTATAACATTCAATCAATGCAGCTAGATGCATATCAACCCCTTATCAAACCGAGCCATGCTACCGCACAAAATGCACATGCACATGCACATGCACACGACCAACCCCTGCTCCAAATGAATGAGGCTGAAGGCCACTAATACGCCAATTCCCCTGCGGTCCGTCTATTACCTGATTGCAGCAATATATTGCATCGGTTGCAAAGCTCCGCACGATGCAGTACTCTCATCAGGGACACATATTTAGCGACATTTATGCATCAATTAGGCAGCATGGTGCAGTAATCACGCTGTAATATTTAAAGCCCAATTCATATGTGGACGTGCCTGTTATAGGCAAATAATACCATTGCCGGTGGCCGGTGGGAGAAATTTGGGTTTGTTATTAATGGAGGACAAAAGAGAGGACACATTTTGTGTGTACTACTTCTCGTATAGGTGTGCAGGGGAGTCATTGGCTACGCAATTTTTCTATAACTTCATGGACGGAATGGGTAACCGTTAAATATTAATTTAAAGCTAGATCTTTTATGATAATAATTTAAGTCGCAATTATATACAAATTTTAATTATCAATTTCGTGCCGCCACTCACCGGATTTCCTTCATGAATGCCAAGCATCCTATACCTACCTTCTTACCTAACCGATAGGTATTGGTAACATTTCATCAAAGACATTGGAAAAAAGTATATCAGCTCATTTTATAGATGTATCTACAATTTTTGGTAGTGAAGTTGACGGTAATGCTATGCTGTGTAGTAATTAATTATTTAGATCAAATTCATGTTTGAATTTAGTTGCTAATTTGACCCTGTATAAGAATATTAATCACACAGAAAGGGAACTTGACTAGAGTAGTACAAACATGGAGGGACGAGATTTGAATGTGTGTTTCATTACTCAGTTGAAATCCATTAAGTACTCAGTAAATGTTGTTTCATCTACAGTTGAAAGTGTTTGATTGTGAAGTGTTAAAGGTCAGACATTCATTTATTACAGTTGTGTGAACTTGTGGACTGTGGTCCTAAATAGGACCTTGGTTGGATGTTTCGTTGGCGTTGACGCCGAAATCTGCTGGACTGCAAGGAGGAAATTGTAATCAAAAGGTCCCGGGTTCGTAGCCCGGTGCTGTTGCACATTTTTCTGGCTCCGCTTCCTCTTCCGTCTTCACGACTCTTGAATCGATGGTCGAAGTTCAACTAAATTTGGCAATCCTGTATGCGAATTTCTCAACAAAACCACCAGAAATCACAGCTAATCGCAATAACTCAGTTGTAGATGCACCATGCATATGGACACAATGCACTATTTGTGATTATTCACAGGCCAAGCATGAGTCGTCAAAATATCCTGCCTAAAATTTTGTTCGCCATTAGCATGGGTTCATCATTTGTAAACGAAACACTTTGGCTTAAAACAACATGTTTTTTTTTATTTCCAAAATGGCGATCGTTTTCAAATAAGAATATATTATGTGTTGGCATCTTCAAACCCCGTTTCTAACTGAAAATGTTTGCATTTTTATTATTTGAGCAGCAGTCATCAGAGCAATCGCAAGTGCAACTGACATTCGACTGTGTCTAGTGCACGTGCACTAGGCTGGCAACGGTGACGCAAGCGCTCGAATACGACACAACTGCATTACTGAGTTTCTACTGTTGATGCCGGTTTCAATTAATTTCGCTGCCAGCATGATGTAATAATTGTTGTGCGGTACAGAGCCATGTGTGAGTGTGACTACGGGCACGTGATTCCGAGCAAACGTATAATGCCAGTTGTGGACGCTGCGTTTTGACAATAATATTGGACCTGGCGCCAAGTGATACTGGTCTCGCAGCACAATAGGTGTGCTGTAATACAATACACATTGTGTAGGTATAGCACATTTTGTGCCGACTTGGTGCTACTGGACGCGTTGGGTGCTCTGGACAGAATGGAGTAGGCAGAAATTTAGAAAATATATTTACACATAAGAGCCCCTGAATTCGGTTCTGTTTGTTAAACAGCAGAAACAACAAGACATGTTTGTGTTGGAGCCGTTGTGCGCGAGGCATGTTGTGGAGGGTGGGTTTAATTTCATAATTCAGTATAATAACGGTTGGATAGCAATGTATAAGCCACCACCTATATGTTACACATATATATACTCACACCTACGTTTCATTTTCAACTTGCAGTGGCTAAACTAACGTTATAACGTACTACTTTTGAGCTACCTACTTTCTGAGTTGTTGAAGTAAAGTTGTAGCGTGTAAATTTGAAGTCAGTTGTCGAAAGTCGTGCAATGCTTTTCCTTAACTATAAAAGTTTCAACTTTGCCTTATAATTTACGGCACATCTTCTTCTCAGATTTTACCAACAATCTTCCATTACCACACACTGCACTATCTATAATTTAGTATTTATCTCGCAATTACCGTATCTTCCATGAATCATCCATCACAGCCGAAGCCGAAACCGAAACACCCCAAACCCAAAAGAGATAACTTATTGTGGTGCCAAAAGTTTGCACATTACTGTAACAAAACGGTGGGCGGCGCATGTAAGTTGAAAGACGCGGTTGTTATTGATGGAACGGGCGCATGGATGATCTGGATCAGATCTGGATCAGATCTGGATGGCTGGAGGCTGGAAGGTCCTTTGCCGTGAGACGCCGGAGAAATGAAATTGTAAATGGGTGTATTAAGCTTTCATTTTAACTAAACAGCATATGAACATTTTATGATAATTGCACTGCTAAGGAGCATTGCTAAGCTAATATTGTTAATATTTCTAATATTTCTAAGCGTTACTAAGGAGGAAGTGACAACGAAATTCCCTGGTAATGAGACACTGTTGAAGCTTAAGCGTAAATTCGAGCCCAAATGTCGCAGTAAGGGCGCCAATTCCACGATTCCATCCGCGCCCAATGTAGTTGCGCTAGTAAACACCATTTCGCTGTACGCAGAAGAGGAATAATTTATATCGAACATCCTTAATGCCAAGAGTCAAGAAATGGGTAACGGCTAATGCAATGCCTAGTTCATTACACACAAACAACTAAAATATCCCATAGCGTACTTGTATATACGGATTACGAGATAGCCATTAGTGTACACCCAGCATCCCTTGGACTTGCGAACTAATTTGATCATTGTTTTACCAGTGAAACTACACCCCAGCCACCAAACAAAGAGTTATTTCGCTTACAATAGTATCAACCAGCCATTCGCTAATTGAAATTACGACATAACTGAATGCATTAAGGTGTATATGGGCACAACTTTCAGCCGTGAAACAATGGCCGAAAAGATGGTCGTCGGCTTACCGCCAAACCAGTTTTCACGAATTGCAGGTCACACAGAGTAGCGAAGCCCTGCTTTTACACGTTGGCGAACACTTTAATGGGTTAACTGTTGAAGCTCTACCCCTAATGGTAGTTTAATTACAGCCAGATAATTAGCGAAAGCACCACCACCGTTATGAGGGAGTGGTGAGAGGTTAAATACTTGAACGAGCAACGTGACATTATATTTATTCTCGTGTGGTGGTGACGGATTGCTAGGCGTTGGGATGTTGACTGGATCTGTAAAGCATTGCTCGCCAAATAGCAAGATCGCACAAGGAACGGAGTGGCTTTAGGCTAAGGGTGAATGGTGGTGAGCCCTTTGTGCTCTGGGTGTCGTTGGGGCTGGGGTGTCTTGGATGTTCGCTGGTGTATTTTTGTCAGGGGGGTGGGGGAACACGGATTTTTTATGGGGAGGGGGCTGGTAGCCTTTTGGCTGTGCTCGGCGAGGGGGACAGTAAATATTAAAGCCCATATAGTCAGGTCCGGCCAGAGAAGACGAGTTATTGGGTATCGCTAACAGATCTTTTGGGCATCAATTGTTAGATTCTTTCACCAATTTTGCTGAATTATATTCGCATGTCAGTCCTGGAATCAGCACCGAACCCTCGGCCATGTGGATGTGTGTTGGCAGGTATTATTTACAGAGCAAGCCGGGTTTAAACTTTTCTTTTCTGGTTGAATCCGACTATAGCATACCGGTATGACATTGATATTTTAATATCATCACAGCAAAATTGCTTCTTTTATTCGAAACATTTAAATTATAATGAAGGCTTCAGTGGATTAAGGCCATTCATTGATAGTTGCTGAGGTTAATTGAATTCGACTTTTTATGGATTTCCTAGGGATATTTCGAGGTTCTGAAATATTCAATTGGTTGTCAAAAGTGTGAGGATTCCGTAGATATTTGTTTCGTTGCGATCGGATAACGGGTGTGGCCTGGAAAGTGTATACGGTAAGATGTAAATTCTTCACTGGAATTTACCCTTAGGTACATCTTTCAATATACCAGCTAAACATATTTTAAAACTCTAGGAAGTAATTGACGAGTGAATCTTGCGAAATGAAAATGGTTCAATTGGTTGTCCGAAGTGTGAAGATTCCGAAAATATGTTTCGTCGCGATCCGACGAAAGGTGTGGCCTGGAAAGTGTATACCTTACGAGGTGAAGGAAACGGCTCGACTTCGGAGCTCATTGAACAGGCTTAAGAGTAAACACAGTGTGTTTTTATTTGCTATTCGTGGAATTTTTGCACACAGGAAAATATCCTACACGTTCTAAATACACAATTGCATTACACTTTGTTCTATACATTTTTGTACGTGGTTTTGTTTTGTGTTTCATATTTTGAATAATTCGCTCCTCATCAACTAATTTTTCCAAATTAGAGGGCGCCAATTAGCTATACTACCGAAAGCCAATCAAAGCACATGATTAGCGCTAATCCAGAGGATTAAATTTCAGTCGCCACATAGCCACGTAGCCAATCGCAATTAGGCGAGTCTTTTTAGTTCAACATGAGTGGCTTGAGCATGGATTTTTTTGCAATGTATCTTTTAAAAAACTCTTGCGCAAATAAAAATACATTTTTTGCCATACATGGTGAGTTTTAAATCAAGAAGAGATGATATTTTAGCATCCCTGTAGCTTGTTTCTCGTTTCATTTTGCGTCCCCAGACTGAGTCGAAATGAACCCACACTAGTTGTGCCAGCCCTTCGATTCATTTTTGTCGTCGCGTCGCTTATAAATATCCTATCGGCTCCTGATCGTTTCTGAAAGCTCTGGAAGCTGCTAGCACCACTCTAAGCCTAGGCATCGGGAGATCGTGATCCCATCATGTGAAATCTACTCCAAAACCAAGAACTGATCTAAGATTTTCAACCACGAATTAGGTCCTTCACGAACCATACCTTTTCAATAAAACATTTCGCGTTAACTCAAGACAATTACGTACACAAAACCACATGATATTCAATCATTTGAACACCAAATCACAACAATGAACAAGTTTACTAGAACTATAAAATTGTTATTGTCAAGCCTTGTTTACACTCTTTTGGTGCCATTGTTGTCAGGGAAAAAACAATTAATCAGAAGTTACGGAGAATACAAAAAATCTGACACAATATACCATAAAATGAACTAACAGACCGGAATCGAACAAAGTCTAAAATTCATGTTTCTATTTTTACAAATCAAAAGTACCTTATCTATTTTTACTCCTTCCGCGATAAACTGTTATCACACCGCAACACATTATGAAAATGTATTCAGTCAAACCAAAACAACGAGCTCTGTACCTCATTGCATGCAATTCAACATTTCGCGAGATTATTTGAAAATCCAGCGCAACGACGTTACCCTCCCTAGGGAATCCACCTCACTCCACGTGCCGAGCAGAGAGCATGGCATGCCCGCTCTCACTAAAACATCGTGCAATGCGGACGAGTATCTGTCACAGGGGCATCGCTACCACGAGCCCACACAGATTCATTTCGCAATCTCAGCCTCTAATCTCATGTTTACATCGCGGACTAAACGGACGAAGATCAATATTAAAATGACAAATATTTAACAGAGATGCTGTACCTTGGTCCAGTAGACGTAACGCGTTTGGCCACTGCGAAGAGTCTAGCGATTGTTTCTCCATAAGTAGCTCTCGAACATATTCACCGGCTTTTTCTGATGGTTTACAATCATCCATGTCAACTTCACTGTCACTCATCATCTTGAATATATTATCACCGTTGTTATCTGACTCAACTGGATCCGGCGATATGCCACTGTTGGTACTGTAACTAGTTAAATTTGTGTGATCTCCGTTTGAAGGTGATAGCGAAATCGCCATTTAGTTTGACTGTTACGGTTGTCAGCGATCCTAGCGGTTCACCGGTCTGACGCACAATGAAGTAGGTTCCATAACGTAACACCTGGCAGTCAGCCACCGAGTTAGTGTTGACAGAAACGCTCGATAGAGGCGCTATCGAACGGCGGCCGGAATCTCGCGCAAGGCATTTGAACTTGCCAGGGGTGGGTAAAGTTGGATGTTGCTCGCGTTGGTTCGTATGAATGCCGCTACTGGCCGCGAAGTTTGAAGCGGTAATTTAGTAACTCCTTGGTATTGTCGTCGTATCACAAACTCTTCGCAAAGAAGTCGGAACTTTTTATATATTTCTATATATAAACACACGAGTGCATAAAAATTCAAATAACTTAAAACAAACGAGCTTTAAACGCGTTATGAATGGAATGAAATGTATAACAGCCGCTTAAGTTTTCTCTGTTCATTTCTTACAATGTACTTTATAGGTGGCTGTGCTATTGTCGATTTGGTTTATGAGAGCTTAGGACTGAGTAATTAACAAATTATTATTAATTAGGATTTTGACTCACAACTCTATATATTATTCCAAAATTGTTGAAGTTCACATTTATTTGCACGCAATACACATACATTAACAATTGCAATCTCCACTTGCTCTTCCTAGAACTGTTTTCCCATAAGTAAGTACTTATTGACTATTGAAACAGCTCCCATTAGATTAATGAAACAACGCTATAGAAATAAACGAACAAAGATTAGCCCGTCGTACGCGAAACTCGCGTCGGTGCCAGGAAAAGCGTCACGTTTTCCGGCAAGCCACTCCGCGCGACGTCCATGCAGGGCACGCCGTGCGAACGAGCACCGAGATTTTCCCCGCTTTTCCCGTGTTTTCCGTCGCGACGACCCCGCGGCACGTGAATCATTCGCCGGGCGGAAAAGTCCGTCTATCCACGAGACGGAAGCGTCGGCAGTGGCGAGCGGTGACGTGCACTGAAGGCAGTGCTGTGAGATAATTATCTAGATAATTTTTTTAATCTATTATCTTTATCTAGATAATATTGTGCACTGTCATCTTTATCTTTATCTAGATTAGGAAAAACTTTATCTAAACTCCATATTTTAGATAATAGATGATTTTAGCCAATTTTATTCCAATTCTTGACATTGTCATTCAGATTGTCATTATTTCCAAAACCATTGCCATCCCAATAAAAAGTGTCAAACATGTCTAATCTTGAGAGTAATGTTTCGGGAATTGGGAATCCGATTCCAAGAGCTCATGCTGTACTGTTAGGTAGGTGTAATATAATATTATCAGTCACTATGTGGCTTTTGGAATTTCGCAACAATCCAACATCATTTTCCAATATTCCCAATTTCAAAAATTATCTATTATCTAAAGAAAATTATCTAGATAGATTTTTTCATCTATTATCTTTTATCTAGATGATTTTAAAAAATCATCTATTATCTTATCTAGATAACAAATTTGCCCATTATCTTCATCTTTATCTAGATGAAAAAAAAATTATCTAGTCACAACACTGACTGCAGGGTGTAAATGGGTATGGCGTACTCGCATTTCCCCTTTGTTTTGGAGTGCGCCCGCCGTTTAAATTTAAATTACATGCATCATGGTGTAATTACACACATTAATAATACAACAATTGTACACACAATTGTACAACAATAATACACACATTAATAATAAATGAATGTGTATGAATGTGTGGCAAAAACATACAATGTTTATTTATTTGTAATCTAAAAAGTAAACAATATACTAGCCTGCTCTAAATGTACCTTTGCAAATAAATAAATATGAAAAAAAATACATACATGCATCTAAATAACATCTAAATAACATACATCTAAATACATCTAAATAACATAAGTACATACATCATTACATACATACTTCTGCACGAGAAGCGTCGGTCCAATAGGACCAGGGGTGTACCTACTCCCTAGAGGGGAGCAGGCATACCAATTCTCGGAGGCCTCGGGCTCAGGGGGGCCTCGCAGATGCCCCCGATAAGTAATGCGTTAACGCTTAACATCCGAGCAAGTAAATCCGAAGAAAAGGCAGTTGCCTTTTTTTAGGGAATGGATTTTTTTTATGCTGGGGCGAGACAAATATCTTGTTTTGCAAACACTGGTGGGAGGGGCTCAGTTTTTTTTGTTGTTGCTTGAAGGCCTCCGATTTGAATTTACGCCACTGGGTACCTACTGTTTGGTTATAGTTAATAGTTATGTTAAGTGGGTGTGACTCATTATCAGAAGAGTGAGTGAAACAGACATCACAAAATAGTGACATCTGGCGGCATCCCTTGATTATATTCGCATCTATACTTACTATAGCACTCGGTGTATAATAATATTAAGGGAATGCTGGAATGCTCGGGCTCAAGTCCTTCTGTATATTTTTCGCTGTGAAACTTATGAGGCCACCCACACTTCTTTATTTTTAACTACACGACATATCATATTTACAACATTAGCCTATTCTTTTGCATATTCGTATTTTGCCTATTCGTTCCCTTAACTTTATAGATACTGCTTATTTTTAAGTATAATTAAGAATACAGTTTTATTACAAAGTTCTAAAACGTCTGACTCTTTTCCAAATAGTGTTTAAAAATTACAAGATAAAATTACTCGCAATGCTTTAACTTTTCTCGTTACTAATATATAGCCTGAGATTAAATTGAATGTTACATACTTGATGAAAATCGCACGTTAAATTGCCATGCCGCCGCTGAGGCAGACAAGAACCACGTGACTGGATGACATGCGTGCAAGTACGTCCCCTCCCCTCCCCCACCCCTTACCCCCCGCCACAGATCCCGAGGGAGTTGTTTATGGGAGAGTGCGAATAAAAAGCAATGTTTCCGAAATAAATCAGCTCGCCCAGTGCAACATTAACGTGTTGAATGTAAATAATGTCCATGTTACCTTTTATTTATCGGCAATGGAAAAATTTACCAACATACATATACGTATATACAATCAAACCGTACCTATATACAATCAAACCCATGAGATATCTATTCAGTCGGCAATGATTTTTCAATGATTTTTCCAATTTCATTATCAAATGAACTTTTTGATTGGTTAAGTGTATTTCTGCCAATTCGTCCTCAGTGATACAAATATTTGGAGATTGTGATTCAAGGTATATGTGGAATATCCTAATAAGGTTTGTAAATCCAGCCAATGTTTTGTTTTGCACCTTTTGTGTATAACTTGGACAGGTTCCATCCCGTTTCGCCGTTTAGTAACTTTCAAACTGGACTACATTTTCTATTTTCCAACACTAACTGGCCAAGTCCAGATGCATTGGAACATATTACCCATTTTCCAGCGTTCCCGACATAATGTTTCATCTTGATTTGTGTTCTTATCTAGATTCAGCGAACGGAGCATGAACCGCTTTGCGATCTGAACATTTCGATTATCAATTACGACCCGATTGCTAACGCACTGATCCACATCTAGTTTTGAAGTATGTGAACTAACTTAACAAAAGCAGGGGAAATGTCATAAAGCATTTACCCATTTAAAGCGGCAATACCTATCTCTTATATATAGGTACTCTGAGAAGAATAATAATAATTTCTCCATAGTTTTCAATGAACCTATGATAAGGACTATTCCTACTATAGGGCTAATAAGACTGAGTCCTAATTAGGACTGAACTTTCAGCAAACCACTGAAGATTTGTGAAGATTACGTAAAGATTACGAAATGATTACGATCACGAAATCGATTACGATTAGATTACGAAATGATCTGAAGATTACGTAAAGTGGTAGTAATAAAGGAAGTATAGGTATATCGTTAAAATTTAAGGTTAAAATTGTTAAAATTGCTCAAATTGCTTATACAAATACTGCATGAATGCATGGAGCTGCCTTCTAAGTTCTAACAATACAAAACTAAAACTATTCTAAACAAGTGTTTTACGGTCCACACAACGCACTGACTGCACTGCCAGTCGCCAGAGTGGTCACAGAAACTACACCCACATTGCTTTCTTAGGAACCGCAGTATACAATTAAATTTACCTACCTATTCCACCTATACGGTCGATACCAACTTGTTTAGCTACTAGATAAGCTCCACCACAATTACATTTCGAGCATGTGTTGTGATTGAATTTGATTAATTGTGATTTGTGAAACGAGCCTAAACTAACATAAACTAACTATACCTAACTGAACCTCACCTTATGGCTTTTTCCACGGCATTTCATGTTGATAAACAACTCAAATAAGGAGTTGACGTATTTATAACGGCAATTATATATAATTGTATATATTTTTTAAGTTTACCATTGCAAAGCCTTCTAGCAGGTGCTGTTATCTATTGGCTAGTCTAGTATAATCCTTATGTTGCTGGAAAGCTGTGGAAAACGAGTTAATCTCATTGTTGTAATAGTTACTGATTGGGGGCTGGCTTGCTCGGCGATTTGAATTTCAATCGGTGTTTCAATCACTCACTATCACATTCAAAACATATAACACATAACACAATCACAACTCAGATCTTCAGTTTAATGATCATGCATTAAACTGTTGGTAATGACACCCCAGTGTAAGTACGTAAGTACTTAGTGTAAGTAAGTATTGGAGCAAATTACGCTCCATGGAGTTGCGTGTAACACGTGCAGAATCTTCGAGTATCAGATCCGTGCTAATGCTTGCTAAAAACACCCAAGAACGAGATTCGAAGTCCCAGACGTGATCTGGAATTCGTCTGAAAATTAGAGACCCATTAATTTTTAGTGAGTCAAAATGTCGAGAATTATTCCAAGCAGGTGTTTTCGCAATTACAATGTATCATCACATGTGTGCCCGCGTGTGCTCACTTAATTTCAATGCATTCAAGTGAAATTTACAGCTCAGCCGGGACTTTAAAATGATCACATGGCAGTTAATTTCGCAGCTCCTAGATGTGATGTATCGTTCAGAAATTATAATCTACGTACTTGCAACTCGAAATCAGTGCCACATATACGTCAGGTCGAGGTCAACAGGGGTTATACTAATAATAGAAAGAAAATTGGTATTTTTAGGTTATTTTAATTAATCAAACATTCAGATGCCAAAATCGTGGTTAATGATCTATAACGTGGTTGCATAATGACCGTGTCGCTATAGATGTATCTCGTTTGCAAAGCTTATGAATTCAAGGCCGTATGTTCATGAGAAAATAATTGACCACACCTGACAATTGTTTCAGGGTAGCGTTGAAACTTTTGATTATACTTTCCTTTCCTTTTTCTTGTTAAGTACCTTTCAATAGAAACCGTAAAAAACACTTTTGTATGATGTTACTTGACAATATTGTGTTTTTTTCGTACCCCTAATTAATATATATCATAATCATTGATTGTGTAAATGGAATTCGGTAATTCTATAACGCAAGGTTTTCTTCTTTGCCTTATATTACATCTATAGCCACAGACTTGAGATTATATATGATACAGTTCAATTGAGTCACCTGGTGCCATCGATAAAACAATGCCCCTTCCTTTTCCTATCTGTTTACGATTAATTACATCCATGATTGTGACCAACACAGTCACTGATTTGACTTCAAAAGATTTCTCTAATTATGGATCATTTGAAATTTGAAACTAGCATGTAACAGGCGACAATGTAACGTATGTTTCCATGGCTGTTAAAGCTTCTATCTTTAGCCAGTCAGACGTCACCTCCCCTTTAAACTGCATCATATCTAGTGCAACAGATGCATTTGCTGTGCAGCCAGCTTGCATGATTTGCAACGTGCACATCGGTCTGGAGTGAAATTGCACAAATAAATTGCGGAGTGCGCGAGCTTGCGGGTGCCAAAACGGAGACCGCGAATTCTTGTAATGTGTGAGTGCGAAATATACTATGCCAGGCAGGGAGGGGGTTATGAGACTTATTTATGGGTATTTAATTTTTCTCTGTGTGCATTAACGAGACAGAATTGTTGAAAGGTAATTTCTTCATAGCATGAATGGGATGCGAGTACATAATATTGTGTGTTTTTATATATAGTTGAGACTTGAATGTTTAATCTTTGTGCTTTAAATCTTTGTTCTTACTTAAGGAAGGAAGGAAGGAAGTAAACTGTAGATCACGTGGGATTAGGAACAAAAGAGATGCGGATGCATTTTAGATGTTTTTGTTATAAAATAGGTAGAAGAATTTTGTTACACAGTGTAGAATTTGATAGATTTCAAACATACCATTAAACAGAAACTTTTTAGCATTCAAATTCAAGAAAATAGTAAATATATCTACAGTTTTTCTCCATGTTTTATTATGTATAATAGTTTTTTATCCACGTGTATTTGAAAATATAAATTTTTTTTTTTAATTCAGTCTTTTGCAAAAATGGGGAGCGCATTAAAAAAACGAAAATGTGGTTGCGAATCTTCAGTTACCATTGCGTTAGCCAAGATCAAAGTAATAATATGCAGAATTGTGCACTGATTTACAGATAGCAGCTGCATAATTGCAAAACTGCACTCGGAACTTTAGAGGACTGATGTCGAACTTTCGCTCGTTCTTGGTATTGCATTTATAATTAAATCTGTCCCTTATAGCACATTTTGACAGATCTAATGACAGTCGTTATAATGGTGCCCGCATATTTTAATTACATACAAACTACAAAATAACATTTTTTGATATTTTTGTACGTAGTGATAAAAAAACTACCGCAATTTTCCTTGAACTTACAACACTGGTTGGAAATTTCAAAACGAAAAGTTCTCATTCACGCTGCTGCACCCCTTACGCTCTAATGAGCAGCAACCAAAAAAAAATGCATCGCATTTTCGCCCGAATGGGAACATGTTTCCCCAGCAAAAACAAAAAATATTTCAAACGCGTCAAAATTATAAAGGAAACTTTTATAGAGTAGTACATATTGAAAGTAATATATACAGAGGGAAAAATACTACATGAAAATGGAAATGTGTTGATTTCACACGTGGTAATATTAATATATAAAAACATTGAATTTGAGTCTAGTTTAACTGCCGGACGAAACAAGTATGGAGCAAACATCAACACCGTGATATTACAAAGCAATATACGTGGGCACTAATGAGAAACCAGTGGAGAATACCTGCTTGCGCGAATAAATTCATTACGCAAAAATCGCTCATGCATATTTCAATTCCCTCACATTTCGCTGGAAAAGAGTTAATATTGTAGCTAAGCAATTAAAAAACGTACACGGATACCCACACACGTAAATTATGCACGAAAATAAATTCGCAAAGGAATAGGTATAGCGACTTTTTAACGTGGGAGTGCGTCACCACGGGTCGCTAGCCCCTGGCAAACGGCAGTGCGGGGTTTCTCGACCCCTATCTGTCGCTGTCGGGGGGGGGGGGGGGGGGGGGGCTAACCCCACGCTCCAAGCTTCAGCTTCACGTCTTCGTGACCGCTGGTGGATACCTGCCTTGGCGGCGCTACATTTTCAACCGTTACACGAATTTACATTTTCACTGGAAAAAATACCCTCACCTTTAAGGTGTAAATGCTGTATGGCTTCGTGATGAAACAGGTGTGACCAAACGGCTATTTTTCTACTTGTAGCTCTAGTTCGCTATACCTATATATTGTAACAATTTTGAAGCGGCGATATCAAGAAGCATCTACATTTTATTCGACTTTCATTTATGAAAGTATTTTGTGTGCGCCGACGAATGTAATTTCGGAATTTCATTAAGCGTTCACACTTTCAAATAGAGAGGGTGTATTTTTCTGTAAATAAATTAATTCCTGCAAAGCGGTAGAAAATGTGGCCAGGAAGTGAAGATACCCATAGCGGTCCAGAAGCCGTGATGTGGAACCTGTAAGGAATCTGGGAATCAGGGGTTGCTCTGTAGTTTCTATAACACTTTAAAAATTTTAAACTCATCTGAGGAACTGATAATCAAATGCGAATAGGTTCGGCTTTGCTTGCAAAAGAGTAAAAAAACGAGTAAAAACGAACTTCATACGTCCTCCAGCAATTGAGACGATAATGACACATACTCTTTATGAATTGTAGAAGATGTTTTTGTTCGTTAATCATGAAAACTTTGCGCATTATCCGTGATTATTTTAAGTTTCGCTTGAAACTTAATATAGCTGCATCCAGGAAACCTAAAAATAGTCCATTATATGTATGGGGGCAACAAACTCTCCAAAGAAAGTCATCACATCCAAATCTACCTCCACCACCAGGGATGTAAATCCCGTTGCATTTCCCACCCCTGGCCCCACGAGCCACCGCACATGCGCCCATAAATTCGGCCAACAGCCATCGAGTGGAGTGTGCAGCAACCCTTTTTTCCCTTCGACCTCTGGGAGGGTGGGGCACTAAATCAGGTGTGTACCGACCTCAAGACAATCGGAATACGGTTACCTGAATTATTGCCGTCTCGCCCTGGTCTTTCTCGGCCGGGTAACGGCGTCGAGAGAGGGGGGAGGGGGGAGGTCGTGGGGGTGATAAGGGGGGCACGTTCAATTCACGGTGGCTCGTGTGCTACTTCGACGCGTGCAAATTTAAATTGTGTTCCACGAGATTAGCATGGAACAATAGTACAATAGTACGAAACAATAGTGTTATTTTCTAAAATATTTTTGTGTAAGTTTATCAACTTTTTTATCCTTTTGGCATCGGTATACATAATGGATGCCGTCGGGCCCAAAATGATCGTGATGACGTGATAATATAAGAGCAAAAACTTAGCCAGAAGGTGAGAATGGGGGTCCCGAAGCAAGTACGGTGCTGGTACCGTACCTAATTGCCATGTGGAACCACCAAGGGGTCCACAGGCTAAGCATTCCGTTTGAAGACGGTGCAACATTAAGATATCAGGATTCATTCACTACTTCATCCTCTGTGACACGGATTAATAAGCAATAGTGAGTTGAAATACTGTATTTACTTTTTTTCGCTAACTTCCCTCGCGAAAATGAGCTTTAGTGTAAAGGTATTTGAAAATGGAACAAGCATGCAGGTCCCCCATCCGATGCCTGGCGCGGCGCTTTAATGCTTAACCTCGGTGATCAAAAAAGAACTAGACTTAACAAACCGTTCCATAGGTTTATAAATGGGCAACATCAGTGATGAGACAGTGATCAGTGATGAGGTCCCCCATCCGATGCCTGGCGCGGCGCTTTATTGCTTAACCTCGGTGATCAAAAAAGAACTAGACTTAACAAACCGTTCCATAGGTTTATAAATGGGCAACATCAGTGATGAGACAATCCTGATATCAATCAATTTTTCGTTAGCACATGTCTTATATCAATGGGAACAGTTTCATTATATAGATATCAAATTCAAATCACAGAAAAATATCAAGCAAATCTTCCACAGCTACAGTATGGTCTGGTCCAACGAAAGAAGACCCTCAAATATCTCCGTCCAGCACGTAGCCAAAAGGACGAGGGTTCGGTGGTGACTCCGTGACTAACACGTGATAGGAAATTAGTAAACTTGTTAAGGCGCGATTTAAGAATCTGATAACTTTGAGCGACCTGCTAGCGATAACTGACCATCCGTCTCCTCTATAGTTGGCTCCGACTTTACGTAGCGACACATGTATGGAATTACACCACATGAAAAGAATCTCTATACCATCATTCAACGAAAGTTTTCTTCGCTCTGTTCCTTTCATTGTGTTCGCGAATCTGGCAATGTATATTGGATTTTTTCCTCATTTCCACTTTCTCTTTCATCTGCAACTAGATGACGCCGGTCCACGTCCAGCCTGCAGCGTGTCAGTCATCTTTGTCCGTGCGACGTTGACTCTGACAGGAGCGACGACGACTCATTCTGCTGCCCCAGTCGTTTGTCGAAGCACAAAGCAAACACCGCAGGCACATCCAGCGTCCGTATCTTCGGGGGCCGTATAGGTTAGTGCCTAACATTTCCTTGCTTCTGGTTAAGGGGACTTGGCAAACTTTTGTGTTCATGTGCTTGTGTGAACCTAGACAACATTTTCTTTGTTAGCATGGCTGGATCCAATGGCCGGCTACAAAGTGTACAATTCAAAATTAAGCTGTTAGAGCTTTGAAGGAAGGAATCCAAAATGCCTACCCTAATAGTGAAATTCTTTTTCAATTTCATCAAAGCTCAAACTTATTGGTATTGAAGCATTTGTGATATCATCAATGGATGTGGTTACATTAAAAAAAAAAAGCAAATTAGGAATTCATGTTGACTTACCTATATCAAGCTTAAAATGATTCATGCATACTTGTGATGTGATATTTGCGATGAATTTTGTGATTCAAGCAAACAAGAGAAAAGTCCTTCTGAAAGACTTGCCTCCATTTTCCGAACTTGGCACGCAACCCATTTCCATTCTGAGACAACAGTCTTAAGTTTACTGTTAGATTTTCTTTTTTTGTGGTCCGCAATGTGCAAGGAGATAAAGTCCTCGTTAGCGCCAGAGGCGAGCGTCTGTCTAGGCACCTTAATAGCGAGGAGGGTGGCGGCTGTCGGTTGGCCAGGAACCAAGTCAAACACAGAACTCATTTCCCAGCGTGGAGATAACTTGGACTCCGCGGCGAAGATTTCGCACAAGTCAAACAATGTCCGACCAGATCCTTTGAGGACCCTTCTGGATAACAGAGAGACGCTGCACTGTGCATCTACACAGAACGTACAGTTTAGGGTGCCCCAGGGATTTGACAGTTTTTCGGTTACTATGTATATACACGTTTCTCAGTGCATATTAATTTGAAGCTTACATAATTTGCAGGTTAACCTTAAAATCTTCTTATTTTAGCAATTATTTTATTTTTATAATGTTCTATTGATTTATTACTAGGGCGAACGCAATCTGTGTTGCGTTGAAGATGAGCGTAGCGGTTTGTTAATAGCGCATAAAAAGATTGAGGCAAAAAGCCTAAATCATGGAGCAGCAAGCCGGACAATAGCTTTTTCGAAAATTCTGATCACTAGAAATTGAAGCGATTCTGGCCTTTCTTTGTTTCTGTCCGAGCTGTCGGGTAGCGGAAATATGCTCATTTTGAGGTCAAAAAGCAATGTGCATGTTAATACATAGATGTAACTCATGCCCAAGGGTTTTTATTGGGTTTTATTGGGTTGGTTTTTATTGGGAAAAATCTGGTGTGATGTTTCGATTTGGTTTCGATGGTTTCTAAAGGCAAATCGAAATTGGGAACATTTGAAAAAAATACGCACTTTAAAATAAATTTCCGTACTTTTCCAAACATGCCCAATTGTCGAATTTTGCTCTTTTTTCTGCTTTGAAAGTGAAGGGTGTGGAGGATTTTCTTGAAAAACGCAGGGGGTCTAAGTTGAGAACAAAAGTAGACACCCTGAAAATTTCATCCCACTCGAAGCAGGCGTTTGGCCTGTAGAGCGCGCGCAAACACACATACAAAAAAACAAACAAAACAAACAAACAAACAAACAAACAAACACACACCAAGTGTTTTTTTTTAGCAGTAGTGAAATTGATGATTTCGCTTCGCTCGCTTCGCTCGCTTCGCTCGCTACGCTCATCAATCAACTATAGATATACCGTTCCTGTCATAGAAAATGCGACACTCGGTATACACGAACAATGTGAACTATGATTATAATGTACTTATCTACTAGGGCGAACGCAATTTGTGTTGCGTTGAAGATGAGCGTAGTGGTTTGGATATAGCGCATAAAAAGATTAAGGCAAAAAACCTAAATCATGGAGCAGCAAGCCGGACGATTGCTTTCTCAAAGATTCTGATCATTTGAAAATGTAAACGATTCTGACCTTTCTTTGTTTCTGTCCGAGCTGTCGGGTAGCGGAAATATGCTCATTTTGAGATCATTGAGCATTGTGCATGTTAATACATAGATGTAACTCATGCCCAAGGGTTTTATTGGGTTTTATTGGGTTGGTTTTTATTGGGAAAAATCTGGTGTGATGTTTCGGTTTGGTATCGACGGTTTCTAAAGGCAAATCGAAATTGGGAACATTTAAAAAAATTCCCACTTTTAAATAAATTTCCGTACTTTTCCAAACATGCCCAATTGTCGAATTTTGCTCTTTTTTCTGCTTTGAAAGTGAAGGGTGTGGAGGATTTTCTTGAAAAACGCAGGGGGTCTAAGTTGAGAACAAAAGTAGACACCCTGAAAATTTCATCCCACTCGAAGCAGGCGTTTGGCCTGTAGAGCGCGCGCAAACACACATACAAACACACACCAAGTGTTTTTTTTAGCAGTAGTGAAATTGATGATTTCGCTTCGCTCGCTACGCTCATCAATTATGAAATGTTTTATTTGTAGCTATTTTTAATCGAATGGCCAAGTGCAGCGCAGGGCAATCAAGTAACGGTGGTAAAAAACGACAATGAACAAAAGCTGTCGAGACTTTTTTTGGTTGATAAAATGATTGAATATCATAAAATAATACCTAAAATCAGTTAAGTCAATAACACAGTCACAGCTATATAATTGAATAGACCCTGTGTTGATTGTGGAACCGGTGAAAAGGCAACGGTTGAGTGTCACGGAGATCGAAACTACAGACCAAATCTTCAGACTGTGCGCCGTTGTCTCCTTCGATGTCGACGTCGTTTTGGGTGCAAATGCAACCCCCAACGAACTGCCCGATGACATTACCAGGGGGCCATCATATTGTTGGTAACTCTGTGATTTCGAAATCATTGATTTTCATTATCACAGTCATATGGTTTAACATGGGGACAGTGATATGAAATCGATTAATTAGTGCCAAATCGAACGGCAAAAAGTAACCTCCTGACGGAGCTTCCCGCGTAGAATATCCGGTCGTATACTACTTTTGTCCGATCGCTACGAAACCTGAGCATTGGGAATCCTCACACTATTGGCAAAAATTGACCTCTTCAAATTTCAAAATACTAATTGAAAAATTCAAAGAAAGCTTAATCGTTAACAATCAACCAATAGCATTAACAATAGCATTAACAATTTTGTTAATGCTATTGGTTGCTATTGGATTGCTATTGGATTGCTATTGGATTGATACCAATTTTCAATTGGTATTTTGAAATTTGAAGAGGTCAACAAATAGAGGTTTTAAACACCAAAAAAGTTTCGCTCGCTTCGCTCGCTACGCTCATCAAAAATTATTTTATTGTACCACACGAACGGTTGTACATCGTGAGTCATTCTAAGACACGTACACCGCGATTGCTGATTTGTAGCCCGCCCTGCAAATCGGGCAGTGCTCGTTCGTCAGGACCAAGCACGCCTTGCACAGACAGAAGTGTCTGCAGGGCAAGAGCACGATGTCTCGGGCGTAGTACTGGCAGACGACGCAGCGCTGGCTGTACGGCAAGTCGTCGGCTGGCGGGCTGCTCTCCAAATGCTCGATCGCTTTTTGGTATCTGCGATTCGTCTGCAAATATAATAGAGATGTATTTTGTTCAAGGATTCCTCAGGCGAATCCGAGATTTTGGCGTTTTAAACCAAATAGAAAACAAAATTTAAGTCTCACCAAAGACCGTTTTTTTCTAATCTTGCTAATTGCAAATTACAGATTTATAATAGTTGCAATAATTACTCACAAGTTTGAAGTTGAGAATTAATTTCTGTAAGGAGTCACTCCCGAGAGTTTGAAGGGAATCGCTGTTGTAAGGGAAGGTATAGTTTCGGCTGGAAAATTAATCCCAATACGGAGTAACTGTTTAGAGTGTATTACTCCAATCTGTGGAAATTTCTTTCTCTCCTGCCACAGCCAGTATATACACACTAAACTTTCTCCACGTTTTCGAGCCCTCGTGGCTAGGCCCGTCCGGGCCCGTCGGAGCCCGAACGCTCTGAGAGGCCGAGAACGAGACGGATTTGCAACAAAATACAAATTTCGCTTTAGAATTCCACTGGGTTAAAATCTTATGTCGGGTTTATAGCCAGCGATGTCAGTGACACGACGTCATCAACATTGGCTCTGCCACCAATCAGAGACTCTGGATGTGCATGATGTCATGTTCGCGACTCTGCCATGGAGTCTCTGATTGGTGGCAGATCCAATGTTGATGACATCGTGTCACTGACATTGCTGGCTGAAAACCCAGCTTAAAGCTGGGTGTTAACCCAGCTATCGCAGTCAGAGCCCTATTGAACATTTCTCGTGAGATGGCCAATGCCAAAGCATTTTGCAACATCACTGTGCCGAGTCCGGTATCGGGAAGGTGACCACTACAAACAGGAATATAACTCAATGGTGAAGGGAGCTACTGGACATAACTACAGTTTTACTGCGGCCAGCGGCGCTGATCAGAATGACAACGAACATTTTCAAGTCTCGAAGGTAGGAGGAAAACCCGGTGCCGACACCCAGGCTTAATACTTATTGATGAGCGTAGCGAGCGAAGCGAGCGGAGCGAAATCTTCAATTTCACTTACCCCAAAAAAAAGTCACTTGTGTATGTTTTTTTGTTTTTTTGTTTTTTTTTGTGTGTTTGTGCGCGCTCTACAGACCAAACGCCTGAACCGACACGGATGAAAATTTCTGAGTATCTACCTCTGTTCTCAACTTAGACCCCATGCGTTTTGCAAAAAGATCGGTTCAGTAAATTTTTTATAAATCAATTTTTTCCGAATTTCGAACCCCTGTAAATTTCAAAGTTCTGAACATAACTTCACCAAAACTTCTAAACATGTTGACCTTATACATATTTATCATGCCTGCAAATCTTATTTCGGTAGGTTTTTCCAATTGGTTTTTATTAGCATTTTTGTGGTGTTTTTTTCGTGATTTGACGGCTGATTCAATACGAGTCCGGTTTCCTTCGTTTCCTTGGTTACCAGCTTTGTTGACCTCGAAGAGAAACAAAGGAACGTCAGAATCCGCATACATTTTCAAGTGATTAGAATTTTCGAGAAGGCAATGGTCAGGTTTGGTGCTCCATGGTTTTCTTGTGACTGCTGCAAGCACCTTTTAATCCGCTATACACAAACCGCTACCTACGCTCATCTTCAACGCAACACAAATTGCGTTCGCGAAGCCCTAGTATCTAATAAACATAATATGAAAACACGGGGCCTGGGTGATCACCTCTTTTCTCTCTTTCGTTCTCCCACAGATAGAAGTTTACCCAGATGTTGCACTCCCATACTAAAGCAAAGCCCTCCGCCCGCAAGAACTGCAGTGTCGCCGGCAGTCGAGGGATTGTGCAACTGTGTGTTGTCATATCATCTGTAACCAAGGTAACTGTAAACACATGTGGAACATTGGGTCCCTTGATTATAATCGACCTTGTGCCATGGCCTGGTAGATGATGTTAAAACAGGTAGCCAACGCACCTCAGCGATTGCCGGCGAAATTACTGGCATACAATTTTTGCCGTAGCCATAGCTAGACATGGGAGAATATCTGGGTAACCTTATAGTCATGTCTGTGGTTACCTCTTTCCCGAATCCGAAGGGTCCCTTCTCCAAGGTTCTGAGGCGACTTACCATGTGCTCAAGCATTTTCCGGTAGAGACGGTAGAATGCGTAAATCAGTAACGCTGAAGTGACAAGGTTCGAAACCGTCCTGGGGACAAACGAGGTAAAATACAATTTTTAATGAGTTTTCCCAGCTTATGGTCGTTTAGCTTCGAAGCGCAATTAGAGAAAGGGAACGTTTTGATTATTTTTGGTGGAGTAACAAAGTTGGTGTACCTATACATCCTTTTCGATTCTCGATCGTTTTGGTACAGATCAACTTTCAGCCCTGAAAATTTGGGCTCGGCCGTTCGCAACTCAATATGATTGGATCAATAGGCAGACAAAGTAAATTATGTTGAACCACAATTTTTATAATAATTCATCAAACCTCCTTTTACGGCTTGATTCGACGCCAATTGTTTAGATTTTAAGTGGCAATTGATTTAAAGTAATGGCCCAATTTTCTCGCCATTTTAGTCACATTTTCTAATCCACATAGAGTATCAGTGATTGTATGTCTGATTAATGATGTGTTGTCATGAGGGCATCGTTGTTGTTGACAAAATTTATTTTCTGGGGTGCACAAAATGTATGTATTTAAAAAATTGTTATTAATTGGACCGTGTTACCCCATGGGTCGGGCCTACTGGTCCAGAGATCAGACATTTACTTCAAACCAATTACTTTAAACGGACGAAACTTGATCTAAAAATCATTTGTGTATACAAATCAAACATGTACAGAAGCTTAAAATTAAAATTAAAAACACATTGAGTGCCTATTTTTCAGTGACCCGTTAAATTTCTAATGGTCTGTTAACTTGTTACTTGCTTAGAAACGTCCAATCAGAGCCCTTAATTTTCTTGCTAATGGACCGTTAAGATTTAACGGTCCACTGAAAAACCGACACTTAGGAGACTGAATACTTAAAGTAAAAGTATTCGTTAATGTTCCTAACAACTGAAAGTTTTCAACTTTCAAGTCTCCGAAAATTGCGTTTCTGCCGCCGGTCATTGAAATGGGTGCCATTTATAACACAGATTGATCTACAGCACTTGCCCGCTGCTCGGCAATAGCACACAGAAAAACCAACACATACAAAAGTAGATTTCCAGTTTTGGACACAGACTTCAAAAAATATGAACTGATATATGTCACAAAATGATTGCCGACTAACTTGGCGACATAGATGGCGCCTCTGACGTCTCCCTCGATGGCAAACAGAGGGCCAGTGTTGGGGGAGGTGCGGGTGCCGGCGATGGGGGGGACCTTCACCGCGTAGTTGACACATTCCAAGATCATGTTGAACACGAAGAGATAAGTCAAGGCATTGCAGATATTCTCCATCGCGAAAAGCTCGTGAAACTTTCTCGGCGTAAGGTGTTAGTTTAGTACATTTTGACATGGAGGGATGACGATTGTCATGGATATTACCTACCTACTCTTGATTAAAGAAACTGCCAAAGTGGTGTCCAATACTTAATTATTGTATTCTTATCACATTATTGATAGCGAAGCGAGCGGAGCAAAATCTTCAATTTCACTATCTCCAAAACAGAACACTTGTGTTTGTTTGTTTATGGGTTTTTGTGTTTGTGCACGCTCTATATACATCGCCGAAACGCCTGATCCGATTTTGATTAAATGTGACGAGGATCTGTACCTTTGTTCTGAACGTAGATCCCCGACGTCTTTCTGCAAAATTGGCTGGATAGTTGTTGAACGTAAAAAAAGGTATTCAATATTCATTGTTTCGTGAACTTGTCGACTATATGTATAGTGCAAAAAGCTACGAATATTTTTTAAAGACACGTTGCAGAGGTGTAAAGCGCAACGAAACAAAACATCTCTGAACGTGTTATATGTATATGACGTTTCGTTTTCTTTAATGGTTTCCTTATTTTGAGGAAATTTTTACGCTTATATACGAATGTGATGTTCAACGTGTTGAATGCAATGTTCGTATTTTTAAATCAAGATTTCCTTATGGCTAATTTACAAAGAAACAGTTGGCTGTTAAGTGTGCGGTATGCTCTGATGAGATGAGAGCAAAACCGCGCACTTCACAACCAACTACCCGCGGAACTGAACCACTATATACGATACCAAAGAATTAGTTACTTTATAGTATATGGCTTCTGTTACAGGGCCTTCTGCCTTCACGTTTTTATCCGCTACCAACCTCTTCGCTCATCTTTAACGCAACACAAATTGCGTTTGCGAAGCCATAGCAAATATACCTATACTTTTAAAACGGTATAGATGTCGACTTTGAACCCGTATGGAATGACGCAAGTACCCACCCACCTTCATGCAAAAGAAGAGGGACAGTAAGATCTTTATTCCCATTATATCGTATTTGAAAACACTTTCGGAACGGGGAATTTTTGTTATACTACACGATGCTGTTGTCTCACAGTTGAATTTCAGCATTTATTGGTTGTGTTTCAAAAGGTTTAATGTTCCAAATGTGTTCTGTGAATGTTTTGCTCACTTTATGAAATAATTTTCTGTGAAGCGCAACATTTTTAATCGAACAGTCGATCAACATGAAATAAAATCCGATGCATAAACTTTTATAAAATAATTATAGTTCGTCCCAGATTTGAAGTGATCAAAATGGCAAAACAAAACTTGTATAAATGCACCAGTGCACATTGTTTTGTGAAATATTAAAAGCAGAAACGAACCGAACTGAGCACACAGTGTTTCTCCTGTATCCAGATCCAGCACTGCGTACATAATACATTTCAAAATCGGGCTGGCTGCATAAAAAATAGATAAGTCAGAATTTATTCAAAGCACACTACAAGTGGATCTGTGGATGCCCCAGACGGACAGAAATGGGTGACTTTACTTTCAATTTGTATTCCCGGAGCGCCAGAGCCCATATGCCGGCATCCACCAGCCAAAAAGCCCCCCAAAAAAAACACACATTTCGTGGAATATACAAACACAATCAACAAGATTTACGAACGACAAAATTCGAACCACGGAACTGAATTGACCACCACTTTATTACCTGTTTCACCGCGCAAAAAGACGTCTCTAAAAAGAACCCATCGATAAAACACGGTTTGTCCGTGTCTCTTTTCCGGTTTTTCGTCGAGGTCAGTATCAATTTTTCATTTAATTCACCATCGAACGAAGCAACGTTTTGGCGATGTAGGTTACGTTAGCTCCGGATAGATGGCGGGGCGACGGGTTATTCCCACGGTGGGTGGATCAGTGGGTGGCTTGCTTACGCTGCCGTCGGCGTCGGCGTCGGCGTCGGGGGGGAGAGAGCGACGCTGTACCCAGCGACGCCGCTACCAGTCGAGAGCTGCCCGCATAGCTAAACAGAAGCACGAAAGGGACGATCGCTGCGGCGCTACCAACAACCAATTAACCAGTACGTAAACCTTCGAGTGAAAAGATCGACGCAACGGTCGCTGAATTAGATAACTAATTCATAAATAAATAAACGAGTACTAAAGTACACCAACTAAATATCGGATACGGTTTGTTATTAAAAATATTAATAGTCTTATCTTATTGAAGCTGAGTGGAATTGGAATGCAATAACCAAATAGCAATCTGACCTCGTCGAGGCTACTTGATCGGAGCTGCGTAATTAAAGCTACCTGTTCTGGCTCGGAACCCTTCAGTCTGTTTTGACCTCTGGTGGAGGCAGTCGCAATTCCTTTGTGACGTTTTTGAACGATCAGTGTGTCCATTACATGCCGTCGTCGCATCGTGTTTCCTGGTGTGATTTACAGCGTGTGAATTGCTACTGTGGATTCGTTTTTCAAATGGTTTGCAAGTGTTTTTAGAGACGTTTTCACAGCTGTTGAAACTGGGGATAACATTATATTCTGATGGTAAATAATAGATCATTGGATACATAAAGAATCGGAGTCGACAGTGACGTATTGACTCTGGAGTGCGACAACGGTATTTACACATATCTTTCGTCCGCTACTGCGAGTGCTGGTATTTCGGAATTTGGCACCGACCGAAAAACCGTGAGTTTGATGTGTTTAGATGCTAAACAATATTATTTAACCGAGTGCGCAGCATAGACATATTCACTCAAGTAAATTGCTAGGAAAGTTTTTTTGTAAGTTGAAAAACGTGTCTTTAGATGTGAAAAGCAAGCATCGTGCAGAGAGAGAGAGCGCAAAAAACTTAGTTCGGAATAAATTCAAAAAACGTGACACTTTGTTTGAAAACTCTGGTTTATTCGTGGCTACAATTTCGCGTACATAAACCAAAGCGCACAGCTAAAGTCTGAACGAAACCAGAATCGTCGCGAAACATAACTCTACCGCCGAACGAGCGCGTCGCCAAAGAGCATCGCGCGGCAAATCGCTCCCGCTAAGCGGTCCCCAGTGAGTGGAGACGTCGAACATGTCTGACATGGACGTCTCGGGGGCGGCCGGCGCCAGGGACGACGACGGCGTCGTCGAGGGCGTCGAGGAGTATCTGCACCACGCCACATTATTGTCACGTGACCAGCGCACAAGTGGTTGCTCCTCTTCTTCCAATAATCTGCAGGCGCTACACAATAGGAACGCGGCTGGTAAGTGGACCATGTGGTGCTTGAATCGAAAGAAGCCCTTCGCTGTCTTTTTATACAACGTTTGGTGAAGTTTTAGGAGGATTACGCGATCGGACATGTGCTTCGCGTTTTGATTATAGGAACCTTTGTAAACGGTTTAAATTTTAAACAACAACAATACATTATTTAGGGATGCACGAGTTGATATTTTGGAGGGATTATGCGCGGTGATATTTAGGTCCAATTTATATAGAGAGCCCTTCCCAGCGGAATTTCTGATTGATTGTACGTGGATTACCGGTGAAGTTATACGGGAAAGCGTAGTATAGCTACGCCATGAAATAGAGAGACGGCTTATGATGACGGTAAACTGTTGTACGTGAGTGCAACATGTTTCGCGCTCAAGTGAAAACTGGAAACCATACGGAAATGAAACTAAATTGGGATACATGTTTGTATAAGTTTGTTTCTAAAATAGTTCCATTTGCTTTGATAGTGTTTAAACAGTCGACACGTTATTAGCGAGCTCCGCAAAAAAAAACGGGTTCGATTCTAATGAGTCTGTTCTCGTCGGCGACAGAGGTGTAAAAATAATACTAAAGCGAATTTGTTTACGAGATTTTTTTATTTCATTTTTATAAAGAGCCGAAGCGTGGATACAACGTTTTGCTGTTAGCGAGGAGAGGGATCGGTATCCAGATGATCTGGTCTAGAACACGCCGTGAAGAGGATTTAATTAAAAGATCCAGAGAGATGTAATTGATGTTTCTTATATCTTTAGAAGTTCAACAGCTGTGCTCGTGTAGCGCGATCGAGAGACATGTTACACTTTTCGTCCGCCCGCTCAGAAATCGCACGCGTCGATGCACGAAATAATTTTCTTCAGACATAAAAATGTGTAATAAAGAATTTAATGACAAGTTATAAATATTGGATGGGGATTGAAAAATATCGCACGAAGCGTTCTCGTGTAGCGAAAAGTTCCCTTTCGATCGTTCTAGCAACTGCCATTTCTCATAGGCGTCAACAATGTCAAGAAATCTACGAATCGCAAAAGATGAACTGGAACTTTTCAATCAAAATTCCGTGTCATATACGGAGAATGAAGCTATGGGTATATATAGGCTATATTACATAGAGTGAAAATGCTATCTTTAACCTCGCTTGTCTTTAGGGAGAAGATGGAGAAGGTGATAGGTATGAGACACCTAAAAAACCTAATCAAGTTTGATGGAATTTTCCTGATCCGATAAAGTTAATTGGAGTTTTCTGAACCGAGGTAGCTATAGTATTACAGAGAGACGATTTTCCGGCAAAGTTTACGAGTTTTCAAACAGATATCATGGTTTTACACACTTGACTATCGGCGTTCTTCGTTAAGTTTTGAGAGCTATCCAAGATGCTTTCCTTTGCAAGATCACAGCCAATGCCACTTTATACTCTTCGCCTTAATGGTGGTTGATTAAAAGAGGAGAAGATGAAAACAAACTGTCGTAACCTACAGGTGAAGTGCATTATAATCTTGACGATCGACGGTATATTTGCTGGGTTTACTGAAACATATAGGCTTTTCAGAAATCTATTAAAAAAACTATTTCAAATTGGGTTTTAAGGTTTATTAAAATCCCCACGAAACAAACGGTATTATAGTTTTGTTTATTACATTTTTTGATACAGTAGGTTTGAGTGGTTAATGAACAGAAAACAGTAAATCAGGCATGTGTACCTACTTCATCGGTTCTTAAATAGAGATCGGAGAAGACGACAATGAAAAGACGAGTTATCAGTTATCGCTAACAGTAAATCAGGCATGTGTACCTACTTCATCGGTTCTTAAATAGAGATCGGAGAAGACGACCATGAAAAGGCGAGTTATCAGTTATCGCTAACAGGTCGTTTGAGCCTCGGTTATCACATTCTTCAACCAAGTTTGCTGATTGCCATTCGCATGTCAGCAGTCCTCGAGTAACCACCGACCTCCCGGCCTTTCGGCTGCGTGCTGGGAGGATGTATTCGTGGAGCAAACCGGGGAAAACACGTCTTCTCAAGATTCTGATTCGCAATGCGTAAAACATTACTAGGAGTTATTACAGAACGCTTTTCGTATAAAGTTGATTTGACCGAAACTCTACTGGATCTACCAAATTTGTAGGAAAGTTTTGGTAGGTCTTATTGGTAAACATCCACAACATCGACATCCATACTTCAATGGCACAGCAGACCATATATTAATTTAATATCTGATACTTGTACGTTTCTCACGGGAGAACAAATAAAGAACTTCTTTTCTTGATTACATTTCGGAGAATTTCAAGGCATGGAATGAGGCAAACGGATAGACCAGGTACTAGGCAAGAATGAGAAAGAGTGGAAATGATGAATTGTGTAGAAAAAACAATGGGAAGATAAAAGAAAATGGAATGATTTTGATAATCGAAAAGACGCGAAGCGTATATATGAAGAAAACCCCCATTGTGGAAACGTAGTAACGCGTTTGTAGGGCTCCACACTGAACATGATTTCCTATGGGCGAAATAACGGTATTTGGTTAAAGCAGCGAGGCAAAGAAACTTTTTTCTGCATGCTTGAGGTTTTTAACTGTTAAAGAATATTTCTTTTCTTTGCAAACTGGAGTGCTCGTGTAGCCAAATGGTACAATCAGAACCTCTAAACATGCAGGTTCTATACTAAAATGGTCAGGGACCCTCCGCCATAGTGGAGGGTCGCATAACCTGTGCGAAATACCATACAGGTAGCGGCCATAAACGCAACACCGACGAGGGGGGCGGGTTTTATCACCCCGGGTCCTCCGATGCGTGCAGCTTTGTTAATTGGCTTTTGCGTCCCAGCCAACCCCCCCCCCCCCGCCCAGTCACTACCCCCCCCCCCCTTCGTTTTATTGCTCTCAATGTCATCTCCGTCGCTTCTACTCTGAAATTGTCCATACACGTCTGACGTTTGTGAAAATGTCGAATTTAAGCTTACAAAATTGTGGTATTTTATGGGATTTTGCATAGGTACCAGACAAAATGGTACTAGTTTGTTATGCCATGCTGATTATAGCGATTTATAAAATATAACTGATATCCAGCCAATGTTGCTTGTCTCGTTCCCGGTTTTACCAAGTTTTCCAACTCCAAGTTGAGATCCCAACTAGGAGTTACAACTGAATTCAGCCAATCACATGCAATTTCAGCTGTAACTCCTAGTAGGGATCTCAACTAGGAGTTGAAAGTTCTGGTAAAACCGGACGTAAGTAGGCGGGTCCATTTTGATCCATGGAGATTATTTTGTACCTCGTTGAGTTGATGCGTCCTGTGGGTCATATTTGGGCCTGCTTTACTTAAATCCGAGCCATTTGTCGTGAAAAGCCATTCTTTTTCTAACGGGATTCACGCCAACTTTGAAACTTTCAAATGTTCCCGTCGCAATGCAATGAGTGCAATTTGCCCGAACGCAAAGGCGGAATGAATGTCTGAAGTCCAACTTGTCCGAGTCCGAACGCTAAAGCGTTAGTTTGGAATTTACTGCTCTGCTTTGCTTTCTGTTCGGCAACAACATTTGTACAGTTCAACGTTTTTCGTTTGTCCTTCACGGCGATTCTTTCAGGGCATGAAGTGCAAGCCAAAGAAGAACCGGAGTAGAAATACCGATTTTTTCAGTGAAAATGTGCGCATGTTCGAAAGCTTTGAGGTTTTCCATGCCAAACTGTTCCATTTCCCCATTAGGTTCTGGTCGCTGACTTAATCGTTGTTCTGGAGTTAATGGGTGTGTTCATATCGCCGATTCTACCAAACAACGACACGCTCTGATAACGAACATGTACGCGTCGTACAGCTAGCTGTCCGTTAGGAGCATACATATTTTAATCCGAGATCACTGAGACATTTTTGTTGACCTGCTGCCACTATGATGAAGAAGTAAGTAAATAAATAAGATGATAAGATAATAATAATATAATAAGATGAATCGCAAGTAAGAGTAACGCACACTCATTAGGAAATGGGTACTAATGAAGAATATTAATTCTAAAGACTCTGTCTGATTTTTCCTGCAGCCACTGGTTTCCACAAGTTAAAGCAATCTTTTTCAAATTGGACGTGCTAAAAGTGAAATCTAACTGTTTCCCGAAAACATCCCCTAGTGTTAATTGGTATGGCATGGCATTGGCCCCTCCCACAATAATGGCATTCATTTTCATGACCTTAAAACCACTCAGTTTCAAAATACATACTATAGGACCAAATATGTATAGATATTCAACATTGCTGCAGATCGTAATTGCATCCGATTAATCTCTATCATCCAATGCACCAAGAAAATCGGACACCCACCGAGACATATCCATCAAAACCAACCTAATTTGTATCGCAATTTGACACTAATCGCGTCAATTAATTCACATCGGACGCAACTTTGCAGCGCAGACGACGCCGTCGCAGCTTGAAAACATCTCATCCCTTTGCCGCTGTGTCTCTTTCATCTTGATCGCTCGCCTGGACCATCAATCATTAACGAGCTCGCTCAGTCGTCCGCTTTGCGTTGCATTGTGCGTCGGCATAATCGGAAAATAGGAAATTTAATTCGTGTACACAACACAATTGCGTTGCGTTATTCGTGCGACAACGCGTCGCCTATACACATCATTCAAAGCTTAGCAGGGGTGCGGGGGCGGGATGGGGGTTGCATCCTCAGAGGTATTGTGTGGAATTACCGGTCGCGTTATAGTGGAAAGTGGTGGAAATTTTTAAAAATTTGTGATATAACGAATGAGAATTTTTTTGATTCATTAATTGTTGTTTGACAATCGTTAAAAAAGCGGACGTGACTACTGTTTTGATTGTTTACGTGGTCCCAGCTTGGTAAAAATATCATGTTTTCAAAAATATTTATTACCGGGGGTTTTCCGGTGTAAATTGTGACTGATTTTAGTTAGTTTTCTTTATCTAGACCCAAGTTTTAGGGGGAAATGAGCAACTTTAATTTAATTCGGTAGCGACATCGTGAAAATAACTTGTGTATATTTTATTTCGTCAAGGATCACACATTTCTTTATATTAATCATTTGAAGCTGGTATGTAGATGCTGTTCATAAGTTTTCCATTGACTTCACTCTGAAATGTCGATGTTGCTACTCCTATCTGCATGTACGCGTCATTCCGACGGTGAAACGCTGATTAAATTAAACAACGTTTGTTTATAATCAAGCTACAGAGGGCGAAATAATGCACTTCAACCATTTTCATCACGGGGTATGCCTTTGAACGTAATTTACTCGCTATCTCCTCGGAGCCAACGTAGCCAAAAGCTTTGCTGCATAAAGCGAAAATCCTATGCTTCGGCTTCTTTTGATATTGCGTGAAAGCAGTCAAATCTTGGGCTCAGCTTGAAATTGAGCGAGGAAAATGTCGTGGACAGCCTTGTGGTCGCCGAGAGATTCAACTGATTCATCTCAAGCGGGACACGTCACATTTCTTTTCGCCAAGATTTTTTCGTGAGTTTTGAAAAACAATCTTGCAACTTTCATCTAGTTTCCTTACTAGTGGTTCGCGAAATATTTTTTCGTTATTGAATAAGCTTATAGCGAGCAGATAAGAAGTGATGCAGAACATGAACATGAACATGAATTTCGGAAATTGTAAGAAAAAACGTTACTGTTCCAATGTAGTTATTTGCCATATAAACTACAATTAATCTAAGTTTGCCATTTCTATAGCTGGAGCTGTTTTACTGCGGTGCTTATTGCCATTTATTTTGTTAGAACGCTGTGAGAATGTTAACCAAAAAACGTTCTACTGTAAACAACGAAAAATGTAGCAAACCGGGCCGGAAAGTTTGGTCACTGAGAAAATGCAGTAGCGATAGGCTCTAATTTCTAGAAACCCACTGAGTGCTAACTACGTGAGGGATTTATCAGAAGAGGCTGTCAAGTAAAATCATCCCACCCTGCTAGCAAAACGATAGCTGATATCTCGCCTCTGACCAGTCCCTTATGGGTGCCCGTCAACACTTGTACTTCCGGGAAAAAGACGATCGGTGACGCGATAGCTAACGCCATACGAAACGGAAATAGGAACCCTCTCGGAACCGTCGCTAGAGAGAGGCTGGATTATTTCCAACGACCCCTAAGACCTCACCTAAGACGTCGTTCAAGCGAGCGCGTGTTTCGCTGAGCAAACAACTGCGTGCTTTTCGTTGAAATGGGAGAGTGAAAGGTCACTATTCGTAGGACGCGTGCACGCGGGGCCAGCACAGCCTGCGTGCGTTTTAAATTGCGTGAGCGGTGAGATGGGATGCTGGGAACCCTTGGTAGTGGGCGGGTGCGTGGGGGGGGGGGGGGTATGTCGGAAATTTGCGGGGTACATGTCATCACGTTAATGAAATTACTCGTGAGATCCTTCCGATGGAGCGATGGTACAGCGAGGGGACGTCGCGTTCCAGATTGACGGAGCGAACGTCAGTCGCATGTCGGGCACCGAGCGGCCAGATTTCGGTTTGGTGACATAATTTGAGAACTAATTTCATTAGTCGTGCGACATGGCTGTCTGATTTCTGACCAATCACATAATTATTTTTATTTTCGCTTCGTGAAAACTATTACTGGTTTGGTGTAGAGAAGCTTGTTCTGATAGATGGGTCTAGTTTGTGATGTGAATTTATTTTTCATGTCTACTCTCTGATCGCTTGATTTTGAGAGTTTAACGACACACTGCCAGGGGCGTAACTAGGGGGCAGCAGGCATACCAGTGCTTTGGGGCCTCGAGCCCGGAGGGGCTTCGGAAGAACTTGTAAAAGATTTTATTGGATTGATTTTAAGGATTGATTTTTTTTGGCGACGGCTTTTTTTGGAGGGTGGATTCGGCGAAGAGTCCTGATCGGGGCCTCAGTTTTCTGTTGGTACTGGGCCTCCGTTTTGAAGTCACGCCACTGCGCACTGTGATATAAAAATACCCTATAGCAACGGTCAGTAAGTCGTTGAATTATAATGATGAGCATAATGATGAACCTAGCCTAGCCTAAAAATAGAGGGGAACCCAGGTGTTATGAGTACTCCTGAGCGAACGAAAAGCGCCGAGGGGACCACCGGCTTGACATCCCTTCCAATGAACAGCACAACTCAAACAGCAGGATTTACTCCACTTACCGATGTGGTTGTTATAAACAAATCGAGCGAAATGTTTGAGTCTCTCTTAAGAAACTCCATTTTGTTGATGGTCACTCATCCTCAGGTGCATGTTCTGTAACTCGCAGTGTTGCTTCATTTCACTTTACTGAACAGAAACTGACAGCGCAGATAGTCAATCTATAGAATTACCATGAAATATATATGAAAGCTTTCATAATATTCCTCAATTTCATCAATTATAGAAAGCAAAACTTCGAAGAATCACTTCAATTACAAATTAAACCGTATTTACCGTACAATTACAACAACTGAGTATACGCTGCAACCAAGTGCCAATGGGGGTTACAGTCTGCAAATATCATTTCACCCTGATTACCTTGTTTTGTTCATCCCTAAAATAAGCGAAGATAATTATTGTGGAAGATGTCTAAATGACGAATTAGTCGCTACGTCCCTCCCATCTCGTTAGCCGTCCACTTGTCCCTATCCGGTTGTGCCGAATGGACTCTTTGGGCCACGACAGGCACCGCACTCTATCAGTCTCGCGAGGAGACACATCTCACCGCCACCTTCTGATTTAATTAAACAATCGCACGCCAGGAACGACGCTGGATCTTGTCGTTCTCTCGACACTGCCTGCGGGAAATGTTCCACGCGGGAGGCTGCGGTCGGACCGCTACAACGCTCTCCGACTAGACTGGTGTAAATTGAGTGTATTTTTTCTCTTCTCAAAGTTTCGTACCTAGGCGTAAGTTTCGCGTAATTTGCGTAGTTCTGTTTGAACTATGGTTGTGTAGACGTAGTTAGCGAGGTGTTTCGCATGAGAAGTCGAAGCGTCTGTAATCTAATTGGACTTTGATATATGAGCACACCTGTGTATAGTTGTGCATGTGTTAGCCTTTTGATTATCGTGATAAGCGGGTGCAATGCCAAGAGGGTAGAGTCAGTTTGTTGCCCTGTCGGCATATATACTTATAGATGTATGTTTCTTCAATACTTCTTGTGATGCACGAAAGGCCACACACATATACTATACTTGATAGTGAGTGGGTGCATCTGATTTGGCAAGGGACCTTGTTGTGGCAAAGGACCCTGTGGTGGCAAGGGACCCTTTTGTGGCCAGTGGACAGCTAATATCGCTTTATGCACATGGATTTGTACCACCAAGTCTGGCTGTGGTTTCTGCCTTCGAAGGTTCCAAGAAATTAAGAGAAGTATTGCAAACATTGAATATGTAACTGGCCACAACTGACAAGTCTGGCCACAACTGGCTGTCTGGCCACAACTGGTTCACCTACCCTAGTTAAAAGCATTTCAATTTCGTAGCCCACAACGAAGGGGAAAGAAAAGAAAGTTTGATGATAGATGTGCCAGTGGTAAGAAAATGTAAAGATGATAAAGATGGCGAAATGGCAAGAATATTAAACATCCGAAAATATTCCATGCTGCTGGCACAATGATAATATTGAGATACTTTTCTATCAGATACGATGCATAAAATGCATCGAGAATATTATTGTATTTATTGTTTTTTATATATTTTTATATATTTTTATTTACATGCAGCTCTCATGTTATAGCTTAATAACGCACAAAGCCATAAAAAAGATACAAAAAGATACAAGGGTTGTACCTACTTGTACAGCGGCAGCACAGAGCCCATTATTTTCGTGCATGGCCTTGTGCATCCCTTCAAGTTCAATCACAGTTCGAGTGATAAAAGATTCTCCCGCAATGTGGTTAATAAGATCCAATCCTTCTTCCTTACCAGAGCCTTGATTAAGGCACGAGGTCGGAATCTTGACAATCTTATTCGCATCTCAAAGAAAGGGGAGAAATGCGCGCGTCCAGTAACAAGCTTGAATCTAATTTGAACCTCATTTTGTGGTTCAAGATTTCATGTTCTCTGTTCATAAGATTAAATTCACCCTGTGGGCGACGGCAACTTTGAGCCAGAGAGAAGAATACTTTCACAGTTTTTAATTGGTTCTCAGGGAGAAAAAAAAGGCCTAATTAAGATTAACTTATTCTTTCATCGTGATAATTTTGGACGGCGAAAATGACCGAGATATAATCTTGAAATCTTACTCTGACAAAATGTGCTCTTTGATGCTGAAGTTTTTAAAAGTGACAGTAGAGTAATTATTTTCTTAGTTTTCGGTCTCAATTTTCTCCATACCAATCAACAATATTGACTCATTGGAAACCATGATTATGGAAAATCGTTTCAAAATACTAGTTGAAACAAATAGAAGTACACTCCGGTAGTATGTCGTGTGCAAACATGGGACCAGCACCGTACTTAGTGGTTAATATTTAACATGTACACCAAGAAGTCCAACCAAATTACCGTTGCATGCACTACACAGCATTTCAGTTGCTTTGTGTATGCAACTATGACTTTGAAATTACTGCTACTGACAGGTAAAAAGTAAAAAAATAAACACATAGAAAACAGCTTGTTACGCTGTTTTTACAGCGCCACTATTTGCACTTCACAATTGTGTATGCAAATTGTGTACATATGCCCAACGCAATGAATTTCCACCTCTGCAGAATATAGAAGGAACTTACCTGGAAAAGTTCTCTATATAACTACCATGCGTTTTCTGTTAAGTGCTCTTTTCGCTTTCCGAACTCGCAGAAGTAGAATTGCCTGCGAATGCGGCGCCAGCCTTAGCAATCGAACTGTTCGACGCACAAGAAATAACATTAAGCCAACATTTTAATGAAGCACCCGCATTTAATCGTTCCGCGGGCTTAATTGCTTTTGCGTTCAACGGAAGACAGGTAACTGTGCCGCGAAGTGCGCAAATCGTTTTCGTATGATAAAATGCCCTAGAAGTAAATGGCCCAATTGAAAAAGTTGTTTTTTTTCTCTTCGGCGTATAACGCAAGATATAATTGATGTTTGTTGAGCATTTTGTTATACCAGCTGGGAAATTGCCATTTGTTATATTAGAAGAAGCTCTTGGCAAAGATAAATAATATGATACTCTTTTGCAGATAAATAGCATTGTGTTACTGCAAACCATATTCCGTGCAATACATAAATACGTGAACCGTTGTTGTTAAAAACAACATGTCTTTATTTTATTATTATGTACACAAATTAGCCTCCCAAAAGTGTTGTCCATTCCGGGATTTGAACCCGGGTCCCCAATGGGGACCCGGGTTCAAATCCCGGAATGGACAACACTTTTGGGAGGCTAATTTGTGTACATAATAATAAAATGAATAGCCAATTACGAGCTTTCGTAATTTAAATAAGATTAAAAGAGAACATGTCTTTATGTTTCCAATTTCAAGATGGAAGAAGTAAATTGATGAAACCGATATATTTTTAAACCGGGCACTGGCTATTGTAAATATTTTGAGGGCCGAGACGTGTCTCTGAGAATCCCTTGATCTGGCGCGGTCTTGCTCTGGCGGCGTGTATCTGCTTCTGGTTTTTGCTCCACGCTCGACGCTGTGACGTCGTCACCAAGACGGGACACTGTTTTGCACGAGTTTCCGCGACGAATTGTTCGGTCCACGATTCGGCCTCATCTCCCGCTCGGTGCGTGTGTATCTATATTTGCGAATCTCTGTATCCCATTAATCATCGAAACCCCGGCTTTACGAACAATAATTTTCTGGCCGAGATTAAAATTATTTTGGCGCGGTATCAAAGAAAACAATATGAGAGTACTGCACTAAAAACACAATTGAAAATTAAACGCGTGAACTAATTTAATAAACAGCAAATCGGAATTGGACCGTATTGCAGTACGCCGAGTATAGAGTAAAAAAATATAACTTCTGCAAAGTTCACTTTGCGAGATAAGGTCTGTAACGGAAACTTGTTAAACTTGTATTAAGCTAGCAAATTCAAACACGAAATGTTTACGCCTAGCGCGTCACTAAAATGCTAGAGAAAGTTTGCTAACTGGTGTAATTGTATCGAGGCAAGACAGGCTACGGGGGCCTCCATCAATCAATTGGGCCCAAACGTTCACGTGCATGCAGCAAACGAGGGGCACGCTGCTTAAATAGTTTAATTAGTCAAAAACTCCAATAAAAACGGCAAACGCTTATATTCCCGTATCACCAATAGTTTAATCAAGTCTTATATCGCTAATTACAAAACATAAAACTTCAAAACTCAGTCGACAAGCGATGTGTACACTAATTAATTAAAACATAAAACGTCTCATTATTTAACCCTATTTTATAAACGGCATCCTTAAGGCGTCTGGCAGATTAATAAGCCCAACTCTTATATGACGTGCAAGTAAATTGAGAGATATGGCAAGACGTTTTGTTCAAGCGACGCCTGATTTTCCGGCGTCGCGACGCTGTAGAGTCGGCGGCGTCCCCTGGGTAACATCGGGCGTCGCGCGGCGATTCGACGTCGCCCGCGCCGGCGCCCGCCGCGTGTTTCAAGGGAAGCTTGGAGGAAAAAGAAAATCATACTTCATCTTGTGGCGCTGCGAAGAGTTAAGTGCCACCTGCTGCAAAAGGGTTTCATCATCTGGCGACTAGCAGCAACATAGAGACGCTTTGCGGCGGTAATGTGGAGATGTTATGCGCGCGGTGGAGGGTTTTGTGCGTTGCTTGATTTTCTCTGTTTGTCGCCTGGAAAATCAGTGGAATGACAAGGGAATTGGTTTGTCGCCGAGCGGCGGTGGTGGTGCTCCTTGAAACATATGGAACTTTCGCCGCTTGGTACCTCCACCTACAAGGCACTTCCACTGACACGGCACCTCCACTGGCATGGCACCTCCACTGGCGTGGCACCTCCACTGGCATGGCACCTCCACTGACATGGCACTTCCACTGACCCATATGGCACCTCCACTTACGTGGCACCTCCACTGACAAGGCACCTCCGCCACTTGGCCCTTGGACAATCTGGTTGCTCAATCCCGGGAATTTCCGATCGTTCCTTAAAAACTTCATTTGTTAACATTTTTTTTTTTTAATCATCGACTGACAGCAATTCCAACCAGATTGCAGTCGGAATACTTCTGATGTAAATTCTCTCTCCTAGTGACCTTTAGCTCCTAGTAGTACAAATTTCAGTGTGTTCACATATGTTTTTGTTTCTTGGTGTAAAATTTAAATTATTTTGGTTGCTCTTAACTCAAGAGCCCTCCTAAGCAAGCAACTCATTCGTCTAAACAAACGCAAATATAATTTATTTCTGTTACAAAACGGAAAAAAAGACAAAGAATAAGATTTCTTGGTTTAAAATTTAAATTATTTGGGTAGCTTTTAACTCAAGAGCCCTCCTAAGGAAGCAACTCATTTGTCTAAACAAACTCAAATATAATTTATTTCTTTTACAAAACGGGAAAAAAAGACAAAGAATAAGATATCTACAATAACTTCATATTTCCTCAACAAAGTGCTAAGGAATGACACGTATAGCAGCGTAACGGATGCAGTAACACTAACACATTTACACGGTATCCGGATGTCAAACATCAAATAGTCACTTCCTTCAGCGTCTTCGCGTCAAAGAAGCGGCGACTATTTTTTGCCCTTACTCCGTCAAACTCTTTAGATGTTCGCAACAAAAAATTCACGCGACCACATTTTCACATTACACCCACCTCCATACATCATCAGCCATATCTTGGCGAAAATTTATTGACCAGGCTTAGCGCATTTCCTCTTTCCTTGCCGCCTGGCGGTGTAAGACACACCCTTCGGAAAATGCACTCCATTCTCGTTTTTTCCCAGTCTCCACATAATCTTTTCCTTATACCATCTATATCTCACGATTGCGCATGCCAGTAAAGGTGCGAGAAATAAGTATATTATGTACTTACGCTAGTCGGGCTCGTTGATTTAGTAAACGGGCTCCTTCCGGTCAAGACAATGCACGCACTATAAACAGTTTACTTACGCAGTTTATTCCCTAAACATTCGCTCTGGTTTCAAGCCAAAAATACAGCTCTGCCACAAACAAATTTATTTTGTCATCATGGCTGTATATTCAAGTTCGTCGAAAGTTTGTCTTCCACACAAATCCAGTGTCAATATTTTATGTGATTTTTCCTTTGTCCATGTATACCGAAAACCACAATAAACAAACACGGAACCGAAACATAACGCGGATATCCTATTGATTTAACAGTACGTAATGCGAAAATATTTTCTCGATGCGGTTGCGAGGAGGCCTTCCGAAACTCGCACACCATCATAAAGTAAATATTAATAAAATACTCGGCCTCTGTTTTAAATATTTCAACCCATACGTTCGTCGCGCTAAAAGGTCTGGCCAGGGCTTTTGTCGAGCGCCCCCGCACACCCCCAAAGGGCTTAAGGGGCGGTGGGGGTGGGGGGCGGACGCAGAGCCAGAGCGTGACTATCGGATCCTTGTGAATAATTGCCGGCTGTCAATGGGCTTAACTCCACTTTCATATCCTCCGGCATGGCGCTACTGTGGTGACCTCTCGTATTTTACACAATTACTTCTGTCACGTGTTGTTGGTGCCGGCAAGCAGATGGCAGTGGCGTCGGTTACTTGTCTTTGGTGGTGCCACCTTTACCTTGAGTCATGGCTTTAGCTAAAACTACACATTTCAACTCAATTTTGCTCATTGGCAAAAATATACAGTGACCAACAATTGGTTTAAAAGTTCTATCCGTTCAAAGTTGTGGTTCAGCTTTTTTATGTTTGTTTTATTTATATTTATTTATTTGTGAAATCGTATGTTGATTTATCTCCATGTTTGACGCAAAGACGAAAATACGTGCTTGAATATTACAATCATCGCCATTTAAAAAGGAGAAATACACAATGCAAATAAATGCAACAAAACGGATATAGAATGTATACCCCGATACCGGATATTTGGAACACATCTACAAATTGAAGATTCTTCCGTGCACGAGTGGGATATTTTGTTACAAATTATGGTACAGCAACGTCCAAATTTCCAAGGTCACACTCAGACCTAGTACATTTCATATTTTTATCATTTTATATACGTTTTAATATGCACCAGACGCCACTGCCCATGTGAAGAGCTGAAAATGTTTTGTTTTCTCCCACTTTCTCACTGGAAAATTCTTACCTCAGACTGAAATGTTTGCCATCTTTGCAAGATATACTGCCAAGTGTTTAGAAGCTCTGACGAAGCAATTGTTCTTGTAAGCTCATTATGTATCGTTTCAGAATATTGGTAGTTTTAATTCTGAATGAAAGATACATTGCACTTTAAAATGAGAAACGCCACAGACAATGCAATGTGAAGAAGAAACGTTTTCCTCGCGCTCGAGGTGGAATCTGTCATCACTCAAAATAAGGAGTCTGAATCGTATCTGATTTTACTTCCACACGGTAGCTTTAGCTCAGTACCACGTAAAAATTTGCATTACAGTCCGTACTTTTGTAATAACCAGTTCACCGATAATACATTGCAAAAAAATCTTTTACTGCGTCAACAAGGGAAAAGGCCTAGGTGAATTTAGTTGGTGGATTGGCCATTAGGGTACGTGTATGTAAAAAATCAAATGTCCAGCCTTCTTAATATGCTAACTAACCAGAAGTACATTAAACAAAAATGTCTAGCGCCAAAAAAAAGAAACTGCTATCCATCGCGAAGTTGTGACATACACAACAAAAAAGGTACACCAACCGCAAAAATCAGCATCATACTTACTTGGATGGCGTTAGTTTTTAGGCTGGAGGGTGGGCGGGGGTGGGGGATGGCTCACCACAATGGAGGAGTTGATTATTTTCACGGTAGGACTCTCTTTTGTTTCGTGAAGCTCAAGTCTCATTAGCAAACACAAACAAAATGAAAGCAATTTGGCTTATTTTTAAAAGCTCCCTGCGTCTAAAAACTTTTAATTATTTAAAGTTACCGCAGTTAAGCTTTCCGATTTCTTTCCCCGGCTCTGAGTGTTGGCGCAGCATGTGATCGTTAGCCCCCCTTTTAACGACGCCATGTTCTTAACTCTACTCTTCAATTACAATAAAACTGCAGAAGATTTTTCTTAACAGGTTTCTATTAAAATTTTAACAGTCTACAGATGAAACCGCTTAAAAAATTCAACTGCACAGTCCAGATTTAAACATATACCCGAAAATGCACATGACCATTCCTGATTTTCGAATATTTAACAACAGTTAAACTAGAACATCTACAAACATAGATTCCATATATTGCTATAAGTCTAAAACCTTGTTTAACACAGCCTCATGGGAAGATTCAGAATGGTTTTACTATGCATGTTAATTATCTCAGCCGGTGCCACTTTCATCCCACACAGTAGCAATCTAACCGTCTCAAACAATTTACTTCCGAAACTGTTTGTCTTGGAAGGGCACCATCACTAGACGAAGATATAAACGCACGTGTCGTTAAACGTCTTGGTACGTATCTTATTATTTTTACTGCCTCTGCTGTGGCCATGGCTTGCGAATTGTTTATAAATACATAGGTCGTTAGTTACAGCTGTTTGCTCTCTGATGTTTTAGCACGTCGCTTTGTTTCGGTGAAAAAGTGAAACAAAACGACAAAAAGGAACGGAAAAGGTATCATGAGGTAGGATGCGATAAGAGATCGCTTCTTTTTGTTGTTAATGGAGCTATGGATGCTGATGAAGAGCATGGCAATTTTGATGGAGAAGATGGCGTGGTTTTTTGTGTGGTATACTCTATTTTTTCTTGAGGATGAAAGGGACTTTCGTGATGCTTTCTGCTGCAAGATATGCCCCGAAAGCGGCAGAACAATGGACGTTGTTCGGGCAACTGCGTGGGCCGCTAGGTTGAAATGAGTTACTTCTCCAGCTGTGCATTTACCCATGAAAAATAATTCCATTGCTATACCTCATTGCAAATAAGACGTTTTTCAATATGTGTTCTTGAAATTTGTTCTTTCATCGTTCATTTTTTTAGTTTTTAATTTCATTTTCTAATGTTACGTTTTTGTTGCAATGCTCACAGAAACAGCGAATCGATACTCTCTTCTGAAACTGAAAGCATCCATCGTTACTTTTACAAAAGCGACAAAAAGTTGTATAATATCAAGATATAGAAAATATCTTGAATAAATTGCTGGCAATTTGATTCCAATCATCTTTTTCCAGGAAGCTCTACTTTGGTTCACAAATTTCGTGTAATAATTAGTTTTCTTGGAAAATCTTTTTAAAGAACTCCACGGCCCACGGGGAACCTTTTCGATTAAAAGCCGATACAATTTCCTCTGAACTATTAATAATACGATCTACTCCTGAACAAGCAGAGAAAAAATATCGCTCTCTTATCAGTTCGCCAGAAAGTGGCTTTCAGATCAAAAGTTGCCGAGTTCTCAAGGCCACACCGTTGAAGTTATCAATCCAATATTTCAGTATGTTGTAGAAACAATATGTAACTAAGGGCGACGATGGCCCTTTTTTCGAAAATTTGCCCCTGGAATGTTAGAACATACCACAAAACTCTTCAATTTTTATCCTTTTTAGAGCCATTGTATACGAACGTGCAAAGAAAAATTGGGAAAAGGGCTATGACCGCCCTTATTTGCGTATTTTGTCTACAACATACTGAAATATTAAAATGATAACTTGAACGGTGTGGCCTTGAGAACTTGAGGACTTTTGGTATGTTTTTAAAAAATGCTTAATTTTCGACTTTGGTCACCTCATGTGACAGAAATAAAACACAAGGACTTGGCTCATTTTACACTGATCACATCTACCTAGCGGTGTACCAAGTTTGAGTAAACCCTTCAAAAAATGTACGTTTGGAACTGTGCTTGAGCCTTCATCAAAATAGTTCAACCCTTATAACAATAATTGCGATATTTATCTACCCTGCAGCGAATTAATATTAGTATAGCTTTGTTAGTTTCGTATTCAGCACTGCTTATACACCTATCGTCCACTGCAAAATCTGTTGAAGTGATTTCATTGGAACTGTTTGTATAAAGGCAGTCTATACGAAGTGTTCTTCATTAAAAAAAATCACATAAATATTTCCGTTTTATCAGACAATGAACAAGGCCCAAGTATTTTGAATTTCTGAGTATACCAATTCACGGGAAACGAATTTCACCATTTAGACAATGTTAATTGAAGACTTTTTGAAAAAAGGTGACGCTAGGAAACGTATAGGAACCAGGGGGCTAATTACAGAACGTAATCTTATCGTAAACAGCTCACTTATCTTAAAGTTACGCAAAGTATCTGAAATTCGCCCCCCCCCCCCCCATGAACCACAGCGTAACGCATCTGTCAGATTGAATCAGTGGATGACATACGGCAACTTCAAGATAAGTGACAAAATGCTTCTGTAATATCGAATTAACCACCACCTAAGTCCATCTCAGCGCTTGCGTAAAGTTACGACAAACAGCTCATCTTACCTTAAAGTTACGCAGAGGTTCTGTAATTCGCCCTCTGGTATACACTATAAGATAAGATATATTTATAGAAACATAGCTGTCTTCGATGAAAGCATTGCAATAAAATACGATCTCAATAGAGTGAAAGAAACTCACCTGTCAGAACGAACGATCACAAATGATACGAGACTTGGCAGAGGCAAGTGCGTGTGTACGTAGAGCCTATATTATGTTTCCTTTATATTTATTTCATAAGAAAGTGAGAATTTTTCAATGGATCAAATCTGGCAAAGAATATTCGCATCGAATGGAAAATGTCTTTTTCTCGAGAGCGATCCAAGGACACCTTGTCGCGAGGCCTCAGCGGCGGGCAGACAGGCTGACATGTGCCAATTATTCGGACGTAAATAGCCTTTGCTCTTCGCCATGCCGGGTACGCCACTGAAGCGTCATTAGAGATACATGGAGACGATGTCACCCAAGAAACCACGAAAAATAAGAACGCATATTTTTACATTTTTAAACCTCATGTCAAATCATTTCAACAAACTCTGAGAAAATGAAAAGTAGTTTACGAAACACTGGGAAAACATACGTAATTTTTTAATTAACTTACTCATCATTCAAGTCATATTTCAGCAGCTAAAGAGACACATTTTCATCCAGATGTTTGGAAACACAATATAGCACTATAACTTACATTTTTTAATGTAGAGTTTCGATCGAAATGTAGGTAAAGGAAAAGATTTTTTACATCGACCCCAAAAAAAAATGCATATACACGCTCCGCCACTGTTCCAGAGACATGCACACCCGGTCGTCGAGTATTTTATAATATTTCTTCCATAAGAAATCCTCTAGAGACGGAATTGAATAATCTCTCCGCCCTTTCTCCGCCCTTTCTCCCACTTTCTCCCGAGTCCCCAGAGTCGAGCAGCGAGCGAACCGGGCGGACGCCAGGCCTTTCTCTTTGCTCTTTCATAAAATATGAGCACGACATGCGAAAGGCGGCGGCTTGCAGCCCGGTCTTACGCACTGTGTGCGTGGGAATTTAATTTCTTTACGCGATATTTGCATTCAGGCCAGCGCATAGGAAATACAGTTATTATGTCGGGATTCGGTCGTTTATCCTGAAATGATGTTGCAAATTGTTTGTTTGTTGTGTGATTTTATGCCATTTGCTGTACGTCTAGGAGTTCTTGATGTCTTGAGTCCTGTACCTGAAAGATGTAAATCACACTGAACGGATATCAGCAGATTTTCCTATAACTGATCCCTCCGCTTTGATTTCAAAGTAGTAATATCTACAGCAGGAAAACAGCATGTTTTGCCGAGACCTACTTCAAATTCCGATGTGGAAACAGTTTTGCACGGTTACGGTTCATTTTTGTAATGATGCAACCTATTATTTTTTATAAAAACTGTTGTTTTAATAATTTGAAAGAAAATCTCATGCTCTAATTAATAACCACTGAGAGTGTATCATCTCTGATTATATACCATGCATGCAATCGCTATATAACTGATTGAAAAATCTGTGACTAAACTTATTTCTTTTTGGCAAAACCAATCGTAGTTTCAATCAACGTCATTCCGTTTGAAATTCTTATCGTAATTTTGTATTTCCCTCTTCGACAACTTGCTTATTTCGAGTGCCAAATGCTGTCTACCTTTCAATACCATGCGCTCGCAGCCCCCGGAGCTCCGATTACCTTCATCATCCCCATGAGCTGATCCTCTAATTCATCAGACAACTTGGCCTGAATCAATCGATCAATCACCGATTCAAACAGTTCGTTATTTCACCCGTTTGATTGGGTGGAGTAACTAATTGAAAAGTCAATCAGTGCTACTGTTTGCTTCCATTCCAATTATGACAGTTGCACATTGTTTTATTTTGTTCAGACTTCAAATGGAGTCCATTGGGGGTATTGACATGTGAATTATAATTGAGCGATTTTTTACTGTCTCTGTGCGGAAAGCTTATATTCGAGCTACGATATAGTTTTGATTACATATCCTGAAAATCAAAACATTTATGACCTGACCAACTCCTTTTTATGTTTGAAAAATAGAGTGTTCCAGGAAGTAAGGTCTCTCATGCTTTATAAAGTTTGTTGAGGAAAAATGCACCTTTTCGAAGAGGTGTGTCGACAATTTCCTTTAGATATAATGCTTATTACATCCATATTACCACCATTTAACATTGTAGCTATAAACATTCCTTTAAGAATATTAGCAGCCAAACATTTTTTTTTTACAAATAACTACATATACGCAATGATACGCAAAAATCTCCCGTTTCCTTGTTATTCCAAATTGATGATTTATTTTGTGTCTGTCTCAAAAAAAACTTTTCTTTTGGGCTCCACGCACATTTCCCCCAAATTGTTTGCAGGTATTTGCGACCGAATCTCCCAAGAGTGGGTCGGGTTCTCTCTCTCTCTTTCTCTCTGATTTAATCGGATCGACATCGTCCTGCAAATCAATGAAACCACGGCCTGAATCTCGTGCCCCATCCATTTGCAAGTCTCGAACCACCTCCCGATTGAAAACACACGTTTGTGCCGCTAGTCTTCAGAGAGTTCCAGCGGTTGGTTTCGATTTCAGCTCAGAATGTCATCGCCTGATTACTGAATGAGTTCCAATGTTATTTTTCCTCATCATAGTTAAGCTTCCACGAATGAAAAGGGGAAAATAAGGTACTAAAACAAACAAACTCTACTTATAGAACTGCTTTTACGGTGAAAAGCTAAAAGTTACATTTGTAGAACGCAGAAGGAATTAAAATGGCATTTACCTACTTTTGTGCAGGTACTGGAACCATCTTTAGATAGCACTGTACAGGCTCAATTGAGTATACCGGATTTTTGCAAATTAAATCGCAACTTGAGAAAGAGGTTGTGACAATTTGATTTTGCATTAAGTAAAAAATGCGACGAAAAGAAGAACGATTTCTTGTATTGATTCTCACCGAATAGCATGAAGCAATTCTCTAATGCTCTATACAAAGGGGTTATTTGATACGAATCGAGCAGAAATGTCTTTCTCATCAGCTTCGCTGATCGACCAACCAATCGCAATGATAAGCCCCACCAGCAATGGTCCGATCTCGACAAATTGATGAATCCGAATCCCGAATGTTCAGGACGGGAGGATTCGTCCTGATTCAGGAAAAACCCCGCGCTCGGCGGCGCAGCGCCCGCGGGTGAAAAGTTAAATGAATTCGAGAAGCAATCACTGGTCGCCTGTTTTAACATTGATTGTTGGCAATCGCGGTGATGGGCTGTTTGCCCAGTAATTCCGGCGTACCGACTGTTCGGGAAAAAATAAACCCCCCACCCTCACCCCCCATACCCCATGCCCCTAACCCAACCCAGTCGCTCATTCCCGTTGCATCCCATCGTGTTAGCAACTCGGTACCGGCCATTCCCCGTTCGGTATAATTGAGCGCCGAAGGGGACTAAGTTATCGGGTACTGCAACTTAGCAGACCCATCGTGTTAGCAACTCGGTACCGGCCATTCCCCGTTCGGTATAGTTGAGCGCCGAAGGGGACTAAGTTATCGGGTACTGCAACTTAGCAGACCCATCGTGTTAGCAACTCGGTACCGGCCATTCCCCGTTCGGTATAGTTGAGCGTCGAAGGGGACTATGTTATCGGGTACTGCAACTTAGCAGACCCATCGTGTTAGCAACTCGGTACCGGCCATTCCCCGTTCGGTATAGTTGAGCGTCGAAGGGGACTATGTTATCGGGTACTGCAACTTAGCAGACCCATCGTGTTAGCAACTCGGTACCGGCCATTCCCCGTTCGGTATAGTTGAGCGTCGAAGGGGACTATGTTATCGGGTACTGCAACTTAGCAGACCCATCGTGTTAGCAACTCGGTACCGGCCATTCCCCGTTCGGTATAATTGAGCGCCGAAGGGGACTAAGTTATCGGGTACTGCAACTTAGCAGACCCATCGTGTTAGCAACTCGGTACCGGCCATTCCCCGTTCGGTATAGTTGAGCGTCGAAGGGGACTATGTTATCGGGTACTGCAACTTAGCAGACCCATCGTGTTAGCAACTCGGTACCGGCCATTCCCCGTTCGGTATAGTTGAGCGCCGAAGGGGACTAAGTTATCGGGTACTGCAACTTAGCAGACCCATCGTGTTAGCAACTCGGTACCGGCCATTCCCCGTTCGGTATAGTTGAGCGCCGAAGGGGACTAAGACTGTGTCTGAATTGGCTATTTCATGCGGTCTCGCGTACTCGTTCTTAACAAATGACGTCACACGTACTGTCCGAATTGCAAATCCACCGCATAACAGAGCGAGTACGAATTCGACGATGCAGTCTCGCAGACTTGGTCTCGGTGACTTGCCTGTTACCAAATGGCGGTCGGAACCGTAATTATGTCAGGTAGCAGAAGTTATCTGTACGAATACGAAACAAATGAAGTCACCGAGTCCAAGTACACAAGACCAAGACCAAATCGCGAGACCGAGACCGAATCAATTCAGACACGTCCTAAGTTATCGGGTACTGCAACTTAGCAGACCCATTGTGACGCCACGGCTGCTCCATTGCTCCAGGCAACAGGTTTTTTTTTAGGTACCTAGCTTTTATTGTTTTCAACAATTAGACATCTCATACTGCTTATTAAATGTGAAGTTCATTGCCAGGAGTTAAAACATTATCTTTAAGACACTTTAAAATATAAAAATCGAATCAGTTTTCGATTAAATTTGGTCGTTTCGATTTGTTCGTTTATTAGAGTTTGTTACGGTATGGAATTCATTTTATAATTCATTTTATAAAAGGTATAAATATCCGTACCAAAGCGCTCATAATATACCTACATTAGATCCGCGCTTATATCCGGTCTCTCCGTCTCCCCCCTCCCCCCGCCCCCCTACACCGTGGCCACCATCAAGCCACTGTCCCTTTGGATACTATAGAAGTGTAATTTGATCATTTATTAAGTCCATGGTAATAATATGAGTTAAGGGCACTAAATTTTGATAACTTACTCTTTATGAACGCGGTAATTTAATTTGAAAATTTTTTCAGCGTCAATTCAAGCATTCGAGTTGATTTTTGTGATGGAATTTCGACACCATCGGCAGTTTTATTCGAAACAGCTGTTGTTGTTGGAAATGAAATTTTGCCTCTTTCACGGCGGCCAAGCGATTTCCAATTATTTCTCGGTTGATTGTTTAATTAGTGGAGTGCGTGCGATGGATTGCGATGCGAATTAAGGAATAAATTGACCACGGGATGAATGCGAAAAAAGCCCATGTTTGCTAATCAATCCCACCTAGTAGGTACACACCATTACACCACCTACAGCAGTTCATACATACATGTGCAGGTACATACGTACAATTGTTTTTACATAATCCGTGTACGCGCACATGGGAAAAAATCTCGCTCTGCGTAAAGCAGATTTCAATTTAGCTGCCAAATGAAACAGAATAAAAACCCAGCAGTGATTTCTAAAAATATTCTGAGGAAACATACATTCAATTTCCGATTTCCGTTTCAGAGCGTTTTCGGCACATAAATATTAATTTTTCTCTTCGGCGATACCCGCGGGAAGTGGCGAGGTCGCGGGGTCTGCTGCCAGATGGAACGAGGATCGCCCGCCGTGGGTGTCGACGTTTTGGCGGGAAATCAACCGAGCCGGAAGTGGGTTTCTGTAGACTGGCGGAATTGAAGTTCGGGGAAATCGGTGAATTAGAGAGAGTTGTTTGAAGACGATGGTCATGGACGAAGACACGAGTCTAATAAATCGATTAACGATAGTCATGTTTTGCCGCTTTCTGTAAGACCATATGCCTTTTTCATGTTCTTATGAAGAAACATCCCGAAAAGGGGTAATTACTGCCCTAGATAATATCAGATCACCATCATATTATATATCTCCTGCTTAAATATTTTTAGTATTTTTCTGCTCATTTAGTATTATGAAGCGCGAGTTTTTCATGTGGATTTGAGAAATAATAACCATGCATGGCAAAGCAAACGATGATATTAAATTGTACTTATGATCAATTCTTGTCAAGTGTAACATCCGTTTGGTTGTTTTTAATGTGTTCCCAAAAGTAATGCATTCAAGACTTCTCTTGATTGGCAAGAAATATCCATAACCAAATGCCAAATTCATATGCATGATTATACGCATTTGATAATATTTGAGCAAAATGTATTTTACATTATAACAATGAAAATAATTGACTAAATCACTACATTGACGTATCAAATTTCACAACAGATTGAATGTCAACATGAGTCAATCAAAAACGAGCGTAGGCTTTCCGGTAACCATCATGAATAAATTACAAAAACCTTCACGTCGAAAAAAAAGCTGCAACAACCAATATCGAATTTCGAATTTCGCAACACACTCGCAAACACTAACTAGACAGCTTGTTTCGTAGCGTCAGGAGACGACCAAGGATCCAGGATCCCGTGAGTCGTCCTGGGTCCCGGATAACGAATCCCGAGCGAAGAGTGACGAGCAGCGTTCCAGCCTCCGGGGGTTGAGGCGCTCAGACGAGTGAAAGGCCCGATGAGCGGAGAGCTCCCGCATTGGACGCCTGTACACTCTTAGTCCGCTCTTTTCGATTATCGGCCAATGTTCATTCGATTAGTTCCACAGATTCTATTGCGAGTGATTTCTAAAGGTGAATGGCGGACGCTGAAAAAAGCTCAGCCAACTTAGATTTAGGGGATTTCTTGTTAATTGGCCGTATGGCAAATCTTATTAGGGTAATGATTTAATTTAGTATCAGAAAGATATTTGAAATATCGATCGCAAATTGAGTGCCGAATCAAACAGTGAACGCTGATTTGATGATCAACTGCACCTTGTTGTCTAATGCAGTATGGGATTCGGCTCAAGTTCGCCGCACCTAAACTCCATTTCACGTTAATGAGGAGAGTGAATTGGCACCTTCAACGAGGCCTACTGCAGCTAGACACGAGCTAAGTGTTTAAAAACTTACAAGTCATGTCTTGAGTCGGACATAAGGCTCTACGGGCAGTTTTGAAACTCTTTGCTCGTATCTAGCAGTAGAGGGTCAAGTTGGAAGCTGTTCGTTCAGCACAAATCGCTTAATTCGGCAAGGGTCAAGTCTCTTTCTAACGACTGTGTGTACGTAACATCTTTTTAAAAGCGCTGTATTTTTCCCATTTAAAATCGCTTAATTTGGCCGAAATCAGCTGCAAATCAAACGTGTACTTCCCAAGTCTCTCATCTTCCATGAACTTTGTAATCTGACATGGCATAGGACGTGATCAAATATTTGACGGACAGTATTTGAGGTTATGTTGAACTTAAAACAGTCAATAGATCTGAACGTCTTCTTCAGTAAGCATGTCAATACTGCAAGATGTTGAATAAGTGATAGAATAATCTATCAGAGATATATTAACCCAATCATTTCAAAGGACGGGAGAGAAGTTCAGTCCCCCCCCCCTCCCTCCCAGCAATCCATTTAAAACCAGTCAGCGCTTAAGTGTATGCATTATGCAGTATATCCAGCCACAATTCGGAAAATTATTTCTGATTTTTGCAGAATTTTTTGGTATCGCCAAATGCGCGAAATGAATTTTAAAAGCAAGCGCCTTTGTTGTTATCACAATCCTCCACAGTTTTTGAGTAGCTGTTTTATATTGATTGCCTAACTCAGATCTAATAGTCGGTTAGAATTTCGAAGAATGTCCCTTGATAGGGAAACGTGTAAAATCTTACCACCCAGCTAAAGCAACTGCTTCGCCGGAAGCTCAAAGTGAAATTTTTTCTTCTTAACTCGTTCAAATTCGTAGCACTATGGACTGGAGCGATAGAGTTGTTCCGTCTTCGGGATTTCGAAAGGGAAGTAAGTGGTGATCCCCTCGGTGCTGTTAGACAAGAGTGGGCTACGACTATAGCTACGCGCCGGCACCGGATCCCTTGACTGCCTGTTATGTGCAGCCGACCCATGTCATAATCGTAAACGAAACCGATAGACTTTTGGTCCTGTGGCGGCAGGTGCCAATACGAAATGAAAATGTTGAAAACGATAAGCTACACGAAAGTTATATTCGTTAATACATTCTACTTCATGCCAACTGAGCATTAGATTCTTTAAAATTAAAATATACAGGCTTTAAAGTTAACGGTGGTGGAGGTGCCGCGTTTGCAAAATGTTGGCTTTCATCACTTGTCGGGCAGATGCTTAAGTGATCCACATCTCAACTTGAAGATTTTGGACGAAGCTTTTTAGGAATATTTGGTGATAGGCTTACATGATTTTGCTGCACAAAAGATCAAATCAAGTAACTTTAGGCAAAACATTATTACTCTGCAGTCTGAAAGTTCGGTCATATTTCAATTGTGATGGTGAATTGGTGCTTATAATGTAAATTGCAACTGTGACCTTGAATAAATGTATCGCATTCGGTTTTCATTTCTAAGACAATTTTCTTCAATTTTCAATTGATGTAAAGCAATTAACGAATTCGCTGAAAACGAATTTTTAAAGAAAAGAAATCCAATCGAATTGGATCACAATGCTTTTTTGTAAAATTATCGCTGCAGACAATTACTTGTCACTGCCTTCAATTTAAGCTCGAAGTTCAATACTTCAAAACCGAGTTTAACTAAGAGTTAGTTTTAAAATGATCCGCGTAAAAGAAAACAGCATTAAATGATGATATAGAAATTGACATGGCCAGCCATTTAAAAATGGAGTAAATCGTTGTTCCTTGTAAAATCACCAGCAACTCGTTATTTTGGTGTGAAGGTGCGGTATTTGTCTTCTTACCGCTAAACTCCTCTAGACTGTCCTCAGGTCACATTACGTTCCAACACATTCCCAGTCACGTGCCAGCAAAGTTCCTCTCCTCTTCTACACAGTAAGTGTCTCATAATGCAATACCCATCAAGTTCAGCTTACTTAAAAGCTTATTTTGGTCGAAGTGCCGCGATTTCCCCAGTACGCAGGCCAAAACAAAACCTTAAAGTTCATACTCAGAATCTTTGAATTTTGGTCACGATCCAGCAAAATATGGGTTGTCTTTTTACAATTCCTTCAATGGGAATGTTTTGAAATTCACTACCAACAACGTTCACCTTACTCAAAATGTTTTCTAGTGGAGGTGCCGAGTCCGTTTCAGAGCTGGATGCTTTAGAGTTTGTACCGAACGAGTTTAATTACGTTTTCCTGGTTCTTACTTACGTAACGCTAAAAAACCTATCCTCTCAATTCAAGTGCTGAGTGAAATTCACCTCCGACAAGGTCCCGCACAAAACAAACAACTCAGCTTACTTTTAAGCTGACGCCAGTGAAGGCCCCACGTTCTTTCTCCACAACAGTTGTAGTTACTACAACCATGGCCGTGAGTCGAAAGCCAAACTCCAATTTCACATGCAAAGCAGTGACAGCCCAGCCAATCATGTAGCACTTCCGGGCTCGCTAGCTTTTCGTACCTTTAGGTGCTTGGCTGTTAGGATAGCTGCCCCCCCCCCCCCCCCGGCTGGTCGTGAAATATGCGTGTTGTTAAGTGATATACCATCGTCTATATATTATCTTGCGTCGCACTTGGTCTCTGCTCGTTTCTCGTCAAAATGATTGCGTCTTTGTTGGCGTGACTGGCCATCCGTCTCTTGCACTCGCTCTGTTTTGCAAATACGGCGTGCTACGTTTTGCGTTTGTCGCTCTCGCTACACTGTAGACCACTCTATTCGTCTTTATTCTAAAGGTGGTTTAGGGATGCGATGTGAGTAGAATTCTGGGTTGAGTGAGTGAACGTGACGGATTGTTGTTCGTTTGCAAACAGGTGTACAAATTGGTGTGCTCGGCGTGACAATGCTCAATGCGGAGTAGGTGCGTTTGGTTTTTGTTCATAATGATATTATAATTATTTGTAAACGTGTTGTGACTTGTGTACAGTAAAATATTATAAGCGATCGAATAACGATTAAGACCTTGGATTCCTTGATTTCAAATTGACATAGTTCTGCTTTCTAAATTCGCTGGTTAAAAAACTAACGGGTCATTACATATTTCCACTGTCAATCATAAACCTTGACAACCTTTAAATCTATGGCTAGTTCCATAACTAGCCATTGCAGAGCTGTCAATCAAGGATATTGTAGACTAGAAAATAGTGTAGGCATACACCATAAAATGTATTTTATTTAATGGTCTGTTATCTTGGATGAACTGTTCGTTTTCCCCAACACGTTTCTCATTCCATAAACCTAATTTACAATCTAGCAGACACGACAACGTGAAATGGAGAACATGGCTGGGTATTTATTTCCTGAGCTTGGACTTTTTTTTTGGTATCTAATAATAAAAGTTTTTCGAGTAGTATTTTATTTTATTTCGCTCAGGCGATTTTTCTGTAGCAACTTTGAGTAGCTGCGTATTCGAGCTGGCGGAATGATGAAGTTGTACCTGCCGGATTGTAGCGTCTCTGATTAGTGTGCGATATGATTGGATTCCTTCGCTAATAGCTTTTTGACACGGCACAGAACGGATGGCGGTTGCCGGGTGACTCATGACTCATGGCACATCTTTCCATGCTGAAATTTTGGCTTGAATCGAACGGAACCGAAATGATATAGTCGAAATTTTAATGACTTTTTATCTTAATTAACAGACTACAAAGACAATAAATTTGTGCGAGCTGTTGGGAAGTAAATCATGTCGGAAATGAGGTCGTCACATCAATAGAAAAAATAATAATTACAAACCTATAAAGAAAAATCGCTCGTTTTAAGGGGAAAGGTACAAAAATATGAAGAGAAAATACTATTGAAAACGTTGAACTTTAGATCTTTTGGTCAAAGTATAGTATACTCTCAGCTAATTTTCTATGCTTCGTAGAAGTTTTTGCTTTTGTAGAAAGTGTATTTTCTAGTAGTTAGTTTGCTACGAGTGTATATCCGTGTTACACAATGCATTCTAATTTTATACATTTCCACTGAAACAATGCTGAGGTTCAGACTCCCCCATCTGTTCTCCTCGTTCGTAGATGCCACAACATTCTAAAGCCGATTCTTTATTTTCTCTGCTAAATTCCAAAGGTATATAGATTGTGAAGAACGCACGAAAATACTAAACGAATTATTATACCTGGTTGAAATGCACATGGTTGCTTTGCTAGGACATCCATGCTGAAAATACTTACCACGATCTTGCAAGATCTTATAAGATCTTATCAAGATCTTGCCACAATCTTCATTTATCACAATCTTTTGACAAAGATCTTGCAACATCTTGCCACGATCTTGAAATATATGACAAGATTTGTCACAATCTTGAGACAAAGATCTTGCAAGATCTTGCAAGTTCTTGACTTAAGATCTTGTCTCAATATCTTGTCTCAAGGTCTTCCAAGTTTGTGGAAAATCGTATTTTGCAAGGATCTTGTAAGATCTTGCAAGATCTTGGTAAGAATTTTCAGCAGGGATGTACCAATTTGATGAAACTTTTATTATAAGTAGTGCTGAGTTTGTTATCACTACAGGTAATATCACTGCATCATATGAAACCCCTTCATAGTCTATCTCTATTTCACACAAATAATCCGTTAACAATCCCGGATGCAAAACCAGAAACTATCGACACTGCAGAAAACTGAAAACATTCACATCCCATATTAACAGTAGCATATTCGATCAAAGAAGCCATTTGAAACGAATTCCTTTGAGACGGCATTGCCATTAAGCTGGTCTCAATCGACACAATACACGCTGCGCAAACGGCCGTTCGGCGTCGAAAGCCGAGCACTCCAGGGCTGGTATCGGCGTTGAAATGGCGGGCACTCCAGGGCTGGTATCGGCGTTGAAATGGCGGGCACTCCAGGGCTGGTATCGGCGTTGAAATGCCGGGCACTCCAGGGCTGGTATCGGCGTTGAAATGCCGGGCACTCCAGGGCTGGTATCGGCGTTGAAATGCCGGGCACTCCAGGGCTGGTATCGGCGTTGAAATGCCGGGCACTCCAGGGCTGGTATCGGCGTTGAAATGCCGGGCACTCCAGGGCTGGTATCGGCGTTGAAATGCCGGGCACTCCAGGGCTGGTATCGGCGTTGAAATGCCGGGCACTCCAGGGCTGGTATCGGCGTTGAAATGCCGGGCACTCCAGGGCTGGTATCGGCGTTGAAATGCCGGGCACTCCAGGGCTGGTATCGGCGTTGAAATGCCGGGCACTCCAGGGCTGGTATCGGCGTTGAAATGCCGGGCACTCCAGGGCTGGTATCGGCGTTGAAATGCCGGGCACTCCAGGGCTGGTATCGGCGTTGAAATGCCGGGCACTCCAGGGCTGGTATCGGCGTTGAAATGCCGGGCACTCCAGGGCTGGTATCGGCGTTGAAATGCCGGGCACTCCAGGGCTGTTATCGGCGTTGAAATGGCTGGCCCGCGAGCGTTCCAGAACTCCCAAATGTACACCTGTCTGCCGTCCCCTCGCAATCGTTGGAATCTGGAAGGCTGCTGGTTCCTGAAACAAAACTCAATAGCGTTTTTCACATCTAACATCAAAGAAAAGCAAGGTTGCAGCTGTTTAACGGTTTCGTCTGATTTTTCCTGGTCGCCGGATAACTTTTTATTGTGTACTTGATTCCTGGCTGAATTTGCGTTTTTTTTAGAACGGTTAGATCTCAAATTAACTGCTACGGGTACCTGTCCTCGAAAAGTTACCACGTGATGCGTTATCATTCAGGGTCACGTGACGGACAATCCGGTGATTCGATTTGTTGTTGAGACATCACGTGACCAGAATCATAGCTTATCACGATGATACAATTTCGACGATAGGTACCCTGTACTGTTTTATTTACGTTGTGGAATTCATGAGTTTTAGAGGAACTCTGTCAGACCGACAGTGTGGCTTTCCTGAAGAGGAAATTCTCTAGTGTAACTTAAAATAACGCTTGTCTCGTTCAAGTGAGAACTAAATGGACGTTAATGCAGGTATGAAGCTATGTTTTCCTAAGATACGAAAAAACACGAATCCGCGAACAGTGCTTGAAAAGTACAGGTAAAGCTTGAAACTTTAGAAGGGCATTGGATGAGCACGGTGATCGGAGAGAAACGCCGCAATCTGATATGAAATACTTTGGGGTTTCTGAGGATGTTTGTCTTCTGTGTCGTGTTTAATTTCTTCTAGGATTTAAGTAAATTCGGAATGTTCGCCAAAAGTATTTTCAATCAGCATTGTGTTTCATGCACGTTGCTGAATCCTTTTTTGAAAGCATTGTATGTCAGTCAGTAACTCTTTCAGACACCGTTAGGGACACGCTCAATACGTTCATCTTCACGATGAGAGCAGCAGCCAACCCACCGCAGTAGCTCTGAGAATGAAATCTTGACATCTCCAGATTTGCCACTAAACCAGTTGACTTTTTTCGGATTTGTCTACTTACACGGTGTGTATAATGAAGAGATGACAGCTGAAGAAAATTATTAATGACAACTATTGTAATTTTTTTGAAAAGACAAGTTTCAAAAAGCTGGCCGCCCGGGATGCTTTAAATATTATCTCACAACATGAATGTTTTGTTGTTGCCAAAATACCATGAATCATGATAGAAAACCTTTATAACTACTGCTCTTACTCTAAATTAAGAAAATGATAAAACCGACCCTAAAATGATGGAGAAAATGGCCATAAACCCGGATTTTCTATCACTGAACTGAAACAGAAACTACTGAATCTTCTCTCGTCCTGCAATTTGTTTCAATTAGAATATTACTTAAAAATTTTATTCACAGTGTGTCATACAGGAAAGTCACATCACGTACTATCTTTTCCCATTTGAATCCGTGGTAATAAATTCATCAATGCTGTAAAAACAACGTTCCATTCCACTATTTTCGCAAGTGCTAAAAATGTGCGATTCCTGCGATTCCTGCGTGGTGGGGGGGGGGGGGGGGGGGTGAGGGGGGAGGTCTACGTCAATGAGTGGGCACCGTAACAAAAGAGTGCATGGGTCCTGTCCCAAACTATCCACCTGGCCACCCACATAGGTTCTCGCCCGAGCAATATAATATACAGTCCAGTCCCGGTCGCTTAGTAACCGTTCGGGTCGGAAATAACTAAATCAAACCATCGCAAACAATGGATTAGCGCCAAATACCATTACTCATTGACACAGAAACACCGCGCCTAGTGGCTGCGTGCGTGCGTTCGTGCGTTCGTGCGTGTGTGCGTGTGTGTGCGTGCGTGTGCGTGCGAATGGAGATGTGCGTAAATGTTCCCGTTGTTTATAAAAACATGGGGCCTCCCGGTTAGCGGCTGGGGCGCGGATATCGAAAGTGTGTGTGGTGAAGAAGACGAAAGGATTTTAAGACATTTGATTTGCTGAGTCGTTCAAGGTCATACTATCTGATGCTGACAGCTGCCGGAAATGTTTCGTGATTGTCTGAGCTGAAATTTCAGAAGTAATCTTGCCATATTTCTGCTTTGTTTTAAATTAAAGAGCTATAAGAGCAAAGTTTTTCATTGTGTACCTCCATGGACTGTAATTACAATGCCTAGATAAGAAGTTATCTACATAATAACTCGAAAATTGAGGTGTGACTATGGGGATAACAAGTTATCTGGTGGATAACTTCTTGTCCAGACATTATAATTTCGGTCCTAAGCAGTATAATGCTGTAGACTTTAGTTATAAAGTAAATATATTATGAAATCTCAAGTCCTTTTTCACCAAAAACCTTACAGAAGTACTTTTTTGCCCTCCATGAATGACTACAGTCACAGTTCCTGAATCGATCACTACCCAGCGAATATGAAAGTTGAATCCTGACTTTTGTAGTTATGTGCCGTGCAGGTGAGAGGATTGGGTGACCCTGAAAATCTGATCTTCACGACATACGTTTTGGAAACTCACAGCCCTGCCAGGGTATGCGAAAAGTTTGGTTTGCGCTGCGCACAAAACTCCGCAACACAATGGCTGTTGGCGTGATGGATTCGTAACATGGGTGTATCGGGCTCTCGTGTTGTGTAATTTCTTGTTTGGTGGAGAAACAAACCCGCCGACGATGATATACCGACATGCGATACGCGGATGACTCCTTATACATTAACACAACGTTGGGTGGATAATTTTGGGGGCCAATTATCAACAATCACCCCATTTACATTCGAGAATGAGTCATGATTTTATACTGAAATTCTGCAGCCCGCAGCACCGGAAATCTGGCTCCTCCATCAAAGCTGACATGCGTTTGGCAATTGCGCGAATGTTAGGATTTTTGCACGAAACGGGTTTGCAACTGTGTTTGAGTCCCGAAAATTGCCTCTCATCCTCCTTCATCGTGAAAGTCGTTACCGAGGTCTCATATAATGAAATCGTTGTTAGTTTATGCGTAACGGATACTCAACTTGAGCTAACGAACACATACGTGTTAAATTCTGGACCCCTTCTCACTCCCGCAAAACCGAATGTACCACAAACGAAACAAAAATTTTGAATTTGTTCTGCATCCTTTTCCTTCCCTTTCCTTTTTCCCTTTTCCTTTGCTGCTTTCCCTTTTTTTAACGTTTGAGTCAGGCTTGATGATTTCGTGCCATGAGCAGGATAAATGACACAAAATCTTTTTCCAAATTACATACTCATGTCTTTGGATATAATAATGGGCACGTTTCTGTCCTTCTTTTTTCGATCTTCTTCTCTGTAGCTCTCCTTCTCTCCTCCCTTACTTCTATTATGAAATTCGGTTTCGAAGCATCCTTCCTTTGGTCGTCTCTTACAAGGGATTACTACCAAGACTTTGGTTAGAAATCGGCTTGAAATTTCTATCTCGCAAAGGCGAATCACTAGCGGTTCTCCGGAGTAAGCTCGTAACGCAAAAGCTGTCAATGTCAGATGCGACTCAAAATTTGTTTTACAACTTTAATAGCTTTCGGCTAATTTTGCTTACAAATTCTCTCTACACACACATTTATAGACACAATATAGCAGTAAATAACTAAATTCCTAATGCATATCCTGGAATAATGTTGCCAACTCCGGTTTTTGGCATAAATGCACTGTTAAAACCTAGAGTGCCCTGCATGACTAATAGAAGCCGTTATTACCTTCGTTTAACACAAATTTGAAGCATATAGGTATACATAAAGCAATATTAAGCATTTACGTATATCTATAATGAACTTTTCTTATTTAACAACAGATAAAATACTGCACTATCCCAATTTCACATTGTTTCGCGTAGAAAAATCAGTAATTGGCTGTGCACATATTTGCTCCAGATGTTTTCGGAATTCATGCTTTACCTGCTTTTCAAAGCAGCTCCATGTATGATAGCTCCAGAGCTATATGCAAACTTATATAAACCAGGTGTCTATTTTCTCAGCTTCGAATGTATATATTGCCTGTATCTATCGACGAGGTGAATATTATTTCAGCATTGAACTGTATGCTGAGTGAAAACCGAAAAGGGGGGGCTGTGAATTTCAAGGGGAAAGCGGGATTAAAATATATACTACGTTATATAGGTGCGACGTTCGTAGGCCCGGGCGCGGCGCGGCGGTGATGCTTAAATATATTACACTTGCGGATGTGAAGCATAGAATGGGCCGCTCATAACAGCAAGCTTAAGTAAGCTTATGACGCCGAGAGGTACGTGGTCAGGTCGGCGAAGCTGAACTATCATGTCTCGCAAGCTGACGTAGCGAGGTTGCGGTCACGTGACATTGCCGTATCATGTGGCGAGCTACGGTGACAAAATGGCTGCTGTTTTTTGTACTGCGTATAAGACTGATATGTATACAGGGACGTTAAAGGGACGCTAGAATTCGGTTAAATAATGTGGTGTTACTTATTAAATATTATAGAGATCGTGTGAGAAAATGTAATAAACTTAAAAGCAATGTAAAACATATTGCTTGGTAGTGTCCATTTTTTCCAACGGGATAAAGTGATGCAGTTGTCAGCACTTGACAGTTTCCATAAGAAGATGATTGCTAAAAGTGTTTTCAATCATATAAGTGAGAAGATAGTAATTTATTGTAGTGTACTCTTCTGCACCTAGGTCGAATATGAAAAAGTACCAATGGAATCCAATATGCTGCTGCTGCTGTTGTCCATGATAAAATGTTTGATCTGCGTACATGTGGAATCGTGAATAGCGAGAGTTCGGTTATTGGAAAAGTCTGTGCTGCGAGTTGGGAAAGCATGTCTGCATCATAAAACCGAAATAGCCCGTTCGCAGGCTTTCATCTAGCACCGAGATTCGACGTTCGAAAGTGATTAATTTTCATTCAGTTACTAAATGATAAGTTTTATGATCGTGTGCGTATTTTATGGAGGCATCGGAACTCAAAGGGGAGTTTTTTTTTGTTCGAAAATGTTCTATTAGCCTTTTGACTGTAAATCAACATCAACAAACATATTTGTTAAACGTTATTCCTATTTCGTGACCGTACGTAATGAATTGGGGATGGGAACATATTTTTCGTTTGAGACTCGGATTCCTATAATCGAATCATAAAATCATCTCCTGGTGCCAAATAAAAATGATGAGGTCGGAAATCAGAGTTCGTGGGACAGATACAGTCATGTAAAATGCGTTTTTCCTCCATTATGTTTTTCCATTTGTATCCATAACCATTGGTTCGTCTCTCTATATGTTCGTGTTGTTTCAATTGATAATCACCAATTATTTTCATTTCACAATGCCAACCATTGCATACATCCTGCGTTTGCAAGTACCTATCTCGTTTCGATTGTTTTAAAATCTCGCATAGCGTTTCGCTTTGGTTATGTAACTTATAATGACGATATTACTTTATCATTGCAGTTTGCCATCCTTCTTTTGCAAGGATGCGTCTCAATTCGAATGTTTTAACATTTCATGGCGTTTTTGATTGGCTAGAATGATGATATTGCTTTCCATCAATTTACCAACCACATAAACGAAAAGCCCGAAACCGGCGAAACGCACAAAAGAATACCGACTCCCGCATTGAGTAAAAGAAAGTTATGGAAAGTATTTCGCTTCTCACATTAGACAACCGCACTTCGAATTTCGAGTATGAACCACAATACTAATTAGGAAAATTCTACCGCGAAGTAACTTCTCTAGAGACTCAAGAGTAACGAATAGAAAAGACTATGAAGCCGGGAGAAAATCACCATAAGATACCTGCAAAACAATAGCGTCTTGTCTCGTGCTACATACACTCTTCGGGTTTGGATCTCGGCTTCACTTGGAGCACAGTCCTCAATGGGATTCGCGTAGTCTTTCACTCATTTCCTTTGCAGAGAACACTCCCCTTCCCATCCAACTCATATCTATGGAATTAATTCCCCCTTCGCACCAAAAACAAAGCCAAAACAACGTTAGTAAATTGATTAAGAAGTCGGCATCCACGGATGCAGTCACCTAGTTCATGAAATTAACTTGATTGCGATTTGATGGAAACTAGCAGCACAGCTCCAAAGTTTCCGTACATTTCCCTCCTAGTTAGGCACACGTACCTATGGATGCGACAACATAAATTATATTGCGATGCTATATGCGCTTGAACGCAAATATATGCTTGGAATTAATATATGCTGTGAGCAAGATCGGGGCAAATAATATAATGACGCCACAATACGGTGATATTAACTTTGTCTCCGTATAAGGAGGTGTATACGCCATGCCGTGTCGTAGGTATGAATGATTACTTATTACGGAGCCCATGCAAGTGAGGTGGAGCATTAATGGAGGAACTAGGGAATAGTATACTTGCAGTGTTCGCTACGTGAGTTTAAATTGATAGTCAGAAATGATAATACTTTAGAGTATCTGGGTTGCCGATCTATCATATTATTATGCTGTAGGAGGTCGGGGTAGATGCTGCGAAAGATTTTATATTCGAATTTTGATTGATTTTGTCAGTTTCCTGATTGGAATGTGGCCTCGGAAGAAGCTGGAGAATGAAAGGATTTAGTTTTAAGGATAACGCCTAAGGACAACGGTTTTAAAATCTACATGCTGGTTTCTTTTTTTTTACAAATAGGTAATAGTTAATTAATCGAACTCGAGATAAGTTCGTATACCGATTATTTTTATTCACACCTGAGATTGCGTTTCTTTTACTCTTCACTTTTAGGCTAAAACATGAAATGTTCTGTATTTGAGCTGAAAATTTAGCTCCGCTTTTTGATTCTGTGACGACAATGAAACTGAAGACATGCAGGTAATTGACGAAGATCCAAATTATTTGTGGATCCCTCCCAATTAGCAATCCGCCCTTACGGAAGAGGAACCACCTGGGGGTGGACTTTATGCGTTCTCGTTCTCCTTCTTTACTTCTTGGTATATCCCACTCGACGTCGGAATTTTCCCTGCACGTGGGCGGCAAACAACTGATTCAGATAACTCGGAATCAAATTAGATCCAAAAGTCAAACATCAAACAAGTTAGCGAGTTAGCCGAAGTTTGTCGAGATGCTGTGGTTTTATTTTCTTTACCTCCGCGCTCGCTGGGACCAAAAATCTCCCGACACACTTTCGCACAAGTTTCCCCCGTCGCACCACAATTCGCTCTGCGCGGGGGTGTGCGACGGAAGCCAGCGCAGGGGATTTACCTTTTTTTTGGGCGGGGGCGGAAAACTTTCTAAATTCCATTAGAACAATAATTTTAATTCCGTACCAACATTAAATTCGGCATAACGATGTTTTAAAATCCATTTAGTAATACCTGCTTTGCTCTGAGGCCCGAACAAATTCTGCAAATAATCTCTGAATGTAAACATCAAACTTTGTGAAGAAAATAATTTCTTTACTTTTTCCAGCTTAACTTAAATCACCAATTAAATTTTAAAACACAAAGGATTAAAAATACTCATTCACATTAAATTGCTTTCAACGATTTTCACTGATATTCCCCAAAAGCATGATATACATAACATAATACCTTTGCTCCGCGTTGAAACATATAATCCCCAGTTAACGGCGTTAACGAACGATTAACGTTACGCGAGGTGCGGTTAGGTCCTAATAAAGCAAACACCGTCGTGCTCTACCTATAAGTGTTGTTTCTGGTGATACGGTAATACCTAACGGCCGGTAAGCTTAGAAACTTAACGATCTATACTTCATGCAAGCACGCTCAACTGACCATAGATGTTTATTAAGTTATGACCTGCGGTTCAGGCTGGAAACTTGTACCACTTTATCCCTGGCATTCGGTGGATTAGCACGCTAACCAGTGGCGTATCTAACACCTCTTCCCTCACGACCATAGTCTTGTTATAGAATTTATTTACCCACATCTACAAACTTTGTCGTTATCAAATGAGCCGAGTTTCAAAACTAAGATACCATTATAATGACCTGGCTACAAAGTTTAAAAGTCACACCTTTTACATTTCCCGAATTTTAGTCCCACGTATTCTAAAATAATCACAACTGTAAACTTTGAAATGACCTAAATCTATAAGTCCATGCCAAGGTTGGTTTATTGCGTTGTTATAGCTTGTAGCGAATTTAAAATCTCTTTTTCTGCAATAAAATTTCTCATATATAACTGACTTGTAAGGATACCTATAATCTGCACTTTCTTATGTGATGCCAGTTTGATATACAGATATATTTAATGTGAATGTATTTACATACCCCAATGCATCTGGAATGCCAGTGCATAATATCTCCCAAATGCAACAATGTTGTATTTACGTTATGCCGACATTCGTGTTTTAAAACTCACAAGAACTAGTAGAATGGGAACGTCAATATTTAACTGTATCATAACTGCTACATCATTACAATTCCTACAATTATTTGCGTTCATCATTATTTTTGGAATTCAATAGTAGAATATAGGTACCATTTTAAGAGCATAAATTATCGACCACCCATAATTCCAATAAGGCGTGAACTACACGTGATCTCGTGGTTACGCCACTGTTGGCGATGGATTTTATATGAACCCCAGAGACAAAAGGGATGAAAGTCCTGGACAACAGTATGGTTTTATTGGCTTTTGATACTCTAAGAGCTTGCGGCTGCCTACAGGTGATGTGGTCGATCTCTTGTTTTATTGGTCTGATGCTGCAGCGGGTTTCTGAATGCTGGCTTATAGCGATAACCCGACAATCTTTTGTATTCTCCTAGTTCTCCCGTCTGCTTGACATTATTTTCTTCGCAAATTTTACCCCGAACAAAAATAATATGATCTAGATGCCAGCTTGCTTAAACCTTTTCCCTTTTTTGTAAGCACGAGACGTATCTTATAAAACTTAAAATGAATACTAAACTCTTTGAAAACTTAACATGTTTGAATTGAACTTTGGAAATGAAAATTCTTATGCAGCAAAATGACGTTGTTTTTAGGCAAAGGGTTTCCGTAACGAAATATTTTCGTATTTCTAGGTAAAATACTAAATTTATATTAACTTTGTGTTTGCAAATAGTTGTCTATAGCCACTAGGACCATAGTTGTAATCGCAAACGGGGCCAGTCAGCCATTCAGCCGTTTATTTGTGCTTTTGGACTGAATCAACAGGACTCAATTCAAACAGGACTGGACTGGACTGCATCAATCAATCAATACAAACGCCCTGCAAACCGTATTGAGTTGTTCCGGTTCCGGGTAACAACAGTTTTCTGTTATTTAAATGTACAAGCTACATACACAGGTACATTTTACATGTAGGTACATTTTGCACTTGCTTTGTATTTCTATACCTATACTTCAAATCAAACATACAATATAGAGTTGACCTAAATGCATAATATGTTGTGGTAACTATTCAAGTATAAATTTTGAATCCTATTGAATTGCGAACGTTAAAACTAGGAAATAATTGACATTTCTGCTCGAATTTTTGAATAAAATTTTCTGCTATAGAAATTATTATTATTATTTCGGTTCTGTCGTTTTTTCAGTTGAATCCAATAATTTGGTTGCGTTTGGAACCATTGACGAAGGCACGAAACGAACCTGAACGCAACTTTTGGGCAGGAATAAAAAATCGCGTACCAGCTACAAATTCATTTGAAATTAATAAAAACCCATTGAAATTGAAGGCAGCTTTCAAACATAACAAAGCCATTAAAATCAACCAAAAATGTAATTATAACGGGAGTCATTATGGACTCCTAGTATCATGAACTTTTGGCTAATGTAGCTTGAGGAAAATTATGCAAATTAAGAAACTTTTTGCAAAACTTGATCGGTTAAAATTAAAAGCCACTTGATCGATTTCGGTTTTAAACGCAGTAAGGCCAAGTTTTCATGTTAGGTATATATCAAAGGTAGGTATTATAAAATTTCAACGAATTGGAAAAGTTCTTTGATGTTTAGAGATGTGTAAAATCACACACCCAAATTCCTAAATATATTTTCTGCATGACAAGGAAAATTCGAATAAATAATCTCCTCACACTCATTCCATTAAGCGGTAATTTAGATGGGTTTTCAAAGCATGGTCTAATTATGTAATTAAAGAAAACACATCCATTTTTTAAATGTAAAAACCGAGTACCATAACCAAACTGGCATTTTCAATTACAGGATTGCTCCATGACACAGTTCTTATGATCTTTATAAATTATCAGATGCAAGGAGGAGAATGCAGGAACCCAGTTCGATTTTTTATTCTTTGTTAAACGACAGTATGTTTAATTCGTTTCCTTGTTATTAAATACTATACATCTACAATTAATATGTAATGTCACATTTCCTTTATTTTTAGATCGTAGCACAGAAACGAGGGTTTTATAATTGATATTGTTCGTGCCATTCTCCTGTTGCAAAAGTAGTTGAAATGACGTAGTTAATAATCGCAAATAATCACAAAAAAAACATTTTCCATTTTCCATTACGCAATCTCCAGTGTGCAGAGGATTTGATCTCACTCTGCCATCCCATAATTCCACCGACTACACTCCAATCACTCTTAAGATAGACGATGCTCTTTACACAGGCAGCCAGTAATCTTTAAACTAGGCTGGTATCAAATTTAAGTATTATTTAAAGAGAGGATAAACCTTGTAAGATATCCTTGGCAATTTTTATGCATCTGCTTGAAATATGCTATTTCTAACTTAAGTCTTTTGGTGTATACCTATAAACAGCCAAAGTTGCAGGTCTTTTGATAAGATTTGATTTAGATAAATCCAATTGAAGTCGCAATTCGCAATTCGTAATTGTTCTTGTTATTTAGTCACATACTTCGGTATTTTTTTAATGATTTACAGAGCGGCAGGAGTATAATGGTAAATTGTAAAAGAAAATCGGAATATAGAAAAAAAGTTTAAAACCCCTTCTGAAAACCCCTTTGTTCATCTCAAGATGCAATAAAGACCATCATATACAATATATAATCCAACCGAACGTCGCTAGTGAGCGTCTAGCCCAGTGGATGGAGCTGCCAATGCATCTTCCACAACTGACACTTTAATTTGGAAGCGCGTCAAAGTTTATATTTATCTGTAACGCAGTGTGCATGCAACAGAAGCTAGACTTCAAACTCGACTGTCACAGAATGAGAGTTAAGGATCTTGGCATGTGCTTGATAATCATCCATCTTATGCGCCAGCAATGACGTGCGGATGTCGGTGGGAGCTGGCCAGAGGTGGAGCGGTGAGTGGTAGATTGGCTACCCGCGGCTGACACGCGTGGAGGAAAGTGCGTGCTGCCTGGGAAATGGGGGAAACTGTAAATGAAATATTTCATACAAATGTCTCCTTGTTATAATAACGTTTTATTTTCTGGCCTTCAGTGCATTTTTTCGTGATAGATGCAACGAAATCATGTCATGTATGCAAATTGAGATGTGAAAAAAACTGTTTAAACATTATTAATTTTCTTAGACTCATGTCTACTATATCCTAACTTTAGCACTAGTTTTGAAAAAAACTATTTCAACCTGGGATTTGAATGCTAAATCTTTGCTAAAAGTCTCACTGGTTTCCCGACGTTTCGTAACATATACTAGTTACTTTATCAAGGGTGAAAGCTTGACTGACGTTAAAACATGAACAAAAGAACCAACAATTATTGTTTTTAAACATTCGTGACATGCCTTGAAAGTGCGGATTTGTGTAACGTTTTAGGATTTACCTAATGTAATTTTTCCTTATTTTGCCTTTTACGGTTAGTTATGCAATTGAAGCAATTTAGAGACTAACATTTCTCTTTCAAAGCCATGACAAAAAAGCGAAGTTTTCTTGAAATGCAATTATTGGGCGCGTGCTGGTTCATAAAATTGACTGGAGTCGACAAATGAGCTAACCCGAACGGTGAAAGCCGGACTTGCTTTTCGCGAACAGCCAAATCGTGTAACTGCACAGTTATTTAGATGAAAATTAGTTACTATCCCACCGCTGCCACCAATTGTGCCGACGAGTATTTTGCACTTGAGACTAAAATCGCAAATTTCAATTTTGAGTTGAAATAAATTGAATGAAACTAAAACTTATATGATCCAAAATGTCTGGGAGAGGTAAATTCTGTCATCTTGGATTCGACCACCTCAAGTTCCTAACATTGAGCGATAGTAGCTCGCACCTACCGCCACTAGTCTGCCTGTAGTTTCCTGGCCCGTCTACCAGCGCCACGCACTCTTGGCTAGGCCGACGCCGACGCCGACGCCGACGCCGGACGTCGGTCGCAGACGTCGCGACGTCGTCTGAAGTTGACTTGTCGTGTGAAGGGAAGTGGATCATCCGTGAAGCGGACGGCCGGCGGTGGCCGAGCGGAGACGAATGGGAAGACTACCGCGAACGGGGACGATATGCTTGGAAGAGAGGAACATCATAAATTGAATAACAAATGGACGGCGGAGTCGATTCAGATTTCAGTTATTTGAATGAAAAGGATGGTGGGTTTTCGCGAAATTTTGTTGGGAATAAGGTCAAGACAAAAATATTTAGATACACTGAAAAATTCGCTTTTAAGATTCGAATGTTTAGTAACTTTACCCTTATACAACAATCAATTAGTACAACAAAACAATACAACTTTAAACTCTGCATAAAATAAATAAAAATAAATATGCGTCAGCACATTTATAGCCACACAGACAAAATGTTTATGGGTTCAGTAGTTCAAAGGCTTGTTAAGACATTAACGTTCTGTTAACTTTCATTAATGAACCAGATTGACAGGCAGTTTGTTTCGTAATCAGCCTTTTAAGAACACCTTGTTTTGTGGTATTAAGTGCCATTTTAGAAATGTTGAGTGAAAAGAATGATCAATTTGTTTAAAATACGTACCCTGTCGCTACCAAAACATTAAAGATTTTTGGATAGAAACTAATCGTAAATGTATTTATTTTGAAGTCGAAGATACTCACGTCGCTAGCAAGCGCATATATCGGAGCAACTGCCGAATGTCACACAGGCGCTCGCTTACCTACATCCGTGCGTGGCTAGTCGCATGTTTTTGCGCCATGCCCCACAAATTCAAAATGATTAAGCGACTCCTTAAGAGCTGTCAACAGTGTTCCAAGATGAGAGATTTCAACGTTTAAAGACGCTTTAGCGCGCCGCGCCGCCAGGACTTTATATTTACGTGTGCGCGGCAAAGACGCCCATGAAATGTCACCGTTTTTTTCTCTCGCCGAACTCAACTTCCCGAGAAAGAATCGCTTGCACATCCCAAATGTAAATTTATAACCGACGCCCGGTACCCTCGGGTATTAAACTAAGAAAAAACAACTATAGAAAAATGTAATTTATTCGAGATATTTTTATTTCGAGTACAAACAAGGCTGGATTGATCGTGCATAGAGAAGTTAAACGTTAAACTGTCGAGGAAGGTCGCCGCGAGCGCTGCTGGAAAGAAATTGCACTGGTCATAATTCACCCGGAAGCATTCGCTGCTTGTCAATCGGGCACGCGGAATGTTTCAATTCGTATATCATTTATGTATTGACTGCGGCTCTGGGTATCTTCGTGCCTGCTCGTGCCAGCCGAGCCGCGCCTAAATCGACTGAATTATCATTCAAATTCATATTTTTCCTGCGCCAGTTGGTATTGTGTTGGGGGGTGGGGGTTGGTAGGGGGGGGGGGGGAGAGAATGCATGCGAAGGCCTCTACACAAAGCAAACGTTTTCAAGCTCAACTAAGCAAGAAACTTTTTATTACACCTACGCCTAGATCTGATTCATGCATCCACAATGACAATGCGGCGTTCTTTTTCGCGAATACCATGCAAATGAGAAGGAGTTCTCGTCCATTTCTATACTGTACGCTACATGCAATTGAAAAACACAAACCACAATATCCCTGTATCAATTTTTTCATCTTGTAGTCTCATTTTGCTTTTCACGTGCGAGACATGAAAGCAATTTAAACATGTGATCATAACTGCATGCTTGCAGGACATTTTTAATAAATTGAACTACTAATGAGCTTTAGAAACTAATCAATGTCCTGATACAAGCAATTTCCTTATACAAGTACATACGTCCAGAGCACCACAGCCTGAGTTTGAGTAAAACATTTATAAAGTTACATTTTAAAACATTTCTTCTTATTGCTTCAGTCGTGTAAGCATTATAAAACCAGCTTAGATTTTCTATCACATTAGCGTACCTTCATGGGAGTTATCTTCGAAACTCTACATTCTAATTCTACATTCTTTTTCTATTCTAACTCTACATTCTAAATCTAGTACATCCTAATTCTACGTTCAATTTCTCCATTCAAATTCTCCAGTCCCAACGCGAATGCCATGTCTCTTTGCAATTTCCAAAACTCATCGCTCTGCGGCACGACACGCATCGCCACGCATCGCCACGAGGTTTCCCGCACGCGCGTGCCACGCATCTTTGCGAATCGAATCACGGGGCACGCAAATGATCCGTGTCTATGCGGGTTAATGAGCCCCCCCCCCCTCCGCCCCCTACAGCCAACGTGTACCAGCCCCTGAACGTTGCAGCGGGGGAAACCACTCCCGAGCCCCGAGGAGGAACGACGGCCGCAGATGCTGGCTGGGGCTGGACCATACGGCGAAAGAGCTTAATTAGAAGCAGGATTCGCTTCGGCGAGATGATCCTGGTGTAGGTAGGGCTGGCTCGGTCTTGGTTTATATCGATTTTGGCTGGGCATTGAACGTAGCGTTATCATGCAGTAGTATACTTTGAACAAGGTAGGTATATAATATTATGTAATATATTTCTAAGGATATCGGGGCAAGTTGCTGCTTTATTATGAAACTTTGACTGAATTGGTCAGCTGGCAAGAAAATCTGTTTGCCTGAAATATATTTCAAAGTTTTGGTCGAATTTAATCTGGTAAAATGGTTTCCAATAAGATTGTCCAAGATAAGCTTCTAGAAATAAGCATTGCTTATTATATTTTGAATGTCCGGTAACGAAGTTAAATTTTTCGTCAATTTTTCCCAGTGAGAAAAGTCGCAGCCATATGGTTAAAGTCGCTGTAACTTGATTACGGTTAGTGGGGTGAAAATAAATCGAAGTTAGTTTCGAGAAATTGGAAGCAAAATTTGACTTGTACCACTTCAGCCATCTTTATCGACATCCACCAGAACTGTTTGCGAACACAACATGAAAGCTCATTTGATAACAATGCGCTACAGAAAATGACTGGTGTCAAGCCTTGTTGAAATTCCATCTCCATAACAAATCCACTGTTTGAAATGTATATATACCTCCATACGAAGTAAATATTGAGTATACAAACCATCCTTAATTTCCATCTCATTTTCCGACGTCACCCTCGGCGCGACTCGAGTTTTACAAGCGTGTAACGCTCACTAATTCGCTGGTTCCATGCGACACTGGCGGTCACAAAGCGGGTACCTAGTCGTATTATTCATCGCGAGACAAATATTGCCATTGCGCGGGGTTTGGACGGCGTGCGTCCAAGCCCGGCACAGCTGTTTCATTGGGCGACTTCCGACGCCGACCCTTGATGCCGAGCGCCGCGACGCGTACAAGGGCGACGCATGTGCAGTGGCGTCGGTACACGTGTTTTTGTGGCGTCAAGGCGATGAAAACACGACTGGATGTGAACTGGTTTGGATAGGGAGAAAAAACCGGCCCGGGCATTTCAGATAAAAAGTATTCCCTAAAAAAATGTCACCCGCTATTTTTTCTTCGGGCATTTGCCCGGGCACCTAGTGGGCCTATCCAACCCTGGATGTGAGAACCATTTAGCAATAGAACATGAGATTTATCAAGTTTTTCAACTCCTACAGTTGAGATCCATCTAGGAGTTGAAAGAGTTGGTAAAACCGGGCATATTAGCTTTGTGATTTCGATGTCACTCGTTTTCTATCACTGACCATGTTATCAATGCTATCAACTTATCAATGTGTGATCTCTGGACAATAAAACATGTGTCATTGTTTGTTAAAAAAGAAATGAAAACGAGTGATATATCCACGCGTTGTATTTCACAATGACCAGTTCGCCTTGCCAGTTTGAATAAGATTAAGAACTATATCAATTTTACAGTGGGAGAAGAGAAGTATATTATTTAAAATTCAAATTACCGTGGTAGATTGTCTGTTATATTAAACTTCACCCGTACCGGTGTAACCACGGATAGAATCCCTCTAAGATTTAATTATCATCTTCAAGTCTTCGATATGTTTAATGAAATTGTCGTTGGCCTTTTAAGTTCATTTATCATGGGGTTTTATAACAGTTTCAGAAATTATTAACTCGAACTGTTAACTTAAATATTGTAATCTTGAATCTGGTTGTAAAAATCTCGGAAAGTGAGTACGCAAAAAAGGTCCTGAATTCGTAACAAAGTCAATCAAGATAGACATTTGTGTATATGTATAGTACAATGACAAGTGCCTAAAACAATTAAACTAAGTGTTTTGGTTCCAAGGTTGTGGCTTAAAGAACCGCATGTCGCCTTTTAGAATGAAACAATTCCTGTGTGATGGTAATTTCTTTGTTTTAACTAAGGCATTTTTCGGTATTCTTTTTAATCGATGTACGGTTGGCTCAGTTTCAAAGCAGGGCCCTCATGGCATTAGACCCTAAATATTCCGTATGAACCATAAAATCTAAGAATTGAATCCCTGAAGAACACCATACATAAATAAAACATCCAAAGATCTTTGAAGGTCTCCGAAGGTTTGCGAAGGTCTCCGAAGGACTCCGAAAGTCTCCGAACTACACGCCCTATGGCGCCACTGGGGACCGCCCCCCCCCCCCAACTTAACACTAAAGGGCAACGTTTTCCCATTCATCGATAAATAAAACGGGCACACAGCAACACTTTTCTCATTGAACGGAAAGAAAAAACTTTTGCACACTTTCGATCGCTCCCTTTTTCAAAACACCACACTTTTATTATAATTCGATAACGCGAAATCAGTTTTCACTTTTGCGCGAAACTCTTGTATGACTTGTATCACCATTCAAGTGGAGGGGCGTCGTGTACTTTGGATAAAGGGCGACGTTTTGAACGACGTGTTTTGGTCGAAATTTCTGGACAAGGAAACCCTCTTAGCCTGTCATTATGCAGATACTTGGGCTGTTAGCTTGTGAGCATAGGCGTGCGCAGGGTAAATCGTTAGGTACGGCACAGCCGCAAAAATATTTTCGTCAGGGAATCGGGGGGGGGGGGGGGGGGGGGGGGGCGTAGAGATAGAAAATTTGAACATTAAAAAAATACACATTTTAATAACTACTATTCTGGAGCCTCTTCTCAATGAACTTTTTAAAGTAACTTCTGATGGTACAAATATACATTCAAATGCCTATACATTTGAAACCGTATGCCTACGCAATTATACTAATCACGAAATAATAATATGCTGGTTTTATTATATTTTATAAATTATTATCCAGCACAGTAATAGTAATATCAAAGTAATGATAAGATAAAGATAAGGATTATAAAATAATACATAGGAACTTGAGAACAACAAGTTTTGGTGCATAGCGCAGGTAACTTAAATCAAAGCGGCAACGAAAATTGAACAATATTATGAATAAACGTCGTAAAATCTGTAATATAATAGGTGTCAAAAAATATACGCCTTCCAGCCACTCACTTGGACACAATTACAACTCACAATACCATTCTTCGTTCTGTTGGGATCAATCGCTTGAACTCATCAATGACTTCATCTAAATCCAGGGAGTTAGCCAATTCCTGTTCGATGAAAAGTAACATTATTGATTCCAAACGCTCTTGAGACATTGTTGTTCTTAACTTGTTTTTAACAATCGTCAGTTTGGAAAACGCGCGCTCACAGGAGCAGCTTGTTACTGGGAAAGTCGCAAATAGTTTCAGTGTTTTAAGAAATTGTGGAAATGAAGGGCCTCTTCCCGTTTTCTTCATCCATCTAATCCAAACAATGACGCTTTGGTGCCCTTTAGGCATAGGATCTGTCTCAGAATTGGAGGATACAGCTCTCAAGAGACGCACCTCTGCTTGTAGCTCTTCTTTGGAAATGGAAAAATGGCTCGTCAAATAGGAAAGGTGCTCATTGTCGATCTCTAAGCATAAGAGCATTCCGATTGAATCAATCAGCAACACCGTGTCTTGCTGAAATCGTCGATCTATGCCAGCCACCAATGTATATCGATGAGAGGGTATAAGCAGTTCACTCTGAGCTCAGATGTTTTGTTCAGATGAGTGTACTGTGTGTCCGGGTTCTCGTCCAATCTAGACGGTACTTTTCTGCGTTTCACCGCTGGTATCTCAATAGAGCATTGTTCACACATGGCCTCCACTTCTTCGAAAATTTCGGTGAAAAGTTCTGGGCAAGTTCGCATATCCACCAACGCGACTTTTAATTCCCGGACCTGCTTCATGGCAAGAAGTAGGTTGAGGTCCTCATGTTGTAAATATTTGCTTACTTTTAGCACCATTTCCAGTATGGGCTGCATAACATGAAGGGAGAAAATGAAGTCAAATGTTTTTAGTTGGTTTAAAAGCCCCTTCCCTTTCGACCGAACTTCTGTGTGCTTAGTCGTGTGCACCACCTCCTCTACGGCTTGTACAATTTCCGAATAGCTTCGTTTCACACTTGAAACGGCTTCGGCTCTGCATGCCCATCTTGTTGTGGAGAGAGATTTGAGGCTGGGGGCCCGCAATACACCAACTTCCTTCAAGATTTTCTCGAAAATCGCGTGCCTACCAGGACTACCCTCAATAAAGGTGTAAACAAACTGAACGGTTCCCAAAAAGTCGAAAATTAGTGGGTTCTCTGATCGTGACGAGCATGCATCTACCAGAACAAGATTCAGGCAATGGGCATAGCAGTGCACGTACAAAATGTGTGGATTTTTTTCTTTGCACCGCTGTTGGACCCCAGACTCGTGTCCGGACATGGTAGCAGCACCATCAAAGCAAACGGATGTCACTGAAGTCCATTCGATCCTCAGATTAACTAGTACCGAATCTAGCGTGTCAAAAATGGTTTTTGCGTCCACCATGGTAACTCTTTTCATCGCGACATAGTATTCCACAGTTTCATTTTTCAATTCGTCAAAAAAGCGGACGACGACAGACATCTGCTCGTGATGACCGCAATCGCTGGTCTCGTCTGCCATGATGGCCACGGCTTGACCATTTACCTTACGGCGAATTTTTTCCAGAGCAACGTTATTCAACGCTTGAAGAAAGTCGTTTTGAGATCGATTGCTTGTATAAAGTGCATTTCGGCCTGAATGTGCGAGATGCGAGCTTATTACGGGATCATAGCGCTCCAAAATCCCGACCATTTCTAGGAATAGGCCCCTCTCAGGACTCTCGGCCGATTCATCGTGCCCTCGAAAGGGCCTCCCCCCTTTCGCCAATATCATAGTAAGGTGGACAAGTCTCGCGATTATCTCTCGGTTTTTTAACCTTTCCGCTTCTCGGCGTTTTAAGGTAGTTTTATTGTGTACATCCAGTAAACCGTCCACTGGTGTCTCCCTTTTAAAGCATTCCCAAGCTTAAACACTTCCTATGTGGCATTTGCTCGACTGGTGCACGTTGAAACTACGAGTAGCGTCTTTCCAGCCTTTGAATCCATTGGAAATGAATGTGGAATCAAAATTCCCCTTCTTGCTCACAGTAGAACCAAATGCCCGGCAAGGAAAACAGTATACCGTATCTTCAGAACTACTGTATTCTATCCAATTGTATTTAAGAAACCACGCAGACTGGAAGCTTCTGCAATTCCCTCCTATTATCGTCCTCGGATAACTCTCCAGTTTCGGTTGGTGCGGACCTTTGAGGAGTCTGGCTCGCTGCTCGAGCCGTTCTAGTGGAATTTCCACTGACGGGTCGTCAGGAGATCCTACATTTTGCATCATAGTCTCAGGAACTATTTGCGTAAATGCGATGTCACCTAAATTTAAGGAGGGAAATAGAGTTCGATAAGCACAAATAACAAACCAAAAAAGGCACTTAATTTTCCCTATACTTTTGCCAAAATAACCGAAAATTGTGGTCTGCCAATATTAGGTATACCGATATGGAAATATAACAGCATTTAATTACATAACCCTGTAGTGGATTGCTAGCCGTAATATATTATATATATACCTATATATTTTTTAAAATATAAAAGGCCGGCTCACCATCGATCGCTGGTCCCAAAGCTTCAGGAAATTGTTCCTGGTCAGTGGACGACGAACACGAGGCTTGCGAATAGGTGAGAGAATCGGTGTTTACAGGTTGAAAGTCGCTTGTCGGTCTCTTGCTAAAAAATGCGGTTATTACACCCTTTCCCGATTCTTTTCCCGGCTCCGAAGAGCGTTTTTTAGGTGGTATGTCGCTCCCACTTGCGTATGCGAACTGACCAGGATAATAAAGCATATTCCTGCATCACTAGTGGTGTTTCGAACATAAACAATAAAATTGCATAGGTACTCAGAAACGTTGACATATTTTGTGTATCATTGCCGCGGCGCCGCGTCTCGGGACATTTCTTTGACTTTGACTGGAAGCCGCCCGATTCTTGCTACCACAGGCAGCACCCGGTGGTCGCCTCTCCGTAATCACATCTCTAGCTTTAAATGATTTCGCTTCTTAGGTAGTAAAATAACATCCATATTCCATTTCTTTGTAATAAATAAAAAAACTAAATTAATATTAAAAATAAGGGCGAGTGAAATCTTAGATACGGCACGTGCCGTGTCTGCCGCACCGCTGCGCACGCCTATGCTTGTGAGTGCTGCACCGCTCGGGCGCGGACTGCTCAGGGTGTTTCCCTGCTATAACTAGACGTGTTGTTTGCCAGAGGGATGGCTAAGAGAATGTTTTTCCTCTGCTGGGATGAATTCCGCCCAGTAATTACGCATTTCTATATCGCATATTTTCTTGTTTTTAAGATAAAGACAATTAAATTTCGGAGCCCATCCTACAAAAGTATCGGATGGTAAAGTATTTTTATAGCTGTTGTCTCAAGATCCGAGGACCACTTTCTTTGACTCCAATGTAAATACACTTTTGTTTGTTTTGCATTTTTTACACTTTTTTCTTTTCTGTTCTCTTGATCTAATTATGGGCTAATACTCAAGCCAATGCAACCAAAATCAGCAATCTTTGTTTTTATTGGACCCGACGTGGAATCCCTGATTTTCTTGTCTTCCACATCAAAGTCTTTGACCAGTTTTTCTTTCCATGTCGTCTTGCGTCTGCTGAGACGTTTCAAAACATGGAACTGTGGTCCGCGGTAAACGTTAGAGCAAGATTTAGGTAGCAGACAAAACAAAAATATAGCCCGCGCTCTTTCTTTAGATGTTCGGAAGGTTTCAAAGGTTAGGCATTCAATCTATTTCGATCTTTCTGTTGTAAAAAAGTACCACAGGCGGACTCCTTGTGGTGTTTATGTTGTTTTCCGAATAGAAAAAGTGTTTGAGATTTCAGCTAGAGATGATGAAACACTTGCCACAACGAAATATCCGTGCAAGAAGTATGAGTAAGTTACTATTGTTGAAATCCCTAAACGTTATTTACCGTCGGCTTCATCTATATATTTGAGACGTGGTCACCATAACATAGCACCTTTTTGTTGTTGCGTGGGACGAATTGGAGTTTGGAATACCATTTCTTTTGTTTCGTCATAGTTTCGCTATTTCCTTTTCGCCGCAAAGCCAAAACCTGAACCGCTGCAAGAGCCACACTGGTCTCGTGGGGAGAAAGTTGGTAAAATGAGAAGTTTTCTCAGGAATCATCTTGAAAAAAATTGTGTAAGAAACACATCTGAAGTTTGTTTTTGCAGTTGTCGATTCGGTTTCGCTCAAATCGTCAACAAAACTCTGCGACTGAATATGTATTTTCTTGTGTGGGTGTGCATCCGGGTAGAAACTGAGGTCTTTTGATCTTTGTTGCTCTGATGCTGTGGTTAAATTCCATTCCATTCGATCTTGAAGCAAAGATTTACAAGAAAAGTAAAACAGTAGAGCAAAACACCATTCGATTACGATTACTATTTCACGTCCGAGATTTTCACCAAAGCTTGTGGTGACATAACAATGGAGAGACGTATTCATATGCACATTGAAGTTTCACCACAATTCTCTACAAACCTGTTCGTTTATGCGTGTTCCAAATTGCAGATTCTAGAAATTATTAACAACGTTCTTGCGGTCTGTTCTCTAAATACAGTTCCAATTTGACAAGGCAGCCGCCCGCCCCTTCACCAACTTCGAAACTAAATTCGCAACATGTCCATTGATTTCTAGTCTGCATGGGCTCTCTCCAATGGCTATGACACATTTCGCCAGCTAAATACCGCTAAGCTGTTTGTCTCAAGCATGCCATACCAGTTTTCAGCAATAAGTCACCAAGACTTTACGTTCGTGTCCATGCTAATTGCGTACCTGTATATCAAACTGAAATTTATATCTCAATTCTGACCAAACCCCACATTCATGACTTTGCATTTAATGTATTTCGGTAGAAGTTACGAAGGTGTATTCTGTTACATTTTGACACCAGTGGTTCTATGGTTAAAGCCTTCGATCTGAGTAACAGTGAACGGTGTGGGTTAAAATTAAATCGAAAGAGGAGCAGTGTCTTTTCGTGGAAGTGACTAGAAGACATCAGGCTGGAATAGATTTAGGAGCCAAGAAGTTGTGGAGGGTAAAACTATTTTTAATCGATTCGTTTTAGGTGTGTCGAATGTTTTTCAAGTTCGTTGACAAAACTCCAAAGGAACCTTCATTGCTAGAAGGTTTAATTTGTACGATCACAATCATAAGATAAAAAAAGGTTCACCATTAAATTTTATGAACTTTCAATTAAAACCTTGCTCATTTAATCTCATAATAAGTTCTGACCACTGAAGTTTCGATAACTAGATACTTTCCATTATATTAACGAACTTTAAAGCATTGAAAAGTTACATAACTTTTCCAGGTGTGTTTTAAAATATTGAAATCAAGTGTGTACATCCTTGGAGAAATCAAGGCTTGCTTTTGACTCCAAGGTCACAGAACTTAGCGAACTGAGATAGCAACGTAAACAGTCCTCTTATGTAACATCCAAAATTTTCGGACACTATGTTGTCCATTGCGTGTAGAGCTGCAAAAAAAGGTCTAACTATGGATGAGTAAGGCTGTGAAAGTGTATCCCGGCTGTAAGGAACGGTTATTTAAAAAAAAAACTAGTTTTTAATATGTGAATTCAACCTTTTAAAAAGTCATTTAATTTTTAGATTGCAGATGACAGGATCGGTAGCGAAAAAACTGTGGGAAACAGTGATTTAAAAGGCAATTCCGTTAATATGTGTATTATTTTTTATAAAGTCGTTCAATTTTCAACTTGCAGATGGCAGCATCGGCAGCGAGAAAACTGTGGGAAATAATAATTTAAAAGGCAATTCCGTTAATACGTGTATTTTTTTTTTAAAACGTCGTTCAATTTTCAACTTGCAGATGGCAGCATCGGCAGCGAAAAAACAGCAAACGGCCTTGTCACTCGCCGCGCGGGCGAAGGCGAGCAGCAGCGCCGCATGGTGGACATAACTCGCGACAAGCCCATCAAAGTGACAGTCCGAATTATGGTGCCTGTTAGGGACCATCCGAAGGTGAGTGCGCGGCCATCCCGCAATTAGTCGGTGTTTAACGGCACACTTTGCGAACAGATGAATGACCAAGCGTAATTCGGTACTCGGGAGCCATGGGCCTCTCTCGTGATAGATGTGTTGGCTTGTCTGTTATAATGCCGTAACAAATTTGAAACGATGCGTTACTGTGATAGAATTGTGTTCAGCTGGTTCGATGTGGTTAAAGTTCAAAGGTCCAATGGCGGTTACTTTTTTTGATTCACGTTGTGATTTGTGATGTGTAACGTTAAAATCGGGTGCGTTAACGTGACAGTATTATTTAATAGGAACCTTGTATTTAGATTTCGTGACCTTTCGTTTGGTGCCAGCTTTCTAAATGGCTGACCGTTGAACTCAGCATGTAGTGAACAGCTGATGTCAGCGACTGAGGTAACAATTTTAACGGTCTCGATATTCGCAGGTCTGGGGTCTGCGGTTATACGCAACTAGTATACCGGTCATAGATCAAAAGTCACTCCGAATTCAAAACTAGATTATCAGATTATCGCTATACTCAATTTTATCGATAAATTGTGCTCTACGTAAAATAGAAGTTAGCCTATCTTGACAAAACAGAAAAACAACGTAGTTAAACTCCCAGTGACTCGAGAAAAACATAAATAGCATTTGGTCGTTTTGAGCCAGATTCACTATTTTTATCAGTGGACCACAATCGAGACCAGGTGACTGTCTTGGACAGCGGTCATCCCTAAAGCCAATGTCAATTAACGACGCACTTTGCGAGACGAATTGCCAACGCACATTTCGTCAGAAGGTGGTTATTAATTGCGAGAGTAAATGCCATTAGTAGAGCCATGCGTATTCACCGTTTGAAATGTTGGTGTAGAAAATTGTTTGTAATGATGGGAAGGATTTGAATTAGTTGCAGTCCATGCGGACATAGTCATTTTGGGAATTCATAGGTAAAGGGGATTTGAAACAGATGCTAACAATGGGTTTTGCTGTGTGACTTGCTCAATGCTCAAATATGCTGTTGAATGTAGTTACGTAGGTACTGGGATTTCAACGGTTTGATGAAGCGAATGTGGGCCGAGTTGACGCCATGCGTCAACGAATGTTTACCGCAGACAAGTTTCGCTTATTGGTTAGTATCAACGTATACACAGTTGATCTACCATGTAGATGAATAGGCCGCACGAAAAATGTGTGCTAGCATTTGTTATAGAGGTTAGAATCTACCCAAGGTAAATTGATGATATACTGTATAGTTGTTGCTGAAGTCGCTAGGATGCGTTGAGTTTCGCGACATAACCGTTAAGCGATGGCGGGCAGAGCGAGTGAAACAAATAGTAAAACAGTGGATATAACCTATTCGCAAAGCTTAGCAAGTTTTCGTCTAAAGAAAATGTGTAGATGGTATCAAGTTTTTATCCAGATTATCATTGACTTTATGTAATGATATCTCATCTTGAACTCAACTTGGGAACTCACTTGGGGAAATGCTTTAATTTTATGACGTGTGCTGAATGGGAAGCATCAGTTGAGAGAAATAACTGTCAAGTGATTGCGAGCTTTTAGTCTCTCAAATCAACAGCGTTTGTGTTACAATTTTTAAAGTTATCTCTCTGAAGCTCGACTATTACAACACAATCTAGATAATGAAATTTCAATCTAGAAGCGTTTCCTTTGCTTTTTTTAAAAGAAATATCACATGATTGCAAGAAAGAGAAGCAAGGAAGATAGTAACATCGTCGAAAAAAAAACAATGCTATTATATTATATCTCTTGACAAAAGAAAACGAATAAACTAAAAGCAAAAAAGCAAACAGAGCCAAAGGTCGCTTGCAAACTTCCTTGTTATAATTGAAAGACACTGAAAGAAAGAAACGTAAAAAATAATTTCTTCTCCTTCTTTATTCGAACCCCTTTGTTTTTTTACTACGTAATCAAAGAGAAACCGTTATGCAGGTGCGACGCGAAAGAGTTTTCAGGCGGGAAAAAGGAGTCAACGCTGTCGTGGGCAAAGGATGGCCGTGGAAGGGGGGGGGGGGAGGACTGAGCTAACCCTTGGTATGGATGAGTGATTAGCGAGACTTGGACTTTGAGTCTGAAACTTCGAAAGGTTATTTCAAATTCTCTCAGATACACTTTTCTAGGCTGGCTCGCTCGCTAGAGAGATGGTCCCGAACTTGTGTTTTAAAATGTTGCAGTTAAAAAAATAAATCCTATATTTTAATGTTACTACGCTAAGAAAATGGGGAAGAAAAATATGGAAATCTTTGAATATCTTATGCAAGATATATTCTACTTCTTTTGTAACGTTATTTGCTTCAGTGTATTGCCTGGATATATTTTTTTAACCAATGATGGAACTAAGCAAGAGATTTAATTGAAAAAATCCACCCTCTTAATCAACCAGAATTAACGACCAAAGACGATCTGTTTTCAGCATGTAGTTAGCGAGTTTTCTACCAGACATAAGTTTAAGTTCAACATCCACTACAATTCTGCCTAAACTAACGTCATTGTTCAGATAACTATTGAAAGTAGTCAAATCTCAGATGAAAGTAATAAATGAAATATATGCATAGGTTTCCAGTTCAAAAACTATCCTTAAGGCCATCTATTTAGCGAGAACTTATTACTATGTCGCCTGATCTAGGCCAGAATAAAATTACGATTGAAAGAAGCCCCTTCAAATTTGTTTTATTGGAAACGATGCAGTATACCAAATACCTTCAGTATACGCTCATCAATAAATTCTTCGTGCAGAGAAAAACGTATGACGCTCGTCGGAAAAGCGACGCTTTCGCTAAACATAACCTCACTAAAACAAATGAAACTGTCAGTGTGATCAGATGTTTCCCGTCCGATTAACGCAGAAACCCATCAACCGGCGGGGTGGCCTACAATCCACCCCCTTACCCCTAACCCATCCCTTAACAAGTCGTTATCGCCACTAATCTCATTAAAATCGTACCTCTCGCATATAACTTCAGTAAGCACCGTTTTCTCTCGTTAAAGTTTGAAAACAACGTTGATCCAAACACGTACACACCCACACACACCCACACACACACACACACACACACACACACACACACACACACACACACACACATAAGCACGACTAAAGTCTAAAAGGAACCTACTATCTGCCATATTACAGCTGTCAGAGTGAATCTAAAGCATATCAAGACTAATTACTACGGATTTGTTATTCCTTCAGTTAACATTTTCTAGGTAACATAGTTAGACACACGCCTGTTAACACTTATTAGATTACACACTTGGCAAGAGAGAGATAGAGAGAGAGAGCACGATTTGAGACCGTAGCTGCTCGGTGTCGGAAAGAGATACGTTACTTGAGTTCACAACAGAAATGTTTCAGCCCCTTTGGAATGAGAATCCTCCGAAAAGCGCCTCTGGCCGCGAGCATTGTGTTGTGAGCCTTTGTGAATGTCTGGTTTTAAGAGTTTTACTTGTTCGTGGAAATCGCAACAGGCAACACCCTGCATCTACTCGCTCAGCTGAGACAATATGCGCTTGAAGTGGTTTTGCTATTCTTTTTCGCGACGGATTCGCTAAGAACTGGCATGTTTAGGTATGTGGAAGCGACGGATGTTAAGTGAAAAAGTGTGTTTTTGTGTTGGGCGCGTGTTTTTTTTGCCACCTCTTCGCATTATTATTTGCATTGCATTCTTAGTTGTACTTGTAGTGTCTACTGTCCTCGTATTGTAAGGAGAGTGACAACAGTCTGAATGCTTTGTGTACTTTCCCATAACACTTGCTTGTCTTCAGTTATAACTCTTAAGTAGCCGAGCCTGCGGCAAACAAAGTATACGACGTTGTCCGTTCTGTTGTCTCTCGACATATTTCGTGATTCCCGGGTGCTCTGCGTGCAATAGAGGAATTCGAGAAATAAGGACATTTTATGTGAGAATTCTAAAAAACTAAGATTATTTGAATGCAAAATCAAAAGTTGGAAAATCGCTATCATAGGAACATGTTATCTACGATTTTAAGCACTTTTTTAGACCCTAACCCTAGTTTTAAATGTCCAATTAATTTGCAATGAAATTTTCAATTTCCTTCAAACGACTTGTATTTAAACCTCTGTAGATGAAGTTAAAGCTAGATGGCATTACGTAAATTTTTAAAGGCACGACGCTTAAAAGATTTATACAAAATATTAGCATCATAACCCGGCACCTCCACTTCAAAAAGTGTCCTGACAGTCCCCAAGTGTAAGATAAAATTTCCCCAGTATGCGTCACAATACCTTGAGCTCTTCCAGCCAACAGGCCTCGACAAGATATTATGTTCCCTAATTAATTTCCATAACATTTGAAAAGCCATCCATACAGCCTACAAAATGAACTTCAAAATTGATTACAAAGCCCTTATTTTATTATGACCCCACCGTTATGCGATATGAAGCCCTGGGAAAGAGTCGTGAAGAATCGCGCGTTAAATATAAGACGACGGAGGAAGTGACTCGAGCGAGCCGGAGATTATAAGTGGCGCTAACCCGCTATTCCGCAGAGGCTAATGTCTGGAGCACCCCAATTTGTCGTGTCCGGGTCCTACTCCACCGGCTCAACGGCCGACACTAACTTTTTATACAGCTCTCTGGCCGCCCATAAAACACCTCGCTCAATTGAGATAATAATATCACATTTAATAGTCAATAGCGCATTAAATACGCCAGACTGATATGTTTAAATTTAATAGATTTTCAGTTATTACCCATATTATGGGGTTATTGCAAAGACATTACCTCTTTTTACTGTATTGCTATACACACCCACATACACAAGCGGCGATTTCCATTTATATACGGAGTTTGGAAACTATGCCGGTTACATTGGTTATACTATAGGAAAATTGAGTTTTCTAACGTTATGCATTACTGCCCACGTAGAGTCTGAGAGCGATATAAACTTAGCAGGGCACGCAGATTGCTCTTGAACGGCCATTTGCGACCTGCACAGAGTATTTGCTAATGCACTATGGAATGATAATTGTACAGCAGAGGAATTTTGGGCTATCAACATTCAGTGTAATCGTCACTTTCTATTCGCATATGACGGCAGGACGTTATTTAGTCTGGCGTCTATTGTGGCCAGAACTGTGGCCTACAATATATTCTAGGCCTTAACTGTATCTATACAAGTTCAACTTGAGAGCAGGCTTACTTATTTCAATCTACAGTTTTGAATCTTCTCGCGGGGCTTCGATTTCCACTGAAACGCGAATAGAGACTGGTAACTGCCTTGTGATGCCTTGTGTATTGCCTAAACTCCATTTTATGTTAAAAAGGAGAGTGAATTTACAGCTTCCAAGATGGCCCACTGCTGCTAAACATAAGATAAATGATTGAAAACTGTCCATAGAGTCTTTGTCTAACTCAAGGCATGGATGGCAAAAATTTGACGCTTATGTTCAGCAGCTGTGGGTCCTCTAGGAAGATGCAAATCCACTGTACTTCTTAACGGGAAATGGAGAATAATGTAAATAATTCTTGTGAAACACATGTATAGAATTCGCTCTGATTAAACTCGAAGTTGCATAGAACGCTTCTTGGAGTAATTATTACTGGCTCGTGTTAGGCTCGTGTGCACGCAATAATATTTTCATTATAAACATTGCCACGCGAGATTGCGTCGTTTAGAGGAGGAAAAGCAACAGGATTTTCCGGGATGTTGGGAAATGCTCGAAGAAGGAAATTTCAGCGGGAGCTGTCGGCGATGTTGTGTTGGATAGAACGTGATTGTTATTGGCAGCCGGCTTCGAAATGTGTTATAAATTACAATATGTATATATACGGGATAGCTTTTTTCATCCATTATAAAAATAGTATAAAGAAAAGTCTGGGAAATTCAGGCGGAAAGTGTTTTATAGCAACGTGGATGAAGTGTTGTAGTTCAAATCGTTTGACCTGATTGAGAGGGTGCATTAATTTCGGCGTAAAAGAATATAAATTATAATTTTTCCATAAAATTTATATTACAGTTTATATAGGTTTAGATAAAGAGAATTGATTTATTGGAAATGAAACATAGGATGCACAAAACAGTTGTGATGCATTTACTGTTGGGTGACAGAACTGTGCAATGGTGGGTTTGGAATTATGCACTATGTCATATTTTGACATAAGCTTTAAAATTATTTAGTTTGTAGTGATATTTATCGTATACTGATAAACGACTAGTAGAGTTTTTGCTTGTTATACGAGCACAATTAAATGAAATACATTTTAAATATTTCTTTGTGTAAGATAATTCAGTGCTACTAATACCAATACGTTTACCAACACTATTCCTATTCCGAAATTTAACTCACATACAAGATAGATAGCTACAAGAATACAATTTAAAAAGATTTAAAGGATGCCGACACAATTCAGTTATGACATTTGTTTCACTCGCTCTGGCCAATCATCACGGTACAGTTCCCTGGCTTTATACGAGCCATACATGCATCATCAATGTTTTTCACGTAGCTGCTGCTTCTTATGTTATATCATCGTTATAAGATGTCTCATTGGCGTAAATCCATTCGCTGACAATGCATGGTCATTAGCTTAGGTCCATACGTAGGAAAAGATAGTAGATTGACGAAAGGTTGTGTCATCCTTCCGCATCAAGAAACTTCCAGTTTCATCTGCAGCTTGCTGGCCAAACGTAGCAGTGCATAGAACCAATCGCTAACGAAAGTTTTAAAAACGTGCAGCTTAAAGCTTGAATAGTTCTCCACGAATTAATTGCAGCCAGCTTTGTTCAACACAAATGTTTGCTTTCCGCGAGAATATTTGCGCAGCCAGAGCAAATATTTCTGGCACGGCTGTATAATTTAGGCAGCACTCCATACCTTTATCATCAGTAATTAGTGTTCAGCAATTCAATTGAGGTGGGCATGCATTAACTGATAACTGAAAAGCTTAACACACTGGCGCATAGATGCCAGTGTTGTCCTGTTTGTGAATGATTCTTTTATCCTGGGTGGGACGGATTGAAAAGCTCAGGCATGATTTAATTGGGTTCTTTGATTGTCTAATGATTTTAAAAAAAGTACTCAAATTAACACCTATTTTTTGCACATGACGATCTGTGAGTTGAATCTGCTTCTTTACACCTATATGAGTGCCAAGAGATTACTAAAATATTAATCATTTCTTTAACATAATTTTACTTAAAATAATCTCTATGCAAAGAGTGAAGTTATCACAATATTAATAATTAACTTTATTCCGGCGGCAAGCAAATTTAGCGTGGCATCGCTTGCATCGAATTGCTATGTTATGACAAATGTGCTTTTTCTTAATGGTCATTGCTAATCTTTATTAGAGCTCTGTGTGTAATTCAGTGTAATTTTCAGGTGGTTTGTCATTGAAATAGTGAAAATGTTCGCAAAAGATTGAATTTAAATAAGAAATTGATAATGACATAATATTAGGTACCTACCTACGTATCCATTATAAAATAGGTTTATGATAACTAAATCAACGAAATGACTAGAATTTCCATGCATAAATTATGCACCAGCAATATGCTAATAGGCAAATCTTCAATCAATCAAGGCACCTTAAAGTGTACTTTATAGACGTTTTTGCGTAAACCGAAATCAGAAAGAAAATCCGCAATATTAAGTAAAATGTGTATGAGCTCTCATCAATAAGGATTATATTCCAGATCAACGAGCCACTCTGAAATTATCTGAAAAAATAACGGTATTTTTTCGCAAATGCGTAGCTCCTTTTTAATTTCAAAACTGCGAAAGGAAAAAGACAAAACGAAAGAAATCCTCCGCTCGCTGCGACGTCAGACATTGATAGTGGACAGAAAATTGATAAGTCCTTCCTTTTGACCACGACATCGTCAGGGGGAACACTCTTTAAAGAACCTAGCAGAGGAGAAAAATCTTGTCTCACATCACTACTCACCCAGTCACCAGTCACCACCCCCTTAGCTATCGCCCAATTTATTCGTTCGCCTCGGCTGGGCTAGATTTTCATCCCTGCTCGTCATCTTACCGAAACGGTTCGCCTGGATCAGTCTTTTCCTTGCCTTTCATTTCTTAGGGACGACAAAAATATTGTCTTAAGGGAGGAAAAATAAACTTGCCTGTTCAGGATGTGCGGTATAAAAGGAAGCAACAAAGGAAATTGGTTATAAGCCATATAAATTGCTATCGGGTATCAATAAGGCATGTTTTCCTAGCTAGATTGGAAGCGGCGGGACCGAGGCGGAGGCTCACAGAGACAACTGGAGACGTCTGATATCTTCGAGGAAAGTAATAGGACGGAAGAAGGGCTTCCTTGACGACAAAATGCCTGTTATTTGACATCGTAGGGGTAGTTAGGCTTATCCAGTTCGGATATACAAAGTTGTTTGTTTGTCAAACATTGTTACCATGTATATAAAATCTGGTAATCGCAAACTGAGTTGGCAAAACATTCAAAGTCAAGCCATTGGGCTTTGTTGAAAAGCAATTATCAACCCAGATTTGAGCCATAGATTGTGCGTACGATGGTTTGCAATTAATTTTTGAGTGAATCGATTTATATTTTCGAATTTGCGAACGTCATTTGGTCAACATTTTTGTGAGTCGTACAACATTGCCCCTGTGCCTGAAACCGCCCGCCATCAAAAGTGTATTATTTTGCAATATCACGCAAGTTAATAAAGAAAATGAGATTTTAGAACCTTCACAACATGCAGAAGTTGTATTGGTGTAATAACCATTCGTCACAGTACGTACTGAATTCACAGTCAAACGCCTGTCATTCATATTTTTATGGACGGAGGACATTTCATATATACAGATCCGTATATGTCGCAAAACTCTAGACAAATCGTAAAAAAAGAAGCGTTCGAGACCGATTCGTCGCGACGCGGCATTGGATTGCATTTCTATACATCTGAGCAATAGATTTGTCTCCAGCCACCGTAGCAACATTGCATCGCTTTATCTTGCTTTATATTTGAGTCGACCCAGACTTGTCAGTCTGCTTGAATCTGCAACATCTGTAGACTAATCAAACACTGTCCAACTTTTATAAAACAATATGCACACTTTTGCAGGGCTGATATTAAAATGCAGACGAGCAGCGTAGGTATATATAAGCGATCATGGGAGAACGAATAAAAGTCACATTTGTGCTGGAATTTTACGTCGGGTGGCTCAAGTTTGAAGGTTTTAACTGACGTTGCGACGTTATGTGCCGGGAGAGTTCTGTGAAAGGTGGTGGTGGTGGTTGTGAATTTTTCATGAAGCGAATAATCCGACTAAAAATTTTATGCACCTTCACTCTAAAGTCATTATTTTCGATGTTGGAACAAAATATGGTCGAACGATTCTTTTTCTTTGGCGGAAACATTACGCACATTTATTTATACTGGGGCTTTGCGAACGCAATTTGTGTTGCGTTGAAGATGAGCGTAGCGGTTTGAGTATTATATAGAGGATAAAAAGGCAAAGGAAGAAGGCCGATGAAAACCATGAAGCAGCAAGCCAGACCCTATAGCCTTCTCGAAATTTCTGATCACTTGAAAATGTAGACGATTCTGACTTTCCTATGTTTCCTCCGAGCTGTCAGGTAGCGAGAATATGCTCATTTTGAGCACTTTGAGGAATGTGCACATAAATACTTAGATGTAACTCATGCCTAAGGGTTTTTATTAGACTGGAAATATATTTCTGTCGCGGATTTACTGTCAATAACTTGCATGCACGAAATTGACAAAATTTCTGATATCTGTCAAATCATTGCCTTGGACATATTTGAAGTCAACAAAGCTGGTTTGATTTTTCGTTGTGGTTTCGATGGTTTCAAAGAGCATTTCAAAGAGAATTTTCAAAGAGATTTCTGCACCGATCTTTTCCAAAAACGTGGAGGATCTAAGTTATTAACAAAGGTAGGTCCTCTGAAATTCTCATCTAAATCGGTTTAGGCGTTTGGTCTGTAGAGCGCACTCAAACACACATGTGCAAAAAAATTACTCAAGTGCCTTTTTTTGGGGGTAGTGAAATTGAAGATTTCGCTTCTCTCGCTACGCTCATCATCCAGTAGTGAAATTGAAGATTTCACTTCGCTTATCAATTAGTGTTATTTAAGTGAAAACGTTAATTTTGACTATTATGATGAATCATGAAAAAAACTATTTGAACTTGGTGTGATATTCCAAGTTGAAGTTATTTCTATAACTTCAGAGACAAACCAGTGAGACTTCAATTAGGAGGATCCAGACCCAGTAAAAAAGAATTTGAAGTTACTTACAGTATATTTTGTAACTTTTTCAGAGTTTTAATTAAATTAGTCATATATTGCTCATTGCTACGCTATAAAATAATTAAAATATTTATGACAATTTGAGGAATTAGCTTGACGTTGATGACCTTAAATAGAACCGCTACACTTTTAAACATCCACGCAATGAAGATTTCAAGTCGTAACCACCAGAATTGCTGACTTTCCTGAACTCTGACCCATTTTCGAATGTTATTTAATATACTGTGATACACTGTGAAAGGCAATGGTCAGTTCAATTCTCCTCTCGGCTCCCATCATTACTCTATGGCTTTATTCACTAACTAATGAAAGCGACTCGGATATAGAATTTTCGAAAACTCGCGTTTGCAGCATCCTACTTGAACTAGGTTTTTCGATAGCATCACGACCGTTGTATACTCGTTCAGAGTACAGATAAAAATCCACATGAAACATGCAAGCAAGCGGGCATTGCTTGTGCCGAGCCGGAATGTACTTGATTGCTAAAGTTAGAACTAGTTTTTAAAGCATCGTAGTGCATCTTTAACATGGTAAAGGCGGGTATGGAAAAAAACATCCTGCAGGTTCAAAGTATGCAAATATCAGTGAAGTGGAGGAAAATTACATTGGCATAGTTACGTTAGCTTCAATTTGTTGCTTTTTAAAACACCATATATTTTTTATAATGCGAAAGTGCTACTTGTTGAGTTCCGTATAATTCCGCGTTCGTATAATTGCAGGAAAACTAATGGGACCCTTTCTGAAACGATTTTAGCGTTCAGTTAATTTTTTTGTGCGCTAATGCAAACTCACTTTTTCCCTTTTTGAGTGACTGCTTCTAAGATAATTATGCTTGGAAATAAAACTTACGTGGTAGGAATTTATGCGTTCGGTTTTAAGTAAATCGACTACGTTTTGCACGCGGCCAGTAAAGTCCGCCGCAATGTTTTTGGTCCAGCGTCACTGAGAATCAGCAATTCACAGCAATTCACCTCAATTCATATCCAGAGGCGGAACTAATCCCCCCCCCCCCCGCCCGCACGAATGAAGGGGTGGGGCGGCACAAAGCTACTTCTATGTGTCATTGGTAGTTTCGCTTACATTCAAGGATTCTAGAATTCGTGGAATTCTTGCTTGAAATATAACATATACGCGATAAATGGAAATGATTTCAAGACTGTTTTATGTTGTTTGGTTTATAACTGTCTCCTTTGTCAGATACAATAATGCAAGAAATTGCATTCAAACTTCTACTCAGCAATGTATGTAGTATGCAGTTCAATGCATGTTATTAATGATGTTTTTATTAAAATGCGTAAAGTGAATTGATTTCAATCGCTGGCAATACAAAATAACTGACATGGTATTTGAGGTGCTCCTACCCGCATACCTTCTGTGTAACTGTAGTTATCGGACAGATGTATGCCTTCCATTTTTGGTGCTTGTGAAATCGGCTGTCGTTGCATAAAAAAACAAGAATTCCGTTCACGGTGGAGGTGCCATGTGGGTGGAGGTGCCGTACCAACCTGCTCTGAGGGTTGCATTCGGGGGTGAACTTCTTAAAACCAATTTATTTATGTTCCTGTCAACTATAAAATTCTTATGTAGTTTTTTTGGCTTATTATTGTTTATATCCGTTTTTCATAGCCTGTAGCCGCTTCAGCTTCTGCCGTTCAGCTTGTTCGTCAATAATGGACTGCGCTAGCCCTTCGCAGGTGCCTGTTCCCAAAATTCTTAAATATCCTTAAAGATCCTTAAATATCTGATATGCATGCAAGTATAAGAGGTCCAGTTTATTTCTTCATGTGCTATAGTTAGTAGTTTTAACAGGAACACATTACGCTTTTCCCACGCTTCCGAGCCCGTGGGCTGGGCCTGTCGGAGCCCGAAACGCTCTGAGAGGCCGAGAACGAGACTGATTCGCAATACACACTGCGCTTTGGAGCCCTCAGGGCTGGGCCCGTCGGAGCCCGAAACGCTCTGAGGGGCCGAGAACGAGACATATTCGCAATACACACTGCGCTTTGGAGCCCTCAGGGCTGGGCCCGTCGGAGCCCGAAACGCTCTGAGAGGCTGAGAACGAGACTTATTCGCAAAACACACTGCGCTTTGGAGCCCTCAGGGCTGGGCCCGTCGGAGCCCGAAACGCTCTGAGAGGCTGAGAACGAGACCTATTCGCAATACACACTGCGCTTTGGAGCCCTCAGGGCTGGGCCCGTCGGAGCCCGAAACGCTCTGAGAGGCTGAGAGCGAGACATATTCGCAATACACACTGCGCTTTAGAATCCGACGGGCTCAGCCCACGGGCTTGAAAGCATAGGTGTGTATTGGCTATTACCAAAGAGAAGAAATGTTTTAAAGAAATGTTTCTCATACGGCCAGAGGTAGACAATGCTGGAGCAAATCTGGTCGCCATTTTGGTTATTTGTAATGTTAAACGATAGGAACATCCAATGCGGCTGATATACACAGGGATAATGGGTGGGTTATTTCTGTAATAGCCAATACACACCCAATTTCGAAGCCGTGGGCTGAAGCGCAGTGTGTATTGCGAATCCGTCTCGTTCTCGGGCTCTCAGAGCCCATCGGCACGAAAGCGTGGAAAAAGCATAATGTGTACTTGTTATAACCAAGGCTTGGACGATGTCATTGAAATACCAATGTGGGCCAATTATTGTATTGAGCTACCACCATGGGGGTTGTTGTGATGGGGGCAGCACCGATGAGATTACCATGACTTGCATGTGACACAAGCTGGAAGTTATTGATCGAACCCATAGACGTTTAACTTTGTCACAAATCAACAAGTTTGCTAAACATTTTTAAGTTATTTTTGGTGGGTGTTCAATATCTGATAGAATTGATCTTCTATCCAGTGATTTTGCCGCCACCGAAACAAACTGCCACTTTGGCAAAATTTCCAATGCACAACATCTAGTTTGTACACCATCCGGATTGTACACCATCCGGATTGTACACCACCTAGATTTATCCTATTGCACATCGACGCTCACACTAATATACTGTTCGCGCCACATAGGAAGTTCTCTCGACGCTCAAAGAGATCCGCCGGAGGAAACACGAGGAGAGGATTTACCAGTACCAAACAGAATCTAACCCTTTTTGCTAGGACCAAAAGAATCCGCCCTCCCCCCCCCCCCCCTTTTACCACCCCCCCCCCCCCCCCCCCCTCTGTGCTGCCGTCAAGCACTCGACTGAAGGTGTTTACCTGGTAAACAGCGCCGCGTGTTGGGAGGGCGTTGACAACGTCACGATTTTAAGCACGCGTATTAGTTTTCGTAGAGTGCGCGTCGTTTGTCCCATGTACCAATTAAGGTGACTAGATTCTCCCCGATTCGGCTCAGCGCTATAGAAAACGTATATCGATTTTCATTTTTGGTTTACAATCGACAAGGTTAGCTAGAACTAATCATCTTATCATTTGTAGGAACTGGCAGCGCAATTACTTGTTAGCTGTTCACATATCAATAAAAACAAATTAAAAATATTATCACATTTATGTGATGTCTCACGTCTTCAAATCACCTGATTTATTAACTGAAAGACGATAATAAATTAACAGCATTGAAACCTCTTATAACCACACTTTTTAAAATGACATTTGATTGACTCTTTGCTGTTAGAAATTATGGTATCAACTGATTTAGGGCACATAGAGCGAACCTTTTTAGAATTAACCTCTTAACATCGATGTTTACGTATACGCACGCACATTCCCTGCCAATGTAAAAAGGCGACAACCTAGGCGTCTTATTTTCTCGATCCATCAGCCCCATCTGTCGGCCATCACTGTCCGTGCCTGCCAGTCGGTGGTCTCCACAGCAGACGGCCACCGCAGGATTGTTTGTCGGCGATCAAAGCGCGACCTGGTCCAGCGAAGAACTGGCGCTGGAGTTCCAACACCTCGTAACCGCCGTGTCACCAGTGGTTGGATGGCTATCGGCTTTTGGGGGTAGTCATCTGGGCGTCGAGGGTCGATTTGCTGGAACGGTGGATATACTTGAGCTTGGGGCTCATTTTTAGTTTGCTTATCGGCGCTTCGTTTTTTTTATGTGGGTAGGGTCTCATTTAACTTTGTTAGCAATCCGAAATTACCTGATAAAAGAACCGAGAGACTCCTCAGATACTAATACTATTAGAAAAAAACATATGAACATTTTAAAATTAAAATTATGATATTGTGTGTGGATGCGCAATCATTTATTTATTTTTCTCACTGTGCACTTTCTTTGCATGACTATACTTACTCGGTCCTTATCATTCGATTAGTAATGAGACATGATGCATTAAAATGTTACCGTTGCCGATTTGGTCCTAAAAGTAAAAAAATATATCTAAATGAGAAAATTGTCTTAGAAAGCGCAACAGTTAATTTTGCACGAACTGTACAATCACACATTATTTCAGAGGCATCAAGATAATCGCCGTTTTGGTGCCACAGATTTCGGTTCTGAGTTCTGATTGTAAAATATACAGAACAATTAAACTGGTATTTTAACAATATGCAAATGCCTCGTATCCAACTCCTACAGCGACTCTCGGACAAAAGTGACGAAACACAGCAAAACTGAGTATTCGCGGCTCGCAAAATCCGGCACCGCCTGTACCGGTGTGATTAAAGGGGCGATCGTGCGGCTGGAAATCGAAGCTCTAATCGCGCCTTTAAATAGACCTTCAATTCTGTCGTGCGTGCACGGAAGGAGCGTCGTGCAGTTGACAGGTTATTCAATGGACACGGACAAGGCGTGCGGCAATTTCGGCTCGCATTCAAAGGTGTTTTACCCGGGAGGGTACAACGTTACTCCGCTTGTTGAGCGCTGGGGTGGTGGGGGGGGGGGGGGGGGGGGAGTCGCCGAGGGCGAAAGAATCGCGAAACCAGTGGATTATTTTGAGAAATCTCGCGTCACGTGTGAACAAGTATTGACGTTTCAGTTCAAATGGCCTTTTTGTTGTTGAAAATGTTTTGAAAAATTGTAATTTCTCGTAAAATGTACCAGATTTCGATATTTGACCACGAGCTTATAGTTGAATGTCAGAATATTACTAATTTAAGTGGGTTATGCATTTTAAAATCTAAGGTGATAGGCAGAGAAGGTAGGGGGAAGCGGGGGGGATTCCGGAATAAAGACCACCAGAACCCGGATTTGCAAAGCAGGATTAGGGCTAAAAAAGGAGTGATTTTTTTACTACAGTTATAACACATTTATGTCTGCGCTGGCCGTCACTTGATTGGCTGTTTATCATTTTACCACGAGGCTTCAACGATAATTCTGTTTTGGTCTGGACCCTGGAGGGTGGGGAGGTGGGGGGCTGCTTTTATTCCATCATTTGGAGTTGAGGCTACTGCGAAACCACGGTGCTAAAGTGTAGGTGAGAAAACAATCAATAGAGCGCGTTGGCATCGCGTGCGTTACAGAGAGAACCAATTTATAGAAATTAACTGTAGTGAGAGTGAAACAGAGAAACCGTCCCATATTTTGATTGCGTTCTCATTTTCATTTATTGAGCTTGATGGTGAGAGGAATGCGGTAACTCTTGTGAGAGATCATTCATTCCAGATAACGCGCGGCCAATTTGATCACAGGCATGGGCAATCTGTGCAGCTATATCTGTGGTGAATGGAGGAGTGGAGTAAGTTTGACCTTTGGTCAGACTATAAGGTTAGGGTAGATTTCATAGATGCAAGTGACCTTTTTACGGTAAGGTAAGGTTCACAGGCGAAGCAAACCCCATATTAAATAAAGATTTTCGTTTCGGCACATTCTCTGGGGTTGACTTCTGTATAATAAAATAAAAGTTCAACTCACATTTCAACCAGCACTGCAGAACTACATGTTTTGAAACTATTTGAGGTGCCCCAAAATTGCAATCTTATTCCCTTCCACCCTGCTTTTCAATTGTAGTTTAACCACCCGCCGAATTCCTTGCTGAATCCAAAACAATTATTCACAAACAAACAAAGTTAACTCTTCATACATGTACATGAATTAATAATTATTATTTCGCACTCGCTTTTAATTACATTTAGAGCTTAGTGCATGCGCTGCGAATTTTCAACTAGGGAAATACCAATGTTTTACCGAAATCCGTAATGGATTTGGAACATGTACCGCTTTTTGCTAGGAAACACAATAATGGTGAAACAGGAAATGAAATTATCGCCAATTAACTGTAATCCATCATGCAAGTGCAGTTCGAGTTCCATTATAAATGTTAAGAATGATCCCGGGATTGGTTACCTACTGATTCAGAGTTCTGAAAGTAATTGAATGCCTGCACGTTTGCGCGTCCTGGTGAACGTTACAGGAACCATGATACGATATAGATTCTCTTAATGCAACACAATTTATGGAAAACTAGCCGACCTGAATAACAGCTATGCTAAAGATTGTTTAAAAGAGATTTAAAACTCATTTTTAATACATTTTTTTACTAAAACCACAAGAGATTTAGTAAAAATTGAAAAGCTCGCAGAGTTAGTCGACTAAAATCCTGGGTTGAAAATTTCTCTACCGCTGTGAATTTAAAAGCATTACCTTAAGGAGAAATGAGTGTTCGACAAAGGTGAGCTATTCAAAATAAAAGGTGTACAACGCATTTAAATTGAAGATTATTTCCGTTTGATGTCGGCTGTGTAGATAAGTGCGTTGATCAAAGAAATGTTTAACGTTTTTTTTTAAACATTGTGCCACTCTTGTCAAAAAAAGCCGTTAGAAAATTCGCCATATATTTGAAAATATTAGATGAGTTGCAGGTAAGACTTTTTTCAATTTACATAAACTTGGTATTCGAGCGTTACACTTAAAAAGCTAATCTGCAACACTTGAGTTCTGGTTGCAATAGTAGGAACATAAAATAACGGGCGAAACCGCCATGCTAGAGAATGTTTTACAGGCTTTACTCTGGTATTTTGATCTTCACGTTTGCTACGCTTGACCTAGCACTAGGCTCCCGCCCACACACTCACAAGTTATCCAGCAGGATATCTCATTAATTTCACGATGTTGCCCTTGTAATCCAGAAAGTTATTCGTACATTCTATAGATATAACATATTCATAAAGTTTCCCTTCGATGGCCTAGATATGAAAAGAATAACTTCAAACGGGTATTTGTACGTAAAAATCCCGTTTGGCGCTGCAAACTTATGCATTACACACGGCTGTGTAAATCTTTAAAAACGTCTTGCCTTCGTAAATATGTGCTGCACGGTGTTATTATTCGATACCGGTCGGGAAATATTATGCGTCGAGTAAATATTTACTTATCCATGGGATTTTGAATTTGCCTGGGTTATTTTGCTCTCGCTTCGTCGCCAAATTTTTGTATTTCTATATGCAGACTTTTGCGGAATGGATTCGAGAGATTTATTACGCGACGATATCGAGATCATGGCTTTTGCGCTTATCAAACAGAACGTGATCTAGTATTGCGCGAAAAAAATCACAGATATCCATCTAGTTCTAAAGTATCTACCATCGGATATGCGTTATTGAGTTATTACTGAATAATTATTTTGTACTCTGTAGTTAGTAATACCTGGTTTTACCAATTTTCAACTCCTAGTTAAGATCCCAACTAGAAGTTACAACTGAATTCAGCCAATCACATGCAGGGAATTCAGCTGTAACTCCTAGTTAAGGTCCCTAGGTATGGGTTGGTCCCAACTAGAAGTTACAACTGAATTCAGCCAATCACATGCAGGGAATTCAGCTGTAACTCCTAGTTGGGATCTCAACTAAAGGAGTTGAAAGTTTTGGTAAAACCGAACCAAAGTACACTTCGTTTCATGCAGTCATGAGGTTCTCATTTATACTTATACTATGTGTGGATAAACTATATAAATGCCGCTAAACTATTAAATATCACTTCGTTATAAATTATATAAGCATACACTCTGATAAAACTCAAAGAGAACCCATTTAAAACGGTTCGTATGGGTTGAACAATTACTTAGTTTTCAATAAAATTCGTCCATACACGATGCTTTTAAATACCTTGCACATTCAATGACTCGTACAATCTCTAGATTTTCAAGCACCTTTCCAGCAGAACTAACTAATCGACGACGAAAAGAAGATGTTCATAATCTTCTGATGATGCGGCTTTTAGTATTGAAAGCATATGGATTTTAAAGCAAATCTTCGCATATTACAAAAAACCCCAAGTGATTCAGCTGCATAGATGCAACTCTAGTCAAATCCTATGACAGTATAACTATATAAATTGAGCGCATAGTTAATATGCACCTGTACCTATTTCCAAATCTCTCAAGCACAATTTAGTACCTTACAGCTTTAAAAATAAGACTTTTTACAGCTTGTTACCTACATTAGAATAACTGAATAATCTCATCACTTAGAGGTAGACATAACTGGATATATTTCCTTCTACACACACATATATGTATATATATATATATATATATATATATATATATATATATATATATATATATTTGCTGATGGAAATTCTCGTAGCCCAAAGGTATTGGATTCATTTTAAACGGTTAATGCTACGAAGTTTATAGTTATATATATGGAACCAAAGTGAAAAATATGAGTTGGACCTTTAATATACATTCTTTTCAACTGTGATTCGCTACAGGAAAAGGTAATCCCTTCTCTCCTTTTTTCTTCACTCGAAAATCAAACAAATTTTTTTTTACAGCTACTCAATATATTGTAGATAACTCTATCTAGCACAGCCCATAAAGTAATGTACTCGTACGATTTCCCTCACAATCCGGAGTGGCCATCAAATTCGAAAAACACTAGCTCCTGCGCCTATAAAGATGAAACCGACCTACACACAAGTTTACTCTCAGGGGAGCCTTAAACCCCTCTTGATTACTATACTACCTTAAAAGTTAGCTCCGAGTTAATAAAGAAGTGAGAGCCATTATCTCAAACACATCGTAAAAAAGAGAAGGAAAATACGGCTCATATCATACTGAAAATATACCCACGCGTATTTTTGTTCGTTTCGCGTTTTTGGAAGCGATATTGTATTTAGCGAATGCAGGTAGGCAGTTTGAATAAATAAATACAACGCCGGGCGGGCGAGTGCGCTATCTACCTTCGAAGCACTTAGCTTTCGGGGGGGGGGGGGGGGGGGGGGAAATTAGCCAGCTTCCACTTATTAAGCCATCAAGCAGCCGAGATGCCTATATAGGTTCCGACCTGCGCTGCTCCCCATAATTACCCGGCTCTTGCGATGAGGTGCCTTGCATTAAAAGGGCGTCTGGCCAATATTGTAATGGTGCGAATTATGGAATGAACATACATTCGATACCGCTGGATTTGAAGGGAGGAATAGGAATTTCCAAGTCTAGCGTGTGAATTATGACGCTTTAAAGTCTTAATATAAATGTAGTGGATTTCTTGTGCTACTAATTTGTAATAACTCCGCTATCAGTATCACTTGCCAGGTGGTCTTCGTTGAGCATTAAATAATGTTTAGTAAACATTGTATTGAATATGAAGCTGAAGTTCTACATGTTCAAAATGAGCCCTTGAACAGAATTAATTGGTCCACGTAAATTCACCGTTTTTTTATTATTGGTTTCCTGCTGTACGTTACAGATACTCGAATTTGTATATTCAAACTGTGCATTCAACACATTCATTATACCTATAACGGTAAATTCAACATATTCGGATTCCAACAGCACTCCATAGTTCGACAAAGTGTTATTAGAGATCAACTCCAGCGTCAGCTGCCAGTTAGGGGATTGGTCAATGTTGTTTACCTCTAACTGAAGATGACTTGTGCCAATTGGCTGCTCAACGACTCAAACATAAGGAGCAATGAAGGTGACAAAAAACAAAGAACATAAATGAACACTTAAAAATTGCAAATTCAGTGGAATGTCCACAGCTCCTAGATGCAACCCGCAAAGCAGAAAACTCTGGCACCTCCACCAAAATGCATAAATTTTTTTTAAATCTAAGAGCAACTGTCTCTGTTTGTATCCGTTTTCGCGTAATTCTTAAATTCCTATTCCTGCAGATACGTGCAGCACGCCGCTAGCTGTTCAGAAAAACTGGCATCTCCACCAATATTTTAGTCGTTTTAGGAAAAAGTTTTAACTATACATTTTCTGGTTTTTTCTGTCTTTATGGGAAATTGCGCACATAGTACTGAACTTTGCATTTTCTTCAATGTTCCACTGAACGCAGCTCGCAGAGCAAACTTAATTTAGCCCGTCAAATGGACAAATAAGCCACTCAAAGTGCCACAATTTTTGCTACGAAAAAGGAAAAAAGGTAGCTTGCTTAAAAATTAAAAAGCATCATAACTTACAAACGTACCCTAAACCTTCTTGCAGATTTAAAACTGACACGCGTCTCAATTATATTTCAAGTGCCCATATAATGCTAATCTAATTTTTCAAAAAGATAATTGATTGTTGACCTATTTCGGACGTTACTTTAAAGTCCCATTGAACACTAACTTAACAATAGCAAGCATCCTCAAAACAATATCACGAAGACAGTTCATGCATCAAAAGATAAGATTCACCCAACCTTACATATCTCAGGTCACACGAGGTACTTCGTGGATGTGCACAAGCTACGACCATCCAAGAAACTTGCGCCTCAAAGCATCCTACTCTCACTGTCCCAAAACAAACAAACCTGTCGCCGAACAAACACACAACTTTGTATCAGCGTCTTCGATCATGTCAAAACTCAACATCTACCAAGTTCTACCTATTCGCTACAGGTGTCAAAACAGTAGCGCTAGCTGATAGCAAAGTTTTCATTCAACGAAACTTTGGATAGACTTTCGTCTTTGTTCTTTAATTGCTTTCGCTAATAACCATCGGTCTTATTGTCTCTGGCTGGCGACAGATTGGCGTCAATTTTAGTTTGCTTCTTCCCTTTTGTAATAACTCAATCAGCAGTTAACTAGCAACGAGAGGAAGGTGTTTAGTTTGTTGGATGCTCGGGCGATTGTGGATCAGCGTTGCTATGCCTTAAAGCTTGTGCTAAGCTCCGAAGAGTAAATGTGTTACTATTAGAAGTGGCATGCTAGAGTTATTTTCTAATGCTCATCGTGGATGGTGGAACAAAGGACTACCAGCAATTGTTCCAACGAGAATAATAATGAATAATTAATGCCGTTGCACGGAGGAATATTCGTCCGGCTGCTGGGTTGCTTACTCGCAGAAATAAAGCAGACAGATATTGGTTTAATGTTTTACAGCTTGTTCTTTTTTCAAAACCTTGTTTGGAACATTATACCTGCGCCACATGCTGCAAGTCAAGAACGGGCTATTTCTTATTAAAAAAGGGAGAAGGCTCAGATGATACAGTATACGTATAACCTATGAGGTAAATTTGGTTTTATTCTGCAGACTTTCGATTCGCATTCCAGCAACTGCAAATTAGCATTGGCATCAATCTCCTAGCTAATGGCATCAAATTTTCAGTCACCTGAAACCACCGGTGTAATAATATTTCCCTAAAGCGCCACCTGCTAAGTGTAGATAATGTAGAATACCACTTAATTTAAACAAATTGAAAGCATTCCGTCTTCTTTATGCGTCGACTAATAATGGTTTTAAGAGAATACGCAATGAGGACGGGGTTTCTACGCTTCCTGCTGCGTACGTCTTCATTATATGCGTTCTGGTTTAATGTTTCATTTGAAATACGCGAAAGGAGCAAATTAAAAATATATCCTATCGTTTTTAAATACGCTTCTCGTCTTCAACAAATTGCACGCCATTTTACGAAACCTCTCTACCTAGAGCACTTAGTTCACTGGTGCAAGAATAATCCCTTACTTCTTTTACTTTCCAGAAATAAACTGGCGACCGCTTGCACGTATAACTAACGTATCGGGCCACTCGTCTGTAGCTTTATACCTCTTGTCGTTACCTGGTAACCTGCGACCTCCCTGTGATAGGCCGGTACCCCTTATCGCCTCCAAGACCGAAGGAGAGGGGGGGGACGTATTTCTTGGGTCCCCCACGGACCAACTTGGCCCTTCGGTGGTCAACCAGGTCAGATTTGGAAGCGGTCGAAATGTCAGCTAGAAGTTCACTCGCTGCAGCCACGACTTCGGCATATACACGCGGGAAGGACGCTGAGGGGGGGGGGGGGGGAGTGGATTGTATTTTCTTTGATCCGGTTTGTAGGGCGCGCCAGGTGGGAATTGGTCTGATTGGTTCTCTATCAACTCTGCAGGGCAAATTGAACAGGGAAAATGGAATACTCAAATAACGGAACATGCATAAAGTACAAAAATGATCAAAAGAAACGGGAAATTCTCATGGTAAATAAAACTTTTGCAACTAAATTAGTTTCTGGGATACATTTTGTGAAATCATTTCAAAAGTACTGTAACAAGTTCGTGGTGTTGCTTTGTCTCCTGTTGTTGTTGTTTTTTTTGTTGTTGTTGTTCGACATCTTTGAAAGATCGAAAAGGATATGTGCTGCTACATTATTTCCAGTGCTAAAAATGCAAAAACAGCCCACTTCCACACCACCCGTATTCTTACATCTACAACCCTGATATTCCACTTATATGTTAAAAAAAGCTACACAAAAACATGCCAAGCGTGGCTAAGATTCCAGACATTCCCCTCACCCACGAGATAAAATGATTCTCACCTCATCATATCATATCACATCACTGCACATCATTGTGTCATAACATCAAAATATTATCATATGTCTTGGCTTCCAAATGGCAGATAAGGTAAAATGTTTGTTTCGTGTGGTTTCAGTTCAACTTCGTGGGCAAGCTGCTGGGACCGAAGGGCAACTCGCTGAAGAGGCTGCAAGAGGACACGATGACCAAGATGGCCATCCTCGGCAGAGGGTCCATGCGCGACAGGCACAAGGTCAGGCACTGAGCTGGCTGGGGCAAAATACAGAGCGTTATTTTTGCATTGATCTATGGTTGAAAGGGGAAATTAGTACATTTTTAGAAGAATTTACATTTTATTTTGCATTTTTAAGTGCATGTATATCATTGGGATCTTAATAGAAACCAAACAATGCGAGAAAACAAAGGTTTGATATTGTTAACTATACCATCACGATGTAGATAACTTTTTTGGAAGAGAATTTGATGGTTTAGTTGCCCAATTATCTGTCTCAAAATCAGGTTTGCTTAACTCTTTCAAATTAATTAAAGGTGACCTTTTTTGTGGTTCAGTTAAACACGTAGCGTAATACAGTTCAAGGTATAAAGTTTGGCGATGTGGCATTTATTTCTTGTTTTTAGTCGCAATTTTGGTATTTGCCAAATATTTTCTGCAAAAGCATTATCTTACTGAGGTACATTCAAAGTGCAGAGCTCTTCCAAGCTCCAACGAGATTATTTTCCTGCATATATTTGTTTCTTTCAAACAGATTTTTCCGTTTAAGAAACAGCCGCAGATATAATCCCCAATGTTAAGTTATTTTTGGCCTCTATCCATACCAGGCTTTCCATTGTAGTACAGTGTATTTTTTTCATTAACTGCGATGCTATCTTAATCCAGAACTTCACACAAAAAAAGAAAGAGCACGAGTTTTATTTCCGATCGTAAAACCATTCGCGAGCGCGTTTGTTTTAAATTATTCCCACTTGAATCTACGGAAATATTATTCCTATTCCAGACAATTATTCAGTTTCGCCCCACCCTTATTATACAATCCATCCCACTCTTACGTTTAACATCCCTTTTTAATTATTAAATATTATATTACATGGACATTGTCTTTATAACTACCTCACCCAACTTTTAACGACACAAGGTTTTACTACGTTATTTTAACCAACATAGAGACATAAAACTGAATTCCTCTGTAGTTATCATTACTCTTTATGATATACAATGCCAGTACCACCTATGCCAGTACTATCTACCTTATATGCAACCCAAGCCAGATATTATTATTATACCGTATCATAACGCGCATTGTTACAGTTATCCGGATAAATTATTTCGTCTCAGAGCTTGGCGAGAAATGTGCAGACATAATTTAGCATTAGTATACAGATTAGATGCTTCTATTTGACCAAACAAACACACATACGCTAGAACCGCCGCGAGTTTGTTAGCAGTTTTATTCATTTGTGAGCTTTACTAATTATGAAAACGCGTATAAACATAATGAAATGTGGTATTCCCTCGTGGAAACGGTGGCGGTTGCTCCTTGATTGTGTCCTCGAGTGCTTAGTATTTTTGGTGCTCGGCTAGAGGGCGCTGCTGCGGCTAATGAACTGCATTTGGGTCCTGCTTGGGTCTGGGGAGTGGGACATAGATATTTGTAACACGTAGTTGAGATCCCCAGTAACCCTTAGAGGGATGTCCTCCGTAAGTGGACCTACTAAGTGTGTGGGGGCTTATTGGCGAACGGTCGATCTATTCGAGAGGCAGCTCGTGAGGGGGGGGGGGGGGAGAGTGGATGCGTATGTTTCAATCGGTCTTCTGAGGATTACAGTTGTAACGCCACGTATATACCTATGTGTGAGTCAATTTTACACACTGACATTTTTCGCGGTGCAATTTTAAGCGTATAATTCACGTGCGTGGGAAATGACGTAACGCGGCGGCCCGGCAAGTTTCACAATTTTATCGCGGAGTTTGCGTTTCGCAGTGGTTATCGTCGGATCACCAATTTCGTTTCGACGTTTCACATTGGGGGCAGATCGTGAAACGTTTTTACAATCTCTCTTTTTGTTGATTTTATTCTGAACTGTACAGAGCTTGTCTGGCCAATTCGTTACATGAGCCAGTGGTGTTACTGAGTAAACGCGTTTGTACGGCGAACGATACTCACCTTTTCCCCCTAAAGTTTCCCTGCACCATTATTATCTAGAAACACGCTAAAGTAATCTTTTGTGTCTTCTGCCACGTTTTGCTTCATTTTAAGTCATGTTCTGGAGGTACAAATCATAATATTTCTCTTCTGACAAAAAACACAGATATATAAACAGCATCAGAAATTATAATATATTATTTTGATCCTTTTTAGCGTTTGCAATGAGTAAAACAATTGCAGAATTGTATTTCATACACACCCGTCGTTGTAGAACTCTGCAACTACATGTGACCCTTTTAGTCTCGCTACTCATCTGTAATTAGTTTTTCAGTCTTTTAACGCGACACAACTGTCGCGGCACTGCCAGTGATCATGCATTGCCACAGGCGCAACACATGCAGTTTTGTGTCGCGCGACACGTTACAAAATTTCATGCCATGCGCACGTTTTTTACGACAGATAAATTCGCATCATTGTGGCAAAACGGACGAACTATGTTCATCACACATTGATGAGCTGCAAATAGTTTTTTTACGACATCACGTGCGATGTGTGCCGGCAATTATGTTTCGGTGCGTTAAAAACTCATCTCACGTGCGTACAACACATATACCCAGAGACCGTGCTAGTTTTTAAAATTCTCATGAGATATTTAATTTTTTTTTTTTACTATTTTGCCCAACTCTCTAGCGAGGAGTTGAAACCGAATCTCGCTGACCTGAACAAAACAATCTTCTAGTTCGAACACGAACGGTCTGGCATGATACTCCAGAACTATAATCAAATAAGTCACCGACTAGTTTCGTCCAGTACGCGTTGCAACTAGAAACCAGGGAGGTTAACACAACACCTAGCTCCCTCTGCCGCCATAATGCGGTTGGCAGCATTGCTACGTGCGGCCATACAGCGTATTGTTAGTGGCACAAGTCAAATCCAGCAATCCTGGACCAAACGCTGACCGACGTTCAATTGTTACGATCGCTACGTCTGGCTGCGGTCTCGGTGTTCCTCTGTAGCTAGACTCTGTCCACACCGACAAAACAATTCACAAACGCGCTCCTCTAGATTTTGCATTCCTCAAGCGTGGAATGACGAAACTTTAAGCGAAATGTAGACATTTATTGGATCGGATTGAGTTAATAGACTGTCAAATCTAGCGGAGATTCTACATGTGGCCGGCAAATCTCTGCCAGCTTTTGAAACGAATATAATTGGCTTCTCAATTTTGAGATTGTAACGTGTCAGGAACCGCTGATGTCAGAAACTAATATGAACACTGGAACCAGTGAATTGAGTGACGTTATGAAAACTCTTTGTTTGGTCTGATATGAGGTACTTATTTGAATTTGCAGCCGCTGAGACAAATCTCAGCAAAGATATTAGCAAATTCAGCGTTCTATTTCGATACCGAATTGAATGTAAAGTTTGTTTATATCGCAAAGACGATCCGCTCAAAATAGCATCCAAACAATCAGACAGATAACAATGTTGTAGTATCTCACAGACAAACACAGTCTAGCCAACCGATTCAAAGCGTCGCGCACACAACTTCACAGCTTGCTATTGCTAATGTTGGCTATAGTGTGTAGTTCAAACAACCCGACTTGCTTGAACGTATACTGCACCCGGCATGTCGTCGGCACATCGCTTCAAAACCACACCGCGGTCAGGATACGCTGGGGTCGGTCATTATTACTATTACCTATTACGAGATCTCCCTGAGGCAGAAGGGCGGTCATGCGGCATGGGAATGAAACAGCATGAATAAATCAAATATGCCAGCGTTATAACCGTCGTTTTATGAACATTTTTCAAGTGTCGAGTGCGAAGTAGGAAATGAGTTCATAAAGTTTGAAAAGCCGTTGCAGTTGAGTGCGACTGGTTATTGTTTTCGAGTTTTCGACTATGGCACGTAGTTTTTGTCGCGAGCTTTTTGATGATGCAGTTTGGTTCACGAGTGTATTTCAGCTTTCTATAAAATACAATGTTTTATGACGTGCCACTGATAAGCTTCCTGTAACGGTTTTAGTGCATTGGCACTCGTTTACATTATGCAACTAGTAGTCGCGCGAAGTTTTATAGATGTAATTAGATTATATCTCGCGTTGAGAGTGTACATGCAGTCTGTACCGTTTGGCATCGCTAAGTTGCCAAGTTTCAAACGAGTTTCTTTAATATGAGTAAACACTAGAAACTTTTCATCGTGGAAATAGATTTACTGCAGCATCTTTAAAGCGTCATCAAATATTAAACGGTTACTTAATATAAATTTGCAACGAATCAACAGTATTAATATTTAAACGTTCAATTTTAAAACATTAATTGTGTTTGTAAGAGCGGCTCTTATCTTTTTAGATTTCTTTTTCAACAGTGTTTTTATGCCAGTTCATCTGATCATCTTTGTGATTCCGGTACTGCCAGATATCCACAAAAATGGCGCGCATATTCGTCAAAGTTCCATCATCCTCAGTATGTATAAATTCTGTTTGTTCTTATTTGAAATATAAAACAGAGGCTGCTGCAATAACTCACTCCTAGCGGCGATTTCCCCAACCACCAAAGCGAATATCTCTGAAATAATATGTAATTAGCTAAACGGCGCTTTAATGTGTTTACAAATTAACTATTTCCACATTTGTGTCGTTTGTTTCCATGCAAAACTGCGTTGCAGCTCAAACAACAAACAATATTATCTCGTCATTTATTTCTAGTGAGGGACCAATTAGTAAAACTTTGTCGCAACAATCAGGGGAACAACAATTCAAAATTAACGAACTAGACTTTCGAGGAAAATTTCGAATTTCGACGCATTTTCTCAGACAAAACCGTTATCTTGACAGTGTCATCCAAGCCTACTAAATATCGAACAACTTTCCCTTCAGCTTTGTCATCAATTATTGCCATTTACAAATTTCTCGAGCTCTATGTAACTATAGATAAAGCACAGGTGTGCCATTGAGAGGTAAATCCGTTGGCAACATGAGCTGGAATTCACTGCCCACTGACTCTGAAAGGCATCTAAAATCCGATCGCCATCCCAGCCTCCGTGCACATGAAGTGTGATGTCCCAAATAACCCTACGGTCATCCACAACCTCGAACGATAATTAACCTAAAAACAAAGTCTATCTACATCATATATTTTGACATGTGCTCTCAGCGTTTGACATCTCAGCTGTCATACTTTGACAGTTGCCTAGGTTTAGCTGGACTGGCAGTGGTGATGGTACGATCGTTTGATAATGCCATGGCTAAATATATATTTGTTTTGGAGTGATGATTTTGAGAGAGGCATTTACCGTTTGTTTGAGCTGGGATGAGGATGCTGCGTTCATTGAGTTCCTAGCTGATGGCGATGATAATGAGAAGCGTGTATACATGTTATACATTGTACTGACATCGAGCTGTATTGGATTTTCAATGTGATTAATGAGATGAATTTGAGAAATTACGATTATTGCAGGTAGTATCAAATTTCCTTCTGATATCCAGTGAATCCGTTAACAAACATGGAACATAATATCTTCAGTGATTAAACCATTGGCACAGAAATGCAACACTGCACTTGTGATTGATAATCTGTAATCGACCAGTACCTATAGAATGTTGCTGTTATGCTAGCAAATTTGAGGAGAAATGTCCTTGATTAGATTTGAACTTCGACACCCAATGCAATTGCATGACGGTATCGAAATGATAAAAGACTTTTGTTGTCTTAGTTGATCGTCTTGTCAAATCTCGTAAAAGATCCCTTAAGACTATAACTGTCGACAGAATTGTGTTCGTTTTCAGATCAGATCAGCAGAAAATCCGAAAAGCTTGTTAACTGCATCTTAATCTTGCCTCGTTTCGCCCATAATGACGTTTTATTTTAAATTTTAACGATTAACCTTTGTGAATCACGGTTTTTTCTCTTTCTTCTGCTTCATTCGATTATATAGAACTCGTTCTGATTTTTCTTCAATCTTATCGATTTCCGGACGAAGCTTCTTACGACAAGCCTTATATCGAGTTGAAAATCGCAGCTGGAATAGAGGTTTCCCCCATTTTCCGTGGCTACTTTTCCAATGCTCTGAACGAAAGCCGAACGAACTGTGCAATCTGTCTTGGCCTTGGAATTCCAAAACGTGACTAAAATCACAGCTCCCTTATTTGTCTAAGAAGGAGAAATTATCTGCATACTAAAAGAGAACCCGCAGATGCAGAACATGAGCTGAGTTTCAAAACTTGAAGCCATGTCTTGAGGTAGATACATTTTATACCCCTATGGGCAGTTCTGAAACTTTAGGAAAAACCAATTAAACTAAATATGGTTTCCAAATGAATGAAACCATTTTGCCGTTAAGGAATGTATCTTTAAGATAAACAATTTGTCTTTAACATCATCAAATTACGCTCCCTAGCCTGACGTTAAATAGTGCTACAGTTACACAATAATGCTAATTCCAGCCAAACCATCCATGCGTGACCTTGGTCCTTGTGAGCCTTATAAAAGTGTGTTTAGTGATACGCGAAGAACTAGTCGAAGAAGACTCTTGCCGCTACAATCACATCACCGGTACAAATCTGTTAATCAGTACACTAGAATTAATTTGAGTTTGCCACTTTTTGGGGATCTCACATCATAGAGTACCATACCATAGAATCAAATGATTAAGTTTTTGTCATTACCAATACAAACTTAATTTATCGTTACAATAATTAACCATTTTACTCTTTACAAAGCGTAAAAGTGTCTAGGCTGTGGTAATCTTAGGCTAACACGACTGTATCGGCCAATATTGACTGGCCGATTATGGGACGATTTCTCGCGGAAGATGTGGCAACTATAGCTTTTGTTACATGAAGAATAAAAGTATTGTTCAAGTAGACTCCAGATGTCTATAGCACTTTAAAGGCCCCCCGCACATTTGAATTAAGAATAGGAATAACTGAAATAACAATTAGAGTAAGCTCAAGTACAAGCTGCTAAAAAAACGTGAAAAAGGTCCTGACAACAGCTGTCAGTGGTAACAGTACTTCAAAACGTTGGCGTGACAACATTTTGTTTGTTGCACCGTGTTTTCCAAAAAATACTGCTCTGTGATTGGTTCAAATAAGAATGGTAAAGCAAAAAGTTTTCTCGTTACTCTCCTTACTTTACGGCTTGCGTCAATTATGTGCACTTTCGTATGGTCCCTGTATGTTTTAACTTTTTTATTCGGCAAATAACGAATAAAAAACGTAATATTCTCACTTACTTATTTCTTATTTCTTTTTTCTTATTCTCTTTCTTTCTTTCTTATGCGATGCTCAGACCATCAACCCTCTAGCGGAACAATGAGACAGTAAGCGAATGCTAACACCTTTGGCTTTTTTAACAGCAGGGGAGCATCTTTGAGAGTGAGACACCGCTCTCCTTCACTTGAAAAATAGTGTAGTTCTCCGCTTGTCCTGACCTCCGCTTCTCGGCGCCGCGTGTTGCAGGAGGAGGAGCTGCGTCTGTCCAACGACCCCAAGTTCTCGCACCTCAACGACGACCTCCACGTGGAAGTGACGGCGTTCGCGCCGCCCGCCGAGGCGCATGCACGCATCGCGTACGCACTCGCCGAAGTGCGTCGCTTCCTCGTGCCGGTAGGTGGATCTAGTGCACGCACTTTTACGCAGCATCACGCTTTTACTTTGTCAGCGCCTATGCAGTACGTCTCAGGTTCTTTTATCACAGACCTGGGACTTGGGGCATATACTGAAACATTGTAGAATACTGGTTTGCTTTTGACAACTAAACCCGAGACGAATCATACGGGTATTCGTCAGTTACTGCAACTTCATCGACCCTGTGAGGAAGGGTATGACTTCGTTCACTCTGCCAGCTGCTCGTGCCGGTAGGTGGATCTGGTGCATGCACTTTCCGCAGCATCGCGCTAATATATTGTCTCGGGTGCGAGAATTGAATCGACAGCGGGTTCGGGCACGGTTGCAAAGTAAACGCTGGTAGCGTAAAAACACTACTTTTACCACCAATTATCGGCGCACGCTTGCAAAAGCGGGTGTGTGGTGGAGTCGTGCTTTCATAGTAAACACTGGTAGCGTAAAAACACGACTTTTACCACCGATTCTCGACGCACGCTTGCAAAAGCGGGTGTGTGGTGGAGTCGTGCTTTCATAGTAAACACTGGTAGCGTAAAAACACGACTTTTACCACCGATTCTCGACGCACGCTTGCAAAAGCGGGTGTGTGGTGGAGTCGTGCTTTCATAGTAAACACTGGTAGCGTAAAAACACGACTTTACCACCGATTCTCGACGCACGCTTGCAAAAGCGGGTGTGTGGTGGAGTCGTGCTTTCATAGTAAACACTGGTAGCGTAAAAACACGACTTTTACCACCGATTCTCGACGCACGCTTGCAAAAGCGGGTGTGTGGTGGAGTCGTGCTTTCATAGTAAACACTGGTAGCGTAAAAACACGACTTTTACCACCGATTCTCGACGCACGCTTGCAAAAGCGGGTGTGTGGTGGAGTCGTGCTTTCATAGTAAACACTGGTAGCGTAAAAACACGACTTTTACCACCGATTCTCGACGCACGCTTGCAAAAGCGGGTGTGTGGTGGAGTCGTGCTTTCATAGTAAACACTGGTAGCGTAAAAACACGACTTTTACCACCAATTATCGGCGCACGCATCAACGCTTGTATTTTGTCTCGGGTTTGAATGTCAGCGCGAACGGGGCTCGTATTCTCGTAAAAAGTGACTGACGCCGTTTAAAACTTTCCGGGTAGACTCACTGCCAGCGACAATGCACGTTAGTCTACTCGGACCTTTGGCAAATGACTTGGGAGTAGCAACTTCTTCCAAAAATGTCCTGGAGTCGCCACAATACAACCTAAATAAAGTGACTTAAACTCGAGAACTGGGCCCAAGTACGTCTCAGTTTCTTTTGTCATCTGCTCGGGGCATTGGGCCAATACCGCCTATATTTTAACATTTTAGAATACTGGTGTGCTGCTGACATCTTAACCTGAGACGCATCATAGGGGCATTGGTCAGGTACTGCAAACTCGTAAACCCTGTTAGGAAGTAAATAGTTGTGTTAGCCCTACCTTTGCTGTGTACCTAGTATGCCGTGCCAGCTCTCACTTCTCCGGTACGGGAAAAGCAACTGGTATGCTGTGCCAGCTCTCACTGCTCCGGTACGGGAAAAACAACTGGTATGCTGTGCCAGCTCTCACTGTATAAATTATGTGTGTGTCGGTTCTTATTTGGAAGTAACTGGCTTATGTATACTTCGCCTTCCAAAAAACGATACATAATAACATAATCTTCGTTATAGATTTGATCCATAAGAAGATGACAGCTGGTAAGGCATTTGCTATAACGTTGTGCGGTATACAGAGGGCGCTTTATTTACAGCTATAATTGCACATCCCGACTAGCAATGGTCGAAGTTTCTGGCCCATTATATGACAGAGACAGATAAGCAACAGGCCTAGGCATATTAGTTCCGGGAGTGCAGCAAGAAAAGTAAATCGCTAGCAGGCACCCATCAGATGTCCTGATCAAAATTTAAAAAAATTATTTGCCGTCGGTTCCTTTGTTTAGCCGCACAAGACGGAGAGCAAACGAAGAAACACGCAGACATTTCACAAAATAGCACACAAACAAATCAAAAGCACACTCGTTGCTTCTCACGCTCGCTACGCTCACTCATTTATCAATGCCACTACAACAACTAGAGATTCATTGGTACCACGTCGAAATCAGTAGTAAAAAAATATCATTTCGGATTTTGTGAGATTATAATAACAGGAAACCAAATTGCATTTCTAGGTTCTAGTTCTACCGACCGCAACTATTATTTGCCCAGAACGAACTCTGCAATATAAGCTGCATTGCACAGCTGTAGGGTAAATTGAACCTGAATCCGCTTACCTGGGAAGCACGCCCACTTCATAAATCTCTGATTACTTACAAGAGCATAGATCGAATGCTGAGTGCACTGACAGATAGACACAGTTGCAGCTGGGTGGATGCTGCAGCTGCAGCTTTGTTTTCTGTTCAGCCGACGGTGTGAACATGTATACGGTGGTGAAGCCTGCTTGAAACCTGCACGGCTAAATAAATAATACTCCAACCCGAAACAAAAGCATCAATTGCAGTCAAGCATACACACCTACATACAAACACCTACACATTGACATGGTCTGAATTAGCATTTATATTGGCTTTTTTGAAAGTTAATACCGAAAGCTTAATCCCTCTGGAGCATTAGGGTTTTTTGTTGTTGTTTTTGGCTACAAACATCGGCAATCATAATGAAATCGCGTTTAGACAATCATATATTAGGGTAGATTTCCTTTGGGTGTATGGTTTAACATGGACTCCACTTTAGTTGGTTGATGGAATTGATTTGAATAACTAGGCAACGGTTAACGGCGTTTCTTTGCATTGTAAAATTCAATTCTTGCTTAGTCCTCGCAGATTTACTTTCTTTTTACGTGGTTAACGGGTTGGTCTGAAAGTTGACCGGAGGGTGGAATGATATTGATATGAATATTATTATTTAACGCTGTGGCTTTTGTGTGTAGTGAAATTAAATTTTCTCTTCGTTCTGTGAGTTTTATTTTCTTTGAATATGGCTTAACGTCGTCGTGGAGTTGTTTCGTGAGCTCGCAGTTGTGGTATTGAGTGAAAGTGGTTTGTTTGTTCACAATCGTTTAATACAAAATAAGTTCTCGTTGAAGAGATTGATTCTTAATTTTTGAAGCATGAGAATACTTAAAGCCTTAGACTTAAATCGGGCTTAATGCATCAATATTCAGTGAAATGTTTCGAAGTCACGATTCACAACCGTGCCTGGTAATAACTTTAAAAAAAAAGTACTTTGAATATTTTAAATATTCTTATTGACAAAGAAATAATTAATTTTGAAACCTACGACTAAATACTATTGATTTGACCCCAGATAGAAAGGGTTCTTTTATCTTAGGACAATTAATTATTGAATCCATTTGCGTCTTTGGGAACATACTCAAACATACACTTTTAAGATAAGCTCAAGGTCATTCTATAACCCCCTGCTGAAAATTCTTACCAAGATCTTATCACGATCTTGCCACGAATTTGGAAAATATTACATGATTTTCCACAAGATCTTGAGTCAAGATCTTGAGACAAGAACTTGCAAGATCTTGTCTCAATATTGTGACAAATCTTAACAAGATCTTGCAAGATTTTATAAGATCTTGACACATGATCTTGCAAGATCTTGTGTCAAAATCTTGCGATCTTGTGTCAATATCTTGCAACATCTCATAAGATCTTGAGAAGATCTTGCAAGATCTTAGGTAAGATTTTTCAGTAGGGACCTTAAAAATGCAAGTATATACAATAAAAAATCAAGGAAAGTAATAAATACTCACAGGAATAAATAAGACTGCGAAGTGCTCTAACCTTGACGTACCGTACGTAAACTAGTCCTGACATTAAAATTCTCTAATCTCTTCAGCCCCAGAGCTGCAAAAATACTGACTTTTCAAGTGATCGTAAACCGTTCGGTTGGTAAAATGGATGGCGTCAGATTGAGGGCCCTTTTGAGGGGCGTTCGTCCCTGTCGGTTCATAACTTTTTTACTTACCCAGCGATCACCATTTTATTATTAACATTTTTACGGAGATTTCATAACATTATTTTGCATTGACGTCCATTGCGTGTTAAAAACGATGATGTTAGAATTTGTGCTGGAGAGAGCTGTGATAATCTGTCATATTTTAGCTGAGCCCACAAGCGGTTATATCAAACGGTCCATCAATCTCGAGGAAAGAGCTTTTTAATTCGAAAGTCAAAGCTCGGGAAATTGCGTACTCTATACTCTTTCGAATCAAACTCTTTTTTTAACGTCCAAATATTTTGTCGTAGTTTATAAGTTAGACATTCTAGAATATCTTGAAACGTCGGAATCGTAAATCAAAAGGGGTTTTTTCCGGGAAGTTTCAACATTTCACTCAAAGGGATTTGGAAAAAAGACTTGATATACATATATATTTTTTGCATGTTTTACTTGTGATAATTAAAACCTTGCCAAGTGGAAGTACAGGCAAGTGTGAAAAGTTTTGCGAACAGATGTATTTGTTCTGTAAGTTTTTCTTTTCGCGAGCACCAGTCGAGAAAGAACATCGCTATAGACGAAACTTTGTCTAATTATTCTGTTTCACTTCTTTAGTACAAGAAAAACTTTTTTTAGTTCTTTAATACTAACGATTATTAATAAGGAATAAAAGTTTTGCGTATAATGTTCGGTGGTTTTAAAGGTGACCGTTAACGATCTCAGCCTAGTGTTAATTTCACTACGTCTTTTCATATATATCTTACAACTTCGTACAAGCGAACTTTTAATGGGTTATATAAGAGAACTCGGAAGGTATTATAAAACTATTGGTAAATTATATCCAATTCTTTACAGCTCATTAACTTCCAAGTAGAATTTCATTGCGTATCACAAGCTTGGAAAAAAGAATCCATGAAATTCGATCTAGTTTTGTTAAATAATATTCGACATAGTATTGGCTATACTTTATTATACTTTTTGCCGGGCTGCAGCCAGCCAATAACAATGTCTATTTTGCCAGCAGAGATTTTATGACTATAGTGCAGTTGTAGTTATTATTTTCAATTGCCCCGCGTTGTTCACGAATTACGATAACTTTATTTTGGCTTGATATCTCAGCATGGGACAAGCTGTAACAATAATTTTATTTATTCTTGCATCAGAGATATTTTAAAAACATCTCAGAGTAAACCCATTTGCCTCTAAAGAAATCCCAAAATGACAAGAGTATAAATACTTCGTAGTCGATGGTGCTGAAATCATCATAAAAATGGAGGAAAATCCCAAACCTGGTAAAATATTCAGTTCCTATGTTGCAGTAATTGAAAATAGTTTTCCATAATTGTGGATAATATCCAGCATATCCAATCAAAGCACAAAGCACAAAAATAAATTATACTTTATTATTGAAAGCCACTTTATAACAGGTCCATAGCTATGTGGAGGGGAAGGGCAACATTTGTTTGCCTGTATAAACAAACTTTTATAGATATTCAAAAGCCATAGGGTTCTTCTCATCTTGAATATTCTTTTCTAAACGTAGGCGATAGTTGCGTTGAGCTTAAAGCTCTGGAGGTATTTCTAAATTATGAAGTAGAATCGAGAACTGAGAACAGAGTGAGGACAAATACATTTGGAGGAACCCGAAAATAAGGTAGGAAGCTCCTGAAAATAAACAGTGGTTTTCAAGTCGCTGATCAGTTCGTCAGGACGACACACAATGAATTAATTAGCTCCTTGGGAAAGATTTAAGCTCTGAAACCTGGCAAAGTAACGTATAGCTAAAGGCAGTCGAGAGATACTGATGGGATAGTGGAAGCAAACTGGTCCTGGGTCTAACATCAATAGTAATTAGTAGCTTCTTATCTGTCGGCCCGTGAGAGAAAATCAATTATTCAATGGCTTTCAATTACATTTTCAACAAAAACTCACTGCTTTCGGGTTTTCATGGTACCTCTTTTGAAACAAAAAACGCGGGATAACGGGTTAAGATAAAAATCCAAGCGCTTATTTCTTCGCTTTTTCGTGTGTAAAGAGAGATTAATATAATGCCTTTTGTTTGGCGAAAAATTGCAATGGCCGCTTACGCGAGAGTGAGTTTCAAGTCTTCTTTGTTCGAAACCCCGTGTAAATTTGTGAAGTAAACATCGTTTAGCTTTGAGTTGCTGTCTTGTTGCGTTCACAAGTTGCCTCCTTTCAAATAGTATCATGCTAAAGTGAATGACAATGCCTTATGAAAAGTACGTCTTTTTCTGACCGTTTTAATAATCGTCAAGGGAATATTTGGAAACGCATTTTCTCTCAAATCTGTGATATTACTATATTCTTGAATCTTTCCAATTTCTTTTCGTTATTCTTTTTCTCTCATTTTCTGTCTCGACGCAACCGGAACGAATTATTAGACGAAGAAAACGGACTGCGATTTGAGTAGCAGCACTTTTATGATGCTTGAATATTAACTGCTTGAATCTAAAAGTTTGGTAAACAAGTTATCGTAGAGATACCGTGAAAGCATGTGACCACAAAGATACCGGGCAGATGGATTTTAAAGGTGGCCTTGAGCAGCATTCTTCGATACTGAATTTTGAACCTGACGTTTCCGGTTTCTAATGTAAATCTTGTATATTTATTGCGCAAATTATATCAATTATGATAATGAAGTAACGTTGATTATCAACGGAAGGTATAACATTGAAACAATACATTTATGATTATTCTACTAGAAAGAAAACCTTTTCCAATATTTTTCATAAACTTTGGTTCAATATTACACTCAAACAAGACAAATACACGTCCATCAATATATTTTTCTTGTAGCGAAACGAATTTGATCGCCAAAAGAATCAAACAAAATCTCTCTCATCACAACTTAAACCGTAAAAATTTTACAGAATGCACTCCATGATCTAGAGTTGAATTGAATCCTTAGTGTATTGCGAAATATGAAAAAGATTGGATTTGAAATCCGATACGTTTTCTTGGGGTTTCTTCACCCTAGTCAAAAATCTCGCGTTTCTTTAATATAAATATTATCTCTCAGTAGTCCTTAAAAACAGTAGTGTGTATCGATTTTGAAGGATGCTTCAGCCTATATCTCATTCCACATTAGATAACCGACAAAATTATGATTTTGCTGTTCGTTTATTAGGTAAAGTTTTTTTTATAAATACCCTGAAACACCACAGGGCACAGATGATAACAGTATTGAAATGCTAATTAAAACAACAGTTATTTCTGCCTTTATTGTTGTTCACAATGTAGTTTTCAAATGTATGGTGGAAAATAAACTAACTAGACGCTAGACTGCATGGAAAGCTAATAAGAAACGGCATGTTCGTCCTTCAATTCAATTATTTATTTCGTAAAAGCAATCATAAAGTTTTAATATGTTTATGCACTGAAGTTTACCTCAGGTATCGAATAGCTCACACTCTCGATCCCAGAATGCTTTACCAGTATGTAGGGGGTGGCAACGCAAAGGGTGTGTATATCTTAAGAGTAGGATGCCAGGGCGTAGGCTAGGGAAGGAAATACTGTTAAATTATTACCTCACATCCGCACCTTGGCTTGGTAATAATCAACAAATTAATAAGGCTCTGTTTGATACAATTTATTAGCAAAATGGCTGCAACGTGTTTTCCCCGAGCAAATAACCGAGGATATTACGAAATAAGTTTGTTATGGTTCACGGCACCTCCACCAATGTATTTACTATATAAAGCCGCAATTAAAGCGCGCAAAAACAACAGATATGTTACATATCTGTTGTTTTTGTACGCTTCAAATCCGGGCGTCCCGTGTTCGATTATGAAATGGGTTTTAAAATAGATTATGCCAATTTACCGATCCACAAAAACCACAACAAAAATATCTGTTACAATGTCGTAATTTAAACACTGCACAATACGGGATCTACACCGAATACCTACACATGCTCATTTTTTTCTCTACAAAAAATAACCAATAAATATACCCACCCATTAGCAATAATGCGTACGTGAACATTCCACATGTTTTGGCCGGCATATTTCCCGCAAGCCGATTGTTTTTCCACACACACACACACACACACACACACACACACACACACACACACACACACACACACACACACACACACACACACACACACACACACACACACACACACACACACACACACACACATACAATGCCCGTGATGATTCAATTACTGTCCAATGCCTAACGAGCGATCGCGGCCTGTTTTACGAATTCCGACGCTCCCGTATTGAATCACTTGTCTGCTTACTGGCCACGTCTCTCCAATACGATCACACCCCTGTTTATTAGTGCCATTGTTTCCGGATGCTTCATTGTGTTAATAATGAAGCACACAACAGTTGATAAACGCGTCAAGCCCTAGGCGTTAACATGACAGTGAGTGATTACTTGTTTGTTTTTTTGACGATTGATACAACAGTTTTATTGATTTACTCTATTGATATTTGGACAGATTTTGATAATCACTAACGCAGGCTAGAGATATTCAAAATGTGCGATTGACATTCTATTTGCGTTGTACACATTATTTTTATCTTATTTTGGATGATCAATCGTGTTGAGTTTTTGGTTGTGACATTGATCTTTTGTCTATAGTTTCAAACAGGAAAGAGAATAGAGTCAACATGAACAACCGTATCCTATTGTATGTTGGCTACGATTTGAGATGAAAGAAGACCATATGGCACCGAGAGCATGAGAGATCCAATAGACCAAACAAAACTCTTGATCGAAACTATGCACCATGAAGTTACAATCTCAAACCTACCTACCGGTATCTATTGTTCGTCTCTCCATGGAGTGTTCGTTGGAATTCTCAATGGTTCAATGGAATTCACTTGTTCTACACCAAATTTGGACCTACCTGCTTCGCCAAGGTATTGACCAAACGACTCACAAAAAAACAACACTTTCTTTTAATTCCGCCCAGTGGATACCGAATTACATGTCTGTGGGTGTGGAAATGTATGTGGGCATAAAAACTGTTGAAATTTAATTAATAAACAAACTAAGCCTATTCGGCAACTCAGATAAAAACGCGGTTACAATTTAATGTTGCAGTTCTTAAATCTTATATTACTACTCTTCAAGAACATATAAACATTGACGATTTTCCTTTGTCAAGTAAGAAAATGTATTTTCTTTTCTCTCGTCATCCTTCAAAACTTCATCAACACATACATCCCCAATAATACTACCATTAACTCTTGCAATTATACCAGAGCCAAACCAATATGTCTTTTTTGGCATAATATGATTAGACTTGTTCACAAAGTTTTTGTGCATTCCGGAAGCAACTTTATAATCGGGCTTCGGTCCACGACGGTCTAATCAAGTAACAAATGTGGATATCCGGATGTCTTGAAACGCTCGGCATTTCCCTTGTCATCACATTGTCACTACGCCACGAAACGTGTGCCAGCTGCGACGGTTCGTCGTTAACCCGTCCGTTAACCGTCCAACCAGGCACGCACTTTTTATTGCTTTCGCACGCGCCTTTTCGCCCGGGCCAAACTTGTCCAATTCCGCACGCACTTTTCGCAACTCGGCGCCCAGCGGTCGCGCACGCATCGGATCCGTGCGGCCGATTACGGGCTTCGTCGGACTCGGAACTTCGCCCAAAACTTCGCCCGAAACTTCGCCCAAAACTTCGCTCGTTCCTCGATGCGTCCTCCACGCAGTGGCGACCCTTCTCCAGGATCAGTGGCGAAGCGTCAGGGGTGGGGAGTGGGGGGGGGGGGGGGTAATTTGAACCCTATAAGAAAAGATTGCTCTTTTCACCCCTCCGGAATGTTACGAATCGGTAACAACTGTTCGTCTGAAACATTTGTAACTTTACGCTACGGATCCAAAGTTGTTACATGTGTTAAAATGCGACGTCTTATTATCTAAGGGAGACCCCACCGAAACCATAATTGCTGCGACTTTATCCGACGAATAATGATCGGGTAAAATAAGTTCACACTTTATAGCAGAGTTAACAAAATCAAATCATGCCAAGCACATTTCTTAACATTTTCAATACTCATCACATGTCTTAATGGTTATTGTAAATTTTCTTTTCGCTACTCAAAACTTTGAGAAAATACAATGTATTTCTCTAATTCTTTCGATTTGGCAACACCGGCTGAACAAAAGCTCGTGACTGATCACAATATTTCAAGGTTATCCCTTCTTTAACTTTAATTCCCCAGTGTGAGACCTTGAAACACAATAAAATAATCCAAGGCCATCTTCAACCTCAGCCATCGTTGAAGATAATCCGTCAACGCTTACATCACTGGATGACGCCAGTTAAACAATTTAGAAGTGACCTTGAAACAAAACAAATTGATGTTAGACTAGCCATCTCTAGTTTTCTCAATTTGGTAAAGCTCCGTTTACGAGGGAGAATTTTTGACAAAAGTGTGGCACAAACGTTTTATGTGTCAAAATAACACGGCTAAATTACATATTAAATTGGTGTATTATATATCATATATCATATATCATATATCATATTTATATTATACATAATATATAAGTATAACATAAAATAGTGTTACACTGCATAGTTTGTCCAAAAAATTATAGCCACGTTATTTTGACAGTGTCAAACTTTTGAAGCAGACTTTTTTTCAACAATGCTCCCATGTATCTGGACTCAACCCGGATGAAAGTCACGCTCGTGATGAACAAAATTTGCTTTTCTACTCACGCCATCGTTTGAGGCAATCTGACAACACCTACGCCACTGCGACGTGTCGGCTGAACAACGTGCTCGTGGCACGCCACGTCGAGACGTCGCGACGCCCTCGACGCCCTCGACGCCGTCAAGAGCGTCGTCGAGACGCCACTAATGTTTAGCACGGAACTAATTAGCCCGGGACGGTTTTGTTACTCGAATTAGTCTTCGACGGAGGAGACTGCTTGTTAAAAGGTTAGGTGTACACGACTTGTTCGTGCTAATTGATTAGCTTATTTTATTTTGTCGTATGTATATCTGCTTATTTGGATTTAATTCATCATTCTGTCGTCGATTACCTAGAGGCAACTGAAGTCGGACTCGTGCGTAAAATGGGAGCTAGAGTCACAATAATTCAGATTTTTGTTCATGTATTGAAGTAATTTAAATAGTAATTTATAATGTAATGAGAATAATGTAGTAATGAGAATGGAAGAGGCAAGATCACCAAAGAAGGCAATGGAAATTAAGTACGAAAAACGGGGAGTTGGGAGACCAAGAGAGAGATGGATCGACCAAGTGAGAAGAGAAGTCGTAGTACGAGGAGAAAACTGGGAAGAAGTAAATAATACAGAAAAATGGAGGAATAATAAGGAAAGGTGGATGGAGCTGGTCAATAGAGAAGAAATGTATGAAGAAATCAGTAAAGAAAAGATTAGTTAAAATGTAAAAATTTGTGTATGGTAGCTTGAGTACACATAGCAGGATAGAGAGCTTTTATATTGGTGTTTTTACACCTCTCTACCTGTAAAAGTTAATGGAATAGAGGAATAAAGATGTAAAAAAAAAAAAAAATTTAGATGTGTGATTTTGCAGGCGACAGAAATTAATCTTTTTCACTATCAAGTACATCTATATACACATCCAGAACAAAATACATATGCTCCTTGCCTCTAGACCTTGCTTGTAGGGTATTTTATTTGAACTGAAGCTGAAAATGAAATTATGCTTCTCAGATGATTTCGAGCACTTTTCCCCTGAGTTGGGACAGATAATGATTCGCTGATATTTGGCGTTAAGCATCGTGTCAAAAAGTACAGTCTGACTACCGTGCATGAAAGTTTCAAATTAGTATTTCAATGAAACGTGGTATCAAATTGTCATTCTTGCTTAATACAAACAATCAAACTAATAATTATATTGGAATGACTTTTTGCGTCTAGTATTTTCTCTTTGTAGTAGAGGTTCTTCGTACGGCTTGACATGCCAGTGAATAATAAATGTACGAAACCTAGATCAAACAGTTAGAACCTTTTAAGAGATATTACTCCCAGTCATAGCTGCAGTACAACCATTGCTACGTTTTGCATAAATCATTTTAATTAGAAAATGCAGCTGGAAGTTAAATATGTACTCATTGAATTCGTATAATACGTACATACTCGAGATTGTCAATTTTCATTTTAATTTGCTAACATCTGAAATAAATGAACAAAAGTAATGATTTCCTGAGTGGTTGTTCATCAAAACAATAACACAAAATACTCCATGACGTCAGGTATCAACTATAAAACATATGTCAACTTATTAGCCGATGCCTTATTTCCTGCCATGTAGTACTTTAAATGAAAACGGTGGTCACAACCATACCTGCAATTATCACTGTGTCCAAATACCATGGGCATCGCGAATAATGCACTCTGTATATAATATCTCTTCTGTGTAGTATCTATAGTAGCTAAAATGTGTGTATCGTGTTAAGTTTTTTTTTGAGAAATTAAGGGATTTGTAAAGAATATTGAAAGGGTACAAAACAAGCAACAAAAGATCACAACGAGCCTTATGTCTGAGAAATGCCAGGTATAGTCCCAGTGGTAAATATAACACAATATATTCACATTTTTAAAGACTTTTCCACAACTTCATGGAACTTCCTTTAGGGAAAAACAACTTTTACGCACCACACATTTTTCAGTAAAACTGAATATCCTACATCTCTTGACATCATCTGCTCTTTTCTCATTTAATTATGTTAGAACTTCAACGATGGGAACAAAAGAGCAAAGTCAAACATCACCAAATTCTTCAACTCCTAGTTTAGATCCCAACTAGGAGTTACAACTTAATTTGCTGTACCTGATTGGCTGGATTCAGTTGCAACTCCTAGTTAGGACCCCAGGAGTTGAAGAATTTGGTAAAACTGGGCCTAAATACAGTGTGGGATATGCAGGTGTTGACCATGCATCTATAGCTAAAACCCTCTCGGCACATCTGCTCCGTTACCGTTCCAGGACGTCCACGACGGGAAATCAAGGTCAAACATCTTCTAACGTCCCCGTCCTCCTCTCGTTCCAGGCCGTCCACGACGGGACATAAAGGTCAAACATCTTCTAACGTCCTCTCCCCTCGTTCCAGGACTACAACGACGGGAAATCAAGGTCAAACATCTTCTAACGTCCCCGTCCTCCTCTCGTTCCAGGCCGTCCACGACGGGACATAAAGGTCAAACATCTTCTAACGTCCTCTCCCCTCGTTCCAGGACTACAACGACGGGAAATCAAGGTCAAACATCTTCTAACGTCCCCGTCCTCCTCTCGTTCCAGGCCGTCCACGACGGGACATAAAGGTCAAACATCTTCTAACGTCCTCTCCCCTCATTCCAGGACTACAACGACGGGAAATCAAGGTCAAACATCTTCTAACGTCCTCGTCCTCCTCTCGTTCCAGGCCGTCCACGACGGGACATAAAGGTCAAACATCTTCTAACGTCCTCTCCCCTCGTTCCAGGACTACAACGACGGGAAATCAAGGTCAAACATCTTCTAACGTCCCCGTCCTCCTCTCGTTCCAGGCCGTCCACGACGGGACATAAAGGTCAAACATCTTCTAACGTCCTCTCCCCTCATTCCAGGACTACAACGACGGGAAATCAAGGTCAAACATCTTCTAACGTCCTCGTCCTCCTCTCGTTCCAGGCCGTCCACGACGGGACATAAAGGTCAAACATCTTCTAACGTCCTCTCCCCTCGTTCCAGGACTACAACGACGGGAAATCAAGGTCAAACATCTTCTAACGTCCCCGTCCTCCTCTCGTTCCAGGCCGTCCACGACGGGACATAAAGGTCAAACATCTTCTAACGTCCTCTCCCCTCATTCCAGGACTACAACGACGGGAAATCAAGGTCAAACATCTTCTAACGTCCTCGTCCTCCTCTCGTTCCAGGCCGTCCACGACGGGACATAAAGGTCAAACATCTTCTAACGTCCTCTCCCCTCGTTCCAGGACTACAACGACGGGAAATCAAGGTCAAACATCTTCTAACGTCCCCGTCCTCCTCTCGTTCCAGGCCGTCCACGACGGGACATAAAGGTCAAACATCTTCTAACGTCCTCTCCCCTCATTCCAGGACTACAACGACGGGAAATCAAGGTCAAACATCTTCTAACGTCCTCGTCCTCCTCTCGTTCCAGGCCGTCCACGACGGGACATAAAGGTCAAACATCTTCTAACGTCCTCTCCCCTCGTTCCAGGACTACAACGACGGGAAATCAAGGTCAAACATCTTCTAACGACCCCGTCCTCCTCTCATTCCAGGACTACAACGACGAGATCCGCCAAGAGCAGATGTGGGAGATGCAGGTGCTGAACACGCAGCGCAAGCCGGGTGGTCTGATCGGAGATCTCCTCTCCGGCGGCGACCACTTGAGCAACAACGGCTCGGTGACCAGTTCGGACAGTCGCAACGGAAGCTGTTCGCCGTCGTCGCCGCCGCCCGGCAACGAGATGCTGGTGGCGCAGGATCTCCTGCAGCATCCGGCACTCAGGGGATGTCTGGACCAGAGGTCGCAGCATTCGCATATCAGTAATACGGGTGAGTGGCGCTTTGATATTGATCCGTAGAGCTTGTTCTGGATTGAAAATTCGTTTCAAAAAATGTAGGGCCGGTTTTAAACGCCTTTCAGACGTTTCGTTACCTGCACTAGTTACTTTCTCAAGAGAGGTAGCTCGCCTGACAATGACAGGGTTAAACAAACCAATGATTTTTCTACTTGGACATCCTAAAATAATTATATAAAATATTATAAATAAAATAATAAATAAAATATTAATTAAAATATTTTCGAATGATTATTTATGACCCGACTTCACTCCATATCACGTTAAGTCGCTATAAACTAGAAATGGGTTAAGAGTTTCAAAGCTGCCCATAGAACCTTTTGTCTTGCTCAAGACGTGGCGTGTACATTTTGAAATTCATAGCTCATGTCTAGCAGCAGTGGGTCCTCGAGGAAGATGCAAATCCACTCTTCCTCTTAACGTGAAATGGAGTTTATAGTCCTCAATCAGTACGTAGATGTGTGTGTTTTTTCAGCCTAACAAACGGTATCCAAATGTGACAATTAAGTTAGCTAAATTAGGTGTTCCTGAGAAACATTTTTAGCCATTATTGTTCAGAAGGAAAGAGTTTCCATCACATCAAAAGAAGTAACCTAATTTAATGGTGATTTAATCTAAGCCTCAGCCTCAGGCTTTTGTAGTTGTTGTTATAGTAGGTCATTCAATCTTCAGCCTTTTGAAGGATTTCTTGGGTTGGGTTCGAATCTAACCTAAACTAGAGAACCTGACATGACAACATGACAACACTTTTCTATTGACTATTCGAATTCCATGCTATGGACGCCATGTTTTTACCAAGTTGATCACGAAGCACGTGGCTGTTGTGTATGCGTTTCTCATATGCCTTTGCATATCTACGTATTATGTACATGTAATAATAATAATGATAATAATAATAATAATAATAATAATGTTTATTTGTCCGATTGATCAATACATTGATATGAACACGTCAATGTTTTTCAAACTTAATCTAAAACTAAAAACAGACTATTACTGGCTGAAAAAATTTATACAGTAAACAATTCTTAAAAACTAAAATTAATATCACGTCTCAACTACTATTTACAATGGTTTTTGTTTTGAAATAAAATAAATTCTTCCACTGAATAAAAACATTGGGTAACAAGATATTCTTTAAGTGATAATTTAAAACGATCTCCCTCTAAACATTTCAATCTCTTTGGCAATGAATTCCACAGCCTGGATCCCACATCTAAAGGGGAGTGTTGAGCCAACGTTTTATGACCAGAGTTTAATCGGATGTCTTCTTTGGTTCTTGTGTTGTATTCGTGAATCGAATTATTTCTATGCGTCAAATGCAAATTATCCCTTGTGTAAATAATCAATGAGTATATATACAAACATGGAAGACTCAAAATTGCAAACTTTATAAACAATGGTTTACAAGAATCTTTTATATAAATTTCCGCACACGGGTTGTAACTGGCCTTGGCCATGTATCTGATGGCACGTTTCTGCAGGATAAACAATCTTTTTATACGTGATGATCCACCCCAAAGGACGATGCCATAAGACAGCAGTGACTGTACGTGGGCAAAATAAATTAATCTTACAACATCAAGCGATACTAGGTTCATCATTTTTTTAATTAAAAAGCATCTAGATGCTATTTTATTGCTGAGCACGCTGATGTGTGTCTCCCAATTAAAATTATTGTCTATCATTAGACCTAGGAATCGAGTGGTTTCCACTTCCCTTACGCTTTTACCTTCTAATTTCACGAGTGGGCTGGATAATTTGGCGATCTGTTTTGATCGGAAACGCATGATAGCTGATTTGTCCTTATTTAAAAATAGCCCATTATGGGTACACCACGCTTCCATTTCTTTGACCGCTATATTACCACGCTCACCCTGGTCATTATCCCCAGATACAACTAAGTGTGTGGTGTCATCCGCGTATAGGGTCAGTCTGCCTTCTACTACATTTTGCGGCATGTCATTAGTAAATAATATAAATAAAAGGGGGGAAAGGTGCGACCCCTGCGGTAATCCGACTCTTAGTGATTCTTCTGATGAGTTTATGGTCTGACCGTGGCTATTTATGCAAACAATCTGCTTGCGATTAAGCAGATAGGAACTCAACCATCTATTAGCCAAGCCCCTAATTCCTAGTTTATCTAGTTTGTCTAGAAGTCGATCGTGATCTATTGAGTCGAACGCTTTCGAGAAATCGTAGAAGATGCCCATTGCATTATGTTTTTCACTCAGCGCATTCATCACTTCACTGACAAATCCTGCTACTGCTGTGGATGTGGACCTCCCTTTCACGAACCCGTGCTGGTTTTCGATTAGGATATTATTTTGAATCACAAATGAATTGATTCTATTAAAGAACGCTTTCTCAAATATTTTTGAGAACACCGAGTTTAACGTGATCGGGCGATAATTTGTGACGTCAGTGCGTTCCCCTGATTTAAATAATGGGATCACTTTTGATTTTTTTAATGTCTCTGGAAAACAGCCTTGAGAAAACGAGCTGTTTATTATCCACGTGAGTGGTGCCAGCAAATTTACAGCCACATGTTTTAAGATATTGCATGGTATTTCATCCAATCCGTATGATTTTTTTTGCTAATTTCTTCAATTATTTGAAAGAATTCCTGCGGTCGCAATGGAGCCAAGAAAATCGTTTTATTTAACTTCATTGTGTTGACACCTGAGTTTTGAGTTGTGCATGTTCCCTTGTCTATTTTGGCTAACAGCTTTTCCATAACGTTACTGAAATGTGCATTAAATTGATTTGCAATCTTTATTTTGTCTGTTATTGTAATTGCATTTATAGTTAATTTGATGTTGAGATTTTCCGATGTTTTTTTGCAATTCCGGTTTTCATTGATTATAAGCCACGATGCTTGCCCTTTATTTACCGCTTTGCTAATTAGCGAATCATTATATTTCTTTTCCTCCGTTTTACACATTGCAGTGTACTGTCTTTTTAGAGCGTTATACCCGGCATTTATATTTCCGTCTTTTTTTCGACAGCTTTTTGTATATAAGTCAATTACTTGATTGGCCATCAGTTTTAAAGTGTTATTATACCACTTTTTATGATTGCTGACGCCCATTTTAATAGCTTTTCGTGTTTTAGGGAATGGTGAGGTAAGTTCGCTGTGGAATAGTTCAATTTGGTAAAGACATGTCGCCCATATGCAGAGATGGCCACTCTCTAACCGTGTATAGGCTCCCTAACCTAAACTAGCCGAACCACCGTCGGTGTTTTGATATCACTGAGTAAATGTTTTTTCGACAGCAAAAAGGATGTGATTGTATTCACATACAAAACAGCCACTTTTTTGTTTACCCCTCTTTGTGAATCCAGACAGGGGTTATCTGAACAAAGTCCATGTAACTGTCGGAAATATAATCTGCTTACGGTTGAGACATTTATTTTATTTTATTTTATTAGTCACCAAACTTCTGCGTTTACGAATGTGTGTCAAAAGCATATTCTGTTGTTAGACTTTGAGGCCAGCGAAATTCTCTCATGATTCCATACAAATCTCCACAGAAATCTCCGTTACAAATCGAGGAAACTTGACATCCACCAGTTCCATGACCAGATTACCTCAATAGATCTGTTGTTCGGACCTGTAATAAAAAGTTCACCTTATGTCAACTATCCACGTAAGCTTTTAGAAATGTGGTTATTATTCTCATTAAAATGAAACCTCTCTTTGCGAATATATTTGTTGAAGTTAGAAACTTCTTTTGACCCACAAAGAACATATAATATTTTTATCTACGTATTAAAAACGATTTTACATGTATTCTTCTATTACTATCCAATCTTGCATCAGCGGGCTGATAGCTTTTATCACTGCTATTTTTCTCAACGTGCACAGAGTAGTGATTGTGCACGGCCAATTTTGGCTGTGTTCAGACTAATTGTTTCTTTCATTTAGTACCTAACACACTTCTGTCTTACCTACTTACTTGACTACATAATATATATATATATATATATATATATATATATATATATATATTTATTTATATATATATATATATATATATATATATATATATATATATATATATATATATATATATATATATATATATATATATATATATATATATATATATATATATATATATATATATATATATATATATATATATATATATATATATATATATATGATGCTACACTGTACTTTAGTACGTTCTGATCCCACGCGAAGATGGAAAGAATAGTCTGAGAATCGTTGAAAAGCTAAAGTTTGTCAGTTTTCATAATTGTTACGCAGCTTGGGTTAAAACGAGATAAAAATCTAGTAAATGTTACTGCAGAATGTCAAAGGTTACAGGGGAATAGTTGTTCCCAAGACGGAGTAATTTCCATAGCTGATATACGTGTGCAGAGCTACATCATTGTTTCAAGATGTATCAACAGAGATTCGTTATGAATAAGTGAAATTCTAGAAAACTGTTTATGTTAGTAATTACTCATTACGATATCGTTTTACGGATAATGACCATTGAATACTTTTAAAATATCGCGTGAAAATTGCTAACGGTTTAGTTAAAAAGTTATTCGTTTTATCACAGATATATAAAGGTTTAGGTTAGGGATAAGGTTAGAAACTTTTAGTATACAAAATGTATACTCTCTCAAATTTTCCTCTCAAATTTTCATCTACAGATTTTCTTTCCCTTCGGAAAATAGGCCCAAAATAGAATGAGTAACATAACAATTTATCGAATATTGTATATAAACTAACCTATAGATATGTGTAGTGAAGTCCATACCACACCTTAGCATTCCCTTGGAATGTGATGCGGTATACGAACGGAGTACGGCGTGCCCTGCGTCAATGCGCATTCCGAAGGCCAGTACCCGGGTCAGGTTCGTGGAGAGCGAAGGAGCACGCGGCAGTGCGGGAACTAACCTAGCGTCTGTCGGTTACCGCTGTGGGAAATCATGGGAGCGCCCGGTGCCGAGAGGCGCACGAAGCCGCTGGAGATCGAACCCTGGACCCCTTGAGAGATGCCGCGACTGACGGCTTGGTAACACGAGACTGATGTTTTTGAAAGCACTCAGAATTTGTTGACTTATTTTTGATGTGGCGTTTTTGCGTGAGTCGCAAAATTTAGCTGAAAATTGCGTGGAATTATGAATATCCTGGTCATGAATGAGATTTAAACATCGGTTTTCAGTGGTCTGTTGTTAACATTTTAACGGTCAATTTGCTTGTTATTATTTGGCAGGGCGTGATTTCGTTTGTTATTGGAAAATAGTAAAAAATAATGTTCTTTGTGGCCACAGCTGGTATTTAAGCTATTTATGATATTTTAAGCAATATTCAATAAAATATTCAACATAATTTTTAGAATTAATTAATGGGAACTATTTAAACGATAAGTTTTAAATACATGAAACTGCATTTCAAATAAAGAAATATTGCCAAGTTCCATTTGTAGATAGTATGTGGTGGCAAAATTTGGTAAAGCGACCGGCTGTTTAAACCGGGGTGCCTATCTTCAAAAACAATGTGGGTGCAAAAAACACAACAAATATAAAAAATTCACGAAAGTCCGGGGAAATATAAAGACTTTGCGACAAACAAATGTAATAAAATTTGTTGAATTTCATATCAAAATACCAGTAAAATTTAAGAGGAAATTTCCTGGAACATAAATCTTTCACCAGTGAGGGCCATTAAGAGGCATCAACCGAAGGTAAACCTTTAAGCCACGTCACCATCGAATCCTAGTCTTCAACGCTCAGTCACGTTGGCTGGGTCTGGCGAGTTCTATAGGTTCAATCCCTTTTTCGCCCTTGTATTCGCATTCTTCCTTTTCTTATTCGTCAACCTCTTCACCTTCTTCGCCTTCTTCCTCTTCACCCTATCCTTCTTATACTGGATCCTCTGCTTTTTTTTTTAAACTGAGCTGGAGTCATAACCACAACGGGCGGGGCAGGCTCGTCCTGGGCCAAATCTGCCAACATTTACATGCCATTTTACAATACCTCTTCAAAGCGTTGTGTATTTTTCTGCTAATTGTTGAGATGCCCAATCTGAGAAAAGGAAGGATTCTAATTGATGAGCGTAGCGAGCGAAGCGAGCGAAGCGAAATCATCAATTTCACTACTGCTAAAAAAAACACTTGGTGTGTGTTTGTTTGTTTGTTTGTTTGTTTTTTTGTTTTTTTTTGTATGTGTTTGCGCGCGCTCTACAGGCCAAACGCCTGCTTCGAGTGGGATGAAATTTTCATGGTGTCTACTTTTGTTCTCAACTTAGACCCCCTGCGTTTTTCAAGAAAATCCTCCACACCCTTCACTTTCAAAGCAGAAAAAAGAGCAAAATTCGACTATTGGGCATATTTGGAAAAGTACGGAAATTTATTTAAAAGTACGTATTTTTTTTCAAATGTTCCCAATTTCGATTTGCCTATAGAAACCATCGAAACCAAATCGAAACATCACACCATATTTTTCCCAATAAAAACCAACCCAATAAAACCCAATAAAAACCCTTGGGCATATAATACATCTATGTATTAACATGCACAATGCTAAATGATCTCAAAATGAGCATATTTCCGCTACCCGACAGCTCAGACAGAAACAAAGAAAGGCCAGAATCGCTTACAATTTTAAGTGATCAGAATTTTCGAAAAAGCTATGGTCCAGCTTGCTGCTCCATGATTAAGGCTTTTTGCCCCAATCTTTTTATGCGCTATATACAAACCTCTACGCTCATCTTCAACGCAACACAAATTGCGTTCGCCCTAGTAATTAGAATAATGTTTTATTTGTTTCATTGGGGCGTTTACAAATAGTCCGTCTTGTGGAGAAAACGTTCAACAAGAAAAACCAACCAATTTCCATTCGGGCACTGACGATATTCCAGCGAGTCTCAGTGAAAAGCTCAACAACTGGTATTTTTTCCAGCACCTAGTTGTTGCAGATTTGTTTCTCGATATCCGGAACCTGTCAGTACTAGCCAATTGGGAGAGCCAAGGGCAAAAACGAGGGTCTCGCGGAAATATCCCATGGTATCAGCGTCCATCCAGATTTCAAATACACTAAGGTGGTTATGAGATTTTATCCAGCGGCCGCGTTGCAGTGCGTACTCTTGCGCCAGAGAGCATGCCGTGCATTGGCACGGAACCGAACCAGTGGCGCCGTGGCCGTTGTCCAGGTCGCAGAGTCGAGACAGTCCTGCAAGCGTCGTCGTGGATACAGTGACAGTGTGCGCTGAAATCCCTTCTTTGTTGCGTCGGCCATTGTTTGGCGTTTTGGTCTTGGATGTGGGCTGGATGTTTTGTTGCTGGGAAAGCATTTTCTTTCTAAGGAAAATCTTTGTTGAAACATCTTTGCTGATAGGCTTAGTGTGAGAGTAGCGTAATCGATAGATGTACTGGATTGATTGGGTGGACTAGGTGTGCTGCCTTAGCTAATAATCTGATTATTGCATACACAAAAGCTAACTTTTTAAAATCGATGCTTTGAACAGATAATGTTAGGCCCGGTACTGTTAGGCCCTGAAGTTTCATGACCCATATGTTAAAGGCTCTGAATTAGAGCAAATTTGGTAATTGTTGTTATATTCACATCAGTACAGTCACATTTAGTCATATTTACTATTTGAAAGAGTAGATGTTTCCTTAAAAATTGATTTCCTACATAAAGATGAACACTTAGCATTTATTAAATGTTTAATACATATAAAAACATTACATTTTTCTGATAATTATAATAGTATAATATTAATTTTTGCAATATTGACAGCAAGTTTTGTAAAACAACTGCGTTTCCTTGTTACAGAAAACCATAAAAATTGATTGTGGTACAACGATTTTCAGCTCAAAAAACACTTAAAAATGTCCTCTGCTTGCCGAAAGCGACGCAACAAATTGTCAGGCCGTAATTACATTGTGCGTGTTTTTAAAACACTATCGAATTCATGGTTTCTATACAATTGGTTGTGCGCAGTGAATAATATAGCTTCAAAAAAAATATCACTGGCAATCATCATCAAGTTGGTATCAACATGGTATCGTTGGGATTGCATCGCTGAAAGCTTTTAACAAAAAATATAACGCCATTCGCGAGTTAATCGCTGCATTACAACATAACAAAAAAGGGTTTCCAATTACATCGAAACAAAAACATGAATTTGGGCGTCGGACCATAAATAACGAAATCACAATTCACTCTTTAGAGCACATCCAGCCACTGGAATCTTCGGTACAGCCTAGTTCAATTCAATTAGGCCACATTAACGAATTAAGCGGCACGTAGTCTAAATATTACATGAAACTCATACCATAAAGTATATACCAGCTAATTAATCTAACCTCCGACCCAAGCCCAATTTAAATTAAGCTTCAATCAGCCGATCCGATATAGATCATTTTAGCCCTAAAACCCAAACGTGCTGAAACTACATCAATTAACCACCTATGCCAGCGCCGCGTGGTGACACAATTCGGCAGCTAATTGTAAACATATCCTCCCATGCTCAATGTTTCATGTAATGCAATTTCAAATAGAAGCTCCATAAAAAGTAAACAGTGAATAATCCATCAGTGAAACAATATAGCAAAAATAATATCTAATCAGTCACGCCAGCACTGCGACGTATATATTGCAATGTCAACTCTTTATTAAACCGCAAAATTTGAATTCCTCGATTGTTTGCATGTTGTTAACTGGCTTGCGCTGGCGAAAGCGTCAAAATATAGGTTATGTTTTGAGGATTGACGACACGTCCATGGCCCCACAACGGTTTTGATATGCGTGATGTGATTAGCAGCAATCATGATGAGCCAATCAACTAGTCTAGCATTCAAACACGGCGCCTGCATGGTTGGCATTGATGTTATCAGAGTCAGCGATTCCACTGGGAAGAAATTATCGTCTGTTGCGGCTTGTGTTAGGCCGTCGAACATGGGATATTTAGCAGCGTGCTGCGTGTGTGGTGTTGGGAATCGTAGGATTCCATGCGTGGTATGTTGGGGTTATGTTTGAAGATTATAATCTGGTTTCGGGTGGGGGGAGGGAGTGGATCAGTGGAATGTTGCCATTCAAGTGAGATCAAGAGTTGGATTAAGCTTTGATTTTGTGGGTGATTGCATTGGGGATGACCTATCCATGTAAATTAGATGTGTTGTGAGAATTATTTTGTAGTTTGGTCTTTTACGATGATGTTAATATGTGGGTACAACGAATTTAAAATGTGTACGTCTCTTCGAAATGTAGTAATTGCAATTTTCAAAGACAAAGAGAGGGTAAAAAATCAGTGGGGGCTGATCGGCATGACGCTGCAAAGAACATAAATACAGTAAAAAAGTGACATATATAGTTACCCACCGTCCAATGATTTGAAATTATGCACTAGAAATAACCGAACGCAATTAATGTTGCGTTGAAAATGAGCGTAGTCGTTTGTAGCTTGTAAAAAGGTAAAAGCAGAAGGCCATTAACAATAGGCCACATGAGAATTTCTATATCTACTAAAATGGGAAAGGAAAGCAAAATTCAAATCGAGTTTTATTGAATTTCTGATGAAAATATAGGCCAAATTTACGTAAATATATCCCCCTACCCTTCGAATATAAAGCAGACCTGCATTCAAAAATGCTTTATTGCAGAGTGCTCTAGGATTCTGAAATTGTTGTAAAATAAAATATTCTGAACTTTCAGCTCTTTAGCGTTACCCAATAAAAAAAAATCTCTTCAATTCTAATACTCGATCGATTTAGTAGAAAAACACGGGGATTCTACTCGTAGGTGTTAAGCTTGTAATGTCAGTGACACGATGTCATGAACATATAGGCTCTGCCACCAATCAGACACTCAGGGTTTTTATAACGTCATGTTCGCGACTCTGCCATTACGTTTCTGATTGGTCCAGAGCGAATGTTCATTACTTCTTGTCACTGACATTGCTGGCTGTAAACCCCGCATTTAACGCAAAAAAATTAACCTACCTTCTCTGAATGTTTCATCACTATCGGAACGAAAACACAAAAAATGTATTTTTTTGGAGATAGTGAAATTAAAGATTTTGCCCGTTCGCTTCGCTCGTTAGTAAGACTGCTTGGCAGACACAGAAATAAACGACGTTCAGTAGCATGAAACTTTGTCACTGAAGACTTTTCTCTCATTACCAAGTGCTTTGTGTTTGTTTTAAAATTTCTTATTATTTATACGCCCCTAGATTTTCTAGATAACCTTTTGCTATGTAAAAAAAGAAAACGCGATTCCAATTGCATTTAAAATTCAACTGTATTTTACTTAAATTCAAATGAATAATAGATTTCCCTTAGGGAAAATTGAACGTTGTTTATTCTAATACATATGATATATTCCAAAAGCAACCCTACAAACAAAAGTAGTCTTAAAGGAGTTCTCTCACCTTCACACAAGTTGTGGTCAGATCAAAGATTATGGCTTTTTATAACCAATACAGAGGCAATTCAAATTTGAAAAAAAAAATACAGTCCCCCATTTGCCGTTTGTCTAATCTTTACAATTTCTAAATAAAATTTATAAATTGTGATATCGATTCCTAATTGTAATATTGCGAAGTGATCGCTGTCAAAAGCCACTACCGAAAGTTTTCAGTTAATCGGTGCTAAGGGAAGGTAAATTACAACCAAAAAAACTATTCCCAGAGCCCACAATGACGTTATATAAGGCTCCAGCTAAATACTGTTTTTGGCCTCAAAAAATTTTGAAAAGTTTTTTTGCCTCTGTCATGGGTTATAAAAAGTAAAAATCTTTAATCCGAGCACAGCTTGTCAGGAGATGAGATATGGCCTTTAACTATACTACCATAGATCCAGCGATAAGGTAAATGCCTCCATAGTTCGTCCCCTTTCCACAATACATGCGAGGTCCATAAATGAGTTTATTTCGTATTTTAGGAATTCGAATTTTATTCCATTCCGCTCTAAAAGTCCCGAGGTAACAGACCCTCTCACTCTTCAGATAAGATTGGCCATTCTCATTTCCGCTAGTTGATGACGTACTTCAGTCAGTCATATCCCAGTCGGCCCTCACTGCTTGTAGTTTCTTCACTATACGATCACATCTATTCCATTCTCTTCGAGTTGTAAAAGAAAAATAATGTCAAATCTTTATAATCTCGGGGAAAGAAAATCCCCGCTTAACCTGGATCAACATAAGAATATACATTTTCTTTTGCTCTGCAATTGCTCCCTTTAGCTGCAAGTCGACAGAATAATCTTATAGCCGTAGGATTACAGCTCCAGCTGCAGGATCTGCTCTTATCCATGAGTCGAGTTGCCGTTATCAGTCTGGCATTTCGTTTGCTACGTATGGAGCTGTCACCCTGTTATCTCGCACTAGGGTGCCTGAACCTTAGCTCCATTCCCTTCCCGAATACAGTTCACTCTGTCTTGCTCTTTATATACTTGTTGCTTTCCTTCCGTCGAAAACTAATCTGACTCTTCTTTTCTTTGTTATAAAGTCAAGTGAAACAGTACTGTTTTCAGGCTGTTCGTTAGTATAATTTTAGTTTAACGCCGAGATCGTTGGGCTTAACTGGGTTCAAAGTGGTGTATGAAATTGAGAAAAGTACCGTTTCATTAAACGGTACTTAAGTCGAAGAACTTTAATACAATTTTCTGTAAAACAATTCTACTTACATATCTTTCATGAACGATAATCACCTAACGTTTATTTAATTGATGAGTGTAGCGAGAGAAACGAGCGAAGTGAAACCTTGAATTTCACTACTGGTAAAAAAAAACTCTTGAGTGTGTGTGATTTTTGTTTGTGTGTGTGATTGTGCGCGCTCTACAGGCCATCTCATGCGTCGATTGCGATGAAATGTTCAGGGTGTCTACTTTTGTCCTCAACTTAGACCGCTGCGTTTTCCAAGAAAATCCTCCATACCACTCTCATTAAAATCAGAAAAAAGCTACATTCGAAATTGGGGAAATTTGGAAAAGTACGGAAATTTATCTAAACGTGCGTATTTTTTCCAAATTTTCCCAAAAATATATTGTGACTTGGTGTGTGACCAAACTTTGAAATACTAATTGACACATCGGCTTTTTGCGACGTTCTGTAATCAACTATTCAGCTACAAACAGCTACGCTCATCTTCAACGCGAACACTTTGGCAGTGTTTACTAGTCTATTGCACACATTTACCTTGTCACATAGAATGCAGAAATTCAGTGTTGACTGCTTGTATAAGGCACGCTTAAAAAAGCCGAAAATAGGACAAATTTAGGTACCTTATCTTGCAGCATTGACTAGCTGCAGGGTACAAAACTTCTTACTTACCAAAAAGTAAAAAGCATAGCGTCCCTTTTATATCGGGTATAGGTACGAAGTGTACGAACTAACGTGCATTTGCAAACAATGTTCTCCGAACTGTGACATAAGCATGACATATATTTGAGAAGGAGACCGTTTTTTCCTCGAGTAAATGCCGCCCGCGGAAGGTAACAATAACCTGTGATGTATTGTGCGGCGTATCGAGGCGGACGAATATCGGCCATTCACATATTTCTTGTGGCTGTCAGTGCGTCAACGGGGACATCGATCCTGATAGCACGATCCGTCTAGCCCATTGCGCCGAGCTGCAGTTTGACGGGACTGGGCGACTGTTGAGTATCAGAGAACCAGTACTTTGTCATTGCACCTTGACACATCTTGAAGTCTAATCTTTAAATTAACCTCATTGCGCCCATTAGCCCATTGCGCCGAGCTGCAGTTTGTCGGGACTGGGCGACTGTTCAGTATCAGAGAACCAGTACTTCGTCACTGCACCTTGACACATTATGTAAGACTTGAAGTCTTATCTTTAAATTAACCTCATTGCGCCTATTAGCCCATTGCGCCGAGCTGCAGTTTGTCGGGACTGGGCGACTGTTCAGTCTCAGAGAACCAGTACTTTGTCATTGCACCTTGACACATTATGTAAGACTTGAAGTCTTATCTTTAAATTAACCTCATTGCGCACATTAGCCCATTGCGCCGAGCTGCAGTTTGACGGGACTGGGCGACTGTTCAGTATCAGAGAACCAGTACTTTGTCACTGCACCTTAACACATTATGTAAGACTTGAAGTCTTATCTTTAAATTAACCTCATTGCGCACATTAGCCCATTGCGCCGAGCTGCAGTTTGACGGGACTGGGCGACTGTTCAGTCTCAGAGAACCAGTACTTTGTCACTGCATCTTGACACATTATGTAAGACTTGAAGTCTTAACTTTAAATTAACCTCATTGCGCACATTAGCCCATTGCGCCGAGCTGCAGTTTGACGGGACTGGGCGACTGTTCAGTCTCAGAGAACCAGTACTTTGTCACTGCACCTTGACACATTATGTTAGACTGTAAGTCTTATCTTTAAATTAACCTCATTGCGCACATTAGCCCATTGCGCCGAGCTGCAGTTTGACGGGACTGGGCGACTGTTCAGTCTCAGAGAACCAGTACTTTGTCACTGCACCTTGACACATTATGTTAGACTGTAAGTCTTATCTTTAAATTAACCTCATTGCGCACATTAGCCCATTGCGCCGAGCTGCAGTTTGACGGGACTGGGCGACTGTTCAGTCTCAGAGAACCAGTACTTTGTCACTGCATCTTGACACATTATGTAAGACTTGAGGTCTTATCTTTAAATTAACCTCATTGCGCACATTAGCCCATTGCGCCGAGCTGCAGTTTGACGGGACTGGGCGACTGTTCAGTATCAGAAAACCAGTAATTTGTCACTGCACCTTGACACATTATGTTAGACTTGAAGTCTAATCTTTAAATTAACCTGTACACCTTAGGTCTTTAGATCTTGATGCGGAATTCTCATTACCTACCGAAGGTCTCAGGTGTTTCTTTAAGAACAAACAACGTTTCAACTCGAAGCCAAACGCTTTTATCAAAAAGTATACCTCGTATTTGCAGCAGAATAAAATTAAGCTAACATAACTCATTGTAATTAAAGAAAACATCAACAAAGTAAAATTTATTTGTGTTTAAAGTCATGAAAATGGTTGGGAATGTGCTGGTTCTGAAAACATCGGTGCCAAAGGTACAATTTAGATATATTTGCCTACATACGTGTTATGATTTACCGTGGCTACCAGAATTTCGATAACCATATTGTTCTATTTTTAAGAGTCTTTGGCTGCTTGTCGAAAACACAGAAAATTTTGCAAAAAATGCTGGGTTTACAATGTCCAGGTAAAGCGTTAACTGTCTGTTAAAATGAAAATAGAGGTATCTGATTGGCTGTGACCTTGGAGATAAAAAACTGAGTTGGCAGTTAAGACTTAACTGGAAATCGCAAAGCCGGTCGTAATGGAACCTCTTGGCAACTAAGGGACGGCATCAAGGGTAAAATTTGTGACCAGCTCTCAAACATTGACAACAACTCTATTTCGTTCACTGAAGTAGATAAACGTGACAATTTGCAGCGTAGCAGAGCTGTGCTTGTATTTTGTATCTGTTCTCGAAACTTGTATCTTCTGTCATAGGCACCAGTGGCGTGTGTCGCAAGCGGCCGCTGTTGGCGGCGGGCGGTACGCGGCTCGCGATGTCCCCCACGAAGCGCACTGTGCTGTCCATCCTCGCGCGCGCACGGGCGGCGCAGGCCAAGGAACTACCCGACTACCACGCCTCCTCCAACGGGTAACGAAACTACACGCATTACTAGATGTCTCTAGCACCTATACTATTTTTCACGTTAAGAAGGAGAGCGTTTCGTGCCACTCGCAAAGAGGCTCCGCTGCTGCTAGATGTGCCACAGAGGTCAACATTCGCAGGTCGTCCCATTATTCCGCTAAGGGCTGGTTTTACAATAGTTTTCAACTCTGGGTTAAGGATCTAACCCTCAGAAACAGATGAATTCCATGGCATCCTGTTTGCGGTTGCCGTGACAAATAACTTAACTCTTACTTTAACTCTGAGTTGAGGCACTTGTAATACCGAGCCTAAAGGGTGGAATGTTCTGAGAATCCAATGTTGTATGGAGTCTACAAAAAAAAAGCACAATATTTAATTTTAAGCGTGAAAAATACTTTATAAATCTTGCGCTGCGATTGTAGCTGATAATGTGGGTGTCATTGTGCAAATGTGCGAGGTGAGAGGCCCCGCTCATCGTAGACATGGACTGTAGAGTGGAGACATTTGCTGTACCTGTGGATAGCATTTATTAATGAAGCAAATGGTACGCGAGAAAAAATATTTCGTGAGAGTTTCAAGTATAGGCTTTTGTTTGCACTTCAGAAGAAAACTGTACAGCGATTATGGGCAGAGCGAGTGAAACAGATGTGATAAAAATATAGTTTCGGAATCTCGTGGGTCAATTTGTAAGATGCAAATAATTATTCCTGCTAACGGTGGAATGGAGTTTTGGTATCGTGCTCTGGACAGCCATGCTACTTGCAGTTATAATTAGTTTAGTTATTGCATGATGAGTATGAGGGGTTTGTTGTTTATTTGTTAATCTGTACCTCACATAAGGAAGCCTTGTGGTTTTAAGAAACCTAAGCTGATTTTGTGGGACATTAATTCACCAGAAGCTTAATTTGCCATTCAAGTTTGAACATTCAAGTTGTCGATGTCGGCTGATTGTCGTGAGCAGTCATGCTTACTAATTTGTCTTTAATGATGAAAGTAAAGAAAGTAAAGATAATAGGAAAAAGAATAAGGGAAAGGGAACCGAGAACATAACTCTCTCTCTCAGTTGCTCAGGTTGACACAGTTTTATAATGAGCAGACTTAGCTACTGTAACTTACATGCGATACGCAGTTTTTGTGTAATGACCAAAAGGTAGCATATTTGTTCAATAAATATCAGTTAAACTAACTTAATACCAAGATTTTAAACAATTCACAGACATATATTTCGAATTTATCAATAAAGACTTGCCCCTAAATGCAGCCCGCAGATGATTATCAGGCACCTCCACCAAACCTGAAATACTCACGTAAAGAAAACCTCATTGACATTGCGTCAGAAAGTAGCTTGAATTATCAGTGCCTCCGACAACTTTGCCCTTTTAAATTGGGAATTGGTTATCAATTGTGACTTGCTCCTAAATGCAGCCCGCAGAACAGAAACAGGCGCCTCCACCAAATCTGAAATTCTTTCAAATTGAAAACCAGTTAACATTGCATCATAAAGTGGCTTGAATTTATTGCGCCTTCGACAACTTTGCCATTTACAGCTGAGAATTGGTAATCAATTGTGGCTTGCCCCTTAATGCACCCCGCAGAACAGAAAGAGGCGCCTCCACCATGTCTGAAATACTCACGCCAAAAAACGTGCAAGTTCATTTGTGGCAAATCTCTTATTTGAGTGGGCCTCCTTATCGTTATTTGGCTATCCAGCTTTCAAAATTGCAAATCACAAAAAAATGTATTGAATTCCGTGAACCATTTGAAAATTATTTCGGGAGCAAACCGATGTTTGGAGATGTATACCAAAGAGTCTCTAAATGGAGTATTATTTTCTATTGGAATTCGAATTCGATTGCTGCTACTCGAATATATTATTTACAGAAATATTCTTGTCAATCAAAAATGCTTTCATTTTTTTTCTTGTAAGAATTTCGCCCCCTCGACTCTCTTTTATTGTGGAAAAGAAAGAATATTTAATATTCCCCTCTATTTTGGCTGTGTCTTATAAGAATACGTCAGCATGGATTTTCTGGCGAATTTCTATGTCTCACATCAATATCAGCACAAAAACGAAATGCAATATAATGATAGTATGCAGTGGAGTTCAATTTCACTCTAAATGAGTGAAAACTCTTAGAGCACAAACCTCTCCTTTTGGCGCATTTCTTCTCGGAAAAACGACTCTTTCTTGCACCCTACAGGCAAATAAAATTAAGGGATGGCAGTATAAAACGGCAGTACCTACAAACTCTCAGCAAATATGAAACAGATTAGCTATTAAAAACAGTCCTCAGGGTACTTTCTTCGTTATTCAGCTTACAGATTGTTTTAGTATTTACACGGTAACCCAATTATTCTCTTAGTAAAAAGATTATATTATTTCTTATATACCTAAAATAAAGTTATCTAGCCCCAAGCAACGACTTGCTAAATTTGGTATCAGATCGAGCGAAAAAAAACTTGGAACTCTCTTAAATGTCACTTTCTTTAAGAAAATTACCTTTATTATTATTTTCTTTCGAAGCAGTTCGTGGTAGGCGTATTTTTTGACACAATTCACGGGGGTGACCCTCTCGAGTTTCACACCCCCCCCCCCCCCCCCCACCCTTTCCCGTGCCACGTCCCCGAAAACCACGACGAAATATTCCATAAACTCCGTCGGGTTTTCACGCAGCCTCTCACTAGGGAGCCTGATCCATATTTATGACGTCTAAAGTAGTGAGGTGGGCTTGCCGTGGCCATCTCAGTCGCTGTGGGGAACTTGACTAATGCGCTTGAGTTTTGTAGTAACAAGATCTCTCTGCTCCCCAGCACGCCGCTCGACTTAGCGAAGAAACTGTCCGAAGTTTGCTTTTGCCTTAGAGGTCACCACCGCATGAAGGCGTACTGTGCATAACAACACCATATTACAGCACAAAGGAATCAGCCGACATTTGTGATATTGTGACCGTTCGTTTTTAGGTTTTTAGTTCGTTCGTGTTTCTTGTGACAGAATATTGTTGCAGGTATAATTCGCTAGAGAGTGATCGGTGGTTTTAGTTAACGATATTTAAGATTTAATGATTTCAAAAATACGTTTTTCTTATGAGATATTATAAATATTATATATAGGATTTATAGATTCTATATATTTTATAAGATATATATTTATTGCAATTTGATTCCAAGACAAAAATACCATCTTGAAAGAGAAAACCATCGCAGTTTGTAAAATGAAACATAACTGACCTGAAATCAACACAAATTTTGCACCTAAAAAAGAGGAAATGTCATGAAACATTTCGAATTGAATTCTCCTTAGCTTTCACATCTCGTCAAAGCCAGCTCACAATTGGAACTCTGAACATAAACGGAAATAGCATTCAATATCAGGTTCTTTATTACATGATCAAGTCACCTACATGCCCGGAACACCCCCGCCCCCTACAACCCACCCCCACCCCCTTTCACGCCGGTAAAGTCATGTCCCTCACACAGGCTTCCCCCATTGTCATCTTTCAAGAATGTCATGACGTGTGGGATTCTGGCAGAAAATACGTGCGACCTACGCGTGAACTTGTTAGTGTACGCTTGCCAATGTTGGGAGTGTGTGCTCTTACAATGGTGGAACCACAGCGGTAGCACCTTTGGTAGAACTATATGGAGCACAGAAAGCTTGTGAAAAGGGCTGTTTGTATGGTAGAATTCAAGGGTATCCGAATGGATGAGTGGATAAGGGAATATCAATGGATACAATGATCAGGCAACTAGATTTAGTAAGGCTCCTTGATATTTTGCAATCCATATACGGTTTCAGTTCCGATTCCGGTTCTGGTTCTTGACTAATTCTTAATAAAGTCTTGATTCCGATTCTTGTTCAATGAAAAATTGCGGGTCTTCCGGGCTCATGTTTCTGGTTTGGATCCCTGCATAGCCAGAACTACATCTGTATGTTCGAAATTCAAAATAATCTTTCCGCATACAAAAACTCACTAAGAAACCTGGTAGAGTGCATTTTCAAGTGTCTAAACTCCATTTTACGTTAAGAAGGACAATGGATTCGCATCTTTCTCGAGAACCCACTAGTGATGGACGCGAGCTAAGAATTCCAAAACAGCCCAAAGTGATTCTTGTATGGCTCAATATGGCTTGTGAGTTTTGAAACTCTTATCTTTTGACTAGCAGCAGTGTGTCCTTGCGGATGTTAAAATCCACTCACCTTCTTAACGTGAAAAGGAGTTTAGTAAATGATTATTTCATGTGGTTCTAACTCTAAACAGTAAACACTTTGAAACGAACGGCGACTGACTGCGATCGTGATATGTGCCGAAGTACAAGACCACAGCGCCTCTCGGCATTTCAAGCAACTCAAGTGGGTCCCGTGGGCAAAGTCAAGTGTGAAAATCCAGTATTTCCACGGCTCAGAACGGCAATTTAAAATGGCTTCACTATTTCTGTCGTGGACAAATGCTGCATGCTGCAGCGGCTGTTTCGGCCATTTTACTTGACACTTTTTATAGTAAAAATACAATGTAAACCTGTAAACTCAGGTGTAAAATGCAACACAAAAATGCACAAGTACTTACAGAAAAAATAAAACTACCCCCACGAACACTGAAAGCAAAATACACCAAGAGTTTAGTAGGAAAATGTATTTTCTCGCGAGTGGAGTTGACTCTAGGTTATCAAGTGGAACTGGTGTCGCGACAAAGACCTGTGTTTGCCACCCACGGCGAGCCATGTTATTACATGGGTAGATTAGTTCGCCCTGCATGCCCCCCCCCCCCCCCCCCCCGCCGCCCACTTGCCCGCCCACTGGGCGCCACGCAAAGCTGAATGCAATTCTTCTCCGCGTCAAAGCTTTGAGCGGCCGCCTGCGTTCTGCGCCCAACTGGCAAAACACTAGACTTGGCTTCTGTAAAATGAAATTTCCGGATATTGAATTGTTTTTTGATGTTTTATGAACGTCTGGAATATTTCTTGACAATACAATTTTTCTGTTGTCTTATTTGGTGACCTTGGGGTTCTAAAATGAGTTTTCTCATGTTGGGATTGTGATATATGAACACAATCACGTTGACGAAAATTTTCGCGAAAATCTCTTCTCCCGTTTTTTCCTAAAACTTCAATTTTTACTTTTTAGTATAGGTACCATTGAATGGGGATCTTTTTCTAAGAAATTATTTACCTTTTAATTGCGTTGTAGCTAAATGTTAAATTTCTGTCTGATCAAGATGTAATGGTATCACCAATTGCTACTTTATCTCAGTGATGTGATAGTCTTGTGCAGAGCAAATTTCTTTTTCGAAAAGAAAAATGATACCATTTCAGCACGCACCCTATGATTGGCAACATTGGGAATCAAAAAAGTCTACAGAAAACATCGATTTGACGTGACAAATAAACGAAACCAATTACCATTCATTTCAAACAGTCTAATTTAATTTTCATACCCATTCTGTAATAATTATTCACAAAAAAATTACTCACTCAATCGCACATCAATTATTCACAAATTTCCTAAAATTTTCCACATTTTAAATGCACACATTAATATTTCCCAAATTAAGTGCGCATGGTCGTTCCTCTGTATTACATGTATTTGTGCATATTAAACTGCATGCTGCAGCATCAGCGCTGTACCACCAAATCACACGGCTGCCCGACGCGTCATGTGTAGTGAATTTATCTGTCCTGACTTCATTACGATTCGTCTATATTCGCGGGCTGCATGAATCTATGATGCACACATGCGCATAATATGGCTGGGAAATGCGATTTTCATGTGCATTTATTAGGGCGTGATTTATTGAACGAGTCGGACGGTTTTATTGCATTTCACGTGCCGGCAGATTTTGCGGTTTGTCATTTTATTATATTACGTCACATTTTTTGCGTGTGCAATTGCTTTTTAACTGTTATCTTATATGACTCTTTTGAAAGCGGATAAAACTATGCGTTTCTCCACAAAGGCAACCCGGCTTTACGATACATAAAATATTCAGAAGGCACACATATATAGAATTGCCACGTTAAAGTCTTCATTTTTACAACCTTTGGTTTTATGGCTCGCCAGTGAAGCTAAAATATATCCAGAGGGATCAAAAAACCTCTATTATCCAGCCACAGTTATAGGTGCAAGACGTGGTTTATTGAAATTATTTTACAACGATAAGTTGGATCGAAATATAAATGCATTTTGTGGCTTTTCAGCCCTCAATTAGATTGGATTGGAACGAATGGAACGTATCGTCATTCGTGGGGTTTTCAACAAAGATTTAAATTAAATAACATAATTAAGACCTGCAGCACTGCCCGTGTTTCTTAATGCAAACTAAAGTAACCGCAACGCCATAAAACAAACAAGAAAAAACGTACACATCAAAAATAGCCTAATTGATGCCAGGTCAGTTCGGTTCCCTTTTGAACTCGCACCACTTTATTTACCATGCACGGTCGCGCATCTCGCCTCCCAATTAGTTGCACCGCCGACCGCTGCGGCTTTCCCGGCGCGACGCGAGCGCTCCCTCGTCGGCTTTTCCACCGGGCGGAAAACTTATTAGAAATGCATCGCGCGGACATGTCTGACGCAGTCACCGCCGCCTCCGCCGCGGCCAACGACTATACGTATTGCCATTGTTTATGCGGCGGTGGTCGGCCATCTTGGTTTTGTAACGGTTTTTTATTTGGTTGTAGCACGGTCCACTGTCTTTCTCGTACTAGCTCACGCCACAACAATCAGTGAGAAGCCGGCATAAAAAGAAATTACGTGGTAGTTAAATCTTTTAAAATGTTGCCAACGGCAGTGTTTTTACAGTGGGTTTACGCTCATGTTGACTTACCACGGGTTTCTTATACGGCTTTATTCATGATTCATACTTATAAACAAAAGTTTTCACTCCATCAGAAAGGTAGATTGTAGATGACCGACAATAGATAATATTGTGCTGTTTTATACAATTGTTGTTGATATGAAACACTCATCCATTGAAGATTATATGATTTCGACAACTTGACATGACCTTCTCTGATTAGGTTGCCTACCCAAGAGTAATGTCAGATGTGTCTAACGCCACTCGCTCTGGTTATCACCTCTTTGTAAGTTCACATTGGTCCTATTCCGAAACCTACTGAAGCTACTGCGCAGTAGCAAATCTTACTGAGATCAGTTCCGTAACCTATCTCAGTGACTGAGCTGGACCCTGCTGGCCGTTCCGTAACCTGTTGAAAGCCACTGAAGTTGATGGAGGTTTCGGCCTCAGTAGATCCTACTGAGCTCAGTCAATTCAAATTCAAGATGGCGGGCTACAAATGTGATCTGGCGTGTGGTGTTTGCGAGGTTATTTTTAAGTTGTTAGTAAGTAGATAAGAAAAAGAACGTCTTGTAACAATTAATAGACAATTTTTAAGTAATTATTTAATATTTTTATTTTCTGTAATTTTGTTGTGTTATTGAAATTTAAAAAAACTCGGTTACTTGAGAGCTGATAACTTTTAACATTGCCGCTAAAAAAATTCAAACAAGCTGAGCTGAGATCGCTAATTATGTTCCGTTACTGAAGGCAGCAGACTTGCTGAACTCCACTGAGAGCCTATAGTACGTCTCATGTTCTTTTGGCAGCGCCCCGGGACATTGGTCAGGTACTGCAACTTTGCACAGCCTTTGCTAAAGGTGGCAGTGGTTCGCTGCCAGCTCCATCAAAAAGGTTTGGAGAAAAGGGGTTGCTACCTGTTTCGCAATCAATTTGAGCGTTTTTACTACAGATAATTCGCACTAATTATGTGACGTTAAATGCGAAGAATTATTAATCCCGGAAAAAAAATCTGTAATTGACTTTGAAATATTATTTTGACGACTGATCACTCAGTTTGTTGATCGTTCATTAGATTTGTAAAGGTATGCCATGATATTATGTTTAATGACCAGGCAGCAAAGCCCGCACCGAACCGATTAGAAAACAAGTTATCTTTACCAGACTTCTACACAATGGGAGAGGGGTATGCCAAACGAGGGTTCTCGCGGAAATATTAAAAACGCTCTGTGAACTTCAAAACCTGAGACGTACTATACTGGAGTTCAGTAAGCTCAGTATAGGTTTCGGAATAGGGCCAGTGTTAGCAGTGGGAGTTCGTCCCTCCCTCCCGTCGGGATGGGGGGCATCCCGACGACCATTAGAACGAAAACTTAGCTGGCAACATTGTAGTTATAATCATAGATTCCTGCTGTCATGGTTATATAATATGCCTTCAGTTATATCACTGTTTGAATCAATAATTGATTGAAAGATTGAATGTAATAGAAGGAATCAAATGCGTAAAAATTTAATCAAATTTGATACCATACATTTTTCGGTGCTGCAATTGTAGTGTATTGCCACAATGACCATCAATTTTGAAACTACCCACAAAAATGTTTGCGTAACTGCCAGTTCTGAAAATGGAAAATGATATCGTCGATTTTGCACAAATCTCAAAGGTTTATTTCAAAGGTATATTCTAAAATTACAGGGAAAAGGGTTCACAAATGCTATTAAACTGGCTTCACAATCTATAGCGTACACTGGAATAAATTATTAACGCGCATTTCATCGAGTCAAAACTCGATTTTCTTTGTAATTTGTAGATTCGCAACTGTTGATTAGCTACATTTTATTGAAGCAACATGATTTGTATGATTATATTTACCAATTATTCGTATTATGTTCGTTTAGTTGAACAAAATTTTCTTGCTTTTGACTTTATAGCATCGTGAAAGTTGATGTGCTTTGCTGTCTTTAATTAGTGCTAATGATGCATTAGTTAGATGCAGAGCACACATAAGACCAAACGGCGTTCTTGCTAAAAGCATCTAAATGCACTGCAAAGTACGATATTTTAATTAAATTATAGGGAGCCTTTCCTTCGTATAGTTTAGATAAAGTTTCGGTTAGTAGTGTAAGATGACGTTATACATGATTATGTCGTGCAGAATAAGATGTTAATGTAGTTCCCGAGAGCGTCATTATACTATTGCAAATTGAGAGGTTTCAAGAATTGAGACATAGTTTGTGTTGAGAAAATTTACTGAATGATTGCAAATTCGTCATGATCTATTTCTCTGTGACAAATTAAACAATGAACTAGCATTAATTAATAACCACAAAAAATACATCTTAGACATCTAAGTGGCAGGTGCCTGTTACGTCGTAACATTTTCATACAATATCTGCGATTTTTCAATATTTTCACTTAAAGTCTGCAATATTCGGTTAGATACTTAGTAAAAATCAGAAAGTTTACCTACAGTATGAGTTTATAACATGACTATCATTATATTTTTTACTACAATTGTTGTAGGCACTTCACATCGATTTCAAAAGTCCCATTCACAAGTAGAAAAGAATACCATCAAGGAAAGGCTGAACAGTTAACTATAATGTTATAACAATTAGGTTTCACTCGCTCTTTCCTACACTCTCAGAAAATTTGTTGTCACATCACGATGTGGCGACAAATTTTGGCTGAAACATGTGTCTCTCGCCTGTGAGGTCTTTACACACTTCCTGCGCTATGATTGGTCAGTTCAAATTTGGTGCGAGCGCGCGCGGAATGATCCTAACCTCAAATTCGCGAGTATTTTGTAATTTGTGGAGCCATGTCTCAATTAACTCGTGATATATTGCTGTACAACTACTAATTACAATATATGATCCGTCTTTTTTGGCGCAATAAACACCAAAAGTCGAAAAGCAACTTTGATATATTTTAGATGGCTCGCTGGAAATTTAACCTATCTGCCATGTTTGATTTGCATCTTCGCGACATTTCAGCCTCACTAACACGTGTTTTTATCACCAAATCTTAACGATCAGGAAAGTTTTACATGAAAATCCCTGTGACACAAGCTGCGCAGCTTGTGTCACGGGGACGCTATACACGGGAAAATCAATTAACTCACGAAGCTGATACAAATTTTCTTCGAGTGTGAGTGAATCGAACTGAGAGTGTGCGTCGATTTGCATTATACATGACTAAGTATGAGTCATATCCACCTTCAAACGGATCTCCAGACTGAGAAGAATAACTATCAGTTCCCTCTAACAAGTCGTTTCGGGCATAGAATATCCGATTCGATCAATCTTGCCTAGTATTCCTTATATTCCATGTCAGTCCTGGAATCAGCACCGAACCCTCGGCCTTTTGGCTGAGTTCGGAGAGGAAATAATTGAGGGTCAAGATTGGTAAAATTATTCTTGAATGGCTGGAGGGCATCTATGATTGACATCAGTATTTCTCGTTTTCTCTAATTTCCTGCAACTATATACCTGGTGCATCATCGTGATTCGTTCATCTTCAGGTCAATTGACACTGTCCCTTCGCTTGCAAAAACCGACACACTGCGCTGTGCTGGTTTTACTCCAGACCCGGCTCCTCCACCGACAGCCTCTCTCAATCGCTCTCTTTTCCAGACGAGGAAACGGGATCTCGATCCTGCGTGAAGACGCGATTTCCGGCTCCAGTCTCGCATAAAAGCCGTGCTCGTATCAAAGCGTTTTACCATAGGGACAAGAATATGTAAGTATCTTTGTACTGTTCGTCGACGAGGCCCCTGTGCTCTTCGATTGGTGGGGTCGGTAAATCATTTCCGAGAAGTATCATTGCTGGTGGCTATATATCAATATTTATTGCAAGAGGGGATGGCGGTCAAGATATGAGTTAGTTTAGAAAAGATTTTTGATAAAAATGATGAGTCGGCTAAGCATATATTTTAAGTGAGCTCGACCAAAGAATCACGCAATACGTTCAGAGAGTTAACCGTATAAGGAACGAAAATTAATCGAATTAAGCATTTGTATGGTTCTTAGGTTGATTTTGGAGGTTTTCTTAAAAAGAAATATACCGATAGACCATTTGAAAAGTCGCTTTCGACAGAACTTTGAACTTGCGAAGAAGTATTATTAGCTTTTGAAGATGGATAAAAGATAATGATTGTTTCACCGAAATTCTGTGCTCAAAATCTGGTGCACATTAAAATATGATCAAATCATCGGTTCTTATTAGGGTTTCTTCTGATCAATATTGAAGGTGGTACTTTATGAGGGTGGTCTGTTGGTATATTGGTCCTGTTACGTGGACTGTTTTTCATTGGCTACGAACAATATTTGGGAGTGTGTGTACCATAAGAAACAGCTGAAGTTCGTGTGAATGTAGACGATTGGATGAGAGCTGATCACATGTAGTGACGTCAGAATGGCCGGATGTGATCAATTAAGTGGTCGCCGGTTGCTGTCGCTCTAAATTTGAACGTTTAACGACTGTCGGTTAAATATTATAATATGTGTTGCTTTTTGGACCAAATGAAAAAAATGAAAATAGAAATAGAACTACTATTTATAATATTTGGAGATTTTATGTGTAGCCAGCCCATATTTCAACTCGATTACGAAGCAAACTCACCGTACAAAATATTGTGTATTTGATCACGGTATTTGGTTAGCTGCTCATCTGTTAGGATAATAAATTTACTTGATAATGTAAATCAAATTTTGTGAATTATTGCAAGATAAAAATTAACCAATTAATTGATTATGCCTAAATCTGTGTCTAAATTGAACTTATCGCTGCACTTAAGATAAATATACAATGCCACACCTATTTTCTTCACCACAAGAGACAGAGCTTTCTACTCACACTTAGAAACTTACATTCGCAAACAATGTTTCGATAAGACCACGATATTGTCGAACGAAAAGGCTACGGTAACACGCCATCACCGGCAAAGCTAGTGGCTACGGTAACAAGCCATCACCTGCAAACCTAGTGGCTACGGTAACAAGCCATCACCTGCAAACCTAGTGGCTATGGTAACAAGGCATTAACTGCAAGTCTCTTCATTGGAACACCGATACTAACCGTTAACTAAAACACATCTTTTTCTGTATACTTCTAGAATTAACTCGTGTTAAATATTGGAGCATTTGCAATCAGTTTTTGGAAATAGTTTCAAAGGTTTCGTCATGCTACTTATCAATGTTAGATGCATTATTACGCAAAATTAATCAACTGTTTCCTATATTATGACATTTAATATGTTCTAATGTTTTCCTTTCGCTATGAATCGATGATGATGCCTCACTGTTTTTTGTTCGTAGCTGTTAGATGTAATACAAAGTTTTAAAGAGTTGGTTGTTTGCAGAAATACATTACCGTATGGCTGAGGGTTCCTTAATTTACTAGAAGTGCGTATTACTGAGAAATCTTTCTCAGTGTATTAACTGTGGCTTTGTTCAGCTGTTATTTTTGTTATCAAACAATTTACATATTAATTGGATCGCTGTCGTAGAGCTGTTAATTGTGTTAATTTAAATTGCACTTTAATCAATCGTGAAAGCATTATTCGCACCCAAAGATGTACTATGTGGTTAATTATTTATGAACTGTATATTCCAGATAAAAATCCAGTTTGAAAGTAAGATAATGCATTACATTTACGTACGTATAAAACTATCGGGAATTTTCACTTCAGAAAGGGAAAATTTAAAACCAAAATTTAAAATTGACCTAAAATTGTCAACGCAAAGAAATAAAATTTTGAAACTTTATACGCAAAAGATATCTGAGCTTTTGCTTCTTCAAGACTGATATAAATTGAAGCTAAATTTCAAAAACATAAAGGAGGGTGTATTCACATGTTTTTCCAAAGTTCCTCAAAATTTTTTCAGAGTTTTGTAAACTGGAACAGGATTTCAAACGGCACTTGAAACTAAATCAAGCACACAATCTATCGACCAATAATAAAGGGTGATAAAAATAAATGATTTGGCAAGAACTTTACATATACCACATAATGAAAAGCTTTTTTTTCTGCACATTTTTTTTGTGAAATTTTTTAAATGAAACTCCTAATTCTATTTGTTACATGTTATTGATAGTATGTTTACCAAGCCAAATGTATTATATAGGCAAACCTTTAATGTACTTATGCTTATTAATTTGATTTGAAACAGATAATATTACGTACATTAAAAAGTTGTATATTAATTATCATACACTTTTGCGTCTACATTATTTGGTTCTCTGCAATATCTCTAGCGCTACCTAAAGACTCAAATTAAAATTGTTTTTTTGACTCACTGGTGCATCTCCTATAAGTCTTCAATTAGTATCTCCAATGCTCCTATTGGTAGTGTAGACATGTTTGTCAGTGAGTTTACTCAAGATCTTAACGTTTCTACATCTAAGATATTTTCTTGAAATTTTGGTATTGTGCTTTTCTTAACACTCTGCAGGGCCAGATTAGGTTTTCGGGGCAGTCTGCTCGAAAATGGGTCGTTTTTTGGGAAAATGTTCACGAAAATTTGAATTTTTTCCAGACTTGAGTTTGCCATTTTGCAAAGCTTTGTTTCCTATTACGGATCACAAAAATCGCGGGCCAATTTGACACTCAGGGCACATCAGACTTTGACTCCAGTGGCGTGGGCTGTTGACGTGGACACGTCAGGTACTCCGCTTCTCACGGAATCTCCGAAGGCATTTGGTTAGTTGTTTGGGGCGTTGCACATTATTGATGAAGATAGCAACAAATCAAATCACCGGATTGTCCGTCACGTGACACTGAATGATAACTTTTTAAGGACAGGTAGCCTCAGGTTTAATTCAAGGTAGGGTACTTTATGTTTGACAGGGATTTTTATAAGGTTTGGCAAGGTTTATCTTAGGTAATGCACATTGTGAAAGATTTTAAAGTGAAATCTACCACCAAGCCAGAGGAAAAGAAAGCCCTGCACCACAATTTGCACATTGCCAGACTCATGAATAATCCATGCAAATTTCCCCATCATTAACGCACCAAAGCTGACCCACTTTATCTGCAAACCTTTGAAGACGTCGCGTAGGTCTTGAGAAGAGACAGGTGAATGCAAATTGCGGTGGCAAATCTGTCAGCTCGGCCATTTGTGCATTGCGCAGCCAAGAGATTGATTGATACGGGCGGGCGGGCGATGACAGATTGTACGCCACGCTAAAGTCGTTTGACGTCTATTCTGTTGATGGTCGATGGTCGGATCTGGCGGGTTTCCTCCCCGCTGGTCCATTGATGACGCACTGAAGACGCAATTCATTTTTCCTTGGGCATAGAAGGGGCTTCAAATATTGTGCGTGGGGTGGCAAGTTTATTTTGAATTTATTTTTGTGTGTTTGTGGCCCTAGGGTATTTCACCAACTACGTTTAGTTGCTAAGCCGCGTTTATTTGCTTCAACGGCATTTTATTCAATTTTTTGCATTTCAACGAATTCCCAAATGCTTCCCAATTGCTTCCCAATTTGAACAGGGAATTTGTTTAAATCAACCGAGAATCGAAACTGATGGTAAAATGCACCGAAGGCATCGGCTGGATTTTCAACGACGTTATCAAGATTTAAACGGTGCTGATGAAATAGCCAGTGGCCTATTGCCATCAGTTTCGATTCTCGTTTTATTTTAACAAATTCCCTGTTCTAATTGGGAAGCAATTGGGAAGCAACTAAACGAATTGGGTGAAATTGTCTGTAATGCCAGTACCTACCAAACAATACAAACTTTTTGGAATCTTTGTAAATGATTCATTTTTATCGTTCTGGATTTCCCGAGGAATATCATTACCATTCAGGAGTAGGGTCGCCGGCTGCAGCATTCCCATTTACAACACCCCCTTGACCATGCTAAATAATTGAAAAACACAGGGCTCTTTTCTCGACATTTTTAGGACTAAATTGTTGCTATCAAACATTTCCGACCAGTTGTGCAGTAATTTAAAAATTGGAATCCAACGTATTGTCTTTCCCTCGAAGCTTATTTCCCCGAGAATATCAACCCGAATTTGAAAGTATGTGGCCTCGTAAGTAACGTTGACGCAAAACTAATACTGTTCTTTTCAGATGTAATGGCTGTGCATTTGGGCGCAGTGGCGTGTAAAAAATGTGACGCCTTAATGAAGTCACGCCTTTTCGGTTTTAATTCGACAGTGTGACACGGAGAGCGACAGCAAATTAATTGGATTTGTTACGCATAACCTTTTCTACAGACGATCGAACGCGAAGATCGAAAATGTTGTTTAAACTTGATAATGGCGATGGATAAGGGGAAAAGGCTCTAGGGTTTGATGTAATTTAACCAAGGATATAGTCCGCCCACACAATTATTTCTTTGTACAGTGTTTTGTTATTTACTTTTGCACAAACAAAGCTTGGAGATGATAATACTCATGAATAAAATGTATTTAAAAAATATAAAAAAAAAAAAATGTTAAAATAGCCACTGGGTATTTGATTCTCCAATCAGATATATGTTTCGAGAAGATTGCATTTTGGTTTGTATATATGAGCCCATTGTTAACCTGTTTATGAGGTCCGTTAGAAAGTGTTCTTTCATAAACACTAAAATTGTTGTTGCTTTAAAATCTGTTGTAGTTACAATACCAACTGCAAGCATTTGTCGCAAGTTCCCGCTTCGAATCGAAACAGTGTTTATAGGGTTTATTTATCTGGGAAAATCAATGTAAGTCGGGCAACGTAAACATACATATACAAGCCAATTTAAGTATATCTTGTTTATTGCTGTCTCCTAGTCCTTTTTGAAGTATTTTCCTTTTCAGGTCCCAGGACAGTTATTGCAAAGATGGTTAGTGGTTAAAAGGTATATCAACAGATGGGTATACATCTGAAGTAATTTCTTGTAGAAATTCCTTAAAAAAGGTACCAAGATACCAATCTGCCTTGGTATTCCATGTCCCCTCATACCCTCTCTTCTTAGTTGCGTTGCTGGACAAAACTACATTAGCGTCGGTGAGTAACCGACGCCGAAGCCGACGCCGACGCCGACGGCGACGGCGCGGCATTCTAAGACACATGCTTCGGGATGAAATAGCTGCCCGCGAACAATCAGGAATTCTTCTTGCCAAGCCACCACCAGCGCCAGCGTTGGCAATTTCGATTAAATTTCGCCCATGATAATGGATGTCCACCACGTGTTTGCAATTCATCATCGAGCTCCTTAAAGGTGGGGAGGGAACGCCAGCCTGATCCTGTCGTCGTCAGGTGTCCCGGATGCTGGGTACGATGGGTGTTTGCAGCTTCTGCACACGTCTTGCCTCGTAAGTCGGTTGCGTGCGCTAAGATTGGCCTATTAGTTTGTTAATTGATGACTTGATGCATGGTTTTGCATGGTTGCATGATAGCTTTAGGCTGACAATTCCAATCATGATTTTTGATTGGTTGGTCTTACTTGGTTGTTTGATGTTTGATGTTCGAATACGTAAATGGGTATTTTGATTAAAGCTCTTTTTGTCTGGTTGAAATTCACCCTTGCAAACTTATAATTACAATTCTATGAGCTGAATGCTCACAGATTCGTGTTGGCAATTCTTTGGAAAAATGAAATTCGGTAAATTCAACGATAAACTTTAGCAAGTTTCCTCATGATATAAATTGATTTCTTTACCACATTGAGAGCCCGCATTCAACTTTACTTCGTTTAGCAATTATGATAATTTTTCATTTTCTCACCGTACATCCACTTTCAAAACAACGGGTTTTTTGCATATTATAATATATTACATAGCAAGCCTAATACCAGTTCGAAGGGCTAAAAGAGTTTAAACGAACTGTTTTCTTTGCAGCCTGTGTTGTGTTCGGCGTCTTTAAAGCTGTGAAGGTCACGCAGCATCTTTCGCTGGAGCCAATCAGCTGGCAGCTGACACAGGATCGATGAAGATGCTGCGACTTGCTCAACAGTCAACACCTAGAATTGGAGTATGTTACTTACAGGCCACACGCGGTGTCAAAGGCTGCGGAATTCATTCAAGTGCCGATGAAATATTTATTTTCTTGAACATGGTGGGTTTTCAGGTTACATTTTCTTATTATTTCAGAAAAATACATTTCATGTGCAACATTAAAAAATCTCGTTTACATTAAATGTGTAAACCTACACATTACGTTGTAAGAAAGTCTATGTTGATTACTATCTGATTATAATCCTCACGATATTTTGACGTGAAACTTTTTTTCACAACGAAACTGGTTTGCGTGATTTGATAATTCTTTCCACAGGTGTTTTATTTGATTTCGAAGCATCCTCGCGGCATACACATGTGACCTTTATGCTTGTCAATTTGATTGTTCGTTGAGGATGCTCTTAATGGAGGATGGAATCGACCAATGACGATAAATCTTGTGTCTACAGGTTTGGACGACAGCATCTGTCGCATGGCGCAATCTTACTCTCTCGTAGCGTCCTCTCTTCGAGCCTCTCTCTCTCTCTCTCTCTCTCTCTCTCTCTCTCTCTCTCTCTCTCTCTCTCGCTCTCCCCCCCCCCCCTTCTTTCTCTCTCTTTAGACTCTTCTCGTGTCTTCTCCAAAGGAGCTTCAGGTGTCTCGCTAGCGCAATGAGGGAAACCGTCACAAGCATTCATAGCGACAAAGTAAGGTCGGAAAAACATTGGTGTCGATTGGTTAGAGTAGGATTATGTATTACGATTACATCAATTAAGACCTATGCCTAAGAAATTAAGTCAGTGCTTTGATATGGATTTTATTTTAGTATGCCGATAGCGTTATCGAAATGATGTTCATATAATTAGTTTGGTTCTGGTATTGATTGGGTAAAAATTAAAAACTTTATTTCCATTATTTCCAAAGAGACATCCTTTTATACGAACTACAACCCTTTCTTAAATGACAGATAATCTGTAATACACGATTGATCCCCCTAATTTCACGAGAAACTTGCTTTATTTGTTTGATCCGTGTTACCGTGACGATCATTTGAAGGTGTATCTCAGTTTTCCTCGAAAGCATGTTCAGGAATTTAAAAAAATTGATCTTCCGCTCAAGTCTATAAATGAAACCACAAACCACAAAACACACTTAAAGAAATGCAACTCCGTGTACCCGACTCCTGATGAAAAAGATTAAACTGTAAGGTAGAGAAAATAGTGTACCTTGAGCTTTGCTCTGTTGGCTTGCAGGTCCATCCGACAACCTCTCTCAAGGACGACTTCAAGGTCAGCGTTTCCTGCGTCGTCGCGCGTAGTTCTGGCGGCGTCGACTGTAGCAATACAACACCTACTGTTGCTCAATTTGTTGTTTACAAGCAATTTTGTTTAAAATAAAGTGAGAAAGAGAAGTGAGATATATTATGCCTTCCAAGAAAATGTTGTGTTCAGTTTACCAATGATAGAGGCTGTATAAGTGACATAGGTCAGGTTTCGGTTACATTACATATTATGTGATGATGAAATTGAGCTTGTATAGTAAACTTGTATTTTGACATTGAATATACCCTATATATGAATTTTGTATTGTAGTTGGTATAATTGTTACATAAACAAATTGAGGACACAAAATAATCAATTAATACGTATGCACTATCAAAAATGAGAAGCGTTAATAAAGGTAGTAACATAATTATTAAATTTACTTTTTCAGATATTTTAAAGATTCATTATACTGTAGTACTTACACTAAAAAAATTATCGGAAACGTACGACTACTCAACTTCAACATACTATCCAGATCCAAATTGTAGTAAGCGAATGTTATGACAGTGAAGAAAAGACAGTGCCTCAAAAGGCTTTTCTGTCTCTAATCTAATGTCTTTACAGTCTCCATTACCAAAGGCTTCGAGGGCTGTGCGTCTCTCGAGTTGGCGTACGAAACGAGTTCCAGCCTTGCGGGTCTACTGTCGTGTTGGTATCGGTAAAGTGATAGGAAAGAGCACTAGAGCATTATAACGATTACCATTTTTTCCCATCAGAACATTCTTTCATGCAAATAATGAACAAAAAACCACTATTACTTCGATATCTAGTTTGAAATTCGTTGCTCGCATTTAGCACAACTTGACGGCATTATAGAAAGTAATGGGTGCTGTGAAAAATCAACATAAAATCGATCTATGGGATTAAGCTTGAGTGTGTGGCACTTTTAAGATGGTCAAAAACAGCAACTAAACGTAAGTCCCAGGTCACCACAAGATAGTCATTTGCAACATAACTTTTTTAAATTCATTATTTAATAATACAAAATAAGTCTTGTTAACCATAATGCAATGATTTTTGTGTTTAAGAGCGTTCAATGAGCTCTGAAGTCGAGCCGTTTCCTTCACCTTGCACTGGATACACTTTCCAGGCCACACCTTTCGTCGGAACGCGACGAAACCTATATTTTCGGAATCTTCACACTTCGGACAACCAATTGAACCATTTTCTTGTCGCAAGATTTACTCGTTGATTACTTACAAGAGTTTTAAAATAACCATGTTTATCCGGTATATTGAAAGATGTACTTAGAGAAAATTCCAGCTAAGAATTTACCTCTTACTGGATACTCTTTCCAGGCCACACCCGTTATCTGATCGCAACGAAACTATCTACGGAATCCTCACACTTTGGACAACGAATTGAATATTTCAGAACCTCGAAATATCTCTTGGAAGTCCATAAAAAGTTGAATTCAATTAACCTCAACAACCATCAATGGATGGCCTTACGTTCCTTTTCCACAGGACCTGTTTTGCTCAGATTGATTCTATTTTTTCCCAGTTGCTTATTATAACATCTTACAGCAACTAATGTGTACACAAGCTCTGTGTCCCATAGAACATTTCGCTATTCAGGTTTGGCTGTATGTATACCGTATTATTTCAGTCGCTAAATTCATTCTTTACTTTAAATCGTGAATAATTCCTTAAGTTAAAAGAAAATTTCCATATTTCCAGCCATTACAAGGCGAAAATGTTCACTCGAGTTTTCGCATATGAAATAACAAAGATAACCAGGCCAGGGGCTATTCAGGATCGCATTATCTGGACTGAGAGTTCATCTCGGAGACAAAGGAACTGTGAAACACATTTTGCTAGGTAAATTCTTAAACGGTAAGTAAGGTAAGTAAGGGGAATTATGGAGTGGCCAAAAAAAGGTTATCTGTTCATAATTTATTTTGATCCGTTTGTAAAAAATAATATCAAAGTGAGGATAATATAAATTTTCTTTAAGTCTAAGGTTTGGTACCAGACTTGCCAACAGAGAGTGCTGCCTGGCTGTAACGTCACGATATCAGCTAAGAACTCGGTACTCTTCCTAGCTTCCGGAGCTATACGCAAAAAATATTGCGGGGTTTGGGGGGCCTGGGGGTAGGGCACGGTAGCGGGCATATTGATCAATGTATATTCGTAATTGATAAGTATTATTGTTATAGATTCACAAGAAAATGTCAATGCGTCTCGGTGAGTCGCTCGGCCGGGCCGGCGGGGTCGCCCGCGTGCCCCTCCGTCCACCGTCGCTCGGCCGGGCCGGCGGGGTCGCCCGCGTGCCCCTCCGTCCACCGTCGCTCGGCCGGGCCGGCGGGGTCGCCCGCGTGCCCCTCCGTCCACCGTCGCTCGGCCGGGCCGGCGGGGTCGCCCGCGTGCCCCTCCGTCCACCGTCGCTCGGCCGGGCCGGCGGGGTCGCCCGCGTGCCCCTCCGTCCACCGTCGCTCGGCCGGGCCGGCGGGGTCGCCCGCGTGCCCCTCCGTCCACCGTCGCTCGGCCGGGCCGGCGGGGTCGCCCGCGTGCCCCTCCGTCCACCGTCGCTCGGCCGGGCCGGCGGGGTCGCCCGCGTGCCCCTCCGTCCACCGTCGCTCGGCCGGGCCGGCGGGGTCGCCCGCGTGCCCCTCCGTCCACCGTCGCTCGGCCGGGCCGGCGGGGTCGCCCGCGTGCCCCTCCGTCCACCGTCGCTCGGCCGGGCCGGCGGGGTCGCCCGCGTGCCCCTCCGTCCACCGTCGCTCGGCCGGGCCGGCGGGGTCGCCCGCGTGCCCCTCCGTCCACCGTCGCTCGGCCGGGCCGGCGGGGTCGCCCGCGTGCCCCTCCGTCCACCGTCGCTCGGCCGGGCCGGCGGGGTCGCCCGCGTGCCCCTCCGTCCACCGTCGCTCGGCCGGGCCGGCGGGGTCGCCCGCGTGCCCCTCCGTCCACCGTCGCTCGGCCGGGCCGGCGGGGTCGCCCGCGTGCCCCTCCGTCCACCGTCGCTCGGCCGGGCCGGCGGGGTCGCCCGCGTGCCCCTCCGTCCACCGTCGCTCGGCCGGGCCGGCGGGGTCGCCCGCGTGCCCCTCCGTCCACCGTCGCTCGGCCGGGCCGGCGGGGTCGCCCGCGTGCCCCTCCGTCCACCGTCGCTCGGCCGGGCCGGCGGGGTCGCCCGCGTGCCCCTCCGTCCACCGTCGCTCGGCCGGGCCGGCGGGGTCGCCCGCGTGCCCCTCCGTCCACCGTCGCTCGGCCGGGCCGGCGGGGTCGCCCGCGTGCCCCTCCGTCCACCGTCGCTCGGCCGGGCCGGCGGGGTCGCCCGCGTGCCCCTCCGTCCACCGTCGCTCGGCCGGGCCGGCGGGGTCGCCCGCGTGCCCCTCCGTCCACCGTCGCTCGGCCGGGCCGGCGGGGTCGCCCGCGTGCCCCTCCGTCCACCGTCGCTCGGCCGGGCCGGCGGGGTCGCCCGCGTGCCCCTCCGTCCACCGTCGCTCGGCCGGGCCGGCGGGGTCGCCCGCGTGCCCCTCCGTCCACCGTCGCTCGGCCGGGCCGGCGGGGTCGCCCGCGTGCCCCTCCGTCCACCGTCGCTCGGCCGGGCCGGCGGGGTCGCCCGCGTGCCCCTCCGTCCACCGTCGCTCGGCCGGGCCGGCGGGGTCGCCCGCGTGCCCCTCCGTCCACCGTCGCTCGGCCGGGCCGGCGGGGTCGCCCGCGTGCCCCTCCGTCCACCGTCGCTCGGCCGGGCCGGCGGGGTCGCCCGCGTGCCCCTCCGTCCACCGTCGCTCGGCCGGGCCGGCGGGGTCGCCCGCGTGCCCCTCCGTCCACCGTCGCTCGGCCGGGCCGGCGGGGTCGCCCGCGTGCCCCTCCGTCCACCGTCGCTCGGCCGGGCCGGCGGGGTCGCCCGCGTGCCCCTCCGTCCACCGTCGCTCGGCCGGGCCGGCGGGGTCGCCCGCGTGCCCCTCCGTCCACCGTCGCTCGGCCGGGCCGGCGGGGTCGCCCGCGTGCCCCTCCGTCCACCGTCGCTCGGCCGGGCCGGCGGGGTCGCCCGCGTGCCCCTCCGTCCACCGTCGCTCGGCCGGGCCGGCGGGGTCGCCCGCGTGCCCCTCCGTCCACCGTCGCTCGGCCGGGCCGGCGGGGTCGCCCGCGTGCCCCTCCGTCCACCGTCGCTCGGCCGGGCCGGCGGGGTCGCCCGCGTGCCCCTCCGTCCACCGTCGCTCGGCCGGGCCGGCGGGGTCGCCCGCGTGCCCCTCCGTCCACCGTCGCTCGGCCGGGCCGGCGGGGTCGCCCGCGTGCCCCTCCGTCCACCGTCGCTCGGCCGGGCCGGCGGGGTCGCCCGCGTGCCCCTCCGTCCACCGTCGCTCGGCCGGGCCGGCGGGGTCGCCCGCGTGCCCCTCCGTCCACCGTCGCTCGGCCGGGCCGGCGGGGTCGCCCGCGTGCCCCTCCGTCCACCGTCGCTCGGCCGGGCCGGCGGGGTCGCCCGCGTGCCCCTCCGTCCACCGTCGCTCGGCCGGGCCGGCGGGGTCGCCCGCGTGCCCCTCCGTCCACCGTCGCTCGGCCGGGCCGGCGGGGTCGCCCGCGTGCCCCTCCGTCCACCGTCGCTCGGCCGGGCCGGCGGGGTCGCCCGCGTGCCCCTCCGTCCACCGTCGCTCGGCCGGGCCGGCGGGGTCGCCCGCGTGCCCCTCCGTCCACCGTCGCTCGGCCGGGCCGGCGGGGTCGCCCGCGTGCCCCTCCGTCCACCGTCGCTCGGCCGGGCCGGCGGGGTCGCCCGCGTGCCCCTCCGTCCACCGTCGCTCGGCCGGGCCGGCGGGGTCGCCCGCGTGCCCCTCCGTCCACCGTCGCTCGGCCGGGCCGGCGGGGTCGCCCGCGTGCCCCTCCGTCCACCGTCGCTCGGCCGGGCCGGCGGGGTCGCCCGCGTGCCCCTCCGTCCACCGTCGCTCGGCCGGGCCGGCGGGGTCGCCCGCGTGCCCCTCCGTCCACCGTCGCTCGGCCGGGCCGGCGGGGTCGCCCGCGTGCCCCTCCGTCCACCGTCCAGGCGGGCGTGCCCCATACCCCCAGGCCCACCATTCCCCGCGATTTTTTTGACCTATAGCTCCAACAACTAGTAACAGTTCCGAGTGCTGGCACATAAATGTTATGGCACAGCCATGCAGCACTCTCTGTTGGCAAGTCTGGTACTAAAAAGAAGCAATCAAACTTATTTTCAAAAACCGACTGGGCTGGGATCGAACCACCGCCGCCGGATTGAAAGTTGAACGAGTCACACTCGTTTTTTAATTATTCTAGGAGTCAATTTTCGTCAATGAATTATGTATAAAACTGTTTAGGCAAAGCACCTTGTTACATGACGTCACCTCATGATTCTTTCAAAATAGCTTTACAAAGTATCAAAGAGAAGATTTCAGTGATGGCAAATCTGAAAGAGTCGTTGGTTTGTGGGCAGCATTTCTTTCCACAGCCTGAGGTCTACATTCCGTTCCGGCGCACCTAAGAGTCAGGGCTGACTTCACATGGACACTTTTTTCTAATCACAGCCTAAGCGGAGGCGATATGACGTTATCTCATGCTGCAGTGACAGTTAGAGGCATACTCTAAAGAAACCCATGAAAAGAAAACAATCAAGCACCTATCACCACTGTCACAAATTTAAATAGCATGCACGACGCTTGTTCTTGCGTATTTTGAAACCACCACCATAATAATTACACATCATTGTACCCATTGTTACAAGCCATTAAAATATAACAAAAATTATCAACACACACACACAAATATACCCGCACAGCCACACACACAGCTACCACGTCCACAATTACCTTGCAACATGCAGCAGAGGGAGGAAGAAGCGCACACCAAGGAAGGCCTTCGATCATCCAAGAAAGGTGGATGATACGAGAGAGCCTGTACAATAACGGATGTCAAGACACATAGCGTCAAGCGACCCGCATATTGCCTGAAAAGTCATCTGCTGCGATAAATCGCGAAAAAGCAGGAACAGACTTTGCCTAAATCAGCGGAATGCCAATTCAGAGTCCGATCAGACTTCATTGACTTGCCACAATGTGCAAGCCTCAGTCCGATCTACACTGACTAGCGATGCCCCAGCTATCCGGCAGAAGTTTACGAATAGGTCCCAGTGTTAAAATTATAGCGAACCCCAAGAGCTACCTATCGGATATCCAGCTGATTAATACCTGATAAATTAAGCAATTAGAAATGTCGATAACAACAGCGCGAGTCGGTAACCGCGCTACCTGCCCACCGACGTTAGGTACCCGTACATGCGAGCGGTCTTTTCAAGCTCGATGTAACGAGGCAATGCTCATTCAACAACAATAAAATGCTGTTCCATGGCATGCTGTCAGAAAAAACTAGCTAATTTTTGTAATCAGACTCTTATAAACATAAGATTGTATTAGGTAATAGACAACCTTACAGCCCGGAAAGTACCTAGAAAATGTGGTTAAGTAAGGGGTAGGGAAAGTGGTAAAATGGGGTAAAAGGAGTTTTACCTCACTTAATCAGAGAGCCATTGTGTAGCAGCACAATGACATAATATGAATCATGATATACATTCTACGCTGCCCAAGCCATCATTTTCCCTGCTCATAGCTTACCCCTGGAAAGATTCTTTCCTTCTATACTCTACTTCACGTTGAGAAGGAGACTGGATTTGATTCTTAATCGAGAACCCACTGCTGCTAGACACGAGGTAAGAGTTTTTACTTTTAATACTGCCCATAGAGCCTTTTTGTCCATCTCAATTGGAATGGCTTTGAGTTTTGAAACTCTTCGCTCGTGTCTAGCAGCAGTGGGCCCTCGAGGGAGATGTAAATCCCTTTGTGCCTGGCTCAAGCATCTCGGTTCTAGCACGCAGTCAACAGGCCGAGGATTCGGTGTTGATTCCAGGACTGCAAAATTTGCATTGTCCTCGAGGACCCACAGCTGTTAGAAACAAGTTAAGTGTTTCAACACTGCCCATCGAGCTTTTTGTCCGGCACAAGACACGGCTGGTGAGTTTTGAAACCCTTCGCTCGTGTCTAGCAGCAGTGGGTCCTCGAGGAAAATGCAAATCCAATTTCTCTCTTTGCGTGAAATCCTAGAAAGCCACCATTCTACGCCTATTTTACTAAGGCATCCCCCATTAGATAGCCATTTACTCAATATAGCCGCTTTCCAATGTTACATTTCACCCGCGGTCCCAATCATGGTCCCACCACCACCCACCCCCACCGAACTTAGAAACTACACCAACTTCTTATGTACCACAACATCACATCATTTTAAGATGTAATATTGCATCGCGGTGCAGCTACGTAGAATGGGCAAACCAAAGGCAGACCATGCTAAATAGCTTCACTAGCTGCCCTGCACAGTGAGGCACAGACATCATTCATTTTTTGCTTTTTAGGCTGCCCGGTATCCAGAGGTAAGATAACCCTTCTAGCAACGGGTATTATTGAGTATTTTCACCTGAATAGAAATTTTTTCATCCACAGGTTTTTAGTGCCAAATAAAAACTGAATTCGAAATAAAATTCCTTTGTGCCTTATATTACCTTCCGTCTCCAACGCCTCGTCGGTGCGCAGCGACTCGACAGACGCGTGCGCAGCAAGGATCGCCCACGCGGAGTCGACTCTTCGAGAAGGTCGCCCTTGGCCCTGGAAGCTGCCCTGGATTTCAGGGCCCCAGACGATCCATCGTTGCCCCTGAGAGCTAGACAACCTGGCATGACAGACGTGTGGCGAACATTGCCTGCATCCAGGCGGTGCGTTTCTTGGATGAGGCCTTATCTCCGTAAGATACCTTATTCCGCACTGCAGCTGTATCAAAATGCACTGGAATAGTTAATCTGGGCAGCCCTGAAATCTTGCGTAGTCCTGAAAGCCTGCGTAGTCCTGAAAGCCTGCGTAGTCCTGAAAGCCTGCGTCCTTTAGCTTTAGTCTTTAGGCACAATTCAATATTATACAACTCCTTCCTTAAGATACGGGGCACAGTTACGTTTTTTTTTTTAACGGAATGATTTTTTTTTCTTTGAGGATATCATTTTTAAAATAATTGCAAGTTCAAATTGTATGTGAAATTACATAAAATGATCGGGGAAAAAAGGAACAAGAACAAACCAACACTCCAAAGCTCCAAGCTTTCAAGAAACAAATTTCGCTTCTGAAAACTAGATTCAATGATCGTGCAGAAAATATGTTTAGCTAGTTTAAGACAAAACAAATAACATGTATCATTTTGCTTGTTCGAGAAACGAACGACGAGAGAGGAAATTTCAAACTAAAATTTGAAAGCTATCACAATAACATTTATAGTGTTCTTTATTGTTTAAAGTTTTTGCTGAAATTTGGCCAGTGAGAACTAGCAACTATTCAGTACCAAAGGAAAAGGCTTGTCCAGGAAGGCTAAGATTGGTTAATGTGGTTGATGCACGCCAAAATCGCCAGCTGAAATAATCACTGGAAACTACCTGCAGGAATACTGTTTTGCCGGGACCCTTAGTCGCTTTGAGGGCAATGCTGATACGAAAAAAAAACCCAATACTCTTTTATCTGCTCTTATGTATTTTTACAAATTACTTTCTCTTGTAACTGAAAAATTTGTGTTGAAATTTGAAGTTATCCATAAGTATACACTGTGCTAAAGTGTAATGTTAATTAATTTCTGGATACCAGCCCTTAATCTTCAGTTCATCTTAGCAGAAAGACGAGTAATACTAGACTAAAGATCGTCTGCAAGACCAATTAGCCTGGATTGGTTGCAACTTGGTACTCATCTCCGCAAAGGAAAGGACCTGTCAACGATCCTCGTGTTAAGCGACATTAAAGGAACGGTTCAAAACATGTACCTCACATCTCAAGCCAATGGAGCTGCATGGCAGCTGAGTGTTTACAAATTGCATCTTATAAGATGAAAAGAAAAGTTCAAGGACGCAAGAGAGCCACGATGTTGCAATTGACGGTGAAGGTGCAGCACTTGAGCGCGGGAATGCAGCGAGTGAACAGCAATCGAAGTTGCAGCAATCGAAGTTGCAGCAATCGAAGTTGCAGCAATCGAAGTTGCAGCAATCGAAGTTGCAACAATCGAAGTTGCAGCAATCGACGTTGCAGCAATCGAAGTTGCAGCAATTGAGCAGACAGCTACGTTGAGGACAGGCTCACGACTGGCAGCGAATGTGACGCCTGAACGAGCCCTTATCACCTGCAGACAAAACATTTAAATACCTTAAAAATATAGTTGCATTGAACCGGTTGCATAGGGAACGTAATCTGACAGGAAAATTGTGGAGTCGAACTAAGTTATGAAAATGAATTTTCACATCATCAAACCTGGGGTATTACTTAAAATGATAGGCTACCATTATATAAGAGATAAACTGACCGTTAAAGTGAGAGTACTTTTTTTTATTAAATACAATTTTTGTCTTTTAATGACGAGATAATTTAAGATTTTAAGGAAACTTTTTAAATTATTTATAAAAAGCAGGAGGGGAATTCAGTTGTGGACTTTATGCAGAATTTATCCTGGTATTTTGGGCTTTGGATGGGACGCAAGGGTCTTTAATACCATTACCAAACGTAGAATTCCTTGCGAGGGTTTCTTCGATCGAGGTTGTTCATTTTCTTTTTTCTATTCACGTTGGATTTTCCGACCAATTTATATAGATAATATGTCATTTTTTCTTCTATATACAAAACTATGAAGTGATTTTAGAAAGCGTATTCGCTTAGCTAAGGATGCATTTCTTGACAAATAAATTACCTTGGGGAATATTAAACTACTAATATTAGATGTTTAATTTAATGGAGAATTATAATAACTTTTATTTCACTCTTTTTCAGAAAACAATTAGACATTACTGAAGCTTTCATGAAATTAAAGCAAACATGCTAGATATTGATTGTCTTACAATTATATTATTATTATTATATTGCTCAAATATAACTTAACTTACAAAATACATGTGATTTGACAAGCATAGATACAGTATGTTTAACGAAACACACAGAAGTGAGACTGTATTTTTGTGTTTAACACTCAGGAATTTAATTATTGTGTAACTATATAGTTTAAGCTTGTGATTGATGTTTTTTTAGTGGTGTTATAAGTATAGTTTTATATTATGCATTAATTTATTAATTTATTATTTTATTCACTTCTTACTGAGTAAATAATATAACTCATTGTGCACATTGGCTCTATCTTTCTAAACTAAACAATTTATTTTATTATGAATGAAAATATTGTGTCACCTACGATATGGAAGTGCCATTTGTGATGTATTGCTTGCAAAAGTTAACATAATATTTTTATTCTTTATAATAATATTATTATTTTATACATCCACAAACAAATAAACAACAAACAATAATTATGAAAGTAATGAAGTTGTTGTTTTGATAAAAGAGATACAGACAACCATTTGGTTTAATGATATATCAACAAAATTTTACCGAACTGCCAGTACAAAATTTCATTTATTATTTTGAGCAGGTTTAAATTTGTTATTTTGTCCTTACCACAGCATTAAATTTCTTGCACTGGAAGCTCAAAGTGCTTTTTGTGAAAGATAGTGTATGTTTAAACTGTGTTAGCTGTTGTGCTAAAACATTCATTAGTTGTAAGGTACACATATTAGGATAAATCTTTTAAGCAAAGCTACACAATAATATTGTGTCAAAGCCAAACATTTTCTTAAATGGCAAGGCTTTCTAAAATGCGCAATAATTCGATTTTTAACCATACTCATCCAACTGCATGCTAATAGTTAGGTTTCCTTTGTTTGGAGTTTTGATGTATACATACAATTTCCCCGTCACCATTTTAAATGTACACATTGTTTTATTACATTTTTTATTTATTTATGCCACACACAATGAACATTAAAATAGTAATCGTGCAAATATGGTGATATCAATTTTAACATTAGTGGTCCCTTTTCGAAAATTGGATTACCCCAAACTGTGTATATAAAATACGTACAAATGTAATTCGAGTCAAGTTTTGTCACGCGAACAACCTTCACTCATACTCAGAAAGTATAAAGAAACTTTCGATTATTTCCGAAATTTGTGGAAACAGCACAAGTAATGTCAAACAGTGCCGACTTGGCAAAATAAAGAAAAGTATATCAGGAACAGCTTCATTACACGCACTCACTTTCATCAATGAAAAAGCTGTGGAAATTTCTTTCCTTTCGAGTATATGACACATAAGCTCCCAAATCACCAGCTGAAAACAATCGTCACCCATGAACATTCATCACAAACAGTTCCTGCAACCACATACTAAAAAAACACCCACACGAACACAACAGGATTCCGTGATCGACTTCTTATTCAAATTTTCCCCACGACTGCCTGTTGTGCCGTCGTGTATTCTCAAGTCCTCGTGATAACGAGACTCCGGAAAAACGCTTTTCCGGATGATTTTCCGGCCGAGTGGTGCAGTCCTTCGTCACTATCCACTTGAATCGCTCTCAGAGAGATACGGCGGCAAGTGTTTCAAATGCAGAAACCCCTAGACTCCCCCGCCTCCTTCCCCCTTCTTTAGACTAGGGGTGGAAATGGGCAAACAGGCTCCCAGGTGTGGATTTTGTTTCTATATATAACAAGTATAACCGAAGTAACGCTGAACCTGGTGTCCTGTGCAATAGATTTTAGATCGGTCCAAATATTGCTGTTGGAATGGAACTGAACAGTGCGATTTTGTTGAGATTGGGGGATATTCGGTATGCATTTGTTGGAAATATTCTTGTATTGGATCATGTTGAGACAAGTTTGAATATCTCTATGGAATGTCTGTGCTTTCTTATGTCGAGAAACAACAACTGGGCAAAATGTAGTACTTGTTCTTTTGAAAGTGTCCAAGTGCCAAGAAGCATTTTCGACAGAGTGAGATTTGATTTTAAAATGGGTGCCTGCTGTTAAAATGGGTATCTGCTGTTGGCACTTAACTATAGAAAACAAGGAATCTCGATAATCATTTTGAGGAAAATTTGGTGATGCAATATTTTAAATTATTTTAGTGTAACCGAAATGTCCATTTTAGCAGTTTCGCGATGTAAAGATGGTATTTCTCGTCTGCAAGCAATCAAGTATTAGAGAATTGGAATGGTTTTGAAGAATTTTATTGAATTCATTTTATTGCTTTTTCTGCTTGTGATATAAATGTGTTTTAAACGATTTAATTAAACCAATTTTGATGTCTTGGCTTGGAATGTATTGGAGTTTAAATACTTCAGTGATATCAAACGTTTTGAAGTTGTGGGTGGGAAGGGGGAGGGGAGGGTTGACTAAGAGTTGAACTTACCCAGTTAGAAACATTTTTTAACGCTAGTGTCAAGTTAGGTCAAGCAGTCATAAGTCTTAAAATTTTCAGGCAACCTAGGAATTTAACATTGTACTTTAAATTATATCTTAAATCTAACCCACCTTTGAGGGGCACCCTGGGCGCACTAATAACTACAAACATGTTTACTGACAATCTATTAGTTATAACTCAAAACAAAGTAGCTTGAAACCTAGGTCGAAAACCAGGCTTTCAAATAAAGCATGTGAGTTTGCATTATGATTAGTCTTGGTGACAAATATTCGCATCTTTCAAAAAGTAATTTTTAAGTGTTTTCCATTTAGTTGTGAGTAATTTTTAACAAGCGTTATCTTTACAAAAAATCGATTCTTACTTTATTTAGAAGCCTGATAAATAAGGAGTGCTAGCTATTTTGTTTGGGGCTGTCACTAATAGTTTGTATATAAAAAAAACATTTTAAAGATATGCGTAGAGGCACAGGGGCTCACCTCACCAATGGAACAAAACCTTTTTAAATTAATATTGTTAACGGAAATATGAAATGCCATGAGGAAATGGAATAGAAGCACCAAAGCTAGTATTTATTAATATTTGGATTTTTTTACCAGAGCAGTCTGGGAAATGCCAAAGTACCGTTTACTTGGGCAAACTTCTCGTTAAAGCCCCTGTTTTGTATCCCATTATAAGAAATGCGAAAGTACAAAAAAGGAGAAAATAGACGATTGTTATCCTAGCTCACAGGCTCCATTAAAACACCATTTACGTTAAAATGTAGCTTAGCCCATAACGCAATCACCAGCGCTAGTCCATTTACTGTCCGATATGCTCTTAAACTTGCGAAACGGTAAACTGCGTGGGAAATACCTTTTAGTAATACAATTCCATAATTAAAGTGCTCGATAAAAATACGACGCATAATGCATAGTTTAACCTGTTTTAATATAATATTGAAGTCGCTATAGATTATAGAACACAAAAAGAAAGGCAAGCATCGACGAAGAAGTCCAGTTCCTCAAAATACTTGAGCGCAGTTATCAGGGACGTCCTAAGCACCAGATGAAAATTAAGTCGTTTTCTTGCTTCCCATATCATGTTGTTCTGGATCCACAGTATATCTCCAGATACGTGAGTGTCATATTACGGAACGAACAGTGTCTTCACATGATAAAGCTTACTTAAGCTGCATGGCGCCGTCGTTGAACGCTATTCTGAAGCTTTCTGAAAGCCCGGTGTAGGTGTGAAACTGTCGATACCAGTTGTGCAGCGGATCATTTTCTTCGCCCCACTCGGAAAACAGTGCACGGGAAAAAATGAAGACGTTCACATCTATTTTCATAGCACAAACGGATTCTTCGACGACTGTCTAATGTGAGACGAGAATCTTTTGCGCATTAAAAGACCATGTGTTGTGAGAATAAAACTACTGTTACAGAGTCAGTCACGAGTGTGGGAAAATAAACGCCATAAGAAAAGAATTGCAATTATTTGCCCACTTGCGTGGTCGACTCTAGAACTGTAGTTGTCCAAAGTTTGACGATATCTTCGGCGAGGAGCGAGTTATGCATTTGTTTGTTTGCCGCTGGACCGCGTTTAGAGGGGTAGTTTCACCCCCGTGAATCTTCCGTACGGATCATGTCTGTATCGGGAGCGATCAATCTTTACCGATCCGGCCCCCTCCACTCTTGATCCTGACAAATCCATCGTGAGTCCTGCAAGAGGGAAACATTACGCAGGTTTACTCGCTATTAGATTCAGGAGCGTGCATTTGGTATTAGTTTATTCGATTTTGTAGTTACTTTATTTTATGTTAAACTATTTGACGAGAAAACGGAATGGTAACAGATTTCATATTGGGAATAACAGTATCGTTGATGCTTTGAGTAATTAACTATTCTGTCTTGTCATTTTATACACAAACGTGTTTCACGGATAAATTCATATACAAGCCACTTGTATTCAACAGTTTGCAACGAGCATTGTGAATATCGTGCAAATGCAGTTGATTGTGCTAACAGCGTGCTAATAGTCTTGATGCAAAAAGAACAGATACAACGAGTAGGTGCAATTTACATTCAAGTGCAAGTGTGCAATTTGCAGGTAAGCTACAGCTGGGATTGCTTTGGCAGGGCGAAGATGGATTACTGCATCGATGGTGTCTTGACGGTTCTGTCAGGGAAAATAAAGTAATGCTTTAGCAAGTCTAGTGCTGTTAATGGAATTGATGGTACTGCGTTATTATACCACTAAAATGAGTATAGAGAAGATCAAAACATTGTCTATATACAGTTTTATCTTTGCTATGGAAAATTCTGGAGAAAAGTTGCTGTCAAAATCTCCCCTTTCACGAACGTGTTTTGAAGACAGATAAGTATGAGAAAATCTCGGGAAATCTTTGCGTAAGTTGGTCAAAATTGTAAATCTTCTCCTGAGGTATAATCACTCGCGATGTAACAAAGTTTTGTTGGAAACAAACCCCAAGAAGAAGTGGGCCCAAAGACTTTTTGATAAAAATGACCCACAGAGAGAGAGGAAGAATGAAGATGATGTAGTCTGTATAAACAAGAGCGGAGACGAATTTACATAAAGACGTATAAGTAGCATACGGATAAAATGGGACAGTGAATATGAAATGAGGATGAAATGTGGAAAGTAATGAAAGAAATCGTAAACGTCTGTACTAACCACAAACGAAAATAGGAACGTATAAAATTGGTGGGGTAAAAAAAGTAAAAAAAAACGAAAAATCTTCCTTGTTGCAGCATAATTTGCAAGAACAAAGATTGTCCTTAGGGTGGAAAGGTGAAATGAGGTTGCGAGAGGGGACGGTAGATATTTTCTTCTAAATAAAAGGGGTCGTGGATTTTGCAAGTAATTCTCTTTTTAAAGAATTTCAAGAAAAGCCAAGTGGATTAACGGAGGCTGTGGGTAAAAAGGACAGGAGATGGGTGAGAATCGCGGATAACGAGATGGCAGCCGCACATCTGCGGCCGTCTGTGATGAATTGTCCGCCGATGATAAAAAGAAAGTGTACCGACTGGAAATCTACAGGAAAAACTATAATATCTTCCATATTATAGATTGACTAGACCGAAAAAAGCTCCGCGAGCGCAGCTTTGCAAATCATTCACACTTCAAGATCTTATCGTGTGTTTTAGTGAAAAATTATCGCAGTTGGATTTGTATTGTAAGTTTTTGAAGTTTCTCGTTGATGGCTTCCATTCAAAAGGAAACGTTTATGAAATATGAGCGAAATAATTTTCCTAGTCTCGACTTTTTCAATCATGAACTGAGCAGTGCGCTCAAGTGATTTATTAAAGTTTATCAGCTGACAATAAAAAATAAAAATAAAAACTATCAGTGAGTTATCCCTCACCCCTGCAATCGAATTGCTTCAGAAGTAACAATAGCCATCTATTTTATGATTAATATAATTAATCACTAAACTTATCTATATAAGTATATAAAATAATTGGAAAACTTGGCCATTTTTCAACCAACTTCCTTAAACTATCTTCATAATATTCCTTTATCAAAATCCATGCCACGTATTCAATTCTAGTGACCGCACGTAACCAATTCCGCACTCTTTGATGCAGAATCTAAAGCTCCCGGCGTCTCCGTCCTCTGTCCTAAGTTTACCTTAATCTTGGTCGGCGAGACAGAGTAAACCTTATCCCCGACAAGATTGATGGATGACTTCTGGATCCACTTGTCCGAATCTCTTTGTCTATATCTTAGTTTCGTTGGCTGCAGCCCTGGAGGCTGAACGCTGTGTTGGATCTGGTCCTGCCTCCGCTATCCGCATGTTCCGATTAGGGTCCTTAGATCTCTGCTTGATTCGTTTTCCGCAGAGGAGAGAGAGCACTTTGTGGAAACCTTGTAACCGCCATCCAGTTTTCCGCCGGTGTTTTTCTTGGATTCTCTTCAATTATTTTGAAATGATTTAAGTGAAAGTTTCCTTAACCCCTGTGGTTGGTCAATGGCTGGTTAAGAAATAAACGATCCGTTAAATCGTCTTGCAGCAAACAGGGTGAGATGCGTTGACGGCAATCGAACAGATCGTTTATTACTTTACCAGTCGATAACCAGTCGAAACTGTGGAGTTTAGCTGAAATTCAACAATACTGCCCTTTTTTCAAAAGGAGTGAAAAGAGCAAAAATGTAGGCTTAATATAAAATAATACTTCATTTTGCGTACAAACGAAATGACGTTTTATACGCGACAGAATATCCCAATTCTCAAACGAGAAGATTTCTCCCAAGACTCATATTATTCAAGAAAATAACAAAACTTACAGCATGAAGACGAAGAATAACGTCGCTATCGACATCAAACTTTTCGCAAAGAGTTAACTCGCTATACGGCCACAAGACCCAACATTAAAAGCAGAAGTATTAACCCTCAAGATATGCAAGTGAAGATTATAAAAAGTAGGCCATTGTACCTATCATCTTGTTACAGTAAGTTTTCAAAGTACCATCATTTCAGCAGTTGGCGAAGCTCGTAATACCCAAAGCGCCGACAATGAGCCCATAAGTAACGTGTTGAATACATCAGCGTCGGCGTCGGCGTCGGCGTCGATGCACTCGCCGTGCCTTGAATACAGCTCCCGGCCAGCGTGAATGGAACCTCAAGTTGATGTTAAAAGCAGTCGGGCACTTGACCAGCACCTGGGGCTGCATTCAAATTCGATCAATTCGATATAAGAGGGTATCGTTTACGTCGGGGTACTCATTTAAGTGAATACCTTTCAATTTACGGTATTGAATTGGAAATGAATGGGTGTAAAAATGAAGAATTCTTTAGCGAATATTAAACTCACAGGTTCAGAAATAATCGTTGGATTAAGATTTACACGTGATTTGCCGCTCTTATTTCATCACCTACATCGCGACATTTTGTAGCAGATAAAACACCCGATCGTAGAACATGACTGTTAACGGATCACATATAGTTTGGCGGTGATTTTCCGAGCTATTCACTTACTTATGGCTGTAATCATGTTCAAAGTTGTAAGAATGCTGTCGAGTGTATGGCATTTACAGAATAGAGCATGACATCAACGCCATCTATGAACAAATTACAAGCGAGTAACAATTTAATATCGAGTTTCGCGGTAAACTCCCCGGAACACGCTAGAGCCCATCTCAATCTCGTGTCGGCACAGAATACGATCCGAACCGGGGACATTGAATCGAATGAGACTATTGCTTGGAAAAGACATTAGTAAAGAATAGCATGCGTCTTGAAATTCCTTTCATTCTGTCAGTCGCGCTGAGAAACTGGCTGCGTTTTATTGACAAGCTCGATGTATCTCCCGGCTCTCGCGTGGGCACGTCCCGCTCGGCCGACTTTCGCCGTGGATGGCACAGGAGTGGGAGGCAGACAGAGCAGCCCGTTGAAAAGGTACTGCCAGAGAATGGATGTGCCATGATAGGAATGGAATTAAATAGATATCGAAAGAGATGTGGGACCCTGGGGCGGAGACGCGCGAGAGCGGCGCGAATGGCCCGCGAAATGACACAAACTATCAGTTTAAGATGGTGATTTCGAACCCTCGAATCACATGCTCTAGGCAAATTTTAAAGCCTCGCGTACGAAGAAAAGTACACCAAACACCTGTTCGTTTTAGTAGAAGATATAAAGTATTACGACAGCAGATACGCACCTATACAGGCGTTATAGAGGTTTGATCTCGAACAGAGCATACGACGTATTACGTTTTTTGTGTCCCGTTTTCCCTACTATTTTTTTTTAAAGAAATTGTATGTGATTTGTGTGTATGTACGCTAGAGATTTTCTTACTTTTTTTCATGCATCCACCACGCAATTCCTAGATTACAGAAGCGTTCCTTCTCGCTGTTAAAGATTTTCAATAAACGATATTCCCCTAGCGATGAGGCGAGCGCTGGGCGGACTGGCAAAGTGGTGGAATAAGTGGGTCCTCTCGCAGGACGAAAGCAGGACTCGATGGCTGCATCGAGGATGAAGTGAACATTTGTATACGCGCGAAGCAACGGCTATATACGAGTAAGCGCTGAGTGTTCGCGATCCATTTTTGAAGACATTCTGCCTGAATACGGATAATCTGGACATGTTTGCAGAGTGTTAGATTGCTGTATATACATTTTGTGCCCGGCTATACCTATAGATTTTTTTTCTTGGATTCTCGGGTATGTATTTATGTGATATAAACGTGTGCAGAGCTTTGCTATTTCGAAGATAAAAATCTCTTCAAGTATTTTCGCCGAGATATTCCCCGAGTCGGCGCGAACGCCATCTCTTGAAAGCGGACCCACAAGTAGCTTTAGTGTAAATTGGTAGACAAATAAAGCTCGCAGCGTATATGCTCACATACAGAATAGCTTCTATTCCCTCCCCTCAACAATGCGACAAAACTGTCAACTAGCGAGTTTTCACTTTTCCATCCCACGGACTCGCAAACCGAAAAGAAAACACGAGCTGCGTAATCGTTCCACGTATTTTCAATTAAGCTCCACGAAAATTCCCCACCCACATCGTATCCAAAGCGCGCACATTACGGATTCAAAAACACGTCAAAATAACACCTTCGCCCCGAGCTCGCGACGACCCAAAAAATAAAAGGAAAAGCGCACAATATGAGCGCTTTTCCGAGACCCATTTCCCCCCCGCGCGCCGCTCGGCTACGTGGCCCAACGCGCCCCTGGCGGCCGAGCGGGCAACTAGACGGCTTGGTTCGACGCGGAGCTAAGCGCTGTGATCGCTCAAAGCTCGCTGCCAGAGTGGATGGAAAGCGGCGACTTGTTTTTCACCTATGTTTTTGCCCGTCGATCTCACCTGTTTATCAGCCAGGGTGTATTTTCTGTTATTGTTCACGTTTCCGAACACCTGAGCACAAAACAGATTCGTAAAATGGTTCTGCACTTAAAACGTTCTTAGATATGGCTCATTTACTAACTGCACTTTACGTCGGTTCTTGGTCTATAATGCAACGCGTTAAATCGGTATCAAGTACGGGTTTACAAACATATGTGCTAGCTGATAATTCCGTCCCTGAAAAACATTTGTCATGCCGAGCTATTTTATTTTCGCTGGCAGTTTTCTCATACACCAACCCACTTTACACACATTGGTTCCAAAAATGCATGGCCCATAAAGTTCCCGCGCAACGTGTACATTCCCATGCGTATAAATAAGTACAGACTCATGTACCTATACACCAAAGTATTGAGTACGATTAGTAACTCGATCCCAATTTTGCAATAAGATTTATATTAACCATGGATCTATCCCACCAGATATCACATAATGTTCCATAATTCATTAATTAAACATATCGTGTGGTGCAAATATATGACTTATAATTTTTTCTCCGTTTGGTATTTTTACGTCAAGAAGGAAAGCGGTGTTTTACGCTCAACGAGGCTACCCGGGCTGTTAAAAGAGCCAAAGATGTCAACATTCGCAGGCCGTCCCAAAGTTCCACTAAAGGGTTTAATGGTCTGAGCATCGAATGCTTGTCAACCCATTGCCTGGAGTCTACAGAACAATACTTCCCTTCTTAAGGTGCCAGACTACTTAGCTCCCAGCTGCGAGCAGCTGCGAGATAGCGCGAATGCAGAGTCTCACGAGTATGCGGTTTTTACTAAACCGAAGAGATAAAAAATTGAAGTAAGCAAGGAAGTTGTAGATAAGGAATCAATCTGTGTCGGTAACGGAGCCTTTTATCTCCTTCATCTCTTTATCGATTCAAGGAAAAGCACAAAAAAGAGCAAAATAAAACATTTTTAGAAGCGGTTTCGGCCCTTTTATACCCAAAAAATGGAAAAACAGGTCCGTTACCGACACAGATTGATTCTTTATCTACAACTCCCTCGCTTACTTCAACATTTTATCTCTTACGGTTAAGTAAAAAAGAGCATACTCGTGAGACTCTGCATTCGCGCTATCTCGCAGCTGCTCGCAGCTGGGAGCGAGGTATAGTCTGCCCCCTTTAACGTGAAAAATACTATACAGTCGTGTTAGCCTAAGATTACCACAACCTGGTGGACTTTGATGTATAGTATCGTTTGACTCTTTCACGATTTGTGAAGAGTAAAAAGGTAAATAATTGTAATGATAAATACCTTTTTTAATGGTAATTACATAAACTTGTCATTTGACTCTATGGTATGTTACTCTATGATAAGAGATCCCAAAAAAGTGGCAAACTCAAATTAATTTTACTAAAGTAACTGTGCCCCTCACTATAGCTGCATCCGCGGTAGCACCTAGAGCTCGGCGGGGCACGAAATGCATCTCGTGCCCAGCCGAGTCGAAGGCACTGGGGTAATCACTGGGGCGACCGACGGAATGGCTCAATCGCTTGCAATCACGTCGCTACAGCTGCGATGGGTGGAGGAAGTTGATCGGGAGATGATGCAGTTGCCAGTGGCGTAACTTCAGATCGGAGGCCCCAGAGCGACAAAAAAAAATCTGATGCGGGGGCCAGTCTCCAGTCTCGCTAAAAAAAAAAGGTCGCCGCCTTCTTTCGGATTATCTATTCAAAATACAACGTCGCCGCCTTGTTTCCGGATCAACTTGAGCCTCTCTGCGGGCCCCAAAAATTTCTTAGGAGGCCCCCGAGCACAGGTGTGCCTGATCCCCTCTAGTTACGCCGCTGACAGCTGTTGGGTACGAAGAAAAAGATGGGATTTGGATAATGTTGGATAATGTTGGCGCCGGAATTGATTGGATGCACACGATTTTCAATTGCGTTAGGGTGCAGCACACGAAGCGAGTGATCGCTAAATTGCGTCATTTCTGCATTCGAAGAATTGAAATGTACATAAATCATGGATTTTTGAATTCATCGTCATCTTTGATGTAAGTATATGTGAGATTTTGGGTCAATTTCCTCCACAAAATACCCACAGTGTTTGGTACGAACATTCTCCTCAACTGTGTTAAATAAAAGGGGTCGCTGTATTTGGTTTTTCTTGTGGTATCAGGATAGATGCTTGACCAGGAAGCACCTGCCCGGCAAGCAGGAGGTCCCGGGTTCGTATCCCGGTTCGGTGGCACATTTTTCCAGCTTCGTCTTCCTTCCATGTAAGGGGTCGTTTGCCACTTTCCCCTCCCGTGTTCTAATAAAACTTTAGTGTGGAATGATCCCCTGGCCTACGGATATCCACAAAATAATTTCTTACTGGTACACTATTAGTGACAACCCCACCAAAATAGCTGTGCACCCTAGGTTATAGATAAGTCAGTCAAATAAAGTATGCATCATTTTTGTGCTTTGATTAGATTTGATAATAATAACGTCCGTAACTTTGGGAATCATCAGTTTCCATAGTTACTATAGTCTACCATAGCTACGGACGCTATTTAGCTAATCAAACCGTAGCACAAAAATAGAAAAACTTTTATTTTGTTGACTCTGCAACAATTATGGGCCAATTTTGTTGGCCCAACAAACTTTTTTGTTGATTCTGCCCGTAAAAAAAATATTTCGTAGGAAAGCCTAGGAAAACGTTTAAAAATACCTTGTACACGAGTTGACCAGTGCTAGATCTGTACCCACGATTGCTCCTTTCGGTTTCCCCCCACCCCATCAACATTTTGATCCGACATAAAGATGTCTGATATTCGTTTCAAGTACCTGACGAGCGAAAGGGAAGCTGTCATCCAATATTTCATCACGTCCCAGATCGTTCGTGCACTAGACGCTCCCAACGCTTCATCCGGGGATTTCCGTCTAATCCTCTTGCCAAGATCAAGCTCTCCTCAAATATTGGCTCCCTGCCTGCAGGCGAGGTAGTCGGTAATTATTTCCAATTACCAAGCATCGAAAATCGACTAGTAAAAAGCGATCCCTGCTGGATTTGCCGGCTATTCGTCGTTTGCAGTGTAATTGCAAAAAGTGTGTTTGTTACTGAATTTATCCATGCAAGATTTTACAAGTTACGCGATGGTTCAGCTGATGGTTCGCGACCGTGCAGTTAAATAGAGGATTTTGAGCGTCTTAGTTCCGAATCTTGCTTAGAGAACTCATTAATTTTGAATGTAATTAAAATCGATTAAATATGCCTCAATTCCAGCGAGAAGACGGATGTAATTTCATGTATAACGTCACCAAATCAAAGTGATAACTTGGAACGTATACTATCACTTGTGAAAATAGAAGTTAAAAAAACTGGAACGAACTTTAACAAAAAAAAGTGACAAATATAATAAAGGAAATTGTGCGAACAAGTGATTGCATCTGAAAGCTACACGGCGTGGTTATTTACGATGAAGTTTCGCTAAATTTAAAGCAAATGCGTAATCTTAAAGCAATTAAATTTTGCAGCCCCATCTGCTGCGTCCGTAACGCGTAAAATCCGTGAACGAGTAAAATATTGGCGAAACGTCTTAACGCTGCAGATAATTTGTATCGTGCTTTGAATTACGGCCACGATATTCATTTCTCTTAGACATTTATAATATCGCAAAAATAAATAATAAAGGTGTGTCATGGAGTGTGAATTTTGAATTATGAAACTCGGATATTAAACGTCCTATAAACTGGAATCAAGCAGTTGAAAATGTAAGCTTTAAATCTATCGTGCTATGAGAGAGATGACTCACAGGCGAAAAACAAAAATGCAATGTAAATGGCCGTATATTTCACCGTGCCCTAACAAAATCCGAACATCATAGCCTAATAAATTATAATACTCATGCAATACAAGCAGTTCATTCGAGAATTTTGAAGTCAATGCTCCATGCTTGAATCCATGCTAATGGAAGGAGGATAAAGTGGCATTTTGAAGTCAATGCTCCATGCTTGAATCCATGCTAACGGAAGGAGGAGAAAGTGGCATTTTGAAGTCAATTCTCCATGCTTGAATCCATGCTAACGGAAGGAGGAGAAAGTGGCATTTTGAAGTCAATGCTACATGCTTGAATCCATAATAACGGAAGGAGGAGAAAGTGGCATTTTGAAGTCAATGCTCCATGCTTGAATCCATGCTAACGGAAGGAGGAGAAAGTGGCATTTTGAAGTCAATGCTCCATGCTTGAATCCTTGCTAACGGAAGGAGGAGAAAGTGGCATTTTGAAGTCAATTCTACATGCTTGAATCCATGCTAAAGGGAGGAGGATAAAGTGGCATTTTGAAGTCAATGCTACATGCTTGAATCCTTGCTAATGGGAGGAGGAGAAAGTGGCATTTTGAAGTCAATGCTCCATGCTTGAATCCATGCTAATGGAAGGAGGAGAAAGTGGCATTTTGAAGCCAATGCTCCATGCTTGAATCCATGCTAACGGAAGGAGGAGAAAATGGCATTTTGAAGTCAATTCTACATGCTTGAATCCATGCTAACGGAAGTAGGAGAAAGTGGCATTTTGAAGTCAATGCTACATGCTTGAATCCATGCTAACGGAAGGAGGAGAAAGTGGCATTTTGAAGTCAATGCTCCATGCTTGAATCCATGCTAACGGAAGGAGGAGAAAGTGGTATTCTGGTGGTTACCTGAGTTGATTGCATCTTGACCCAAGCTGAGTTCTTCAAGATGTTCTGGAGTCATTAGACCGTTGCCATTCGCAAAGCCATCCAGCATTGCGTACCTAGAGAAGAAGAAATTCAAGCGGTTACTTCTCTTTTTTAGGGTGTTTTTGCCGAGAAAGTTTTCTTATTTGACTAAAAAGAAGCTCCCCCGACGATGAGGCGATGGGTTTTTTGGAGGGCGTTGACGTCGCCCGTGATGAAACTAGAAGCGACACATTCTGGAAGAAGACAAATAGGCCAACAAGGAACCATGCAAACACGTTTACAATTCTGGACCCTTAGCTAGAGCGGCCATGGGTATGGGTTACGGAGGGGCTACGGTAGTGATACTGATTTGCCGTGTGATTTCACATGGCGGTAGACCCTGGATATTGGCGCCCCGTCATAACCAACTACAAAAGCATTTTCCAGCTATTATAGGTAAGACCCCTGCGTAGGTGAGCAAATCTCAAAACTCAAATCGCATGTACGCAATTTTTTTTTCGTTTTCACCCCATAAATAAGCCGATAAGTAACGAGATCAGCGAAAAAGATGACGGCATGTGAACTCAACATGAAAATTATCTGGGTCTATCAAATAATTTGCCTATCTAATCTAGCAGCAAGCTCGTAAAAGAAAATGAGAAAGGTACTATTTTACACAAGAAAATGAAAATTGAGCCGTAAAACCTTAAGAGAAAATACGCCGTGCTAAAAACACGCTTGGCAATGCTCAATTTTACGGCAAAATTGTGTTCTATTTTTAACACACCATTTTTAAAAGCACGTTATAAGTAGGTAACTACATGCGTTTATACGTAAAAGATGTTTTTTTCTTTTTCGTTTTCGTTTTCTAATGACAATATCATGTTTATGTCGCCACTCACACACGAGCGTATATACGGTTGTAAAAGCACATATGAAAATGCGGCGGGTATTTCGGCATCGCTACCCCGTATCTAGGTGACCGTACTGCGTGCATGAATGCATCATATTAGCAGATGAGAACACCGGAGTCGCAGTCGCCACTGCTTCTATGCGTACGTGACATCGGGTCCACATATAGGTGGCCGACGGCACTCTGCGTCGGCGTCGGCGTCGGCGTCGGCGTCGGCGTCGCCAGCGTCGGTTGTGGTTTATTTCATTGAAATATTCACAGGTTTATGCCTAGCACCAGACAGCTCGGGGGAAAACTCGTATATACATATATAGATACGTAATAAGGGGCCTGGGCCGCAGATTCTTGACCGTCCAACTCAGCTATGGTGCGGATCAGGTTCGGATGACATCCAACAAACCCGTAGGTATTCAAAAATGTCAAAATATATGCCCAAACGCCAAGGCGCTGATAAAAGATCCTGATACGTACTTGCTATTAAAGGGTAACTTGTTAGGCGGATTTCGCCTGTAATTTATGTCCAGCTTAAAATATTGGAGCTGGAGATTAATGATTGAATTGTATGAATGTGTCTATGTCAAATGTCTATATCAATACTCTGGTTGCTGGATCGAATTAGGGTCTCGCGAAAAGTCGGTAAACTGCTGAAGGTATTAGCAGAGGTATTGAAGCAAGAAAGTTGTGAAAAGTAAAACATATCCTTGATAGCCAAAGACAGCTTATAAAATATCGATGCTGATTGAAACAGTTTATGAGGAAAGTAAATGTTAACATGAAGTGTAGTTTAACCTCAGCGTCCATGTTGAATCTGCTTGAAAGTACCGACCGTCGCCTACTATATCGACAGATGCCGAAAGCTACAAAACTTGACAGCGCCACCACCTGTTTTGTGTCCATGTAATTAATTAAACACATTTTAGGCAGTATTTCACTCCATTCAAGCCAACAAGTCAATTAGCACTTTATTTATACAACTTTATTGTTTTATGAAAACGTATAGCAATTACGTTACAGAGGTTCGTTGAAATTGAACACGACGAAAATAGCGCTCTCTGTTAAGAGCTACCGGTACCCTTGTTGCAGCCTCGGTGGCTCTGCAGAAGGGCTAGCATTGACGTTGGGGCTCTTTGACTGAAACTATATACTCTAATAGCCAATACACACTACGCTTTCGAGCCCGTGGGCTGCAGTCCGCCGGATTATAAAGCGTAGTGTGTATTGCGAATCCGTCTCGTACTCGGCCTCGGCCTCTCGGAGCGTTTCGGGCTCCGACGGGCTCGGACGGGCCCAGCCCACGGGCTCGAAAGCGTGGAAAAGGCGTAGTGTGTACCGGCTATTAGGTATAGAACCTCTCATTTTTGTTTACATTCAATATGGAACCACATATATTGATAGTCAGTTAGTGGCGAACTCCTTGTTTCCTTTGGGAAAGTTTAAAGTTAAAACCAAAACATTGTTAAAACATTTTTAGAACCTAAACTCTGAAGTATATATTTTGGAGGCTTAGCACCCTGAAAAGCTTATCGATATTTCACCACAGAGACGAACGCAGCGCGTCAAGGCACCTTAACGAAAGCATCCTATAAATGTATATACCTCCACACGTAGAGGGAGAGCGCCGCGAGAGTTGAGGTTGAACCTGCAGAAAGAAGTTTACGACAAGCCAAAAGAACGTACCTAGTTGGTATCCAGTATTTTATTTTACTCGCGAGTTGTTTGTTTGCCGCGGTAGTTGCTGCAGCGATGCTTGTGTATACGACTTGCAGATGTTTATACGGGAAATGCAGATACGGTCACTAGAGTTTAAAAAGTTTAACCGCGCAAAATGTTGAATGCGTTTTTTTGTTGTTGTCTATAAACCAGTGCCACTCACGATAATTAGAGAGGAAATTTGTTGCGTCAATGCTTGATGTGAAAACGGTGTTTCAAAGGATGTGGCGGTATTGATGCTTTTATCTTCATTTGAATACCCGTGTTGATTTTTTTCAATAGGTTAAGGATCAAAGTTAACCACTGTTGCATTAATTGTAAATTTTATTTAGTCGGTTTAGAGTAGTTTTGAAAAAAGGGAAATTGATAAATCTGCCGGTATCTCTTAACATATGGTTCAAGATGCTAAAATACTTAACTTCAAAGGACAATTTCTTAGAAGTAGGCACTAAAAATGCTTATTATAAGGCCAATCAGGCCTCTAGTCTGCTAGAAGCATCATTCGTGGCTTAATGGATTTCAGTATACAGCCATGAAAAGGAAAAACTAATTTCCTCATCCTGCCCCCAAATATATCTCCTCTGAAGTAGACAAAAGGCCGAGGGAACGATTGTGATTTGAGGACTGAAATACAACCTATGCCTAAATGACCTGTTATAGCGGTACAGGACAATTGCTATACGATCGGGTGATAAAATCAACTCGATAAACCGTGATTTAATTGACATTTCTGCCATTTAAGCCATTTCTGCCATTGAATTGACATTTCTGCCATTGAAAAATTGCAGTGAAAGTTATGTAATTTTATAAAGTGCATAATATAGTTATGCCACGACTTATGTAAATGTTCTGTCAGAAACTAGCTTTAAGACCCCGGGTGAATATTGAGTTGCACGAAAGGAAATATCAAAGGTGTCGGAAGTCTCATAAAAGTTTCTCGAGCTCTGATTACGGCGAAAGTAAATTCGTGCAATAAACACTCGAAATACTCGATGTCAGAATGAAAGTGAAACGAAAAATATATGTCTTTTCGACGAGTCGTCAAAATGGCACGTGAACACGAGTTGTGTCGTTCAAACCTGTCATTTTATTGACATACGGAACGGAAAAAGATAGATGTCAGTTATGGGTTGAAATATTCGTTTGATATTCCATCGGTTGTGAAGATCAGGCGTGGGCAACCTTTGGAAGTCAAGAGCCTGATTCAAATTTTCGGGGTGTTCGGCTGGCCGAACGACCACTTTCGGAAATGGCGAGGGGGGGGGGGGAGAGCAAACAACATGTCAAATGAAACACATAAGCTCAAATTGACCTAAAAAGCAAAGATATGGGCTCCAAAGTGAACATTGAATTTAAAAAATTATTTCGGCTGTACCTCCGCCTTCCCCAGGCTTGGGATTCTCCCAACAATATATCCAACTGAACCCTCCACGTATAAATGGCAATAGAGGTATATATTAATTTAAAAGTGTACTATTCTTATTCAAACAAAGTCAAAACAAACATTTCCTACATCTAACTCAGTGCGAATACTGTTCTGCTAGTCGTGAATTTAATTTTACCAGAGAGAGATGTTCAAGAATGAAGATGAGCCATGAAACTACTAGAAATCACTTAAGATATATCCGAAAATTCGGACTCTTTCAAACTTTTTAAGTATTTTTCTTCAGACACGATGTGGGCAAATCTTTCATGCTTATTTTCCAAGGCCCGGCGGGCCGGACAAAATAGTCCCGCGGGCCGGGGGTTGCCCAGCCTTCGTTTGTATGACCTTGACAAACGGCGTTTTACGCGATTTAGTGATGTTTTTGAAGAGACAAATCATTTGCAGGACAATTATGCATTAAGCTATAGACATACGACTATCGGTACGCGAGAAGTGCATTGTTTGGTATGAAATATTTCGTAAAATTTGTTGGTTGTGAAATATTTTGCGATCACTCACAAGTGAGCTTAGCCACTATCAAATGTACACATTTAAACATTCATTATAGTAAATGTGTAAACCTTTCAAGCACTAATAAGACTTTAAAGGAAAAGCTAGAAGATTTGCTTGAAAATATATATTTAACCGTTTTTTATTTACAACAGAAAAGCACTGACATAAATGGACAAACTGCTTGCAATAAAAATATATACAGTCTTATACATAGGTAATAGTTGAAAAATAAATCGCCAAGACATGATGGAGAATTTGACCGTGATGAAAAATAAATATATCCCAGATTTATCGTCACATGTTTGAAATGCATGTAAATTTTAAATCATATCACGACGAAAATGCATGGAATGCCAATAAAAAAAATATTGTGAGCAATTTAACAATTCGTCAAAATAAACATTATTCCCACAATGCATCCAATATCATGATCATAAAGCATGTAATGTAAGTGTAAAAGGTTCTAACAAAGCACAAATAGTACGTGTACATTACCTCACAAAAGGCAGTTTGGTTGTGATGTTAGGTAAAACATGCAGTTGCGCTGTATTGCATTAATTTATCATCTCTCCCAATTATTTAGTAGTAAATTTATGAAATATACACGACATGTCAGAATCGAAAACACCATTCAGACACCAAATGTGTTTCGAAGAGAACGGATAAAAGGGGCAAAACAAATTGAACGACCTCTCGATGTTGTCAGTTTTATTATATTATGAACATCTTTGGATGTGTTCACTTCAAAACTAGCACACTAGCAGAGTGCAAAACATGTTTCGAAGTTATGCAGAGTAAGTTGTTTGCCCATGTCATGAATGTAATCGAACTCTATAGCAAAGAGATCAAGTATCGGTCATGCTCAGCGAAAGGACGCAACTTGAAAGAAAATAATACGATGCGATATATACGCTCTCTTAAAGTTGAGCTGTTCATTGTTTTTAATTGAGTAGGATCTTTGGTAAATAAATTTTGTTTCTCATTCATTATCCAACTCCACATTCGAAAAATTCCTATCATAATTTGCGAATTCAATTTTTTTAAGCTTCGTTGTTTTCTCTGGGTATAAGTTCCCCTGAATTAAAAAAGAATATCCGTGTACATACTTCCCGTGCAGATTTTAATTTATTTAAAACGCACTCCAAACATAACGCTCCCCGAACAGTTCTAAACGTAAAAAACTGGCATAATTCCTTAAAACCATGTTTACCGTAGCTTTGTTCATACGTTCTCGAACATTTGAAAGGCAAAGGTGGCAGTGCATCTACATCCAGTGGCGTATAAACCGCAAGGCTTCTTCCCCCCTTGTTTTAAGAGGGCCCACCGGCCAAGCTAGTACAAGAACGCAAATAAAGGCTTGTTGAAAGGGGTGAACATTCGAAAACATTCGTAACATCAAAAGAGCGTTTAGCAAAATATTCTGAGAAGCAGCATATCTGAGGGGCTATTACACCAACGTCGGTTTAATACCCCCTAAACGGTCGTTTAAGGCCGATTTGGACTGGCGTATTCGTTTTCTCTACAAAACTCAGTTCTTCAATAATTCAAATGGAGAACTTGGAGTTCTCTCGAAGAAAAATGCAAATTCGACTTTTAGTTCCGTGGTGATAACGTATTGGAATATTTGGTGACCTGAAAACACGTACATGTTTTGTCTGGAACTACTTAAGCTAATTCCCCAACCTTGGGGGCTCAAATAATGGACGATGGTTTGACATTTACAAAATAAAATGTGTTTCACCTGTCAAAACAATGCCTTCTAGAACCACTGCCACTTTAGATTCAGAATTCAAGTACTTTTTTGTGACCTGTCTGAAATTTCTTCTTTGAACTACCCAGGTGAAAAACACCCAGGTGAAAGAGACGCTTCGTAAGTAAAGTTATGCGAAAAGTGTAAACAAATTTGTTAATTTATAGACTAGGGTTGCGCAAACGCAACTTGTGTTGCGTTGAAGATGACCGTAGCGGTTTGTGTAGCAATGTACAAAGATGATGGCAGAAGGCATATGAAAACCATGGAGCACCGAGCCAGTACAATGACTTCTCGAAATTCAGATCACTCGAAAATTTAGACAACTGTGACCTTCTTTTGTTTCTCTCTGATCTGTCAGACAGGGAAAATATGCTCGTTTTTAAGCCAGAGTAATGATAACGTAAAAACATAGACATCTTATGCCCGAGGGTTCTTATTAGATTGGAGGTATATTTCTGACGAGGGTTTACTTTAAATTACTTTCATAAAAGAAATTGACAAAATTTCTATGCCTTGGTTAAACTTGAAGTAACAAAGCTTGGTCGCCACGGTAACGAAGGAAATCAATTCAGGAATCAAAAGGTACCGAAATTCAAGAGAAAAAACTACAAATCTGCAAATAAACACCAAGCGGAAAGTCTTACTGACCTAAAGATGTTAAGACATAATAAATATGTATAAGGTCGACATGCTTAGTAGTTTTGGTGGAGTTTTGGTGTTTTGGTAAAGAACTTTCACATAAACAGATTCAAAATTTTGAAAAAATCAAAAAAAATCGTAAAACTTGATTTTAAAAAAGTTCTGAACAGATCTATTCCAAAAACGCAGGGGGTCTAAGTTGAGAACAAAGGTAGGTCTACTGGAAATTTAATTAAAATTAGAGGAGGCGTTTGGACTGTAGACACACAAGTAGAATGTACCCAAGTAGACAAGTTTGGACTGTAGACACACAAGTAGAATGTACCCAAGTAGACAAGTTTGGACTGTAGACACACAAGTAGACTGTACCCAAGTAGACAAGTTTGGACTGTAGACACACAAGTAGACTGTACCCAAGTAGACAAGTTTGGACTGTAGACACACAAGTAGACTGTACCCAAGTAGACAAGTTTGGACTGTAGACACACAAGTAGACTGTACCCACGTAGACAAGTTTGGACTGTAGACACACAAGTAGACTGTACCCAAGTAGACAAGTTTGGACTGTAGACACACAAGTAGACTGTACCCAAGTAGACAATCTGGACTGTAGAACACACAATCACACAAGAAACTAAAACAACAAACCAAAACATACCTACACAATTTTTTTTTTCTTGGGTGTTTAATTGAAGATTTCGCTCTGCTCGCTACGCTCATCAATAAGATTGATGTTGAAAAGTGAATTAATTATAACAAAATAGGCGCATGTCTTTCAATGCGCTCAACCTTTAACGCAACACTGATCTATTGATCTCTGCTATATAGATTGCGGGAAACTCTCCAAATCTGCTTTTGGCCACCGTCTGATTTGGGAGCACCGAGCTATCCTTACAACCAGATTAAGTTTGCGCTTCAAAAGGTCCAAAGCCATGTTTGAAATAAGATACTCGCATTCTAGCTGTTAACCTCTCCTTCTACTGGGGAAATTGGAAAACCATCACAAGACACATACACTAAAACAAATTGGCATCCCCCAAACTTGATTAAGAATCTACCCACTTCTTTGCTACCACCGTTCCAAGCTCAAACATTATTAGCAACAAGTATAATATCATGCTTTTTGATGGTGTTTGGCAAGTCAATCCGGTCGCCGTCATTCTCGCTTCGAGTTTGCCAGGAGATTTTTAACAAAATGTTGACAACAAAAAGTTGTACACTTTAAGATATTTTCACTTTTAGGCTTGGAAATGCGTGAAGCGAGTATATATTGCGTCATTATTTCCAGTCACTATGGCTTCGCGAACACAATTTGTGTTGCGTTGAAGATGAGCGTAGCGGTTAGTGCTGCGGATGCCAGAACATTGCGTTCTCGAAAATTCTTATCACTCCTAAATTGAGACAATTGTGATTTTTATTTCTTTCTCTCTGATCTGTTCTACCAAACTATGATTTTCAGGCATGATAAATATATATAAGGTCGACATGCTCACAAGTATGGTGAAGATATTTTAAGAACTTTGACATTTACAGAGATAAAAATTATTGAAAAAAGCGAAAAATTACCCAAAAATGTATTTTAAAAAAAAGTTATCAACCGATATTTTCCAAAAACGCTAGGGGTCCAAGTTGAGAACAAAGGTATCATCAAAATTGGTGCATGCGTTTGGTCTGTAGAGCGCGCAAAAACACGCGCAAAAAACACGCACACACAGGTTACTTTCTTTGGTGTAGCGAAATTGAAGATTTCGCTCTCCACGCTAATCATTAACAGTGTCATTTTTTAGAGTTATCAATGTTACGTGAACGCCTTAGCACGTTCTAAATTCAAAATTAATCCCACATCCTTTACGTAGTTTGCATATTTTACGCAATACAAATTGAATACGTAAGATGACGCAAGATGCGTATTTAACCAAAAATCTGTAGTTCCAGAATCAACCCACAGGAAAGTTGACCAGTTCAAAGATATCAATTCACCTACGTGTCTTTAGTTTCTGAGTTCATTAACAGTTGAATGAATGAATAATACAGGTTCTGGGGCGCCTCGAGGTCGAAAACACAAGGTCACTCAATGGTCACTCAAGGTCAGGAAACTCAAGGTCGAACAGCCAAGGTCGAAATTGAGTGTGTATCTGTCAAATTTCTGCAATGGTGAATGGTACACCTTAAAATGCCATGTAAGTAAAGTTCTACGTGACGATACGTTCCACGTGGCCGGTTTTTGTGTGTGGACGGCCCATTAACTTTAAGGGGGGGGGGGGGGGGGGGCTCCACCGCGAACGCCGCGGCGTATGACACCCAGACGTGTAACCATCTCGAGGTCGACTCTAGCGATTGTAGGGGACGCTCTGGTGACAGGTGGCACACCGTCTATAGCAGAGACAACGCCCTATACATTATGCATTCTCTTCGCGGGTTACGCTCGGGGTTCACATACCTCAAATATGCACCCTTTAGGTTACCTAGGATGCTTGGCATAAGTCTTCACCTAGGTTGACATCTTGTCAATTGCATTTAGGGAAAATCATTTATCAACGATAATACTTATTAATGGTCACTAGTTTTCTTTTTAATTTATATATGTGGTTAGTTTAAAAGATTACTTTATCTTCAATTATATTACGTGGCCATATTTCTTAATCTAATAGCAACAACTAATTGTAATTGGGTCCTAAGATAACAATCTTCTTGTATCAGCGTTAACAAACATCTTGCCATTGGACAGAAGTTACAAATTGTGTTCTGCTTGATCCCCCGAACGAGGGGCGAAGTTACTTTAAGTTACGTAACTTAAGTTACTACATTGCATACAAGTTACCAAACACTAACTGTTACTGGCTGGAAATGTTTTGTTTATTTATTTATTTATTTATTTATTTATTACAGCTATTTTGTTTGTATTTCTAATAAGCTTATTTCTAATAAGCTTACTTCATAAAGAAAGTCCGCATTTATATGACTCTTGCTTTTATATTATTATATTATATATATTTTATTATATATATTATATGCTTTATATTATTTCTTGCTTTTTAATGATCATTTGTGAAATATTTGAACTATGTTATTGTCCAGCGAACATTAATAATCAGATTTGCTGTCATGTAAAGTAATTGACTGCAGAATAATGTTCAAATATTAGCAAGAATATAGAATCGACGCGGGTGGAAAAATATAATTAATACACCGTACCGACACGAACAAAGCTATGGTCTGAAATATATGCATGTATAAAGGGCAGAGTAAAATTTTATGAACAATTTGGTCGGCTGAAAAAAATACAAGAGTGGAATTCAATTTCACAATTTTCATACGCTTTACTAGATTAAAATTTAAATACCTATCCTACCCGATCAAACGAATAAAATAGTGTGACAAAACGTGACAAAATGCGGACAAAAAACGCGAGAGAAAGAATGAGAGAGAGAGAGAGAGAGAGAAAGAGAGAGAGAGAGAGAGAAAGAGAGAGAGAAGGAGATGGAGATGGAGAGATAACTTGGGCGACTAGCCGTTCAATTTGCAACATGAAAAGGATAAACAAAAAATAATTTGCCACCAAAAAGCAAAAGTGGGAATATGAAGTAAAATTGAAAGGTGAGAGAATGACAAAGAGAGTAATGGTGTTCGAAAATTTACATCCCATGTGATGGTAAATGCGTTTACCATGGATGCTGCGTAAAACTATTCTTTGTAAGCATTTACATTTAAAAAAAGAATTGTTACAAACAAATGAAACGAAAGGACAAAGATAGTCACAGACTAAAAGAAACAAATACCACAGTGTGAAAAAGGCAATAAGACCTTTCAGAAAAGATAACAAGGAATGAAAAATAACTCTCAACTGGATTTCATCCTCTTGAACTCTAAGCCTCTAAACGCAGCCAATAGAGTAAACCTGGCGCCTCCACCACGAAATGAGTACGAAGGCAGGCTAATAATTTTACTCCTAGACGCAACCCGCAGAGTAGCCCTGGCACCTCCACCATGAAATGAGTGGAAAGCAAGGTTAATAATTTTACTCCTAGACGCAACCCGCAGATCAGCCCTGGCACCTCCACCATGAAATGAGTGGGAAGCAACGTTAATAATTATACTCCTAGACGCAACCCGCAGAGCAGCCCTGGCACCTCCACCAAGAAATGAGTGGGAAGCAACGTTGATAATTTTACTCCTAGACGCAACCCGCAGAGCAGCCCTGGCACCTCCACCAAGAAATGAGTGGGAAGCAAGGTTAATAATTTTTCTCCTAGACGCACCCCGCAGAGCAAACCGGGCGCCTCCACCACGAAATACGTGGGAAAGAACGTTATTTATATACTCCGACGCAGCCCGCAGAACAAATCTGGTACCTCCAACAAAAATTCAAGTTTTAATTTACAGTGATACCTTTTGTATTCCTTAGCGCAGTACGCAGACCAAAAGCGGCTGTAGGTATATGCCACTTTATTTGGAAGAAACAGTAGATCAAATCGTGTGGAAATATTTATAATAATATTTTTGTTAATTTTGTTGTACAAGTTTCATTATTGTAAACCCCGTCATTTCGTTCAATAAACGAATTGTAAATAAATTGCAAATAAAAAATAATACGAATGTCATCACTTTCAATGATAATGGTAACATCAAAATGATCACACAAGTATTTCTTTCAATCAGGCAATAAGGCAATAAACAGATCTGTCTTTCAAGTTCAGTAAGAAAAACGCCTCAAAGTATCTGAAGTATAACGAAGCTGCCACTCAAATATCTCACGCAATCACGAATTGGATGTAAGCACTCAAACAGCAAACGTCCCATCAATGGAAAACTTTGTCGTCGAAACGAAGATCCCCCAACTTGCAACAGAAGTATCGGTAAATATAAGATCATCTTCAAACGCGTAGCATAACAATGTGTCCCAAAAACTAAGAAGGCTGTATTTTCTTTCGTTTGGGTGCACAGAAAAAAACCATTTGCTTATCTGGATATTCGCAAATTGAACTTTGTAATTATTTATGTTCCTTTTTGCACCATCTGCTAGCCAAGTCTGGCACTTATTCAATATAAATATTCGAACACGAATTTAAATGAGGCTCTGGACCAGCTTGTCACTTTCCAACCTTACCTAACCTCGTTGATTTCTCATCTTCTGTTTAAACGGTAAGAGAAAACCCAGTACGGTAAACAAGAGAGTTGTTGACAGTGGACAAGCGTTTGCTCCGTAACACACGAACACAATCGTTTATTTTTATTTTTTGTGTAACAAGCGTTTGATTTTTATTTTACAACCCCAACAGATGGCAAAAGAGCGCCAATTGCTTCCGAAAACAATGTATTTGAATATTTGTTGATAAATAAAATAACAGATGAGTAGGGGGAGAAATTTTGGAATAAACTAATTCGTTACCTCCACAGTCCTAGGGGCGAATAACAGAAGCTTTGCGTAGCTTTAAGATAAGATGACCTGTTCGTCGCAACTTTACGCAAGCGCTAAGATGGACTTAGGTGGTGGTTAATTCGATATTGCAGAAACATTTTGTCACTTATCTTAAAGTTGACGCAAGTCATCCATTGATTCAGTCTGACAGATGCGTTACGTCAAGGTTCTGGGGGGGGGGGGGGGGGGTGGGGGGAGGGGGGGGGAATTTCAGAAGCTCTGCGTAACTTTATGATAAGTGAACTGTTAACGCTAAGATTTCGTTCTGTAATTCTCCCCCTAGTCTTTGTTTGCAGCAAAGTTACTTGCTTTTATTACCTATCTCGAATGGTATGACCAGAAAATAACTAGCCAACTTGGTGATTTTGTGATTTTTAAATACAAATCTGCGATTTGTACTCTTTAAAAGTTATTTTCAAAAGAAAACTTTATTGAAGTTCTCTTATTATGGGTATCCATGTTTGTACTTGTTCGTATATCTCTTATGGATAGAATACTTTTTACTAAAATTAGAATCTGGGTCTAGTCCAAAACCTAAACGAAATATACTAGATATCTTTTGTAGCCTAGGTCATTTATTTTCCGCAAGTTAGTACCTAGACAGTCTGATAGTTCCTAAGACGTGTCAAGCAAGTAGCTACGAAGAAAAAACCTCGTTGTTTTTTGTCCTAGGATGCGTTCTTGTTCGAGGGCCGCATGCTCAACAGGTGCAGGCTTCTTTTGGCACAGCCTCCACAAAACTAGATACGTGTAGCCGTGCTCCTTGGTCTAGCTCATCTCGCAATCTCACTGATCTTTGGTTCATTGTCGACTTCTTCCCAGACGATACTTCTGTCACGTTGCGATTGGCAAAGGCTTATAGGAGTGAAAATCTCAATGGAAATGTCTCGTATTTTACCCAAACGATTTTAGACAAACAATTTAAATATATTTCCTTATTAGATCCTATTCAGTGAACTTTACGAGGAAACGAGTTCTTATGATATCTTAGCTTATTTGCTTTTCAAGTCTTTAATCGCACTAGATTTCAGCTGGAGTCCATGAACTGTGTTCATTCCTAGTCGAATCCATCTTATATTGTTTTTCAAAAAGTAACCTAAAGAAATCAAATCAACTAATGAAATCTAAAGAAAAACGAGTGACAACAACATAACTTTAATGGACTAGTGATGGAATCAATTATCATGAATGTGCTCTGAAATAAAATTCTTGGTACAAATGTATACTTTTTGTAAACTATTTCAAACTATGGTAGGTAAACCTATTACATGATAAGTGAAATCTCACTCTTTGTTTACAGCTTCTGTAAGCGTGATGATAAGTTATTAACTAAGTTCAAGTGAAACAAAGTCGATTTGTTAGACAAGATAATATTGCAACAGAATCAATCAAATATTTGAAAATATATTCGACAAAGAATCCTCATAAAGATGTAACTGTCTTCAACATTCGCCATACTCGTTTCACCTACGACGTACTAAATTTTCAAACCCCAGCCAAGGTGTCCAAAGCCCACGTGATATTTCGGACCTTTAAACCAAGACTTCGCAAAGTTGCTTCGCTCTGTCCATCATTTTCGATGTTCAAACAATGTTTCCTATACACAGCAATAAGTCGGTAAATCTTTTGACGAACAAATGAACGCCCACAAATTTCAAACTAAACGAGAAACTTGTCGCAAGCAACTACAAAGCTATACTGAAAGTTTAAACGGTCCTTCGCGCAAACATTGATGGAACTGTTTTCATTATGAGCAAGTTGCAGCGTTGTACAGCTACGGCAGCAAACAAAAGCGGCAGCGTTCGGATTCTAAAGGCTTCGACCAAAGCTGGCCGATCCAGTTCCTCGAACTAAGACCAATCAGTTGGCTAACTTATACCCAGTTTTACCAAGTTTTTAAACTTCTAGTTGTAACCAGTGTCTTACTGGCCTAGGCGGCGATTGCTGCCGGGGCCCCGAGCTATTTGACCTGCGGGTGCCCCCAGTTTTCGACAACGGGGGCCCCCACAGGCTATCACATATTTTTAAGGGAATGGGTTTTTTTTTTTAAGGAGAGAATGGTGATGGGGGCCTCAACGGCCATCTCTCCGCCGGGGCCCTTGGGTAGCCAGTCCGACACTGGCTGTAACTCCTATATAATTGGGATCTCAACGAAGAATTCAACCCTAGGTAAAACTGCGCATTAGTGACCGGAAAAATTTGAGATCTTTTTATTTGTACGATGATACTTGAGCGTCCAGAAATGAGTTTACATAAAGTTATATAGATGATTAGCGACTGTCAGAAAAGTGAATATTTTTCACAATAAGTTTATACCAATGTAAGGCCCTATTTTTTAAACTCTTTTAATTCCTACACTCTGTCCCATGAGAGAATACACTTTCCCCTGCAGATGTATAACGTGTGCATGCCTTTTGCCCGTCCGTCTTCAAGATGGCGGCTCTAACCGTAACACAAAAAGTATGCTAAAGCGACATTATGGCATAAAAATATATTTTAAAATGATATATTATCATAAGTATTGAGTGCGTAACTCAGATAACTAGACCTAGAGCTGGAAATCGTGTTAAGACTGATCGAAAACCAGAAACAAATTTATTTAGCATCAATTCCGAATGGTAGTCTTGGAAAAATACAAAATGATGTCAAAATTGTTTTCACATGCAACATTTGACATTGATGCTCTATCTGAAATATTTCACAGTTACATTGCCGACGAGGTTTGTGTAATGAAACTCTGAATGTTAAATGTCCAGGAAATGCAAACTCGCCTGGGAAATGTGGAAACCGTTGTTGACTCAAAACTTTCCCAATTTGACGTTTCCTAAAATTCGTATTTCTCATATTTGTTTAACGCTTGTAATGTTGGCATCATGGTCCGAAATCAAATGTCTATTTTCACATTCAATGACCATGGTTGTTGGAAACTGGTGTCGGGGAATTTGAGCTCGTAAACGTTTCAAACTTTTCGGTTGTGGCTCGTTTTCTCTTCTAATAACAATCACGCAATGTTGATCAAAAATGATAATACAGTCACACTGTTGTTCACAACAAAATTGTTTGTGTACGTGAGTGTGGATGTGGATGTAGAAAATAGAAAATAAATACATGATTTTCTCTCCTTTGTGGATGCCGCTAGGATATTATCGAAATACGAAATGATTGTGTGAGCACAGATAAAGAACATTGGAAGGGAGGCGAAACTGGAAAAATGTGCACCCGAACCGGGATACGAACCCGGGACCTCCTGCTTGCCGGGCAGGTGCTCTACCAACTGAGCTATTCGGTCACACATTCTCCCTGCTTCGCCGGGTGGGACAAGGGGGATCTCCAGGGAGACGAGAGGCCGAGCGACCCGTACATGGGACGGGTAAACGGACTCGGCCCCAGGACGGCGATGGCGCAATCACTAGACCCTTTGTCCCGTTCTCAGATGAAGAGACACGAGGTTGATGAGAGGAAATTGTTACTGGCTTAAGCAGTTACCAGTATGCAATTGATGGAAGGGAGGCGGTAGAGCACCTGCCCGGCAAGCAGGAGGTCCCGGGTTCGTATCCCGGTTCGGGTGCACATTTTTCCAGCTTCGCCTCCCTTCCATCAATTGCATACTGGTAACTGCTTAAACCAGTAACAATTTCCTCTCATAAAGAACATTCTCAGATTGTCCACTCCTACATTAAAAGTGAGTATACGAAGGCTTTACGAAAGGATCTCGAGATTTCATCAACAGGACGAGGCAAGGAATCACCGTTGCAAAAAATATGTTTCACCCGCTCTCTCTAAATATATAACTCATCTATAGAATGTAAATACTTGCACCCTTGCGAACAGTATAAAAAGTACCAAACACCAGCGCAATTTTTTCTCGCGTATAGCCATTGCTATATTACCTAAGACATTAATACAGCCCATAATCAGTATGATTTATTAGCTAGCTGTGATTTAGGGTATGTTCAGTTACAGGTATTTTATCAAGGAATGTATAACCAATGACCAGAGTCTTAGACTTACACAAATAGTATACCATAGAGAGCAAAGGAAATAACGCGCGAAAAATGCAGTAAGTTGTGCCGGTGGCCGCCAGGTAGCGTCATCATCGCGACGCGTGACTGTCGACACGAGGCACAGGTCACTGGACCATCTTAGTGACGTCTCTATCTGGAGTTGTCACTGTTTTCAAACTTCGAACACCATCCTCAAAGCATTAAAATCAGTTTGTCGACATTATTTTCTTATAAACGTATTCCTCAATGCGTAGCGGATCATCATGTAACTTTAAAAAAATCACGCACAAAACAAAGCATTCGTTTTCCAGCAGCGTCTTCAGGAGCACGCTCTCCTTTTACACGTAGCCTCTTACTCATCGTGAATGCTCACGTCCTTCTTTATTCTCGGTACACAATATTCCCTGCATCCAAGAACAAGCTCGGTGCACTCTATTTTTTTCTCACACTACACAGTTTCTGCACAGCTGAAGCTCGCCATTTGTACACTAGAGGATTTCGCACGTATATTTCCCGTCTAGGTACGATACAGAGTGTGCGTGATCATGAATGAAACGAGGTTTTTGCCGCACCTCCTAGAGTACTTTCCAGTCTGAGAAGAACAATCCTATATACTCGGGAATAAGACTGTACCACGCACTACCAAAGGATATAAAAGACCGCACGAACGGTAATTTCAAAACTAAGCTTAATAACTACTTATTACAGAAATGTTTTTATAATGTTAAAGAACTTTGTGATAGCTTGTAATTATTTGTGTGCGCATAATGGTATAAATTTGAAGAAACTGACTTCCAAATATATCATGTAATTTGATCACATTGACAATAAACTAACTATTGTTATTATTATTATTATAACAATATCCCCACGTCTGCACATATTTTCTCTCACGCAGCCAAAAGGCCTAGTATATAGGGTTAGGGTAAGGACTGACATATGCAGACGAGATGAATAAAATATGATTAAAAAACTGTTTGCTGCAGCACCTCGAGTTCTTTCCTGCCAAGGAAGAACAATTTCGAACAAAACCTTTTGGAATGTCATAAGTCTGGGCTAAATTACATGACCTACAGTTTCATACAGTTTAAAGTATATATGATTACCCTGCTGATAATTCTTACAAAGATCTTATCAAGATATTGACAAAAGAGCGTGAGTCAAGATCTTGCAATATAATCAAGATTTGTCCCAATCTTCAGACAAGATCTTGCAAGATCTTGAGTCAAGACCTTGTATCATGATCTTACAAGTTTGTGAAAAATCTTGTAATATTTTGCATATTTGATAAGATCGCATAAGATCTTGCAAGATCGTTCAAGGTCTTGGTAAGAATTTTCAGCAGGGTAGTTCCCTCCCTGTACCCATCTCCACAAGAAAAAGATTCTCGTCAACACTGTAACTGTCTGTCTGTAAGGTGGTTAACGTATACTTTTGGACATTTTAATTTAGAAAACAGTTCATTGACTGCCGAGGTTCTAGCGCCTGGATTTCTCACCAGCCACGAAGTCACTTCCATTAATGGAAATGAGATTAGTGAGGATCAATTTTTGCTCCGCTTAATAATGAAAATGCGCTCTAAAAATGAAAAGTTGAGTTTCTGTCACATATAAAAAGTTATACCGCAATAAGATGGTAATTTTATTTTTATTTTTAATTATAAACTGTCCCGAATGTAAAAAGTAATCCTGAGGTTATCACGATCAGTTTCAGCTTCGATCATTGCTAGCCGGGCTATGCAACTTTAGCTCAGCGCTGTATGTATCCCATGCAACATCTAAGGTTAAAGTACTGGTCTTACGCTGTCATCTTCGGTCAGATCAACTCTATAACGAAGATTATGTCGTTATGTACTGCTATTTTAAAATATGAATTTATACTAGTCCATTCTAAACAAGTAAATTGAATTTTAGAAGTAGCTAAATATTCCAAATGTTTGTTTGTTTTAATTTTATCCACTTTTAAGATAACGTAAATACCGGAACCTATATCGTGAATGCAGTAAGAGCTGGCACGGCAAACTTTTTACCTATCCCGTACCGGAAGAGTGTAACAGAATGTATCTTCTGAATAACGAGGAGTAGAACAGTAAGTGCAGTTGTATTTAAGAATGAAAGTAAATTACCGACCACCACGACTAAGCATTGACAACGATATGCTGAAACAGTATGCAAATGAAAAATGTCATTTACTGCATCACCATAACCTATGTGTATAGGTACAGCTAGAAAAGGTCAACGGTAGCACATAGACCCCATAAAACAGACCCGGCGCTATAATTACGTTTCGCTTATGAAATGTCATGAAACGGAAAAGGATCAAGTTTGAAAAACGGAACAAAAGCGCTCGCAAATGTTCATATTCACACATGCCAATTAGCAGAGTACTATGCATGGAAAACATAAAAATTGATCACACACTCAAAAAACATCCGACACGTGCAAAAATGGAGTGTGAGCAGGGGAAGCATAGGAACCCCACAGAGTATTAGAATTATAGAAAAGGGAAAACGATGTTTTGATATAAATCCATAATATTCACTTGTGTTTGCATTAGCAATTGTAATATCCGAAGAACTCCAGTATAACCAATTAGCTCACAAAAAGATGAACAAATGCCACCCGGAAAATTTCCTGAGTTCAATTATAGTTCCACTTTATAGGTAAACCAAGCTCCCAAACAAAAGCAAGGACGTTTGGACTGGTGTATAACCTAGCCATGAACATTCCGCGAAGCCATCACCTTCAAAACCCATCCAACACAAGTACAACTACAGTTATCTGGGCTTTGAACTGCCTGACCACTATTTTTGAATAGATACAGACTTCTTTACCTGGGAATTATAAGAGGCTAAAAAACTGACTTCTACATACGCAAGCAAAAATTGTCGAAATCGGTGTTTTTCGGTCTGGGTCATTTGGAAACCGGTTCCCCATAATAAATAACACAGGAAAATGCTTTACCCATTGAGTCCTAGATACAAGGCATCATATGAAAAATAGTTAATTTCTTGTGCAACATTCGCTAATCTTTCTTCTTCAAGATGCAGCTACTGCAGATAAAAAATTGGTTTAATGACCAAACAATACGCCAAAGTAATAATTAATCATGATCCTGTGCTATTTTCCTTGCGATCCCCGCACGCTCAGCCTGAAATCTTAATTATTGTCTTAAAAATTCAATAGCCCGCTTTCAGCGCTTTCGTTTGCGCGTGTCTCGACTTTCCCTGGTGTCCGAGTCCACAAAAAAAAAAGTGTCCCCTTTAACACACTTTTAACAGCGACAACAGTGACGGCAGTGGTGTAGTCCAGGGCATACGTAGGTATACGGAGTATTATCTCTTATATTTTCGAAATTAGCGTATACTCACCTTTATTTTAAAGAAATACGCTGGTATACGCTGGTACCTACGCGAAGTTCTAGCTTTTAAATGTCAACTTTTGCGAGTTTTCGATTCTTGTTCCATGTTTCACACTTCATATACCCATTCACACTTATCGTACCCATTATTCACCCACCCATAGCACACCCATTTACACACTTCCCATTTATCCATTTACCTTTGAGGAGCAAATCGAGATATGTGTATGTTTTATAGTCTTAAGCGCCAAACGTCAATGTTTGATGTGTGGAAATAGGGTGTGTTGGTAATTACTAAAATGTGAAAATATGAATTCAGTTCAATCCCCCCCCCCCCCTCCTCCATGTTGACGAAAAATTATCGTATACCCACCGTTATTTCCAGCACTACACCACTGAGTGAAAGGGGCGTGCATTGTAATTCCACAGAGTAAAAGAATAAAAAATTAAACGACAGCAACGATAACGACGAAAATGGAAATCATCAAAATTAAATAAACTCACCCGTTTCCATTAGCAGCCGCCGCCGCCGCAGCCGCCGCCGCCACGTAGTTCTCATAACCTCCAAACAGTCCCGCCTGGCTGACAACGTCCTCGTCACTTCCGGCCGTCGGCATGCCACTGTCACCGGCGCACAGTAGCATGTTCTCGTTGGCCATGGCACTTTCTCCGATCAGCTGGTCGGCGAACAGCGACCGGGGTCCACCGGCCAGGATCGAGAGGATGCTGTTGCCGTGGTGGTTGAGGATGTTGGCGCGTTGTTTGACGGTAGGCGAGACTCGGTTGTTGTTCGCCACCGACAGATGGTGCGGCGGACGCAGACGGTTCAGGATGGAGCCGGTGTTGCGGAATACTGTGCAAAGAGAGAACGGTACTGCTGTGAATGCACTGGGATTAATTTGAGTTTAACATAGCAGGACACTGTGCAAAGAGAGAACGGTACTGCTGTGAATGCGCTAGGATTAATTTGAGTTTACCATTGCATAGCCTTCTCAATGGAGCTGTTATGAATTCCCTGACAATTCTTACCAAGATCTTGCAAGATCTTGTTTCAAGATCCTACAAGATCATTTAATATTTTATAAGATCTTGACTTAGGATCGGACTCAAGATCTTCTATCAAGATCTTGGCTCAAGTTCTTGATTCAAGTTCTTGCAAGATCGTGTCAAATCTTTCAAGATCTTATGACAAGATCTTGTAATATCTTGAAAGGTATTGATAAGATCTTATTAGATCTTGCAAGATCTTGGTAAGAATTTCAAAAGAGTTGACTCTTGTGGGCATTGTATTGCTGGAAGGCATGGCTAGAAGGCAGTGAGAAAGTCGTTAACCATACAAAAATTCTTCAACTCACTATGATTGATTTGAGTTTACCATCGCACAGCCTTCTAACTGGAGCTGTTATGCATTGACACCTGTGGTGTGGTCATTATATGGCTAGAAGGCTGTGAGAAAAGTGAACAATTAAAAATTCGAAAAAAGTTTAGATTTTGCGTCGCACGCGAGGTCCACTTTGGAAGACTGAGTTCGGGGGAAAACGACGAGTATAGTTGAAGGGAAGTTTGATGCCATATGGCATTACTTATAAAATGTAAGAGTTTCGGATATTATAAATACTTGTGCATTTTTATAAAGTAATCAAATCTTCGAAAAAGTGGTAAGCATTCCACGACCTTGGAAATGCAAACTTCTTTCAAACGATAGCGCGCGTAAAATGTTTTATTCAAATAGTTTTAAGAAGTTTGAAAACAAGCCAATTCAAAGTGACGAAGTGTCCACCGAACTTCATCTGTCTGGTTTGAACACTAAAATCAACACAAACAAACCTTTTGGACTAAAATTTTCTTACCATCATGGTTAAATTCACAAATAGTTCATTGTTCAGCAGCCCAGGGCCTGAATTTCACGAAATTTGAATCATGATTGTCCAAAAAATATTGAACCCCTCTTTTAGTCCCAAGCATTTACCCGCTTTCGTGTATCAAGCTAATAAATAATGGAAACAAAATAGAACACAATACGCCAACCCAAAAGATGCGTTCCAATTACAACTCAAAGCGTAATCGAATTGAACACAATTATCTAATTAACTACTCCAACCAGCCAATCACTCAATCTCACCTGTAGCCGCCGGCATCTGAAGGTCATGCCCTCTCGGCGTAAGACCTCTGAACGCCGGATGGATCAACAGCTGCTGTTGCTGGTTGTAGATAAAGCAATTGCGGCCCCCCTGCACCCCTCCGCCGCCCCCGCCGCCCGCCTGCGGATTAGCGGCGTAGTTTAGTGGGCGTCCGCCGAGCTTGCCGCCCGCGACGTGGCCAGTGGCGGACGACGCGACCGACGGCGCCGGCGACGCCGCTGGACTGACCTGCGCCTGCGGCGGCGCGTCAGCGACCTCGCACGCGGCAGTCAAGGTCATCGGACTTGTGTTGAGCAGCTGCATCTCGCGCATTTGGCCTTGGCGGATGTCGTCGTTGTAGTCCTGGTGGTCAGAAGGAGAATTTGTGTTAGAATCGGGTGTACGCCATGGTTCTAAGGAGGTTGTGGTTTGGTGTTTGAGCTCATTTGACCTTGACGGAAGTTGTTGTAGTCCTGAAGGTCACAAGAAAATGTGAGCTAGAAATCGGGTGTACGCCATGGTTCTAAGGAGGTTGTGGTTTGGTGTTTGAGCTCATTTGACCTTGACGGAAGTTGTTGTAGTCCTGAAGGTCACAAGGAAATGTGATTTAGAAATCGGTTGTACGCCATGGTTTTAAGGGGGTAAGGTAAATAATGGTTTGGTGTTTAAGCTCATTTGACCTTGACGGATGTCGTTGTTATATTCCTGAAGGTCACAAGAAAATGTGAGCTAGAAATCGGGTGTACGCCATGGTTCTAAGGAGGTTGAGGTTTGGTGTTTGAGCTCATTTGGCCTTGACGGAAGTTGTTGTAGTCCTGAAGGTCACAAGGAAATGTGATTTAGAAATCGGTTGTACGCCATGGTTTTAAGGGGGTAAGGTAAATAATGGTTTGGTGTTTAAGCTCATTTGACCTTGACGGATGTCGTTGTTATATTCCTGAAGGTCACAAGAAAATGTGAGCTAGAAATCGGGTGTACGCTATGGTTTTAAGGCGGTATGGTAAATAATGGTTTTGTGTTTGAGCTCATTTGGCCTTGGCGGATGTCGTCGTTGTAGTCCTGGTGGTCAGAAGGAGAATTTGTGTTAGAATTGGGTGTACGCCATGGTTCTAAGGAGGTTAGGTATTTGAGCTCATTTGACCTTGACGTGTATCGTCGTTGTAGTCAGAACTCAGAATGAGATGAGTGCTAATATTGGGTGAATGGCACGGTTTTAAGGATGTTAGGTGTGGAGGTTTGGTGTTTGAGCTCATCTGACCGTGACGGAAGTTGTTGTAGTCCTGAAGGCCACAAGGAAATGTGAGTTAGAAATCGGGTGTACGCCATGGTTTTAAGGGTGAAAGGTAATTACTGGTTTGGTGTGTGAGCTCATTTGACCTTGACGTATATCTTCGTTGAAGTCAGAAAGAGATGAGTGCTAAAATTGGGTAAATGGCACGGTTTTAAGGATGTTAGGTGTGGAGGTTTGGTGTTTGAGCTCATCTGACCGTGACGGAAGTTGTTGTATTCCTGAAGGCCACAAGGAAATGTGAGTTCGAAATCGGGTGTACGCCATGGTTTTAAGGGGGTAAGGTAATTAATGGTTTGGTGTTTGAGCTCATTTGACCTTGACGGATGACGTTGTTATAGTCCTGAAGGTCAGAATGAGATACGAGCTAGAAATTGGTTTTAGGAGGGTTCGGTACAATGGGTATGTGTTTAAACTTTAAACGATGTCCAAAGCAGAGTAAGAGCAAAAACAGGGGTAATTTTGGTATCAGCACGGTTGATACCCCTGAAATTTGCAAACGCCCGTCTGTGATTGGCTGATCATCATTATACCACGAGGGTTAAGTGATCACTCTTCTTTGTGGATCCCGGTGCAGATCGGTATGGATGTCGTGATTTTATAGGGGTTTGGTAGAGCTACATGATACTATGTAAAAACAATTAGAAAGACAGCAATAATCAAATCGATGGAAATCCTTTGATTAGAAATACAGCAATGATCAAAGCGATGGAAATCCTTGGATTAGAAAGACAGCAGTGATCAAAGCGATGGAAATCCTTGGATTAGAAAGGCAGCAACGATCAAATCACAGAAAATCCTTGGATTAGCAAGACAGCAATGATCAAAGCGATGGAAATCCTTGGATTAGAAAGACAGCAATTATCAAATCGAAAGAAATCCTTGAATTAGAAAGACAGCAATGATCAAAGCGATGGAAATCCTTGGATTAGAAAGACAGCAATGATCAAAGCGATGTAAATCCTTGGATAAGAAAGGCAGCAATGATCAAAGCGATGGAAATCCTTGGACTAGAAAGGCAGCAACGATCAAATCACAGAAAATCCTTGGATTAGCAAGACAGCAATGATCAAAGCGATGGAAATCCTTGGATTAGAAAGGCAGCAACGATCAAATCACAGAAAATCCTTGGATTAGAAAGGCAGCAATGATCAAAGCGATGGAAATCCTTGGATTAGAAAGGCAGCAACGATCAAATCACAGAAAATCCTTGGATTAGCAAGGCAGCAATGATCAAAGCGATGGAAATCCTTGGATTAGAAAGGCAGCAATGATCAAAGCGATGGAAATCCTTGGATTAGAAAGGCAGCAATGATCAAAGCGATGGAAATCCTTGGATTAGAAAGGCAGCAACGATCAAATCACAGAAAATCCTTGGATTAGAAAGACAGCAATGATCAAATCAAAGGAAATCCTTGGCTTAGAAATACAGCAATGACCAAATCAAAGGAAATCCTTGGATTAGAAAGACAGCAATGATCGCAAGGTTATGTGATCCTTGAACATCCTTGAGATTTCTTTTATGTTCTCGCTCGTCCTGTGACGTTGTGGGATCGCTGTTCTTGAGATGTCTCACGAACAATGGAGACATTTAATGCCACATGAACGCATATTTCTGTTTTGTATCGTTTATCTAGAAATGCGTAGAGAAACGTGCCTGAAATATTGATATTACTCAGGTTTTGGAGATGCGTACGGAATGCCGCGCTTAATAGATCATTCATTCTGAGAAACAAATACCATGTATGACATATAATACGCATACGAACTACCAGAGCACGCATAGTTTTTTTATAAATCTCAAAAACAAGTACCTACATATATTTTTTTTAATTAAAAGAGAAAGGAAATTTTTAATTTTTTTTTATGCGTAATTTTTTAAGGTAAATTGTGAAAGACAAAAGACAAATTTCTAGACAAAATTGTAAAGAGTGACACTGACAGCACAAAGTAACCCTGGAAGAAAGTACTAATCATATCATAAAAGAAACCCAAGCACGATAGTCTAATGACTTTTTATCTTATTTTTTTAATGTGAAAGAAATTTTTATCGAAAAGTGACGTTAGACAACAGACGGAATTCGTTGCTTTGACATCGTTCCTGCTGGCAATTTAAATGCGTCTACATTTGAGTGAAATCAGTGAAAGCACTACGTGCCAACACTCCAATCTAGAAACCATTGTTCTCAGTGTTTAATAAGCAGACGAACGCCGCGGCTAAAGATAAAGTACGAACAAACGCAAGCTCACGAGACTATACGATTAGCTCGAGACTGAGTTTAGGTGGGTGGCACGGGGGGAGGGGAGCCGGCGCCCCCCCCCCCTGTTGTATTACGTATCTCTGGTGCCCTCACCCCCCCCCCCCCCCCTGGCCCTTATTAATTAGTAAACATAAGGTTAATTATTCGGTTTTCTTGCGGTCTTCTGGGGAAAAATCGCTAATCCTAATCCCATGTTATGTACCAGATGTAAGTAAAGCTCACATGAACTTAAAATATGTAGCATTAAACCGAACACCGAACAAAAATGCAGACCGCAAACGATATTACTCCTTTTAAAATTTGAACGAAAATCTGCCCAGTTTAAAATTGAGTTTTTTTAACGCTGTCAGGTTTCCCCAAAACAGACAGCTGTTTTTGCATACTACGTAGCTATTGTTTCTCTTTCTGAACGATCGTTGTTTGTCGTTTATTGTTTTGAATCCGAATACGGGACGGAGATCAACATAACGCCAATCTGTGTCAGCCATATCTGTGTTTACCTGCCAAGGAAAGTTTGAAAAATTATATTTACTGCATGCGTTCGCATTTTATTAATGCATTACCTGACACGTTACGTGATTCGATACAATTTTAATGAAATTATAACACGCTCAAACGTGTCAAAACTGTTAACTAAATCGGCAACCTTTTATCAAGCTTTTAATCACGTGGGGATCAAAACGGGATATTTTCAACTCCCTGCGCGCTCTCTGTATGAAGCAGTGCGAGCTTGCGCAACCATGAGCACTCTTCTAATTACACAAAAGTATCAAAGGGCTATTAATTAAATAATATCACTGCTGACCCCCAGTTTCTATTATCATGAGTCCCACGTTAGTTTATAATCACAAAATGGTATAACAAATTACTATACGGCACAGATTTAATATATATCCAGATATTCAACTATGGTACGCCTTAGGTTCATATGACAACAGCAAAGCGGTATTTGACAATGTATCTAATAATCATAATCACAAAATGGTATAACAAATTACTACGCCACAGATCTAATATATATCCAGATATTTAACTTTGGTACGCCTTATGTTATAGTACCTTTATGCCTAAAGCCAAGGCGCTGTCAAAAGAACCTTATACGAACTATACGTCCACCAACAGCTACGCGAAAAAAATCTGCTAGTTTTGTGGGTATGACTCATTACTAAGTCATGGGAGAGAGAAATGCGTATAGCAATGACAGAAAGAGCGAGTGAAACAGATAAAATAACAATGCGCCGAAGTCCCAAGACTGAATTTAGCTACAACACACCTTGTTTATGGTAAGGGGAACCAGGATTCATTTAAATGGGGCTACATCCTTCAAAATTTCGCGTAGCCAATATCAACATAAATAATATAAGCCATCAGTGCAAATTACATCTGTGATATTACTATCATTATTCTAGTTTGATGGCCTACTCTGGAGAAATTTCACTAGGTTTGGAGCAAAACAGCATCCGTCGGTGCCTTATCAGCATTACGGCGAAATGGGATCTCTGATGAGCTGCACATTTATTAATTCGTGATTACTATTAATCGAGATGATGATTTAGGACTGCCGAGCCCACTGGGCCACTATCAGAACAAACTAGGGTGCTTGCCGAACTTGGAAAACGTGCCAAACTTCAATGATTTACTTGTAATTACAAATTACATGTTGATGAGTGTAGCGAGTGAAGCGAAATCTTTAACTACAATATACTCAAAAAATACGCAATTTGTGATAGTTTTTGCATGCGTGTTTGCGCGCGCTCCGGTTTTGATTACATTTTCAGACGTCCTGATTTCGTTTTGAGCCCTGCGTTTTTTCAGAAAAATAATCCAAATAGTTATTGAACTAATCTAATTTTACAACAATATGCTTCTCTGAAAGTTTGGCGAGTGAGAGATTTTTCGTTCCTCTTTTATTGGCATTTTTGCATTCTTTAAATTTGGTGCAATTTTGCAGTTTTCGTACGAAAATTAACCGAAATATTTTTTAATTTCGATTTCCTTGGCCCATTATTGAACACAATAGTATACTGACTTTATTGTTTACGATCTTTTTCTTCCACCTTTTTATCCGCTTCAATCAGCTACGCTCATCTTCATCGAAACACAAATAGCTGACACGAAGCCCTAGTAAAAGTCTACGTATAACTAGTGAATGATCTAAGGGGAGCGAAGCCGGAAAAAAGGTTTTTGACCGGACCGGGATATGAACCCGGGACCTTGTGTAAGTAATTGGAGATTGCTGATACGTATTTTTGTGGGGAAATGTGGGGTTCAAAACAGAAACGCTGAACGCGTATGAATGGGGCCCTTGCGTGATTAGCTCGGGAAATCGTGGGAACTTTCCTGCAAGTCGATCGAGCTAAAAGTTTGTAATAATTTGAAAGGTCCATTGAGTGTGTGTAACAAATATTTGTACACAAAGTTATTCTGCATAAAGCATGAAAGATAAACAGTGTGTGGTTGAATAGATTGTAGAGATATGGCCTATATACGTAACGGTTTTGCTAAAGGTAGGATAATATGATAATTGGTGAAACTCCAGGTGATTTCACCGCGTATTTTCAATTACAATTATTCCATCGTTTTAATTAACTTGGTGGATACTGTGTGGGTTTGGCACTGAGCCTTGGCCCGTATCAATGATAATGTAAAAGTAATTTGAAAGAAACATATATGGGGCAAAAAACCTGGACCTCAACCATTAACCAATGTGCTTCACTAGATTTCCTGTGGAAAGGTGAACCCCCATTTTTATTCCGCTATCAGTGGAACAAATAAAAATCACATTGACTTGTGTTTAACAAATATTTGTTCACACAGTTTCTGAATAAAGCATGAAAGGTAAACAGTGTGTGTCTGAATAAAGTTGTGGCCGATATGTTACGGTTTTGCTAAAGGTAGGGTATAAACACCAGGTGATTTCACCGCACATTTTCAATTACAATTATTCCATCGTTTTAATTAACTTGGTGGGTAGGCTAGGCCCTCCTAAGCCCGTATCAATGGTAATGTATTAGTAATTTGAAAGTAACTAGATGGTAAAAAAAACATGGACGGCTCCAGTACCATTATTTTATTATGTATTAGTATCATTATGTAGTCGTGCGCAAGGTAAATAGTTAAATACGGCCCGGAATGGGGAGGGGTGGGGGGAGGGGAGGGCAAAAATTATTTGTTTCAAAAAGCACAACGTTTTCTATGCCCGTGACCGCGAAAGCAAGTGTTGTGACAAGGCATGGCAGCCATCGACAGCACACATTGAATTTCTATCCGAGCACACAACCTGGGCCTTCTGTATGGAAATACCTATAGATTCCCATTGGTTTCCTGGCTCGAATGTTGATAGGGGGCTGTGGGAAATGACAGAATTAAACCAATACTTGTCTTGAATCTCGCTCAAGGTCAATGCCACCTAGATACATTTTTGCCATAGAAGATAATATATAAGTCCGTGATGCAAGCAAATCGAAACAATTTCATTCAGAGGGCGCTGGCTACGCGGCAAAGTTCCTTCTTAGTTCGTATGCAAATGAATAACACCACCCTACTACCTAGATATTCATTAAGCTTGTGGTCTGGATACTAATTTATTTTTCCATTAAAATAAGATGTCCATCCAATCCAAACCTGCTGAAATTTTAAACTTTGAAGCCCTGGTTTATAGATTAGTTACTTTAAAGTCATTAATTGTAAATTCTAGCCAAACCCCCCACCAAATCAGTATGAATCATGTTCATAGCTGAAGCTACCATTTTGCCAAACCTGTTGGCTTGATCTGGCAGGGCAACCGCTGTCATATATGCCCCTCCTCTCGGGGTCTACGAAGTTGATGTAACTGACCAAGACACTCCTGAGACAATAGTATCTTTGCCTGAGACCACTGAGGTGAACCCCGTATACGCAATAATTGAATTGACAGCTGGTTAAGGCGAGCTGTCATGGTTAGTACACTAGTAGCGAAAAATCGCGGAGGCAACCCACACGAAAAAGCATACACGAACATATATATGATATACATAATGGGAAAATATACGAAAGTGCAATATCCTATAAGAAACTTATATGTTTCTTATGAAAATTTGAACCTTCCATATATGTTTCATGTATGTTTTTCGTACGTACTTCCGTGTGGGAATAACGAGTAGTCTGCTGATCACGTGTTCGATTCCCCGTAGGTACATACGTTTTTTTTTCTCCAAAGTTGATTGAACGACTTAAAATATCTTACCTACACTGCCTTTTACTGTAAATTCACTTTATTAACTCAAATCACTGATACTTCTTTGTGTTAAAGTAACATAGCATGCCCCACTGCTCTGCACAGCCCCTTTTGCAAGCGTGCGCCGATAATTGGTGGTAAAAGTAGTGTTTTTACGCTACCAGTGTTTACTATGAAAGCGCGCCCGAACCCGCTGTCGATTCAATTCTCGCACCCGAGACAATATATTAGCGCGATGCTGCGGAAAGTGCGTGCACTAGCTCCACCTATGTAAGTCTCAGGTTCTTTTGGCAGCGCCCCGGGACATAGGTAAGGTACTGCAACTTAGCACAGCCTTTGCTAAAGGTAGCAGTGGTTCGCTGCCAGCTCCATCAAAAAGGTTCGGAGAAAAGGGGCTGCTACCTGTTTCGCAATCAATTTGAGCGTTTTTACTCAAGATAATTCGCACTGATTATGTGACGTTAAATGCGAAGAATTATTATTCCCGGCAAAAAAGTAATCTGTACGTGACTTTGAAATTTAAAAAACGAAGCAGAATTAAGATCTCGTAAATCACTATGAATATTATTTTGACGACTACTCACTCAGATTAATGATCGTTCGTTTGATTTGTACAGGTATGCCATGATATTATGTTTAATGGCCAGGCAGCAAAGACAGCACCGAACCGATTACTGATTATAGAAAACAAGTTATCCAGACCGTCATCGGCCAACTCTTCACAATGGGAGAGTAAGGGGTATGCAAAACGAGGGTTCTCGCGGAAATATTAAAAAACGCTCTGTGGACTTCCGAACCTGAGACGTACTATGGTCCGGGTCGATGAAGTTGCAGTACCTGACAAATACCCCTATGATGCGTCTCAGGTTTAGATGTAAGAAGCAAACCGGTACTCTACAATGTTAGAGTATATGCCCAAAGCCCCGGGACTGTGATAAAAGAACCTGAGATGTACTGTAGGCGCTGACAAAGTAAAAGCGTGATGCTGCGTAAAGTGCGTGCACTAGATCCACCTACCGGCACGAGGAAGCGACGCACTTCGGCGAGTGCGTACGCGATGCGTGCGTGCGCCTCGGCGGGCGGCGCGAAAGCCGTCACTTCCACGTGGAGGTCGTCGTTGAGGTGCGAGAACTTGGGGTCGTTGGACAGACGCAGCTCCTCCTCCTGCAACACGCGGCGCCGAGAAGCGGAGGTCAGGACAAGCGGGGACCTGGTTTGTTTATTGCCTGCAGTGGTCGTTCTATTTACTCTAGAATTAAATTGAGTTTGCCACTTTTTGGGGATCTTATATCATAGAGTACCATACATCAGAGTCCAGAAGGTAAGGCTAACTCGACTGTACAAAGCCAGGCTTACCGGTCAGGGAGTGGATTCACATAGCTGGGTTTGGGGAAAACGGAGGTAAGTTTGTTATATCACCATGGTTACCACCCCTGAAATCTTTGAACGCCCGTCTGTGATTGGCTGTTAATCATTTTTTCCAGAGGGTTACGTGTTAACTCTACTTGGTGGATATGGGCCCAATTGGGTATACTTTGTTTCAAGGGGGTAACTTTACCTAACTCATTCTGTTCAAAAGACTTTTTCCAATGTACCTTTCAACTTTGGTGAGGGTTTAGGTAAAGAACCGTTAGGTTAAGAGTTCGAGATTAAGAGTTAGATTAAATACTAGAACCGTTTAGATCCTTAAGGTTGGTCTAGGTTCTTAGGCTTCTCAGGCTTCTTAGGTTCTTAGGCTAGTGCACTAGCTATTTTGTTTTGGGATGTCACTGATAGTTCGTCTGTTAAAAATATTTTGTAGATATTAAAAGGGTAAGGGGTTCCTCCCAACCTTAACGTTTCCCACGGCCCTCTAGCAATACACTGGCCATAAGAGCCAATGTGTAACAAGCTCCAGTTAGAAGGCTGTGCTATGGTAAACTCAAATCTAAAACCTTAAAAGGTATTTTCTCAAATTAATCCTTGTTGATAAATGAACTTTCACCATTGAAATGTTCAGAAACTGCCAATATCGACGTACGGCTATTTTCAGGCTTGTACCATTACTATACTATTTTTCATGTTTAGAAGGAGAGCGGTGTTTCACTCTGAAAGAGCCTCCCCTGCTGAGTCAAAATTAGTTGGACGTCCCATTGTTCAGCTAAAGGGTTGAAAGGTCTTAGCATCGAATGATTGACAGTCTGGAGTCTAAAGAACAGTTCTTCACTCTGGCCGACTGCTAGTTATGTTAGTGACACAATCCCAAATGACATTGGTTCTCTATTAAAATTCCGCTCCATGCTGCAAACTGCAGTGATCTTTCGCATTCCCACTCTTTTAAATAGCAAGTATTACTTGCTCCTTGTTGAACTTTTCCAATGCCAAGTGACATATTTGGCTCCTTGCCAACATCAATTCCAATATCATACCAATCCATTACATGATATACTGATATACTGATAAACGATCATATAATATAGAACCACAGAGAGAATAGAACCAATGCAGCCAATAATATGACTCGCAATCTTAACATAGAAACTGGAAGTTGTTAACATCATTTTGGCCTCAATTCTCATCAAATCTCATCTAAACTCATATCAAATCTCGTCAAAATTGTTTAATCATAACTCAATTTTTAAATCCATATCTAATTTTCTCTAGCTTCAGCTATATTGATGAAGGGTGGAAAGTCCGAGATTGAAATGGATTGGATTGGAAAGATTAAAGACGATCTAGAGGAGAGATGTATCGACAATATCGAGGAATTGTGGAACTAGAAGAAGTTGTGGGGGATGGCCATTGAAAAATGCGAGGAAGAAGATGAAGATGAAGAGGAAGTGAAAATAGGGAATGAAGGAAGAGACAAGAAGCATCAGGCGTGGCCTTCAATATGTGTCGGGCCTAGATTCAAAAAATGTTTGTACCTATCTGAAGTTAATTAATGCAGAGAATAAATAGATTATTTTTTTAGCTCCAGATGTTTTTAAAAATATATTTGAAACTAGGAATTAGATGAGAAAGTAGCGTGGAAGTTTGTTTAATGTCTCCTCCATGCCTGACCTTGTGCTTGTCGCGCATGGACCCTCTGCCGAGGATGGCCATCTTGGTCATCGTGTCCTCTTGCAGCCTCTTCAGCGAGTTGCCCTTCGGTCCCAGCAGCTTGCCCACGAAGTTGAACTGGAAACCACACGAAACAATCAGAATCATTAGCACCGAACCCGTGAGCGAGATACTTTGAAACGAATCTGCAATAACATAGGAAATTTGACTTTGGAGTATTTGGATTGCGTTCTTGAAGCCAATAAACATAACGCTTTTCAACGCTTTCGTGCCCTTGGACTGGGCCCGTCGGATTCTAAAGCACAGTGTGTATTGCGAATTCGTCTCGTTCCCAGCCTGTCTCGTTCCAACGTTCTTAGCTGGCTATCTCAGCCATTAGCCAGCCAGTAAGCTATTGGCTATTTCAAAACTGTTAGCAATTCATGGTCTCTGACCACCAACATTTAATAAGGGTTTTGTCTTTTGTCCTGTTTGTTTCACATGCTATTACTTGGAAATGCTATTTATTTAATTTTAAATTCAAATTAGTTTTACTTTTAATAACGGATGAGATCAATGTCCTGATCATGCATTTGTTTGTATATGATGTCAATGTGATTTGTACGAACACAAAAATAAATTGAATTGAATTGCAAAGTTACCGGAATACAAGGTATCCTATGGAGCAAGTAGGCATAACAGTTAAAATAGAACTCAAGTTCTGATGACAGCACGAAACCGATAATTCACAATGTTATTCTACCTGCCCAATGCCCGGAGGCGCTGACAAAAGAATCTGATACATACCGTAGCATTGTGTTTACGCTCGTAAATGTGGACCACATAATTAGCTACACCTGTTCTAAATACCTTATTTTCAGAAGCCAATATGAAAAAGACTTCAATTGTATTCGAAAACGCTTCACATTTTGTGTATAAAGTGCATGCTTATATAAAAAGTTCCGTTTTGTCACCAGGAAAATCCTTTTGAACCCAGTGTACAAAGTCGGAGGAGAATTACCTTTGATGGGAAGTGGAGTTGGGGATGGGCAAAGGTTACATGTCAACTCAGACCACGCTCAAGGTCACGCTCGATGTGCTATTGCTCCCAAACCACGGAGAAGACCTTGTCCATAATTATATACTTTCATTTCCAGCATTTATAAATTCACTTTTCTGTAGGCAGACTCCCACAAACTTTTTTCAGAAAAGGTGGCACGACATTTTCTAATGCAAAATCAGCAATACATCAAGCAATGCAGCACCCGAGGAAACATAAAGGCATAATGGCCGACACACATGTTATTAAATTTCGGATATAGATGTCGCTTGAAACAAAAGGTATTATCATACGAAAAAATAACAGAAATTATGATCTTCAGCCGTAACGCCAAATTTAATCAGTCGTCATTACGTCAGGTAATAGCTATAGTAATTATCCATCTGGCAGCACTGCTTCTCGAGTGGCCATTAAATCAACAACGGCTTTGCAATCGATGATCAGATATGCAAATATATTGTGCGCCAGCTTGTGCTTTCGTTGAAAGACTGTACGATGTTGTCCCTACGTTTTATTAATATTTCTGCTTAAATCTTCTGTCTAATCGATTCTCTTACCTCGGTCTCAGATGGTGCATCAATCAAGCGTTGAACAAAATTCGAAATAACCGTCTTTCTCAACGCTGTGTGTATTTTACGAGTCAAAGAGAGTGGCGGAGGGGGGTCGATAGAAAAATAGATTAAAGAAAATGTGTGTAGGTAGTCTGGATATTTGATGTAGATTTTCACTTTTCTGGGGGAATAAACTTATCTACTGAGATGTAACATTTTTTGCCTGCGGGTCTCTTTCACTTGTGACTATACGAGAAAAGAAAACTGAAATTTTCCAAGAAAAAATATAATGCCAAGCGATGGAACTTTATACAGGAGAATATCCTGTAGACAGAGATTCCATTCAAATCTTAAATGTAAACGTGAAGCAAAAGAAGTAATTTTTAAATTCTGTGTAAACTGCTTCAAACAGTCTCCTTCTGTGAACAGTGAAGATTCTTTACTCTAGAAAACGACTGTCCTACCATGGTTCATGACCACGAAGAAGGACTTACAAAGTACAACATTTTAGCTGGGCGTTCACGAAATTCACTAGCGCACGTTATCGGCATTTTTCCTGAAAGATCCTGTTCGCGATGCCTTATATACGCCCACGTGCTCGATCGCAAATAGTTGCAGCGGAGCTAGAAAGAACGCAAAGTGAATTTTCGACTACAATGGATCCTCGATAAAAAAAAACACATCCATTCGAAGTGATTTTCTGCTTCTTGCTCCAGATTACGCTACTCTTTCACAATGTTTGTGAGCAATATTTTCTCGATCACCGAATTTGAGTTTCGCCACTGATAGATCAACCTTCTTTTCGATACAGCTGCTATAAAATATTTTCTGGTTACTTGAAAATGAAAACTATTCATCTTCGGCAGAAGATGGCGTACGTAAAGAGGCATTACTTTTGACTGCCCCATATTTTTCTTTATAAAACGTTTTAGTTATTGCTTTTTATTGGGATAAAGGCTCTTTTCAGGTGTTTACGAAATACGTCTTCTCTTCAGGAGAGCTATGTAAATCCTAAAACCTTAGACATCTTCTTGAATCTTGATGCAACCCTTAACAAAGTATAACTCAAAATACAAGGCAGACTTAGAAACTAGAACAATCACGTGAAGGAATATTCCATATAAAACTTTTAAAAAACTACGAACTATTTTTCTTGCAAGTACAAATATACTTCCGGTGGCAACAAAGATCGTCCAATTGAATCCAGAAAAGCCCAGAGCAAATCTAGTCTCTACACTAATCTCCCATCAACGTGCCTACTTTCACGGGTTAAGTAAATGAATAATCTTCTCTTTAAACATGCTTAATATTCATGGAATGAAAGCCATGGGGCTCAGCGGCGTCGGCGTCGGCGTCGGCGTCGACATAAAAATCCCTCTCTCTCCAGCGCGACAAGACGCTCTCTCGGTTGTCAGCTCGACACTCGCGTTTCAGGCGACAATATGTTCGTCACATTTGTAATTAAACCCGTACCAAGTGCAAGCCCGGATGCCAACAACTACCCTCGCCCACCCCACCCTTGGGGGCCCGTGACGAAAATCTCCTAAATATAAGCGCGCGCGCGCAAGGGACCCCCTTATCATATACGTCTTAGGGAGCTTAATTAATCTGGTACAACGCTTAAAAGCTGAACGCTCGAGTACTATTTTCTCTTGTACAAGTTTGCTGCATATAATTCGTAGCGTATTACGATGTGAGACGCCGTATCGTGCTGAAATATGATTAGAAGTTTGACAGAGTTGGCGTTTTCCGTCGTAAAATAAGTTCGGATACATAAAAAGCATTTCACGCAGTCACTGCGTTCAAAAGTGTAACGGGACTCATTCATTGATGGTTGTTTATACCTACATATTTGTCATCTCCACGAGGAAAAACCAGTGAAAAGTGTACCGAAGCAGCTACGGTGTACGCCGAGTCACATGCTAACTTGAATGCAACCGAGATATCAAAATAAATATGTATAACAAATCCTTCAGAATACCCAATTGCAATATACATAAAAATGTCGACGATACAGTCACAGATAACGATGATTCAGTGATCCCAGCAAAGAACCTTCGAACACTGCTCCGGTACGGGATAGGCAGCTAGTATGCCGTGCCAGCACTCACTACGCTCAACATGTATGTTGCCGTTTTTACGTTTTCTTAAAACTGAATAAACAATAAAACAAACAAGGGGATTATTTAGCTACTTCTAAAATACAATTTACTTTTTTAGAATGGACTAGTCAATATTTAATCTTTTAAATAGCAATACATAACGACATAATGATGGTTATAGAGTTGATCTGACCGATGATGACAGCTGGTAAGGCCTATACTTTAACGTTGCATGGGAAACATACAGCGCTGAGCTAGTTGCGTATCCCGGCTAGCAATGGTCGAAGATAGAACCAACATATAAGAGTCCCTGTTTCAAATAAGATTCCAAAATAAGCTGCAGTTGCATCGGCATGTTGACACCGAAGTCCGTGACCCTTCGAGAAAGAAGCTGGCAACATTCGGCATTCCGCGATCGTAGGGACTCGCGAGATGTCGTCAGCTGATTTAGTGGGTCGCTTCCGCGTTCCTCGCTGGCCGACACGGACGTTAATTGGGTCCCGACTTGCTGGCAGATTGAGACACCCTTATGGGGGGCGAACGGGTGGCAATTAGCTAGCTACGGTTTGTTCGGGTCTAAGATACTGCGCGTGGAATGATTGTTTGACCACGATTCGTCCAATGAGAGAAAATTTAGGGTGTTCATTATTTGTGTGCATAAATAAATGGGCATGCTTATAGAATTTTGGACAGATTAAACACGTCTGCCACGTGTACACTTTTATACTCATTTCATAAGTCTAGTTTTAAACGAATGCCAAGGTACTAGTCTATAGCCTTCGTATAGTGACAACGTAAATGTAAATGACAATCGCCAATATCGAATCTGTGATCTAAGGTGAATAAAAACCCAGTACTATTATTATTACTTATTGTGTTGCTTGAAATGGCAAACTTAGTTGGGAAACTTTAAATGGTTTTCAATGAAAACCCCATGCAAATTATAAAGGGGCCAGCAAAATGAAGATGACAGTTTGTTAGAACATGAAATCGGCAGAAAAGAAATCATCACGTAAACTGTTTGCACTTTACAGTTCACACACATATAAATAAATCATATTATAAATACAGAGCTCTATCTCCGAGCCCAGCGAACAATAATACTCGATGCCTCATGAGCAAATAGACTCTAGGCCAGCCTCCCTTTCACGAATGCAGACTTTGGTTCTCAAGAGCGAGGCCATGGTTAGTTGAGATTCGATGCCAAACTTTGCTGAGGACGCTTGCAATCGTAATCTTAGGCCTCTGAGCACACTCGCGTGCTGTTTGCTCACCAGATCCAGTTTGTTTTCAAACAAATCCGTTTCGAGAGATCCGGTCTATAATTATAGCACCGTCCGCACAGCATTTTTGTTTATAATTCGGTACTTTTAAAGGGAAGAACGCTGTAGCAAATATTATAAAATATTAACGAGTGTCGTTAAATTACACCAGAAAATGTGATACCTAATATACAAACGCTGCGCGAAGAATCTTTATGATGGAAAAATTTGTCTCGTGCGTTAAAGCCTATTTACTTTTTAATTTCATCGTGTGATGATTTGTTGATTATCTAAATTAAATTAAATTTTTTTTTTAGGAAACGAACGCTAATTTTTTTAAAACGGCGGAAGATGTTTCTAGCAAACCTAGTGTGTTTAGTGAGCATTGGCACAGACATAGCGAAACTGTCGGTGGAAATTAAAGGGCGATCGAAAATTAGAATGAGGGTGGTTAGTAGCGGGGAGGAGTGCAATGAAACCTCGGTTCCAATTAAAATTGTCATTGTAAAAATAAATTGAACATTTCGTAATTAAACTTGAAAAACGAGCAAGTAGTTGGACTTCATTAAAATGTAGCATTGACCATCCAAAAAAACTTAAAAAGCATAAAACTAAAAAACTTTATTTTTATGGGTTTGGCTTTGGACGAAAATCGTGTATAATCGTCGATCTCCTTCGACTTAAAACCAAATTAAATCAACTATGAGACAAGCTGAAAGCGTTGCCGGAACAATGCAGCCAATTGGCACATGCAACAGAAACCCTGATTTACTAGTAATTAATAACTAAATAACTAAACTAAACTAGCTAAACTAAAATAAAATTACAAAAAATAACTACCTAGTAATAAATAACTAAAAAAAATATATATATATAAATAAATAAATAAATAATATATATATATATATATATATATATATATATATATATATATATATATATATATATATATATATATATATATATATATATATATATAGATATATATATATATAAATAATTATTAATCCACCTTAGCCCGAAACATTAAAAATGGTGATCAAATTTGGGTATATATATATATATATATATATATATATATATATATATATATATATATATATATATATATATATATATATATATATATATATATATATAAATAATTATTAATCCACCTTAGCCCGAAACATTAAAAATGGTGATCAAATTTGGGTACCAAAAACAAAATCCTATTCCAATATGATGTCAAAAATTTGATAACCACCGGCTTAGATCAGTACAAGAAAATGTTATAATACATATAACCAAGGACACTGTGTGCTCTGACCTTGGGATGTTCCTTGGCAGGCACGAGCACTCGTATCGTGACCTTGATCGGTTTGTCCTTGATGATGTCGGCGAAACGGCGCTCCTCGTGGCCCAATTTGTTGGTGCCTCCCGTGAAAGGGCGGCAGCCATTTTGAAGACGCTCCAGTTCTGCAAGTTGACAACAAAAGGCGCTGAAATCGCATGGAAATACTTATGAAATCAAGGCCATGGTTCGGTTATTGTATTTAAAGTACCGTGTGAAGAGACATTCTCGATCAAGAGGCAATGCACTTATGTTTTTTAGGCGATATGATATGAAACACATACATTATTTGAAACGTACACAGTTTACATAATATGTTTGCGGAAAAATAGCCGCTTATAGTTGTATTCCAAGGCCAAACCACATTAAAAACACGATTGGTTTGTTATTTTCAGTATTCTTTCTAAAAATGGTACACGTAACTGTTAGTTTACAATAATTTTATAGGGTGACCAATTCTCAACCTTTGCATCCATCTTTCACAAAACGACTGTTGGGTTTCTTTACCAAAAACCGCGGCCAATTCAATTCCGTTTACGCAAACGTTCTTATTTATATTCAAGAAGCACGATTATTTTCAGGAATCTCACAATTTACATAAAATCGAAATTCGTTTCGCACGTTATTGAAACCAAGACTTAAAACACAAAACCTCACAAAGTTCCCGAAAGCTCTTTTACCTGTAAAGAAAAAATTATTACTAAAAACCTCTTAAAAACACACCTAAACCTTCCAACTCGATGCAGAGCTTCCGTGAAAACGGCATCGGGTATGGGATTAGTTCCTTCAGCTTTTGACATCCGAGACGTTATGAATGATAGTTTTTGTTCCACGTTGGATATAAGCCTGCCATCAACGAGGGCTTAGAAATTCTTAAGCCCTTAAGCCGCAAGCCCCTATCAAAGAACAGCCACTGCTAACTAAATGGCGAATTAAGTCCCTTATGAGTGTCTGGCTACCCCATTGTTCTCACGAGTCAATAAATCATAGGATGGTAAAGTTTCAAATTGAATGGGCGAAGAAATGCGTAATGTACGACGCATTGGTAATCTTTCGAGTATTTGCCATTCGGTATATAAAGTCGTCAAAATGTATTAAATTATCGTGAAATTATTACGTAATTAGTGCGTTCTCGCGTAGGCACTTCAATTAGTGACAAGGATGCCAGTTTGAGAGCTGTCGTTAAAAAAATTAGGGGTGTGCAAACATTTTGAAGTTTAACTACGAATATTATGACAAACGTTTACTATTTCCATTACCTGCTATATCTATATCCCAGTTGTAGCATGGGAATAAAATAATTATTTCATATCTAATTATAATTGAAATATAAAACAACTTAATAAACCACAATCCGAAACACCTGCTACATTTACTGTGTCCCTTAAAGTGAATTAGGCTTGCCAGATATGTCAAGTCAGTTTTGAGACCAGCCATTGAACACGCAACTGAAACTTATATGTATACCCTCCCAATTATTTTACAATATCTGGTATCAGCAGGATAAAGTCAACGAATGTCAGCGCCAGTGGCTAAACATTCAAAAACTTTACATCATACTATTCATTGTATGCATTGTTGTATATCTCAACGGTTACATGAAGATTCTATATATGAGGTGCGCTTACTGCTTACGAGCGTAACTGAGATGGTGTCACCATCATTGGTTTTGGACCAATCGGAGATCAAAGTCGAATCATCGAGTTGGTTGACAGTGACATTCGGTCATGATCGTGGTTGAACTTGTGTTAGTGGCTCGACGTTGGTGACATGATGTCAGCGACATCCCACACGGAAGTACATACAAAAACATATATGGAGCATATATGGAAGGTTCAAATTTTTATAAGAAACTTAAGTTTAATATAAAAGATTGCACTTCGTAAATTTTTCCTATATTATGTATCATATTTGTTCGTATTTGCTTTTTTGTGTGGGACGACAGGAGTAAACAGAGCAATAGTAACTAGTATACTAATCACAATAGTAAGTAGTATTAACTAGCAATAGTAACAGGAGTAAAATAGTATTTACACGGCATGTAATATACAACTCCATTAACATAGGTACAAATATACAATGTTTTATACATTTTTAACGTTTTAAGGAATATACCTAGTTACGATTGAAGTTTTTGGATCCCGTCCCGAATGGAATTGCTTTATTCTAATCCCCCCGTAGACGTGGTAATCGGTATTAAATCCACCAACCAATCGATTCTTCGATACTTTGTGATTTCAAAATCATTCGTTTTCAATTACACAGCCTCCCTGGGGCGTCGCGCATTTCAGCTAGAGGCGTCGCCGAATTTCGCAAATATTCCATATACCTAATCTTTATGTTTCTGTAGCAATAACTACTCCCAATTGATACAATTGACATCATTTCGACTGTAAAAATTCTTGTCAGTGTCAAATTAACAAATATTTCGAAATGCATTTTCAAATTTTCGCAATGCATTTTGCATTTTCGAAAAAATATTTCGAAGTGCACATTTGATGTACCACTGATAACGTGTATTACACTAAACAGACGTCTTGCGCAACCGTGAAAATCAGGTTACTTTCGTAAAAATTCAGCGGAGCCACGGAAATTCCCCTTGGCACTGCGATTACGTAACTTTTATTTCGCCGTTATCGGTTTCAAAGTTAAAAAAATAACATGGGCAACTACAGGGATTCTATCCATCAGCCTAGCGATGTATCTTTTACATTGTGCCGTTATCGGTTTAGCGTAGCGATTTTGTAACTATTACTTTGCTTTTACGTAATGCCGCTATCGATTCTGATGGATAAAATCCCTTTTGTTGTCCATGTAAATTTTTTAACTTTTTAACCGAGAACGGCGAAGTCAGAGTTACGTTATCGGTTCTGATGGATAAAATCCCTTTTGTTGTCCATGTTAATTTTAACTTTGTAACCGAGAACGGCGAAGTCAGAGTTACGTAATGGCACTGCTGAACCGATAACGGCATGACGTGAAAGTTACAAAATCGAAGTCACGTACACAAGAAATTTGAGAACCACAGGCCTATATTATGGTTTAACATGGACAGTGATAAGAAATCAAGTGATTTCGAGAAATCGAACGATCCCAACCCTTGCACTTGGATGACCAGGACCAGATTAATCCAGGAGTATCAAACGATCAACTCCACAAAACCAACAATGGCCTTCGGCTGATATCAAAGCATTGCCTGAGGCCAACATCAACATTCTGCATCAGCGGACAGATGCTTTGTGTGCGGAATTCTACGCATTCATTGGCTAATTCAATCAGCATTAGATGCATTAGATGCATTAGAGTAATGTTGGTACGGCAAAGTGCATTACCATTACTAATACTATGGTGGTGCTTGCTAAAATGGAATGCATTACGGTCTAGAATGCATAGGATATACGACAGAATGCTATGAAGAGCATAGTTATTTTCAGACATAGTGTTGGTGTGGGTTTTAATATTTAATTTCAAAGGTAATTCATACTGTTTTCATACTATACATAACATAATCAGACTGTTATTTAAGCTCTTATTTGATTATAAGTGTGTTTGCGGAATATTGCGGGCTCGGATTGTTTTTCTTGTGGCAAGGGACAAACAATGAACGATTATAGCACGAAATTCATCATATAAATGTTCTCTAAAAGTCTACAGAGAATTAGATAGTCTCTTAATCTCTCACAACTATGATTTATAATACTTTGTTCTGAAACAAGCAGTTAACAGTGCACATGAAGAAAGAATACCACAGAAAGTCTACAAGAAATATCAGTATCACCACATATCATATCACCTAATTGTAAATACCTTGAAATGATTTCCTGTGTAAGCACATCAAAGTACATATAGAGTATTCCCCTTCTGAGTTGAAGCTACCCCGGATGCTACCCACATCGCTAATACCCTGAGAGCGATGAGTGGAATGTGAAATCTAAGCCCATTGTATTGGTATTATTATGTTAAAACAATAATGATCCATTCCCAGAGTTTAGCCACAATTATGATTGATGTTTGAATATTAAACTACACTGGTAAAACGATTTACTGTATCATTGCAGTGATTAGCGCAAGGGATTAAACAACGTGCATTTGCTATTTGCTCAGCCAATCGATCTATATGCAGTTATAAATTACAATTCCAACCCCTTTGTCAAATATGAGCACAAATCCGATAATGCAGCTGGTTGCCTTGGGCTAAAACTAAACATTCTTATTCGACAAACACGGCATGCATTTCTCTATTGCGACGTTTTGTTGAATGATGTTTTTAATTAAATCGAATTTTTTTTAATTTTCTCCGGAAATGAGAGCCTGGTAGCCAAATAATCAAAGTCCAATTGTATGGTGCAGTTTCAAAACTAGGGGAGCTAAAACTGGTAATAAAAACCTAAAATGCATACATTTCGAATACTTGTCGAACTGAAAGTGTACCCAATATTTTTTCACGATGTTTTTAAAATTATTAAGCATAATGAAATGAAGCATTTCTGAAGTTTCTTTTGCAATTTTCATGCGAAAGAAGAAATAGTTAGGTATTTCAAACATTGGCATACTATTTACGACATTTTTCATTATCGTCTTGTGATCTAAAACACTAAACACAAATCACATTTCACATAGCCTCAGTGAATGTTGGAAGCTGAGCTGAAAAAATGTGCAATGTTAACAACTTTCCGCTCAACTAGCAAATAATTGTTTAATCAAGTTTGCTGAATTTCTACATCACCAATTAACAGTGGGAATCAAAATAATGTATAGGTAATTCACCGTAATTCGAACCGTAAATTTCACAGAGATGCTCCCACAAATTGGCACCCATCTGAATCTCAGCCATCTCGTCTCAAGATTTCAAGATCTCAAGGACCTACAGCTAAGCACTAGGATGCGGGAATTATTCGCAGCGCGGCTTAGAGAGCTAATGACGGTAAGTAGTTAGTGGCATATTCTCTCAATTATCTAGGTGGAGCACACAGCATCTCGAATCTCCGCGCTCGAATCATCAAGATTTGGACGCAGAATCGCGTTTGCTTGTCGAGACTACAGACATTCGTATGCGGTGTGAGTGAAATATTGATGGACGCTTCGAGAACTTTACAGTGGTTAACTTTATAATAACTTTTCACCAGCTGGCGACATTTTGAATTCGTATATTTAAGATGTTTTCTGGCGCCATTACCGCGTCAAGGTACGAACATTTTACGGATTAAATAGTTGATATTTAAGGTCAAAGGTCAGAGACTTTCTTATTGTTTTCATAGCACGGACGAGTTTTTAAATAGGGAAAATGGCAATTGTTAATGTATATATAATGATATAATGCGTGGAATATGTCGTTATAGATTTTAATACTTGATGAACTTCTATGCTTGCAAGACAAGGCTTTACTTTTTAAGAAACATAACTTGCCAAAGAGCGTGTAGGTATATTAATATGTACAAAGAATGTGAAAATAAATACCAAAAAAATGACAAAAGACACAACTATACTCGTACAGTAAAATATCAAAAAACGCGAAGAAAAGATCGCGGTGCACTTAAAAACTTGACATTGTGATGTGAGATCGTTTATTACATTTTCATAATGCACGTAACGTCTGCTTTTCTCAGCATATTATCAGGTTTTTAAGGTAAACCTCAAGGTACATTTATAACCCTTTAAGGCGCAGTGGTACAACTGTTGTACCACCTCATAATTGGAGCTGTATCTTACAAAATTCCCATCCTATCGGGGTGAAAAATGTTATATTTCATTCAGTACTAACCAGGGATATCAGAAAAATATATATAGCAACATCAAAAACACCCACGAGCTTTTCATTGTACTTCAAAGTTAAGGTGGTACAACTGTTGAACCACTGCGCCTTTAGAGAAGTGACATTTGTAAAACTGAAAATCTTTTATTTTGTCTGCAGGTTAAATTCAATGTTCAAAATCGTTATACGGAATGACAACCCTTATGCAAACAAATGATAATTTTATATTTGATCCCCTTTTGAAGAGGATAGGCAATCAATAATAGATTTTCAAAATTTTTCAATTTTCAAAATTCAAAAAAATATTTTTTTAAATATTTTCGTTGATTTTAAGTCTGTGTTGCTCTGGCATTGGAATGCAACATTCAATTTTCCGAAATTTTGCCCTAACATATTATCTTACCACATATTTGTCTTGAGTTTATTGTCAACGCGTTTAAATTGCAAATATTTTCATAACTCATACCATATAATATGCAATAATCGAGTCTTTGACAACAAAGTAACTTTAAATCAAAATCAAATTACCACCCAAATGTCGACATTTCGACGTAACTAATAATGAACGCCGACGACTTCCATGGCATACCTTACCTACACCGCACAGAGGAACGGCCGCACAGACCAAAATATACAACCCCTAAAACAATTCACACGCTTTGATAAATCTTGCAAGAAGGCACTTCACGGAATGCCGCATAGAAAGGCTCTACCGAGAGCGCTCTCAACTTAAAGCATATGCAACTATATGCCATTCGAAATTCTATTCAGTTTCAACTCGGCAGCCATGCTCTGTACATAATACGTTCTAGTCAAAGTTCCGACTGTAGCGGATAATTAATGATTCAATGAACTGAATGAATGTACACTTGACCATTTCGGTTGGGTTATTACGTTGGGGCAATTGAGGGAAATACAGGAGAGCGTAGATGACTTTGCCGTGCATTTGAATCGGGTGTGTATATACATCCTGAATTGGCTGGATAATTAGATATTTGGATCATTGCGAACTCAGTCAGATATAGACATGTTGAACTCGAGATTATCGCGAGCAGTCTAGAGAAATTGATGTGAGGTATGCGGCGGGCAATTTTGTGGATGGAAAATGCTTTTTAGCGAAATGATATCTGATGAGTGGTAAATTATGTGCAGTACAACTTGATGCACAGAAGCGAATAGGCACTAAACATATTAGCCGTGCATATGTGAGTATATGCAGGTTGCATCATTCGTAGATGCATCATTAAATTGAGTAGTTTATTGCCTAAATTGCGGAAATACCTTAATTAGAGTGCTTGTGTTATGTATCCTGGAAAATATATTCCATATAGCGAACATTTATGCGAAATTTCATACCCGATTTATGCGCAGAGTTTCTGACGATTTGATGCCTTGATAGTGAGCACTCACATACCACTAGTACACCAATTACCGGCTTGACGTCCCTTCCGAAGGATAGTACAGTTCGATCATCAGGATTTCTGCACTTATCCGTATTTCACGTCTTCAAATTATAGGCTGATAAAAATAAATAGGTAAAACCTCAAATTGAAATCTCGACAGCCTTTCACACAAACCTAAACCACCATTTTGCATTATCGGTTACCCGTCCAATTTTCGGGCACTGCTCACTGTTGCTTAACTTCGGTGATCCACGAGTTAACGTTGATTCTAATCTCTAGAACCAAACCGTTATCTAGCGCATGCATAATTACAGAAATTGTTGCACATTCTGTAAAAGTCAATCTGAATCAGCTTAGAGAAAACTTAAATTACACACCAACACTACCACCAGCAGAATTCTTCCTCGTTCCACACTTGCCGTTCCCAATATATCTCCCCATGTGCCTCACCAATATCGGATACTCTTCACTGGATGCCAGTGCAGTTGTCGTCGATATTTTCATCAGTCTTTATTGTGCCCTTCCAACGCCACTTGACATCGATCAAAAGTGCGATTTGTCTACAGTGGCGAGACAGACACGAGAGGATTTTCCTCAGATGCAGTTAGCTGCGAACGTTTTAAGCATGAGTTTAGTTGATATTGGAAACCTTTCAATGACATGCCTCCTTTCAAAAATCATCTAAGTCTTTACAAAAATATTTAACGTGGGACTTAAATGCTAAATGAAGTCTTGCTGATTTCCCTTAACATATTATAGCTATTTATCTCACCATCTATCAATATCATAGTATCTATCTAAGCTTTCCCTATTTTAGCGTTTATTCAATCTGGGTTTCCTGTAATTTATGACCAGTTTGGTTATTTATTAAAATTTTTAATAGCCGACAAACACCCAAATTGAAAATACCACAGTACTTTTCCAGACTCTTTATAGTAATAAACTTTTGCAATTTTTAAGGAATTTTCGGAAACCTCTGAAACATGCTTTTGACAAAATTGCCCTGTGTCACTAGGAGCATTGCCGAGCGACATAGTGGCATTGGTGACATTGGTTTTTGTGAACAATGGTACAAATTTGCCAGAAATATGATTAATTATATATTATCGAAAATATTGGTTAAACAAGCAAGAACGGAAGGCATCTAAAGCTCAATCAAACCACGTACGCTTAGGTGAAGTGAGCGAACCCCCAACCTTGCCTCGTAACCGAGATCTTTATCAGGAACTTGTGTTTATAAACACCAGTAAATTAATTTGGACATTGCATTACATTAATGTGGAGTTACGAAAATGTCCTACAAAACATGGTGATCCACAGTAAAATAAGGCATTATAACAAGTCATTAAATACCGGATCCAGCCCCCAACAACTCTAGCAAGGGTTAGGTTTGAGGAAGCATTGTGAGCATGGGGTTCCACCACTGTTTTGCTGCCTGGCACTGGATAATATTCCGCTAGCCATTGGAGATGTCAGTAGTTTCAAATCGCAAACGTACAATACGGCAGTCTGGAATGTCTACCATGGCGAATAAATACGGTGGTTCGTGTGTTCAGCGGATCAAAACGACCCGAGTTGAAATATTGTTTCTAGGGCATGCGGATTCCCAAAATGTTCAAATATGACGTTTCTTCAATTTTAATTGATTGAGATATGATTGCAAGATGGTACGCTTATTCATAATATTTAAGACACATTTTTATATTACGATTCATCAATTGTATAGGATCATTTATAGTTTATGGGATAGTCCAGTTATTCCTCTAGTGACTAACTAATTAGTCAACAATATATAGTAAAAAAGTGATAAAGAGCAAATCAAAACGTATAGGTACTGCCTGTGATTCTACATCTATGGTACTACCATAACCTATTAGAACCACATCAAACAAGTTAGAACAAAGTTGAGATCCCCATGTGGTACATTTTGTAGTCTCATACCACAAGAGAAAACGGAAAACCAGAACGTGCCAGAACTTAAAAAGTGCTTCCATTCAGTAATTTTGAGAACAAGTTTTCCAGCTTAAGTAGGTATCAATATCCTCCTGTATCACAAGTCGAATATTGAAAAACGCGCAAGTTTTTAAGTATACTGCAGAAGTTTTGGGGTAATTATGAAGCATAATCCAGCAACTCAATTAAAAGACGAAGAAAAAGTTTGTAAATTTCTACTCTTTTTTTAATTCACCTCGACAACTTTGATGGTATCAAGTAACAGTCTAACACATCTAAGTATAGTTTAAGTTTATATACACACCCTTTTAAAATTCGTCATGTTGGGTTCCCTTCCTACATTAAAGTTTTGAGCCCATGGCCCCTTCATTTAAATGACGTCATTAACCGTCGACACCCTGAGCTCGAACGTACATGTTGAAATTTTAAATGGACTCAAACAATTATTAATTAAGTGGTCGTAAATTACGGGCTTGACCCCGAAGACGTCTAGGAATTGACCCTTGCAAGGAGACACTGACGACATGCACTCTCACAGTGACACAGGACAGCTTTGGAGTACATCATTTCTCTCATGCAATCCTGCCACTCGCTTTTATGCGAGTCCAGTAACAATATGCAAACAGCTGTGAAGTTGGGAGAGATGTTTTAAGCAGTGAGACCGGTGAGCTTTAACCTTTGACAGAGTAACTGGTACAGGCTGCGAGACGCTGGGAAAAAGAAATGCAGTAGACATGTAAAACCATTTTTGGAATAGCTTCCCGCTCCCGGGTACGTTTCAATCAAGTTATGGTTCGCCATTGTTATTGTTATTGTTTCTGATTTAGTAGATTCAAAGCGAATGCGTTTCCAGTCATCGATACATCACCTAACTTCGGTTTCATTTTCAGATACCCGTAAATTTCATATGAAAACATTTACTGCATAGTCATAAAACAATGGGAAAGAGGACGTAATCTGCAAGGTAAATAAAATATATACAGTCGTGTTAGCCTAAGATTACCACAGCCTGGTGGGCTTGGAAGGAAAGTATCATATGGCTCTTTTACGATTTGTAAAGAGCAAAATGGTAAATACTTGTAATGATAAATACATTTTTTAATGGTAATGATAAAAACTTATCATTTGATTTTATGGTATGGTACTCTATGATAAGAGATCCCCAAAAAGTGGCAAACGCAAACTAATTCTAGTGTAGGCTGTAAAAGTAAACACTACCAAGTTTGTCCGACTGGAATTACTGTAGAAAAGTATTAGCATGGAGTTCAAAGTTGGTTCGAAAACTTTGATTTTATAAGTTTTAACTTGGCTCAACTTATATTATATTGATGGATCTGACGTTTGCATTTAACATGTAAAGCTCTTATCATGGCAATCAGATCGCTGTTTTCCGCCATCGATGGCCTATTATTTCCAAAGCAAACCTGATCGAGATATGAGTTATCGTTAATTCATTCGTCGCGTGCAGGAAAAAGTGCTCGAAACGTCGTTTATATTATTCTTTTCGTTTGCGAACAATATCAAAAATAACTGAAGATAATAGACTCTTTTTTATTGTCCCGTCTGGTCGATATGGTGAAATCCTTGCAAAATGTGTGTAATAACTGATTCTTGGTATAGCAAAGTATACCTTTGTTATCCTGTAGCAAGGCTATTAATTATATTTTTGTCTAAAATGTGAGGTTGTGTACCTTTAAGATTTTTCTTGCAACTTATATTACTATAGCATGTACTAAAAGCTTTATCACTATTATGTTAATTTTTTCGCGGCATCAATTTCATACTCAAATTGGTATTGAGTAAATATTTAAGGTACTTGCAAAATGACGATAAAATAACGACCGAAGCTCCAACAAAGAAAATATCACCGCTCTATGCCTTTTCTTGGATCAAAACTTAACAAAACATTTTTAAAGTATTCCCGCGAGTAGGCTGGGTGCATTTTCCTCAATTGAATTTGAGTCATACCAACCCACGGACGTGTACGTATTTTGTATTTTTTGTACCCTATAAACTACGCAGTTGGTTTGGTAAAAAGCCACGTTCTAGAACCGCGAAATGGCATTGTGATTTTTTCCACTCACTGGACATAACCTCAACAAATAACGCCAATTATATTTTTTCTGTGCAACTCCCGTCAAATAGCTGATGTCACCGCCACTTTTCAACGCTTTTGGCCGGAAAATACGGCGGAAAACTCAGCAGGAAAATTTATTCGAGAGCTGCCGGCTTACCGTCCCTTATGTTGGCGACGTGAAATTAAAAAAAACATCCGACATAAAAACATGGTCAGTTCAGAAACCACGTCAGAATCAGCCTGTCCAACATTTCCACTGCTATAAACACGAAATATCATCATCCAAAAATCGATTAATTAGATATTACACCATCACCAAATCGCTTAAATTCGTTTTTGGCGAACGAAAATCTACTAAAAAGTAAAGACCTTTTGTGAAATCCGCGCGGTCAGCTATAAAGAATCAGGAATCGGGAAAAGCAATCGCATGTTTCGATCACACAAGATGCTAATTCTATTTCAGGCGTCACGGCTGCAAACCAACCCATGTGTATTGTGTTTCAAAGAAGCAGGCCGTAAAGCTAAGGGCTAAAGAGAGACGCATCTCTCACAGACAGCTGTTCTTTCTTAGCAAACAATTCAAGACCTTAACTTCTTCAATCGATCGAAGCTCTCCCCGACGACACAAGAAATCCACTTGCGTTTTCATCTCGTCGTTCCCGGATCCTTCTAAACCCGTCCCAGAGCTGCGCTGAGGTGTTTCGCTGGAGGAAATAAAGGTGTGGTACAGGACGATTTTTCTATCCTAGGGGATTCTGGAAGGGGTGGGTGTGGTGGGTGTGGGAGGTGTGGGAGAGCACCGAATGATTTGGAATTGGAGTTGTTCTGTATTTCCCAATTCAATATGAAGTGTGACGAGATTATATATGAAAAACCCAAATGCTATCTCATTTTCAAACAAAAAAGGATAAAAGAAAAGGGTTTGTTTAATTATCACTGTCATACATAATTGATGCCCCGTAATGACAAAGTTTGATAACTAATGAGCGTAGTGATCGAAGCAAATCTTCAATGTCACAAGCCCCAAAAAAATCACTTGTGCGTGTTTTTGTTTGTTTTGATTGTTTGTTTTGCTCGCGGTCTACTTGCCAAACGCTGGTCTGATTTTGATAAAATTTGCAGAGGTTCGTTGCTAGGTTCTAGCTTAGATCCTGAGCTGTTTTCATAAAAATCTACCGGATAGTTTTTTTAACTATTCAAAGTTTAAAAAGAAGTTAATCATTTCCAAAAATTTTGTCCTAGCTGTACAGCCGAAAGAATTATCATCAATTTTTCACGAAATTTAACATTCATGGAACTTGATGAAAGCAAGCATTTCTGAAGTTTTCTGGCATTTACGACTCCCCGGTCTCTATCTATTAATATCTTTTATTAATATTTTTTAAACAAATTTTGTACATTTTTTTTATTTTCAAGCAAATCTCAGTAAAAATATTTTTGAAATACGATTTCCTTGACTCTCTTTATCAAAATAGTTGTTTCGCGCATTGACCTTCTATTGTCGATGCTCTGCCTTCACTCCTTTTACCTCTACATACAAACTGCTACACTCATCTTCAACGCAACACAAATTGCGTTCGCAAAGCCCTAGTTTAAAGAACAATAATACATAACCTGTATACCTACAAGTACATAAAGTGATATTGTACCTCATCCCACAACTGTTTTGCCAAATTTCAGGTGAAAATATATGTTTATAATTTGCGGAATTTCCATGCAGAACAGATTTATTTCGTCTACATCTCTTTGGTTATCTTGTCTATTGCAAATAAAATAGGGTATTTGCTGTGGTATTTGCCATAATTTTGCAGAGGGAGGGATAACAGGGCGTAATGTTATGGTGAAATTGTGCAGTATACCCACATACACAGGCTCAAATAGAAATCGTAGGTACAAATACGAGGTAACATTCTTCGGTAAAATAAAACGTTCGTTGGATTCTAGAGGTTAGATAAACAAATTACCCAAGGGGGTTCTACGTTGACCCCGCTTCGTAAATCCAGACCATGGTACGAATTCCCGCGTTTACAATAGAATTTAATCCGCGCACACAGGCATGCGATCACTCACCAGCCGTTTCATTTACGAAACTAAAACTATGTTTAAAAAAAACTCCACGTCCTTTATTAATTTACTACCTATTAAAACTAAATTGAAGCATTAATTTCCTGCGTGACGTCACAGACATAAGTGTACGAAGTGTACCAAAATACCGCTCGGTGCGGTCTAAACGAGAGCTGGGTCAACACGGTTCGATGTTTCGTTCAATGCATCGAATTCAAGGTTGAATTCAATCCATTGAACGAAACAATGGATTTACAAGAGCCGTTTACACAGCTCAATGTTTTTAATTCATTAAAAATGGTGGCACCATTGACTTCAAGGAAGCGTATATACAAGACTACACGCTTCCATGGAGTCAATGGGTGGCACAGCTTTTCAAAAGCGTTGTTTCTAGAAGGCAGTTACATATCTTTCCTTCTCTAGAAAGGAAACTTGAACGATATGTACATTGAATTCAACCTTGAATTCAATGCATTGAACGTAACATTGAACCGTGTAAACCATAGCTTTCCTATAGTAGGATACAAGCCAGAGAATACGAGTTATCATTTTATTATTATGTACACAAATTAGCCTCCCAAAAATGTTGTCCATTCCGGGATTTGAACCCGGGTCCCCAAATCCCGGAATGGACAACATTTTTGGGAGGCTAATTTGTGTACATAATAATAAAATGAATAGCCGATTACGAGCTTTCGTTATTTAAATAAGATTAAAAGACGAGTTATCATTGATCATTTTATCATTGACCATTGAGTAGTGATTGAGTGGTTTGAGCATCGGTCGTTTGATTATTAGTAAAAGTTTTCTTTAATTTCCATTCGCATGTCAATGCTCGAATACCAGCGAACACTCGGCCTTTTGGCTGCGTGATGAGAGTAGATGTTTGAGGTGCCTGCCGGGTACATACTCGTCTTCTCTGGTTGCACCCGACTTTATCCCATACTTGCTGAGTTCTATCATATCGAGCAACGGCTACGTGAGAACCAACATTGCAATTTAAGCCAAACTGAATCTTACAAGACAAACTGAATCTTATAAGTGTGTGGTCTTGATATAACAGATAGACAGTAAGACCTCACTTAGGATGCTGTGCTTGCAGTTTGCAGTGTTTTAGAAGAAAAAAAATGTTTTATGGGTAGGAAAACAAGGACCCAAGAATATTTAGATACAATAGGTAACAGTTACGCACTGGATTCCTATTCTGTAACTTTTCCAAGTGAGATGTCATGAAATGAGAGTGACAACTTCAAGGTCGCCTATGTTTTCATATGAAACAAATGAAGGTTCTCACTCTCATGTCATTTCAACTCACATCAGAAATGTTCCAGAATAGGGGTCCTGGCATCTCTTGAGTGAATTCTCATTCACGTAACTTTGGTGATGAGGGGAACATTGCCGGCGCTTCCAAAACAACTACTTCATACTAGGAAGTGCAAGCTATAAAAGTTTTTAAACCTCCCTTTTTAAACGACTGACAATTTCACGCCAATTGTTAAGCAGTTCTCATGAAAACAGTGCCACGTGGCCCGGAAAACACACGTGGCACTCAAAAACGTGATATTCGCGCGGCTTTCCACAAGATTTCACGCAGCCACTCTTAACATAAAGCTGACGATTTACGAGCGCGCCCGATCTGCGCCCGATCTGCGGCCGAAGATAGGGTCATTAATACCGAAGACGGACTTAACTGGGCGTCCCCCAGGGGCGCGTAGCGCGGCGAATTAATGGGGGTGGGTCGCGGTGATCACACACTGGAGACCCGGCGCTTCGGCCGATACGAGGGGGGGGGGGGGGTCATGGCCGGCACATTTCGAGGGAAATGCTGGAAGGATGAGTGGGGGATGCGCGGGAAAGATCGAGGAAATACAGTGCGAAGCAATGGGAAAGACGGGAAAATGTAAGGAAATGCATTGAGCTGTTTGGTGGGAAATGTGGGGAAGCTCGAGGCAATACCTTGGAAAGCGGTCTCAGGAAAGCGGTCTCAGGAAAGCGACCTCAGGAAAGCGGTCTCAGGAAAGCGGTCTCAGGAAAGCGGTATCAGGAAAGCGGTCTCAGGAAAGCGACCCCAGAAAAGTGGTCTCAGGAAAGCGGTCTCAGGAAAGCGACCCCTTGGAAAGCGGTCTCAGGAAAGCGGTCTCAGGAAAGCGGTCTCAGGAAAGCGGTCTCAGGAAAGCGGTCTCAGGAAAGCGGTCTCAGGAAAGCGGTCTCAGGAAATCGGTCTCAGGAAAGCGATTGCAGCGGGAAACCTCAGGAAATTGCTGTAGAAAGTAATTAGAAATTCTGGTAAACTGTTGAAAGCTCTAGGAAATTATACCAAAAATATACTGGGTCACGTTTTCCAGTTATTTATTTATTATTTAAACGAAAACCTTTGTGTCATTTTGAAACGGGAACTACCCTAAGGTCCTGACAACCAGTGGAAAGCCCTGAAAAGCCGGGAATGTCATAGGCTGTGTTTATGGATGTAAAACTCAGTAACGTTGCCCAAACAAGTATACATTTCCTCATAGAAAATACTGGAAGAGCACATGGATTCTAGAAGGAACTGAAAAGAGAGCGAAGGCCCCTGACGGAAGAAAATCTGCAGCAGTTGCCGCAACCGCGGTGCATTTCCTCTAGGAAAACTCAGGAAATCGACCGTCTTTCACCGGCAAGGCATAATGATACGGTTCACTGGTTTCATCATTGATCACCAAAGTTTGAATTAGGTAGACCTGATTTTGGTTCATTAGATTTGGAAAGGTATGTTTCTATTCGAATTAGTTTCTTTATTCGCATGTTCTATATTAGTTCGGAAAATTTCACGTTGTTGCCAAATTTGTGAAAACATTATTTTGTTTCACAACAAAAAATCACATTCCTACCGAACTAAAACCTGATTCAACCGTAACCGAAAGTTTAGATTTATGTTGCAAAGATGTTTCTAGTGAAACTTCTCCCCCACCCCACCTCAAACCACAGCCCCACCCTACCCCTTACCCCGCCAAGGGTCCCCAAACGAAGGAATCTGTTTGCCGAACGGTGTTGGGCATCGAGGACCAGCCATCTAGTCGAGTATGCATTTATGCAGATTGCTCATTAGTATGAACACCTACACAGAATGATCATAAGACAGAATTGTATCAATTATTAACCAGATTTAACCGTAGCGCACCCCACAAAGAGAAAGTAAAACGGTCACCGAGACCATTAGCTGAGGCGAAGAAACTCTCAATTACATCTCGAATACACCGAAATCGTGGCCAGATCTCTGTGTGCCAGCCTCGGCCATGGGGTATTGTGAAATTCAGCTTCAAAATTAGTATGTACATTCTACGGACATTAACCATAGAATTGCTGGTCGAGAACCAACAGTGCTCGCATAACCAGAAGCGAAAGGGAAATTAAATGTTAAAATGTATTAATTTTCCTCTTGTATTACTGTGCAGTCACCCCCCCCCCCCCCCCCCCCCCCTCCCTAGAGTAAATGAGGGAGCTATGGTGACTTCGTTTTCGGCGTAATTTAATATTTTACTTGCAGTTGTGTGTGAAGGGAATTACATTACCTTCCAACTGTATAATGAGGAGGATGGCATAGCGAACGAGTGAATAACAAGAGACTGATCCCTTCACTCATTACGCTGTACTTGAAAGTAAGTCGAAATTAAACATCGAGTTTTGCGCGGAATTCTATATACTTCTACCGGCTTGTACGGTAGCGAATGTTTGCAGAAGGTTTACACAGTTTAGTCTCCTCTTTTGCTCTGTACGATGGGGTTAATATGTTCTATTGAAGATCTGTTTCAATTTACCTAGTCTATGGCAATTCATGTTAAGGTCGAATGACAACATTTGCGTATAGACATTTTGAGTGTTTCCAACCGTAATTTAAGCATGTGTGTCTCTATTTTATTTTTGTGTGCCTATTTCTGTGTTTGCATATGAGTACTTCGCCTTTAATTTTAAAACAGTGCTCTATGTTTACCTACACATGAACAAATTCCGCTACAGGACATTAATTTTCGTTGCTTACTTAATGATCGAACGTACTTTCACTGAAGGGTGTAATAAGAAATGAAGATAAAGCAATTCTAGATTTTGGTCGCATATGAGATAAACTTAGAAGACCTACTTCTATTTTCCGTTCAAAATGAAATTTTGAAAGAATCTTAACTGATTAGAAAACTTGTTTCTCGCATGACAAATATGAGATATGAAGCCAGCCCGTGCGAGTACGGGACAATGGGAACTATATTCGAGTGAAATGCGAAAATAAATAAATCTAGACGTGGACACAATGTAATAAGTAACTTTCAACGTATTGTTCTACAGTTCTCTGAAGTCTGAAGTCGAGATCTAGAATTTTCATTACATTATCTTTTCCATGATTTTTGTGCCCATGCTCTGTTTTTGACCACGGGCTATTTCCATTTTACACGCCATTTTCCTTCGAGAAGCTTAGTTATTTTCTGCCATATTCTCACAATTAGCTGATTATGCTACATGTTATTGTGTGAAAATGTCCGTTGGCAATGGTTTATACCTAACACCGACGACTTCTCCTATACCTTCTCATAGTTTTAAACTATTTTCAACTATATTCAACATTTCCCTTTGAATTCGAAATAACAGTGACGTGCTTACAAAGCTCAGCTTAAGCATTAAACTCACAGCGTGTAAAATGAATGAAGTTTGTTTTTTGGATATGTCAATAGTACCTCTAGGTACTATCGAGTTTTCAACGTTGATAATATACACGTCAAATTTTCTCAGTTCTTCCCGCCCAAGATTTTACTGGTTGGATGAGTTCCTATAGGAACACACCTATAGGTGTTTTCCCTTCTCACTGGTCAGTTTTCTCGGAAAGTCTAGAGAAATGATCGTTTAATCCGGCAGCTAAACAATTATTGATTGATTGTGTGCGATTTGAAATGCGATTTTTGCGATTTCATGTAACCTCTTTCTTGGGACACTAAAAATCCTGGCGCTTGTGTTCAGTTCTTCTATTAGAAAACCTATTTCTATCTCCTAAGAAGGTCTGCCTAATTGATGCTTCAATTGTGTTCACTAACAAACGTCACAAGCGAACGTCACTAACAAATGTCACTCACCATTCACCAATAGTTTCTGCGTCAACGAAAACTGATTTTCAGTGTTTTTATCTTCCAATGACAACTTCTCTGCCATCAATTGTTTCACGTGGAGAGCGAGTTGTTGTTGTTGTATCTCACTCACTCCCGCATTATCTTCAGTAGTCATTTCTCTTGCCATTGTATAGCTCTCTCCGTCGAGTCCTTCTGATAACAGCTCAGCGCAATGCTCTTCCATGCTCGCCTAGATACCTGCGAATAAAGAGAGAGAGGGGGGATATTGACATTGTTATGTGATGACATGGGAGGACATGGCATTGGGATGGTTTGTTTTGAATGTTCATTCGATGGCTCGTATCAATATTGCTTCGATTATGGTATCGTTGATTGAATGCTCGACATAATATAATCACATATTATACTCTTTGAAATGGTGTTCTAGAATTCAACAGTTGCGTATAACATTGAATATTTTTGGTTGGTAACGGTTTTTACCAAGACCGTTTGCAACGATGATATGAGCACGTGACAGGGGAAACAGATTCGGAGCTGTATTCCGTTCAAAACCAAATTCAGCGAAATATTTTTAAATATATTTTGGTGTATACCAAACTTGAAAAGATACGGGAATGAAAGTAAAAGTGTTCTTCAAAGTTTGGTTAGTAATAGGTAGATTCTTCAGAAGAATCAAAAACTGTAACGAGAGCTATAAAATAATAGTCGATGCTAACTAGGATTAACGAGCCCCCAGGTGTCAATTTGTCTTTTTTAATAGCCTCTCAAAAACAAAAACGAACACGCCCTTCTCGTTGTCTGGACTTATGAAGTCACTTAGTCTACAGTATCCGCTGCAGTATATCCGTAATTTAATTAATTAAATAGAACAGCATTACCTCATTTTCTCTTCAAACTTGACTACAGTATAAGAAAAGAAAGAAAAAAGTTTTGAACATTACAAGCACAATCATTTTATAAAATTAATATCACAAATGCTTCGTATACTCGCAGCTAAAACACACCTCGATAATGACTTCGAAAAACCAATCCCCGTTACGATTTCGTTTGAAATTTAGTAGAAAAACATGCTGTTACAATTTCAAATAAAAAAACACACACACATACAAAAAACAATACAAAAACTTACTTGCGGCCACAATCAACCCAATCTGGCGACAAGGTCGAAAACAAAACAAAAAAACAACACAATTAACGTCACTTATTGGCAAACGCACGTGTTGAGTGCCGTGAAACGAGCCGTTAGAGCGTGGGGAATGTGCTCCCGGCAGAGTCGCGAGCGCTACTGAACGTCAAGGCGGGAGGTTAGGTTCGAGCAATGGGGAGATCGAGTTTCGGGGAGTAGTGAGTCGAACGCGATCTCTCTTTGCCTTGCCCTGCCCCGAGAATTCCACCCCCGATCATGAGGTCCCTTACGACCCTTACGATCCACGGGATAAATAAATAATTGGCGTGTGAATTAATGAAGATTTATGGCACATGTGCACGCTGGTGTGGGGATTGTGGTTGATACGTGTGCGTGTGCGTGTGCGTGTGCTTATGCAGCTAGTGTTTTTTAATGTGTTGAGGATTCTGTGGAAGAGTTGTGAAGATGTTTGGTTTTAGAATGAGGGGGTTGGACTGTTTTGATCTGTTTTCTACCTTGTCTCCATTTTTATGGATGGATGTATGGATAATGAAGGGATAAAATGGGGAAACAAGATGCGTGAATAAATGAATTAATGAATGGATGGATGGATGGATGGATGGATGGATGGATGGAATTTGGATGGAGTATGTCTGGATTATAATGAATGTAGATAGATATATGTAAACGTATGTATATATTTTTTATTTTGGACTAAAAATATATGTTGTTATTATGCCTGAAACGGAAACGAAGGAGGCAAGAGAAGTTATTGGATTTCGATCGTAGGGTTCGGCGGACTTTGCAGTATCGAAAATATCGCATACAATGTTCTAAAAAAGGTGCATTGCCTCAGTATTGTCACTGTAAGATAAGCTTTTGAAACTCAATCTCTTCTCAACGCAGGTTTTTATATTAACTCAGGTTATTAAGGTTAACTCTAGTTAACTCCAAGCTAAGGATGTTATGGACAGCCAAATTTTTGTTGTAGTCAATTTTACGTTGGTCACTATATATATTTTTTTTTTAAATAAAACGATATGGGAATTTTCTGTGGGTTTTTAACACTCGGGCTGAAAAAAGAATTGATTCGATACATTTTCTGCTGTCCCTGTCTGCAATGTGCACATAATGAGTTTTAAGTAAAGCTTGTCTATGTCACTAATGTAAATTATCAATGCATTTTAAAATTAATAAATTTCCAGTAATATGAGCGATACCGTTGATTAACAATTGCCTCACGGAGGAATTTACCTAAGAGAATGTCACGAAATTATTTGAATTCAATTCAAATACGAGAGAAACCTGCAAACTTCCAACTCAATGCATACACATGACCACAGTTTACTAATTTAATTTGTTAGAAATTAAATACAATCATGGGATATATTTCTGTGTAACTGCCAAATTAATTTGTCTTGCAAATGCATATAGCCAAGAGCTACAAATTTCTGGCACTAAACTCCTTGAAATCTCATGGCCAATAATTAAGATAACATTGTCTGAAGCCTGGCAAATATCGGAAAATCGAATCAACCTCGCTTGGCCTTATCACGGAACGAATATTAAATTTAGCCTGTTGCTCCTATAACAGGTTAAAGTTGACACGTACCTTACCAAAAGGTCCCTCTATCTTCCCTTAGAACAACTACAAAGACAAACGAATCCCTCCCTTAGTATCTAGCCAAACCCTTTCTCATTGTCCTTATCTGTAGATAGCAGTGAAAATAAAATCCTATCTAGGTCCGACGTTGGCATGAAACCACAGATTTACTACCCAGATAGTGTATCGCATAGAGAAACGGGCATGTGAGAAAACTTACTCTTACAGTGACGCAAGTCATTCAAGTGTCACTGGAGCTGCAGAGGAAAGTATATTGTCTCAAAGGACGGAGTGTAGTGGAGTATGACGCACACTCATTAATTCGTGAGAGAGGGAGAGAGAAATTTATTTATAAGGAGCAATACGATGAGGGAGTAACACAGATTAAATACAACAGGGTACAGGCATTCCAAAAGTTATATCGAGATAATCTTATCGCGTGTATTAGGTTATGGGAAGTCAGAATTTATATGTAGGGCTACTTCCATCTCTTATGCCAATACCAATATAAGCGTGAACCATCTGTGAAAACCCTTCTGTGGTTAAACTTCAGCGAAACTAAAATCAAACGATTAGACAGGTGGCTTTGGGATGTAGATTATGTATAAGGGCGGTACCTTTGAAGGTGGTTAGCTCTGGCTTGGTCTTGCCAAAGATTTCGACTCAATGGTATATGGGTCTGGTCTCAAGTCGGAAGGTATTGTATAATTTTGTATCGAGTAAAACCAGCCCGCAGATTGCTCGGGGCTAATTTAATGCAAGCTGTGGTTTGGAGGGGGGAGGGGGGGGGGTGGAGGCGCCCCATAGGATTTGGTCTGTGAGGGCATACGGTGATGTATATACCTTAGCAATCTACCTTGATTTTGAGTCAAACTGTGTTTCGTTAGATGATATTTTATTCATCGGCAGGGCGCTGAGACTCTCTACGCAGATCTGCTTTTAATTTAGACGTCGGCGTCGGCGTCGGCGTCGAATATACCCAAAACGTAGTGGGGTTGAGGTTTTCGAGGAGGGGTAAATTTATGTCGAGATGTGTTAAAAGAGATACAAGTAAAAGTGAATTTTCTAAAGAAAATGGTAGTTCATAAATGTTTTATTGGGATTTTATATGAGTACGATAAGACTTGGGTAAACTGAGGTTTAAAGTCATTCTCCTTTCCAAATGTGGAACAGGTATCCTTATGTGAGAAATAGAATTCTTTGATGATTATTAATGACTTTAATGGATTTTCTTTAAAACCTGTCAAAATTAAATACACTTAGTGGGTAATTTTGTTCACGATATCCATTTTTACCGCCTTAATCTATATGTATATATTCACGCAAAAATTGAGTGCTGCTATATATAATAAATAAAGGTAGGTATACCTATATGAAATTAATTCAAAACTTTTTCAAATATCTCTTCAGCCAGGGTTAAGGAAATGTTCGCCGTCTGCTCGACGCAGGAAAGTTATTAGCAGCGTTTCATCAATCATCTTCATTTTCCAGTAGCAGCGCGTCAGACACTCTGCGTCATCTAAGATGCCTAGACCTGTTAGCGATTTGCCTCCGCAAAGAGGGACGCACTCTCGAAAAGAACCATATAGGTAAATAGTTATTTTTTGGGTGGACTTTAACAGCTAATTTTTTTGGAACTTCAGTTGACAAAAAATGAACAAAAAATGTCGTGTTTTAAAGCTAGCTGTTCAAATGTTCCTCGTTCTCAGACCTTTTCTAGGTAAAAGAAAATCTTGTTTACAAATTCAGCTTCTTGCGCTAAATTCATTGCGTTGATAAGAAACAAGCTTTCGGTGGTATACGGAAATGAGAGCAGAGTAATTCCATATCCGGTATAAATATATGATCCCATGTAGCCCCTAGAGACTAAAACAGCATACAAAATGTTGCGTAAATAACGGTAACAATTATTTTGTTGTTATAATTCCAGGTTTGGTAAGACATGAGAGTAAACATGGCAATTTAATCAAGTCCTAAATAGCATTGGAAATTGATCAAATTATTGATGAGCCTAGCGAGCGAAGCGAGCGGAGTGAAATCTTCATTTTCACTAGCCCCAAGAAAAGCACTTATGTGTGTTTGTTTTGTTTGTTCGTGTGTGTGTGTGTGTGTGTGTGTGTGTGTGTGTGTTTGTTCGCGATCTGCTGGCCAAACGGCTGAACCGATTTTGATCAAATTTGTAGAGGTATTTCGCTAGGTACTTACTAAGACCCTGTGCCTTTTTGGAAAAGGTCGAATCAGAAAGTTTCTAATAAATCAATTTTTACGAAAAGTTTCGATTTTTTTAAAGTTTGAATCCCTGTCAATGTCAAAGTACTTTACACATATTCACCAAAACTTAGAAGCATGTCCACCTCATTTTATTCGCATTTTTGTAGTGTTTTTCCGTGATTTGACGCTTGATTCAATGAGAGTCCGGTTTCCACCGTTTCCTAGGTTACCGCTTTATTGACTTCAAATTCGTCCAACTTTCGAAGGCAGAGATTTTCACAGAAACCAGACTTTAAATCAATTTCGTTTTCGAGAGTAACTGAAGGGTAATACGCGTCAGAAATATATCTCCAATATAATAAGAACCCTCGGGCATAAGTTACTCAATGCGCTCAAAATGAGCATAATTTCGCTGTCTGACAGATCAGAAAGAATCAAATGAAGGGCACACTCGACAGAATTGAGGAATGATAAAATTTTCAAGAAGGCAATGGTCTGGCTTGGTGCTCCATGGTTTCCATATGCCTTCTGTCATCATCTTTGTACATCCGCTATACAAACCACTACGCTCAATTTCAACGCAACACAAATAGCGTTCGCGTAGCACTAGTAGTTTATAGATTATATCAAGTTGGCAAAACATTAATTGACAGAAGAAATTAACAAGCGTCTAATTTTAGTTATAGCCAATTTTCACTTAACAAACGCATTAACAGAGGTGTTGGCAACAGGAAGTGACTTCTCTTTTTGGATGGATCGAATCACAAGAGAGTTTAGTCGCCTTATATAACATTCTATAGCCTAGGCAAGTGAACAGGCAGTTCCGTCCTTCTTAAGTTCTATTCATTGAATCGTTGGCTGAGTCGAGACTTCAAGACAAAGTCAAGCTCCATAACAACACAGCTGTTTGCCAGCTTACACTCAAGAAATTTGCATTAAGGGCGGCAAAGTTTTTAACACGCAAAGAATATTACTTGTGAAAAGTTTTGAAAGTTTTTCTAAGGATATTATTCATATTGGGTGTGTCTTGTAATTCTCACGAGATTTTTATTACAACACATACACATTTTTATAATGAGAAACTTGTTTCTTTTACGTCACTTTACGTTATTTTTATCTAGAAAAATACTAACGAAAAAGAAAATATAAAATTTCGCCTAAATGATTAGTAATTTTTTAATTACTAATTAGTAATCAACTTTCAGCACATCCTTCTTCATCAACAAGGAATCTAAACAAGAGTTTCTAACGAGAGCAAATTCGCAGAGAAAGATTAAGCTATAGTAGGTACCATCACTATGGTAATACGAAAGTTAGTGAACATATTGCATATAAAAATTTCTAGAATAAAAATCAGAATGTCAGGAGAAAAAGAGAATAATTTGAAGTTGAAAATGGAGATGATAATGGAGTCGATAAAGTTATAGTGGTTGGTTTGGTTTAAAAACACAATTAATGATTCCAAATTACCAGATCATTCAAATTATTCAAATTCAAATTATTATTAAAAAATCAGCAATTAATTCTAGCCCACCGCCTGCTGTATGACACTCTCTTCGTCGCGCCGAGAGAGCGATCATCCGCAGGCGGTGTTCTAAACATTACAAAATCTAAGCTCCAAAGTTTGAAATTTCCACTGCACAACAAAAATTTCGCGCCAAATTGATACGAGGAGAGGACACTCCAACAGTATGGTATCAATAAGGCTTTGACTAATTGAGAATTAAGACGGCCATTATCAAATTCACAAAAATAACAAACGTGGCGCAGGAGTTTCAGAGTTTTATGAGGTTTCGGAGTTTAAAGATTTGCTAGAAAACATTAAACAGTACTTCTAGCATTGTTGTTTGCATACGTTGAGACGACTATTTTAGAGTACAAATCAGCATTTCAAATTCATAGTCCGACTCTCATGAATAGATTTTAGCCTAGGCCAGTCAGGCCGCGTAAGAAAAAGTAAATTTGCTAAATGAAAAAAGAAAAATTTTGTTTTTTAACCGCTACGTCGACGCCGGGTTTGGGAATTTTCGCATCCCTCGTGAGTTTGTGGGGAGATCGTTTGAAATGCTCATGGGAAATCGCAAATCGAAACGAGGATGTCCTCTGAAGAGCATTTGCAGTGGCTTGGATTGCAGTAACTTCTCTGATTCTGACGTTTTAGGTGACAAGTCAAAAAAACATTTACAACATTACGGATATATAATATAATCAACCAGAACCGACAGTACTGACTTAGCAAACGTTTAGGCAGATGTAAGGTTACCCAGACATTCTGCCATATCTAGCTACGGCTACAACATTTTGATGGTGTAGTTTCGCCGGCAATCGCTGGGGTGCGTTGGCAACAAGATTTTACGTCATCTATCAAGCCATGGCACAAGGTCAATTATAATCAAGAGACCTCAATGTTCTTCAGGTGGTTTCAGTTACCTTGGTTACCGGTGTTGTAACAACAACAAGTGGCTCCATCCATCGACAGCCATTGCAAGTATTATTGCCCGCGGAAAGCTTTCGCGTAGCTATTCTTTAGATGGGAATGGAACATCTGGGTAACCTTCTGTCTGTGGTTTAGTTAGATACTTGATCTCTATTCGTTAATAGATAACTCTTTCCCGAAGGCCTAGTTTGGGCTCTCGCCACGTCTTGACACAGAGTTTCTTGCAGCGGCCGTCTTTGGCTGCTCCAGTGCAAGCTCGCGTTCACGAGCCCGATCCGACGCGACCGCCACGAGCGCCTGTCTTGTCGGCGGCGTCGGTTCGACGAGCCCGCGAGGACTGCGCTGTCGTACGTGGAGCCGCTCCCGAGGGAACTCCCGGCCCCCTTCGAGTTGAGCGCCAAGCTCATCGAGCCGGGGCCCGAGGGCAAGAAGCGGCTCAAGTGCGGGGAATGCAGCTTCTCATCGGAATGGAGCGCCAACTTAAAACGCCACGTGGCGAATCACACCCGGGAGCGAAGCTTTGCCTGCACCGAGTGCGAGTACAAGGCCACGCTGAAGCACCACTTGGCGCTACATCGCCTGACGCACAGCGGCGTCAAGTCACCCGCCTGCGCGGTGTGCAGCTTCCGCGCTGCGCAGGAGAGCAACCTGACTGAGAAAATGCGCACGCACACTGGGGACAAACCGTTTAAATGCCAGCAGTGTGACTTCGCGTTGAACCACAGCAACTCCTGAACCAGGCACTTGCGCAGCGTGCACACCAAGGAACGCCCGTTTGGCTGCACCCAACGTGCACCCATCTTGTGCGTACAGAGCGGCCATCTTGCCCGGCACATGCTGACACACAGCGAGGAGAAGAAGCTGTCCTGCGCCGAGTGCAGCTATACAAGTGCAACCAGGCCAGGGACTTGAAGAGGCACATTTCCAACCAACACAGGGCAGAGAAGATGCTCGCAACGATGCCACGCAGTTGCGAAGAAGCATGTCGCCGCCAAGCATGCTCAATGGCTTGGTCAATGGTCTATCGCTAGGTTAATGTAAATTATATGGATTAGAAATGAAAAATTATAACACGATAATATATTGGGATCAATTGGGATTTTTGTGTAAAACACAACCCCACACCTTCGTAAAACCCCACACCTTCGTAAAACCCCACACCTTCGTCAAAACCCCGACACCTTCGTAAAACCCCGACACCTTCGTAAAACCCCGACACCTTCGTAAAACCACCACACGTTCGTAAAACCCCCACACCTTCGTAAAACCCCACACCTTCGTCAAAACCCCGACACCTTCGTAAAACCCCGACACCTTCGTAAAACCCCCACACGTTCGTAAAACCCCGACACCTTCGTAAAACCCCCACACGTTCGTAAAACCCCGACACCTTCGTAAAACCCCACACTTTCGTCAAAACCCCGACACCTTCGTAAAACCCCACACCTTCGTCAAAACCCCGACACCTTCGTAAAACCCCACACCTTCGTAAACCCCCCACACCTTCGTAAAACCCCACACCTTCGTCAAAACCCCGACACCTTCGTAAAGATAGACAAGGGGCCGCCCGGGCCAGGTTGACTGTGGTTGCGATCCGTATTTTTCTAATTTATACTGTCATAAGGCGTTTTGTCTTTCAATATTGACGGTGCCAAGCGTGAGAGAGAAGATGAGGCCGTGTGGGCGAGTAAAGTTTTAAGGAAAAGTCAGATCGTTGTAAGTTTAGGTGAAAAAGTTGGTTCGACATTACCAATATCTCTCACAACATATCGTGTCTTCGAAGGGTTGGTATTTCCGATATACCCAGGTGATAAAAATCATAAATAACGATTGCAATACTAAATACCGGTCCCCGCAACAACCAACGAAATCGTTGAAGTTCCAGTCAACATTTCTCATTTTCCAGGTCCAAATGATCCAATCCGACTTGCTTTAATATCATTTTTTGCCTAAGGCCTCTATGGAATTGAATTCCATGGAACAATTAGGGTAAAACTTCACCCCCTGCACCAGACCATAGCTCTTGTCACTACGCCAGGATGGCTATGATCAAATATCCAGCGATCTATTAATTATCTCCAGTTCTCTCCACTGACAATGGATTTTCAAATAAATTCAAATGAAAACGGAAACCATTCGGCGGAAAAGGTTTGTTTCGGAATTTTCCTTTCAGTAGCAATGAGTAAAAATAACACAGTTTTCCATAGGTACCTACTACAACATGCGTAATGGTCCAATTACAGAGGAAAAAGAGCTAACCATTTTTTCTATACGCATGCGCTGTGAAATGGACACTTTTCTCTTGCCGTTATTGGATTAATTTCCATAGTTTGAATAATTGAAGGGAATTGCCGAACAGCTGCAATTGATTTAGATACGCGATATTATCGAAATGAGAATTTTTCCCGATAAAGTTTCTTTAGCATGTTTAAGATTTTACACACTGTCAATTTTTGTATGAAGATTATGCAGAATTTTTCTGTGAAAGTTTTGAACACTTTTACGCCTGTCTGCTTTAAAGGACTTGCGTGAGACAATCTGGAAAATTACATCGCAAAAACAGCGTTTCGTTTCGCTTTTCTTTTCTTTGCAATTTTAAACTTTTGAGCTTGTTTGAAAACTAAAACAAAGGAAGGCTCAATTTTCAAGGACATCGTTTAGAACAATGTTCACAAAAAATCTATTTGATATTGATTTCAAGAGACAGAAGAGACTCTAAAAAGCCATCATACAAAACTTAGCTTAAAGATGCTGCGTCAACAGCTATGTTTGTTATGCATTTCTAAATTCTCGACAGCCAAAATCTATTCAGACTAAAATATATGTTACAATTTACATGGTTCATCATGTTTTAACTAAATTCCATTTCACGTCAATAAGGAGAGAGGATTTGCATCATCCTCGAGGACCCGCTGCTGCTAGAAATGAGTTAAGAGTTTCAAATTTCACAAGCCATGCCTTGAGCCGAACTAAAGGCTCTGGTCAGTTTTGAAACTCTTAGCTCGTGTCTAGCAGTAGTAGGTCCTCTAGGGAGATGCTAATTCACTCTCCTTCTTAACGTGAAATGGAGTGATATCTAGAATCTTGATATCTAGAACCTACTAGAACAAAACCGCGCTTGGGAGGAAAAAGTCTTTCATCACTTTTCGAAGAATTAGAACAAGGAAAACAATCTTTCTTATAACTTGTAGAGAATTCTAGTATAAATACTGTGACACAATAACCAAACGGCAGCGCAATGTCTTTACAGATAAATCTCGGTTCGCCCCATTCAAACTAGTGGGCAAACCTTTTCCCTTAATTTGTCTCTTACTTGGAAAATTCAATTGCGTAGGCTATGTATGGAAAACCAGTTTCCTCCGCTGTTCCCCGTAGACGATAGCGTTCATTTGTCCGGAAGGTTTGTGAATGTAACAATAAGACGTCAGCCCATGCTTTCTAAAACCCTGACAATGGGAAATACGTCGACGTCAAGAGTAATTTTACTTCAATGTGTTCAAATTGAAGTACGTGATTTCCCTGCAGATTTTGATGGAACAACCCCATTCTTTCTCATGTAGTACATTAAAAACAAAGAATGTCGATAAAGTAAGATCATAATATCATAAATTTGCACGGTTAGTCCAGAAGATAATATACTCCATTCCATAAATTACGATTTAAATTACAATCCATAAATTACGATTTTTTCCGAATTACCCACCTATACATTAAATTAATTTTTAATTTTTATTTTTATTAAATTGAATTAAATTAATGTCTACTCATGTCCTTATGTAACCGACACAGCTTGAAAGGTGGGAAAGGAATATCAACAGTGACATTTTTAACTGAGCACACAAGCTATCATGTAACTTTGTGATTTCAAAACGATTCGTTTTCAATATCACAGCCTATGGTTTAACATGGGGACAGTGATTTTAAATTGAGTGGTTTCGACTTTCGAGCCAAATCGAATGAAAGAAAGTTTCATAATCGCTACCCAGGACAGTATTTCGAATGTTGCTAAAGTTGAGGAAAATGGCAAACTCAAAAAAATACCACAAGAGCATTATATAATGCTCTTGTATATTCTAGCTATATATTCTCTATATTCTAGCTATATAGCTAGAATATTTTGGCACAATGTATTTGGTCATGCCACGGCCGGCTTTATGTCGCTCTCTTCGTCGCTCGCGATCGACATACAGAAGGCGGTGGTTCATATTTTTTGAAAACATATTGTCATGGACTTAAGAGGCTGTGATTGAAATATGAAACAATTGACAAGAATAAAGCGTTCATGATTTTGTCGCTTTGTCTTGTATTGGAATCGATTTTATTTTACAACAATATCGCCAAATGATGGAAAACAAAACACCTGCATAATCAAGTCAAACAATTCAGATTAAAAATAAGTTTGTCCAAAAATCTTTAAGACCACTGAAAGAACCTCGAAAAACTCCAAAAATCGACACACAACAAAGCGAAGACAATATCCAACTGGTGAGCAGACTCCTCAACACCAACGATGGACAAAGAAACGTTTATCATCAAGGGACGAGAACGTCTGCACGTTCCATTCTCACGTTCCAAGGATGACGTTACCAGCGAAGTGGTTCTCTTACGAGATGTCCTTTCTTTAATCGTAATCACCATGCTTTTCTCCACGATTTTGATCTTCCTGCCTGTAATAATCTACGAGCTCGTCTTCTTCAGCGTCTCAAACATACCCATGATCACCAACCATGGGTTCATATTCGAGTCAATTGCCATATTAATTGGAATTATCGTCGCATCAGCAATTATAGTTCTGCAACTGCTCATGAGGAACAGAACCAAGCTCAGAAACGAACTGATTCTTTTGTTGGTGTTGTGTAGCTTGTCCATTCTTGTTACCGATGTCGGATCACTGAGTGCTATATTCCTACGAGTGAAGATTCAATTGCAAGTAACTAGTGATACAAACAAGGTTGATGTTCGATTACTTCCTTCAGCTTACAAGTCCGATCTTTCAATTGCGATTGAGACGAAAATAAGTCGGTACTACTCGGATGAGAGTGCGAAAGAAATGTTGGACAATGTTCAGTACAAGTTGCAATGTTGTGGATCGGGCGGGAATTTTAACGATTGGTTACGTCTTACGAGTAAAATTCCAGATTCATGTTGTGCGAGTGGAGTTTGCAGTTCAAAAAACGTTCATCCAAATAATTGCCTCGACGAAATTGCTAGAGAAACTGCAAAATTTGCATCTTTGTTGATCGGTTATGGCTTCGTTTTCGTTGTAATCATGTTGTGTACGATTGCTCTGTATTCATACTTACTTTGTGCGTTATCAAGAGATGTGGAGAAGTTGAGTGTTTCGGTAATTCACGAGGTTTCGCCTGATTTCGAAAGGCATAGCTCACTCGAGTTGGTTGACAGCAATTCTTCGTCGTTGGACGAAATTGAATTGAAAGAGATCAGCCAGCAGAAAACGAGCGCGTCAAGTCGGAGTGATTACGCGGGTGACGACGACGAAGATAACATGAAGGGGCAACCGAAATTTGTTAACAATTATGTTTTGTGAAATTATTTAAGTGTTCAATATAGTGAATAGTTTTTGGTAATTGGAGAATGTGACGTTGATTATTTAAAAAATAAAATAAAAATAAAATAAGAACTGGAATTATTTTGTAGCAAAAGCAGATGGCCTTAAACTGCAGTTACTAAGCAACCGCAAATGTTTATGTAGATAAAAAAAAATAGCGAAACATTGAACACCGTCAGAGATGTCTTATTTCATTATGCTCACATTTCTGCAGAATTTTAGTTAAAACTAGGACTTCGCAAAAGCGATTTGTGTTGCGTTGAAGATGAGCGGAGCGGTTTATATGGCAGATAACAAGGTGGATGGCAGAAGACCTAATTGATGAGCGTAGCGAGCGAAGCGAGCTGAGCGAAATCTTCAATTTCGTTACCCCCAAAAAAAAGTCACTTGTGTAAGTTTTTTTTATTGCATGTGTGTTTGCGCGCGCTCTAGAGAACAACGCCTGAACACAGATACATCACAGATATATCAATCTGTGGCCTGAACCGATTTAGATGAAAATTTCAGAGGACCTACCCTTGTTCTCAACTTAGATCCTCCACGTTTTTGGAAAATATCGGTTCAGAAGTATTTTTATAAAACAATTTTTACGAAATTTTTCGATTTTTTCAAAATTTTGAATGTCTCTCAATATGTCAAAATTCTTTACATATCTTCACCAAAACTTGATTTATTTTAAAAGTTCTGAACCGATCTTTTCCAAAAACACAGAGGATCTAAGTTGAAAACAAAGGTAATCCTCTGAAATTTTCATTCAAATCGGTTCAGGCGTTTGGTCTGTAGAGCGCGCTCAAACACACACAAAAAACACACATACCTACACAAGTGACTTTTTTTGAGGTGGTGAAATTGAATATTTCGCTCCACTCGCTTCTCTCGCTACGCTCATCAAAAGTATTGAGAACTTATGACTCTACCGCGTTTTCGCAACAAATTGTTGAAAAATATTAAAATTATCGTAAACTTTGCTTGTTTTTAAAACTACACAATCGATTTTGTTGAAACACGCACGGGGTCTAAGTTGAGAACAACGAACACAATTGGAAACACAACAATGTCTATTCTATTTCGAGTGTTTGATGGCCGAAAATTTAAGCTTGAGGGCATAAAAAGTATTTCTAATGAATTTGAAAGAATTTAATGTAGTGAAGTATGTTTTATAATACAGAAACAAAACAGATGTACCTATAAGTTGCAGAGCAGGGTAAGTAGGCCGAAGGCAGACCGCGCAAGGCCATACTTCAGCCCATGCTTGGCATGGGCCGGGCCGGCTGGCATACACAGGCCCTAAAAATTGCAATTTTTTCGCCTGCGGCGCTAAGGGCCGGTTTTACAAGTACCTCAACCCAGAGTTAAAGTAAGAGTTAAGTTATTTGTCATGGCAACCGCCAATAGGATGCCGTGGAATTCACCTGTCTCTTAGGATGGGACGCTTAACCCCGAGTGGAAAAATATTGTAAAACCGGCCCTAAAGTGATTACAGACCGTGGTATAAATCATTAAAACAGATGTACTACTATCTCCACATTCCACGAATGTTGTACATTTTTGGTGCACATGTTTGTCCCCCACCCTTGCTTGTGGAGGGGGGGGGGGTTGAAATGCCCGGGCCGATTCCCCCCCATATCCAACCAGCTGCAGGGCCTCTCCGAGTACAAGAGCACACATTTCTGTCGAAAATAATCCCGCAAATTTCGTATATACCTATATATCTACTAACTGCTACATTAATTATGATCATGTGCTGCTGTACCCTGAACAATGTTGGGCGGGGGACTCCCAAGTGATTTCATCCCCACTCTGCACGTTCAATGAGCGTTCAAACTTGTGTAATTCCACGCATCGCGGACGCGCCCTCTTGGGGTTTTTCGTCGAGTACGGCTCGTAGATTCGCTACCCAATGGCACGCGCGGTGAATGGACCAAGATTTTGATTGAAATTGGAACGGAACAATGGCCGACAAATTGAAATCACCCATGGAATGGCCGGTTTGTATAAGGTAGGTATGCAAATTTCATGGTTCTCGTGTAAAAATGTAACTTTTTTTGAAATTATACGCTCTGGGTGAAAATTGTATTGATTGAATGAGCGCAGCGAAGACTTCATTCCCACTAGACTATGAAAAAGCCAATTTGTGTATGTGCATGTGTTGAAGGTTGAATGCTGATCTTAATCCTAAGATTTAATTATATAAAGATCGGCATCTTCAATATTAAGATGATCAACATTCAAAAATCCTGTTTCATAGTGTCGTTTGAGTTTGATACTGAAGAAGTATTACAAAAAGGCTTTAGTAGGCTTTAAGGCTTCTTGCTTTAGTAAAAATATTTACTATATTTCGTCACTACACACTGAAATTCATGCTGTACAGAAAGAAAGTATTGTTATCTGAGGGACAGCACTTTGTCTAGTAGTGAAAAATGGTTTCATGTAAAGTGAACTTCGAGATATGAACATATTTTGTCAGACGTTCCTTATGAATTTTGCCCAATTATATATTTTTTGTCTATTAGAACAGCTTGTATAATTCTTTCCTAAACTGTCTAGCGCCTGCACAGAAATAAAGTTCATCAACTTAAAATAATACATTAACAGTTCTTGTGGGGTGGCAAAATATTTGTGCTAATAACTTGACGAACACATTTTTCTTCACGGTTCAACGTTTGTCAAATTTTACAAAAAAATCTTGAACACAGCAAAAAAATGGAATGACGCAGTGGGTCAGAGCCATGGTTAGATGGTGGTAAGGTGTTCGGAATTACCGAACCCTTACCACCAGCAAAAAAAATGTTTGACAAACTTGTTCGATAAATATTTTTCTCAGTAAAGGTAAATTCATGCCGGCCCAGAGCGTCCCCTCCTCCCTTCTAGGCTAGGAATTGGGTTCATCATGACTCTCATTCACCCTATCATCCGCAGCGATAGAATTGACAAAGAGAGCCACGTATTCCATAGCAGCTTTTACCTTCAATGTAAAAAAAGATTCCATGTCGATTTTCTATTACTAACAAAGTCACGTTCAATGCTTTTGCCTATGTTTTCACATAGATTCCAATTCGATGAAAAATAAACCCTTGTCAGTCAGTCACGAAAACGTTCGACGAAGAACATATTCAATGTCTTTTAGCTTTTAGCAATGTACGATATTAACATCAAATATTTATAGAAGGAACGTAGTTTTCTAATGCAGTTTCCTTCATCAAGATGCATCTTGCAGCAGGCTTTAGTGGCATCGTCGTTCACGAATGTGATGTGGGTATGCTTGAAAACTTTCTAGAGTAAGGTATCACTATATCTCTCTCGAATGCTCCATATACAAGCCACCTTGGTAGGGATTAGTATCTGCTTTGAAGTCTTGGGGTCAATTTACCTTGCTTTTTAGCTCAGTTGGTCGAAAAGGAAGGTTTCATGCTGCTTTAAACATGGGGGAATTTGTTTGCTAAAAGGGAAATAATTTATTTGACAGTGATGATTCCATGGAATGGACTGTGTGGGTTCAGAAATAGCGAAGAAAAAGGAATTGCAGAAAACAGGGCTTCGTTAAAAATAAAAGACAAAAAAGAAAACAGATCCGTACCCTCATGGCTGCGGTTGGGGGGGGGGCGCCGGGACACCCCTGTTTTTTGAAGGTCATTAGAGGGAAAGATATGACGTCAGAGGACTAGATTTACGTTTTCCAGCTCCTTTCCTTCTGCAGTATATAGCTAAGCTAAGAACATAATAAGTTTGCATGTGTGGGGGGGGGGGGTCGATTACCACACCTCTTCCATCCACTCAGCCACTGGCTAGTTTATCTGAAACTATAAAAACTATTTCAACAGCCCTAGTTTAGCCCAAGCTATTCCATTATTATATTTCCTCCTTTGACTACGTATATGTCATATTGTTTAGTTTTTTCCTTATATGTGTAGTTTTTACTTTTTACGACCTTGGAATAATGAAAAAAGTGGAGAGAAAATGCGGGAAAATGTTGCTGAATGGAACAGAACCGGGATACGAACCTGGAAAATTCCATATGCGTTGCGCACACAATTCTGCAACTCCCCCAAATCAGGTTGTGTCATAATGCATAACATATCCATCCCACTGATACGTACTACATTACATAGGCGTGCGCAGGGGACATGGTTATATACGGCCCGGCCACAAATGCAAAAGCGAACGGGGGCAAAACGATGGGAAAATGATGGTCACAAAAAGTACACCGTTTTCTATGCCCGTGACCGCGAAAGCAAGTGTTGTGACAAGGCATGACAGCCATCGACAGCACACATTGGATTTCTATCCGAGCACACAACCAGGGCCTTCTGGGTGGAAAGCAAGTGTTGTGACAACTGACAAGGCATGGCAGCCATCGACAGCACACATTGGATTTCTATCCGAGCACACAACCAGGGCCTTCTGGGTGGAAAGCAAGTGTTGTGACAAGGCCTGGCAGCCATCGACAGCACACATTGGATTTCTATCCGAGCACACAACCAGGGCCTTCTGGGTGGAAAGCAAGTGTTGTGACAACTGACAAGGCATGGCAGCCATCGACAGCACACATTGGATTTCTATCCGAGCACACAACCAGGGCCTTCTGGGTGGAAAGCAAGTGTTGTGACAAGGCCTGGCAGCCATCGACAGCACACATTTGATTTCTATCCGAGCACACAACCAGGGCCTTCTACATGAAAATATTTCCGGCTGTGGAAGCTAGAATCTCGCTCAAGGTCAAAGCCTCCTAAAGATATATACATTTTTGCCATGCGAGCAAGTCGAAACAAATCCGTGTATTCGTCTTGAACAAATCCACACCACATCCTTGGTCCAAATAGCAAATACATGCCAAATAATCAGATATTTGAGCTACAACCCAAAAAGCATATATTTATTGTGTATTCTGGATTCTTATAAGTATATAATTCTCTTGCAATAAGATGTTAAAATAACGAGACATTGGAGTAGAGATTTCGCTTTGCTCGCAATGCTCACGAATGAGTCCTTGTGATGAAATTGTGCAAGTGCAACAATACTTGAACTACCTGCGTTCTGGTAGTTCACTGCTGGGGTAAATATGAATACGTCACAATAACATCGGTAGGTAGAATAGGCATTAAGTTTTAAAAACTCAAACTTAATGGTAAGAGTATATGGGTATGTGTAGATTAACATAATAACACAGATGATAATAATCAATGGCAAGTTCATTGAGACACAAACCATCGAGCTTACAGTGAATGAAGTTGACGTATATACACCTACTATGAAAGTTCATCGTATAGTACGGCACAATGTTTATTACAGTGATTAGTGTGTATTTCCTGGGTATATAGTTAGGTTAGGTATACGCTCACTACGAGACCGCTAACTCTGATTTGCTATACTTTCGAGCGAAACAACACGGGATCTTCGGCCGTCCAACTACCTTGAAGACGTGTCCTAACCAACCCATACCAAAGCCCCAAAGTCATTAGCCCGCCGTGCTGGTTACGTCGGTGGTAAACAGATGAACCGCAGCCAGAGTCAATGTTCATGACATCGTATGATCATTGATATAGCACTGACATTGATATAGCTGAAACCCAGCAATTGACTGGCTCACAAGATTTGAGAGGCATCAAGACCTCGACTTACCGCTATCCCGGCCGGTGAGGGTTTTCCCGAAACCTCCTTGAATGTCGATCGAGCAGAAAGGCATATTCCCGTCGCATTTCGGTCTCCAGACGCCATGGGTTCCTCGCGGCTTCTGTCACTGTGTAGTCAGAACAATTCATATCCCTTTCGTGGTTGGAATATCACTGTTGCACATCGCTCCACTTTATGGGAAACTTGTTGCACTGTATTCAATTCACACGCACGGCCGCCTCGATGAGTCGAAGACAAGGAATCAGGCCAAAAGATCTGTCAATTTGTGAGACATCACAACTAAATTGCTGACTCGAGTTCACTAATTATTTCCGCGATTAAAATGCAGTCCAAAAACTAAATGGCTTTGTCAATTCGGCTGTTCTGTACCTAAACTACATATAATCATGTTAATAAGGATAGTGGATTTGCATCTTCCTCAAGAACCCACTGCTGCTAGAAACGAAATAAGAGTTTCAAAACTCACAAGCCATGTCGTGTGCCGGACGAAAGGCTCTGTGTTGAAACTCTTAGCTCGTGTCGAGCAGCAGTGGGTCCTCGAGGAATATTAATTTCCACTCTCATTCTTAACGTGAAATAAAGTATATATAGCTATGACCACTCCGATTATGTTTACACACGATTTTTTTCTATAAATAATGAGCCAAATACTAGTGCGTCCAAAACTTAAAAAAACACACTCATATTTTGTAAAAAGACGCGTTAAAACTATCTTTACGTATAATCACAGAATCACAATTAGCTCCTCGGTTGTTCAATGGGTGGTTAAAGAATAAACGGTTCGTTTAATTATTCCACAGCCAATCAGACTCCTTGATTGCCAGTAAACTGACAGTTAATTCATTAACCCGCGCTTTTGAACTCGTATTTTTATTCCACAATAAAAATGCCAATACGCAGTCGAATGATTTTAAAATTCGCAAAAATGTATCCGCAATTCACCTGGCCATTCCATGAAAATTGTAGACGCGCCATCTTTATTGATTGTCCCGGGTTTGGCAATTAAAATGTTTTATATCGACCCGAATTATTAAAATGTTGGTTTTGATTGGCTACAGATTTCGCGGTGGCGAACACACGAGACCTAGACCCCCCCCCCCCCCCCCCCCACACCAATCAGTCGCATCTACGCTCTTATATATTATCACTTATCACTTTTACCACTTTTGATAAACGGCCCCCTGGTTTCATCCACACACTGAGTTTAAACTCGAAATAATAGGTAGGTACCATGCAATTATACATTTCCCAACTAAATAGTTTTAATAATTTGTCGAAAATATCCCCGTGGATATCAGACTACGGCTACTAAACGGAAATCAGCAAAGGATTTCTAACGGTCAACTAGGAAGCAACGGTCAACGGCTAAAATTTTAAAAAGCTCGAAATTTCAGATCGTAGAATAAGACGACAGGTTATTTTTAACTTGGTTCTTTTTCTGTTTTTACAGCCAAACAGTGAAAAAATGCAAGTGTTTAACGGGAAACTGCAGTATTTGCCTTATCGATGGCAATCAGTGGCGCGGTTAGGCTTAGGCGCACTAGGCTTGCGCCTAGGAGCCCCGGTGGTTGGAGGGCCCCCAATTTTTTGAAGACCAGATTTTCCATAGACAAAGTACCGGTAATGCAGCCAGCGTCAAATCAAGCAAGGCCCTAGCAGTCACCTAATGTTCTCTTCCTTAACAAATAAGTATTTGTGTATGCAATATCGGCGTGCGCCGGGTAAATGGTAGATAAGACACAGAATATACGGGATGGACCAAAATGATGGTCACAATAGGATAGGCTATGCCCGTGACCGCGAAAGCAAGTGTTGTGACAAGGCATGGCAGCCATCGACAGCATGCATTGAATTTCAATCCGAGAAAACAACCTAGGCCTTCTGTATGAAATTGTTTTCCATTGGTCTTATGGCGTGAATTCTGATAGGAGGCTGTGGGAAATGTCAGAATGTCGGAAAATGTCGCTGAAGGTCAAGACCCCTAGATACATTTTTGACATAATAAAAAAATCATTCAGATGGCGCTGGCAAGTGGCAAGGTTCCTGTACGAAAATGAGTCGAAATATTTTCATTTCAAATTGTATCGTGCTGTAAAAATCTTAGATACGGCCAGTGCTGTGTTGGTCGCCCGCTCGCGGATTTAGCGGTGAAAAAGTGGTCCAGCACACACTATCGCAGGGGAGAAATCAAATCTCAATATGTACCAATTTGGAAATTATACGTCAAGATTCAAGTCCAACAATCACATAGTCATAATGCGCCCCAATCTACAATTATAACATATCATTATCAGCAGCATAAGCAATCAAGTGGAGAGAAGTGAAGTAAAATACAATAACGCAAAATTCAAAAGACACACTTTGCGAGGCCCCAGGTAACGCGAGGCAGGCCCCAGGTTCCGAGGCCACAGGCGCAAGCACAGGGGCCCCTGAGATATCTACTCTCGTAGGGGGGGGGGGGGGGGGGCTGAAATGCTAACCTATGCTACATAATTATCACCATCGTCATAATATATCCCATCCAGTCTGTCAATTCATCACACCAAACATTCCCATCGACGGCGCTCTGTTCGTCAGAAATAGACGAGCTCATCTCCATGCATGCAATGTTTAATGTGAACACACGGTAATTACCTACCTTGCCTACCTACCCACACACTGCACAGCGTTAATCACCCAGCTTTCGACGCCGACGTCGACGCCGAGACGCAAGGGATGCTGCTAAACAAATCACCAGCAGCTGTTATCAACCAGATTGCGTGGAGGCTCCCAGATCGAGGCGTTCTTGGGGTTGTTGACGTTTGTGGGAGGGGGGGGGGGAGGGGTTATAAGTATAACTTTGGAAGGTATGATTAGTATGCCTGCTTGGTGATACCTGGGTACTCGTGGATACTTGAAGTACTACTGGTAGAAAATCGTCGAATGCGGGTCCAACCAGAGAAGAACACTACCTATACAGTCCACGGAATTATTTTTTATGGTAAACTACGACGTTCCTACAGCCATTTACGAATAATAAAGGCCATTAAGTGCCAGTTTTATAGCAGCTCCAGTTAGAACTTAGAAGGTAGTGAGATAGTAAACTCAAATTATGTTTACTCACGAATGGAAATATATATTCAATAATAATATTCATTCTGGGTTCGCGTTCGTTTGTTTATCAACATAGTTTTATTAGGTATGTAGGTATAGGCTTAGAGGAAGTAATGGGTTGTATGGTAAGTACTTCTATTGTCGATGAATAGATAAAGAACTAATAGCGAAGTTGGGACTTCAATAATTTGTGATCAACAAAGGGATAGGTATGTAATAACATTATTATTCGCGTGATTTCAGTGTGAAAGCGGTGAAGTTTGCTGTTGTGGCGATAAATTCTCAATAATATCATAATTGATAATTGATATTATATGCGGGCTGCTTGCGTCGAATCGATTCCGAAAAGAATCAAATCATGGATACGTTCAAATTTAAATCTCAGTTTTTCTGTATGGGCCATAACTCATAAGTAACGCATTTGCATTTCTCTATCTCTATTTTTTTTATTTCTCTATACCAAATCTTGTGTAGGTATTACTACTATAGTGTGCTTAAATAGTAAATAGCCATGGTATCTGTGGTCATGCTATAATAATATACAGAGAAACCCCAAATTCCGCAACTTTATAAATATGTTCAAGGACCCGCCAAACAAAATGAAATTATTTCATAATTCATTTCCCCCTTTCTTCCAATTCCAGATATTGTCCTGCATCCACATCCGTCCCACTCACTTCTGTTTCTTGTCCAACCTAAAGGTCAGTTTTGTCCCCAGTCTCGAGCCCTCCCTTGACAGTAAACACCCAGTCCAGACAGCTCATACCATGCTGTAGCTACCTATCCAAGCAATCGTGGACACCATATAAAACAAGAATCTCGTGTTGGTGACCAAACCGACTCTTTGTTGGAATACGTAGCAGGTATAACCGAGAAACATGAGGCAGAACAGTCAACCATTGCCTCCCGCTTTTTATAGTTCACACGTTGCGTGAAAAATTCATGGATTGGATGGTTGCAGAATATTTGATGTCGAAGATGGTGAAGAGGAATGTGGGGTATATTGAAATTGAGGGGCTGGACTGGATTATTAAATTTCATTGCAAGTCAATAGTATAGTGGTTTGATACAAGTACCTTCATGGTTACCACAAAAAGTTTTCTTTGCAATTTTTGAGTTACAGCTCAGAACAAAAGAAATATCAGTTTATTCTTTACAATACTAATTTTATTTAAATTATTTACATACAATTTTTTTGATGCACTATATTGATTCCAATAATAAATATTAAAATTGGCTAGATTAAAAAATCTTGTTGTTTTTGCAACAACATGAGATATTGTATCATTTTAAAGCTGGATAAAGGGCGGTTGAAACGTAATAAAAATTGAATATCATTGAATAACGTAGGAAGGTACTTAGTTTTTACACTGGCTACTTTCCACTCATCATTATTTTAAATATATATACTACTTACATAATTTCAGCATTAATTAAAAACATGTCGATCTACATACAATTGAAACCAAATAGGTTTGGAGAAAATATTCAGAAATGGAAGGGAAGTAATTAAAGCTGGAAAAATGTTCAAGTTTTCCAGCTTTGTTTCCCTTCCATCCATTGCATAGTTGTATCAGTAACAATATCCTCTAATATTCAGAAGTGAAATAATTCAGAGTCCTCTGTCTTTTCTTTCAAATCTTACAGAAATTATTCCTTTCAAACTACTTCTGTAGGTACAGCCAACGTAGCCATTCAACAAACCTGGGAAAGCTTATAAAATGTGCAAGAAATTATGTGAAAATAACTATAATGTCTTGATATTTGAAACATATGTTGAACATTTCCCAAGAGGGGCAGAAATCCCCCAATTTACATGAATGTAAGTTAACGACAACACCGAACGTACAAAAGCTAATTCAAAATAATTATCATCCACAATCTTTACACTCAAGGTTATTTCAATACACTGCAAGCATTTCCCAGCAACAAAGCAACAGCAATTTCCAGTGCAGACATTAGAATTTACCGTAATTCTACAAAATCAGATGTCAGATCAAAGATGGTTAGTGAGATATTGACAAGTCTAGGCTACGATAGTGACTTTTCTCAGCAACATCATCCCGTTCTATCCTTATTTACCAAGATACACAGAATAGACAAAAATGAACAAGAGGTATATAATATAACTGTCAAATATATATACAGTGTTTTTTGTGTGTGTAAAGATGTAGGTGCCGGAACGCCAATTTCCATTGTAGCAAATGAACAGCCCCCCCCCCCCCCCCCCCCCCCACCCATTGACCTCCTCCAATAAATGGCAATCTGCTTTGCATTTGTTGTTTTGCTGGTACTGGATGCCTTAGCTGTGATGAGCTGTGAATGCAGAATTTTTCCCATCTCTATTCAGATTAATTAGGTTTCTTTCCGATTCAAAATTACGAACTACTGGGTTTATTTTGCCGCTTTGTACGCGGTACGACAGTGCTTTTAATAACACTTTGTCCAGTGCTGATTCTTCGTGGTCATGCACTTTCTTGCGCAAAGATGGCAGCTGCTGATATCTAGTTTCCTGAAGATATTTCTGCGTTTGCCAATTCCTTCACAATTTTCATCCCTGCTCAGAGTTCCAATTTCTTTGCAAGCAGTGCAGCCCTGTTTCTTGTTTTGATAACAGAGCCAATTGTTTTTCAAGCAAAATTCATTCTTGTGCTCTAATGTCCAGCAGCTAGGCCAGTCGTCAGCCGGAGGCTGCTCTTCAAGATCACCGCCCGGCGCGTTTCCTGATATCTCAGGACCACAATTCGGAGTTCCACTAATACTGGCACACCCCGTTTCATCGCTCACACTCACTTCAACACCAGCACGAGCCCTTTTAGTAACTTGGGTCGTAAATTAGTAACCCAAGCGGGCACACGAAAAACAACATGGACGCACTGAACCTTATTTCACGGTAAGAAGAAAAGTGTCTTTGCATTTTCCTCCTGGAGCCACTGCTGCTAGACAAAAGCAACGAGTTTCAAAACTGCCCATGGCCACAGAACATTTTGTCTGGCTCAAGACATGGTTTGTAAGTTTTCGAACTCATTAGCTCATGTATATTAGCAGAGGGCCATGAGGAAGGTGCAAATACACTCTCCTTTTCCACATGAAATGGAGTGCTGAATTTTTTCAACGATTGGCGAACGCAGATATTCCCTCCGATGTTTAACTTTTTTCGAGTGTACCGAAATGAGGTGCCGGAATGGCGTTCCTGTGTGTTCCGGCACAAAAGAAGTATTGTGCATATATATAAAATTGTGCCTGTAAATTTTGGTTTTAAAATTAAAGTAAATATGCTATACTCAGTTACAAAACATTACAAATATTAGACCGCTGTGGATAGAGGATCTTACACATTTTGAAACTATCTCCTTGGGTACACGGATTACAACAACTCTCAATTCACTTGATTCTCTTGAATGGCGCCAGATTCAGCATGACAAAACATTAAAAACATTAAAACTTGGAGATGAAAAACCTGTATAACACAGATTCAAAAGAAGCACCGCATTTTACTTATGCCAATCCTGCTTTCCAGACACAATTTGGTGAGAAAACACTGGCTACATACTCAATGCATAGCAAACCGATCCAGTGTTGTCTATTTATGGAATTAAACTTTGTGCCTATAAGCTTGGTATGTTTACATGTCATCCATTGTTTCACGTTTTAATAACTAGGAATTCTTTTAAAAAGTACCATATATAGGAACGTGGAAAGAAACCACAGGTTCATGGTCATAACAGTTCATCAATCGTATAGGACCGTCAAGTCACATGTCAGTGAGAATAGTGTTACCTAGGGCGGCCACTTGGTGGGGTTACCATGTGGCCAATTAACCCAGCTGAGCTGGTTATATAACCCGGATCTGGGTGGCGATTTTGTAACTCTCGGTCTCGGTTACAAAGTAAAAAAATTAACATGGACAACAATAGGGAATTTATCCATCAGAACCGATAACGGCATAACGTAAAAGTTACAAAATCGCTAGGCTAGAGCGGGCATTTCAACAACGGGTGGTTTGTTGGTTTCTTACCACCACTAGCAACCAATATTACGGTGGTGCTATGATGATAGCATTATCAAGAAGACTTACTGCTTTTTGAACGATCATCATTGTGCAGCGAGGTCATATTAACCAATCCCATATGGTTTGTTATTAAAGTCCGAGTCACTGAAAACGGTGTTATATAACCAGGCTGCTCTAGGTCTGGATTTTTGCTTGGTGCTATTATGGTATTAATTAGCCAGAGGATACAGCTAGTAATTCCATGACTACGAGTGGCCGCGCTAGGTAAGGCCCCTGGAACGCAAAGCATTCTCCATAATTTTGCAGTGGTGCATTCCAAAATCTCTCCAAGTCCTGCGCCTTCGGCATACTACGTACAAAAACCAATATACTTTTACAAAGCCATTCGTGAAATATTCATAATATTATATTCACGTTGTTTTTACAGCAGTTGCACCAAAGAATAGTAGGTATGCACAAAGGTACCAAGCAGAGTTGATTGAGCAACAACAAGCTACCACATTAAAGACCTGAGTTACTATAAGAAAACTATCTGTTGATTCAGTGTGAAAAAAAATTGTATTGCTATTGCATATGGTTGTCAAATCCAAAGTGACTGGTGAATAATACTTGGACTAAACAGAAATGAAAGTTTGAAACGGCAGACATTATTTTGTATGTAGGTAGGTAGGTAAGTGATTTTTTCTACAGGGAGAAACAATGCACCAGTTGCCCAAGTCAGTTGGAAGCGTGGTACCTTTAAACAATAACCCCAGGTCTTCCGCAATCCGACAGGAAAATAATGGGCACATTTTCGTTCGTTACATTCTCTCATCTGTCATGTCGAGGAATTGCGCATAAACGTCTCTCGAACATTCACCTTTGCCGTTGAACACAAACTTGTAGTAACTGCCATCCGCACAAATAACTGAAATAGAAATCATTCGTCAAAGATATAGTCATAGAGAATAAGCAGCAAAAGCCATTTAAATTTTTTTTTAAGTATATGGCGACTGCTTTGCTTATAAATTGCGAGGTATCGTACCTATGACTGAGTTGTTGTCGGCACCAAAGGCACACATGCACTGGGGACCGCCAGGGACTTGGAACTTGCAGAAGCTCCAACTCGAACTGAAGTACTTGGGCAAGAACGTTGCAGACGCCAGGCTGAAAGAGTTTGAAAGTTAGCTCCTAGCGAATTCCGATTCAGCCACTGGCAAATGTAAACAAAATTTGTATATTTAAACTTGCAATGCAATATGGAGTTACCACATGGGTTACCAATTGAATGGTCATTTTTGACTGGACTACTAATAAATTAAAGGCAGTGGGTGAATCTGTTAATGTGGAAGATCACTTCCAGATATACCAGTTTCGGTAAGTCGCCTCCTATCGGCAAGAGACACACACGTGCAAGATACACATGAACCTGGAGTACACATTTTTAAAATTTGGTCAAAAAATTATTTTCTGGGTGGCCAAAATTGCACAGTTTGCACTTTTTTTCTCGAAACAGACCAAAAGTAGCCGACATCTCACAGATACACCATTAAAGTTATCATTGCAATATTTCAGTATGTTGTAGACAAAAGACATAAATAAGAGCAAACATAGCCCCTTTTCAAAAATTTTATAGCATTTTCGTATACAATGTCTGTAAAAATGGTAAACAATGAAGAGTTTCGGGGTATGTAGCATTCCAGGGTAATTTTTCGAAAAAAGGGTTGTGTTTGCCCTTATTTACGCCTTTTGCCTACAACATACTGAAATAGAGAAATGATACCTTCAATGATGTGATCTTGAGTTGTAGGCAACTTTTGGTCAGAAAGTCACTTTCTGGCCATCTGATCTGTCCCTTTAAGTTCATAACGGAGGTACTATCATGTTTAATCAAGGCATGTTCTATCAAGCGAGACATTGCACTACGCGCGAGTGTTCAATCAATTCAATCAGATAGATAAGAGGACAATCGGTATTTTCGAGAGGATACTATAACAAAGGCATCCCGTGAATCATTAATAGTATGCACACTTCGGATCAAGTCTATAACGTCCCCATTACCTGGATTGTTTGTTAAGTTTGTGGTCCTCTACAGAAAACACATGTATTGTACCATGATCTGATGAAACACACAACCATGTTGAATCGTGATTAAAGTTGATACTGTAAGAACATAAAATTCAATTGATTAGCACAATCCTAACCAATCTGTTGATAACACAATTCCCTTGTTCACCAATGATCATTTCTCCTAGGTACCAGTATATGTGCGCCGCATTCGCTCCTCTTCGCAGTTCGTTTATCATGGATCCCGTGGCAGTGTCGAACACTCTAATTAGCGTGCCTTTCTCCGAAGCAGTTGCCAGGCGAGTGCCTTGCAGATTGAGAGCAATACAACTGAGGGGTGCTTCATGTGCTATTATGTCGAGGGGTGCTCGCTCTGTGTTGGCAAGGTCTACGACTTGGACGTGACCTGATTTTCGCCCGGGGAAAGCCAACAAAGAGTTGTTACTATTTGGACATAGCACACATAGACCTAAAAAAGAAAGGATTGGTTAGCAAAAATACTTATCGTTAATAGACCATTCAGAGGTCTGTAGGGTGTATTGTGTGGGCGTAAAAATTACCTTTTGGGTTTGGGTTTGTTTCAAACACATGCAGCTGTTGCGGTGTTTGTGTGAATGTGTATACTTTGATAACACCTTCTAGAACGACTACGATTCGATCTCTTCTTAATCGTACTCCTCGAACAGGTGCATTAAAATCTAATGCAATGACAGTAGTCTTTTTAAGGTCGTCCCACACCATTACTAAAGAGCAAACAGATTAAGTTTAATGTAAGATATAACACTGTCGTTTTAAAGGCAGAGACGACGCAAGAATGGACTTATACCTCTGTTTGGTGGGTACATAGGATGTGTACCACCCCCGACCAACGCAAGGTAGTTGCACCGAAACAACATTTCAACGTAACTCAGGCCTCCTTCCGTAAAGTCTTGCCGTTCTTTCTCTTTCAGTGGATCGCAATTGTAAACACGAAACCCATTTTCCATACCACACGCGAAACATCCTGAAATATTGTTCAATTAAAGGATATGCATTATCGATGGGAAAAGGTTATGAAACTAAGGTTAACCAAATGTCAAAATAGACAATTCTCTGATATTTACCTTGGTCTTGATTGAACCCTGCATATAACAAACCATTACCGTGAGTATTTGATATACCCAGATTCATTTTGAATAACGTTTATTACGATAAAATCAGTGTACAAGATATAAATACATTAAAAACAAGGCAAGCTGTCACACCGTCTGTTAAATGTGGCTGTGTGCTTTTCAAGGGCAACTAGGTAATGGCGGGAGACGCTTGAACGTGGGCTCATATTCTGCGAAAAAAGGAAAACAGAAAGGTGTACCCGAAGATAGTCATAGGCGTGCGCAGGGTAAATGGTTAGATACGGCCTAATGGTCTCTAAATGGATACGGCCTTGAACGGGGGGGCAGGGGGGGGGGGGGGACAAAAATGCTGGTCACAAAATGCAAATCTTTTCGATGCCCATGACTGCGAAAGCAAGTGTTGTGACAAGGCATAGCAGCAATCGACAGCGCATTGAATTTCATCCGAGCACACAAACAGGGCCTTCTTCATGAAAATGTTTACCATCGCTTTTATGGCGCGAATGTTGCTAGGGGTCTGTGGAAAATGGCAGAGTCAAAAAAATACTCGGGTTGAATCTCGCACAAGGTCAAAGACCTAGAGAAATTTTTTTCCAGACGAGCAAATCGAATCAAATCCATTTAGAGGGCGCTGGCAAATGGCAAGGTTCCTTCATTTGAATTCTTGTCTAAATGGCAAATTAATACAAAACAATCAGTTCTCGAAATCACACAACTCCTACAATGTGCATAGATTTTCATTTAGCTTGCATTGTGGATTTATATTTCCACTTTCCAGTGCAATAAGATATTGAACAACGGAATTTGCTGTCAAGATTTTAGATACGGCCTGTACCGCGTCTGCCGCACACGCCTATGAAGATAGTAAAACCTAAACCTTCGATAAATGGTGAAATCAAACATCATAGTTATTTGATGGATATCATAGGTATTTGGTGAAACCTAAGAAGGTATCCGCTAAAAATAATCACACGAAGCATTCATTTCCTCAAAGAAATTCTGTGAAGAAAATAAAGTGGAAAAGGTGAGAATACCAGACTTAAAAAAGCTTAACAGAAAGAACAATTTGGGCTCATTTCCATGTAGGTTGTTTCATTGAGTCATATAAATTCAACACTTTCAGTCACAATTAAGGAAGTGTCTGAATTGGTTTGGTCTCACCGTCTCGGTCTTGCGTGTTTGGCGTTGTCTACTTGGTCTTGATGATTTCATTTTTTTTCATAATCGTAGATACCTTCTACTACCTGACATATAATAACGGTTCTGATCGCCATTTGATAACAAGGCAAGTCACTAAGACCAAGTCTGCAAGACTGCATCGTTGAAGTCTCGCGTACTCGCTCTGCTATGCGGTCTTGGTCTCGGTGGTTTTGCATTTCGGACAGTACTCGTGACGTCATTTGTCGAGAGCGAGTAAGCGAGACCGCACGAGACAGCCAATCAGACACGGCCCAAGCCTGCTAATACTTCGGATTCTTTGCTCACATTCTCTTCTCTTGCGTTTGCACCAGCCAAGTATTACGTCATATTATGGGGAGTGTGGAAGCCATGAATAACATCAAAATAAACACAGCTTGTGGTCTAAATATAATATAATATATTTTAAATGTATACAATTTTATGTTAATACGTGGTTATTAACTGTATTTGATAATAGTTTTTACTCTTTATCATACATCAAAAACAACCATGATTGAGGTTAGATTCTTTCGCCAAATAAAGTCTTCAACACTTGAATCAAAGCGTTGACTTCCTGTTGGCTTCACAAGAATAACCCATCCAGAGCACAAAATACTCCAATTAGCTTGTATCAAATCCTAACAATTACAAGATACAGTAATAAATATTATACAAAAATTCATTAGTTCAATGATTAGTTGCCACCAGCATTATATAATAGCACTCATTTCTTATCCAATAATATACACTATCTATGAAACAATGTATACCATACCATCCATTACATTTTAAATGTATGCAATACAAATACATTTAGCGTAGAAATTATATAACAATGACGGCCAGAGCGTGAATTCGGTGATGGAATTTAGGAGGCAGGCCGTGGGATTGAGCAGTGATTTTTAAGGGCGAAAAAGTCTTAAAACGTTCATAAAAAAATTTGGCTCAAAAGCATCAAAAAGTGAGTAAATACATTATTCATATATCACTATCAACTAAGATAAGATTAAGAACCTATATCCAGAAAATATATCAATGCGTCACGATATTCAAATAAAATTATAATTCTATAGTCATCCATCTACACCTCGAAATCTAGATTAATCAGCCGATTATAATCAATAAATATACACACTACCAACAATAAGGTGAATAAACGTGAAATGCAAAGTCGCGACAATAGCAGATTGGACTGAATAATTTTCAGGCGAGCTTGCCAAGATAGCAGACTAACAGAACCTCTGCATTTAATAGTGATTAAACGCGCAAATCACGGACGTTTTTCTCAATCTAGCACCGCGCAGCTATAAACTAGATTAGGCAGGCATATTCCTTCTCGTTTCATTAAAATAAACTGTCTTTCCCTCAAAGCTTCGTCCACTGAGCACACGCGACATACGATTTCGATGTGAATACACTTGAAAAACATTCTTCTGAACGGCAGCTGTCAAAAGAAAAAAAACGAAACATCTCTGATGTACAAAAAACGTAACATACCTATCACCGGGTGTTAACAGGAAAACAACTTTACGAGGCGACAGCTGCCGATAATTGACCGAGTATTGCAAATTCTTGTCGATGGGCTACGAGAGATGTGAATGTAACAGTAATGTCGCACAGCTAAAAACAGGTACCAACTGTCCGGTATCGTACATCCATATCTCGGGTCAGTTTGACTGTAATCTCACCGTTAACGGTTTCATGGCAATTCAGGACCTATCGAGATAAACATTGACATTCAATTTCAATCAATAATGTTGATATTTTGTCTAGATTGCTTGCATTACTGATTACAAGTTTCCTGCAAATGAAGTTGTACACTGAACCATACACAGTGTGTCTAATTAATTTTAGAACTGCAGTCGCATTAGAAGGGTACTGCGTGGCTATCGAAAAATCCCAGTTTGTTTCAGGAGAGTGTTTTAAGAGGTAGTTTGTCGAAGCTAGCACAAAAGTCTTGCCTCTCAACAGAGCGAATTGGTAGAGGAATAGAGTCTGCGGTGGACCGTCTCAGAGCCGACACTGCTGAGCTGGCGGTCACCTTGGTGTTCTTTTTGTTTCGTTGACAAGAGTACCTAGTACCTACTACTACATTCCTAGGTTTAGTCTTTCTAATCTAGGCTAAATTCAACAATATTCTCTTTACCTACTACCACTATACTACATCTATCGCAAAATTAATCTGCAATTCGAAAGGTGCTGCTTGGAAATTTGATAACCTGATGACTTGATGAGTGATGACTGATGAAGTGATGACTGATGAGACAATGATTTGATAAGGAAGTTTTAAGCTAGTTACTAGTTAGTTGAAAAAAAGTACGCATCTAGTATTGCTTTGTAAATTTCCAGAACATTTCTTGACCACAACCTTGAACATTGCAGAATTTGTAACAGTTAGCTAACCATTTTGCTGACTTTCAGATTGGCAGAAAGAGTAACCTTTAAATTCTGATGCCACTGCAGTAAAAAATAATCTAATACAAATAACACCATCCTGAATCAGTGAGTTTTACGGTATGTTTCCAACTAGTAGCTACTATTGAACAATTATTTTGCAAACAACTTCTAAGCATTCGACCAACATAAACTCTCGGGTTGTAAAACCAACCGTTACCACTACATCCCCAGAAATAACATAAAAATCTTGTCAAAAAAATCACCACCGCTCTTACATAAATCCAACACGCAAATCGAAACCTTTCCTCGTACCCACTAAAATATATATATATCGTTATAGTTACGCAAACCGCGCCTCCATCGCCGTCAGCCGCGGCATCCCTAAGCTTGGCGTACGTACGCTCTGAGTACCGCGTGGACGGAGCTAACGAGGTATTTCTAGACAGTCGGCGCTACCTGCTAGTGTGGCGGGTTTACGAGAGGAACGGGTTGGCCTGGGCGGCCGCGAACGGCTGCCGGATTTCGTTCATCGACGGCCGAACGGCAGCTGCCGCCGCTTGCTGCTGCTGGAAAAGGTTCGGCTGCGCCGGTCCGCCGACGCCCGCAAACGGATTCGCCGTCGCCAGCGACATCGCGGGGACTGCAGGAGAAACGGAACATTTTGTTAAAAGGGAATTTTTGGAACTGCATAAGAATTACACAAACGTAGATGCATCTTTCCGAGATCGAACGCAGAAACTGCTGTTCATCTATCTCTGTCGTGAAGTCTGCCACAGAGTCATTCCCAAGTAGCACGAAAACGTTCAGCAAACGTTATTTCGAACGTTCGGTGGACGTCGAAAAGCTAACGGGGGATAACTTGCGTTCAACGTTCACATTCGCCAAAATTTCGATTTGGTTCTACCCGAACGTTGAACGCAAGTTTTCCGCCGTTGGCTTTTCGACGTCCACCGAACGTTCGTGATAATGGTTTTTGTGCTACTTTGGTTAAAGCTGTGTTTTAAGTATTATTGTACGGCAACGTGACGTAGTTTGTGGCCTGGGTAGGGATGGGCAAAAAGAATCGATCTTTCGATATAAATCGATTTTTTCGTTCCGATATATCAATATTTTGAATCGATTCTTGCAGTTCCGATTTATCGTCTGTATCGATTTTTTGAATCCGATCTTTCTGATCTTTCACTTGGCAATTATAAGCACGAGCTTGACTTTCAAATAGTCTTAAAAACCACTTTAAACTCCACAAAATTTCCCGAAAATGCATCGATCATCCGATATATCGATTCAAGCTCTGAAAAATATCGATATTATCGAATCGATTTTCTTCTCCGAAAGAATCAGATCGAAAGAATCGGCTTTTGAAGAATCAAATCGAATCGGAAGATCGATTCGTTGAATATTTTTGCCCATCCCTAGGCCTGGGGATCAGCAGCTTAAACTGCATTAAGGGGGTTGTAGACAAGACCCATTGAACCTATAACGAGCAAACTACGATAAAAATTGCTTATTTAACAATCACACCTGACAGTTAACATCATTTTAAAGAACATTATAATTAAAAAATTCTAAGACACCAAGATCTCACCGAGATAAACACAATTAAACTTATGTATCTAGCGGCAATTAGATGAGGATAATGGCTGAAGATGGGGAAACCAAAATTCTACACCACCTAGCTGGTACCTTGCTATTTGTCACTGTCCAAAAAAATATTCATTTTGAGCTAAGGGCTGTGTCCTGGAATTATTTTTGTCACCCTCTGCATTTTTGGGGGTCAAAAAAGACGCCTTAGAAACATTGCAGGAGAATTTTGATTGCAGCACGACTTGTCAAATGTTCCGGTTAGTAAGTGGTCAAATTTTCAATTGTCTACCAACAGTAGTTTGGGCGATCTAATTGACGTTGTGTTTAACCCGTAAAACGCCATCCCTAACTGACAAGGATACCTTGGCCTAGATTGTGTCTTGACGGCCGAGCACTACGAGCTCGAATCTTATCGCAACTGACGTAATCTGCTTACAAAAAAATGCTCGTAAAACACAGAGGATTATAGCAGCCGAGATTGTTTTGAAAATCAGTGAATCAATCGCAGCCTTTTGCGCGTCTCCTATTCAATCTAGAGATGCGATTCAAGCGGACTTCTGATCAGTTTTCAGAGAGGAATCGATTGGTGTTTTTGGGAATTTCGAATTCGAAAAAAAGACACACTTTTATTATTTGAATGGAGGTGTTTACTGTGAAAAAATTCAAAGAACTCGTAAAACTCTAATCTCTTACTCATTGGACATTTCCATAACCCACAACAACGTCGATTTTTTTCTTATTTATATTTTGTACAGTGAGAGGGAAGATACCCGTTAATTAACTAAAATGGGTTACCACTTGCCTACCTGACTACTGCAATTATAACGACAAGAGGCAACGCACTCAATGCTGATGGTTGAAACCTTGTTTACGCATACCTGGATAGCGATCATGTAACTTTTTTTCATTCGATTTGGCTCGAAATCATTCGATTTCAAATCACTGCCCGTGTTAAACCATAGGCAGTGATATTGAGAACGAATCGTTTTGAAATCACAAAGTTACGTGATCGATCTCCAGGACTGATTTTAGGGTGACGGACTCACAAAGCTACTAAATTGCACTTTAAACTGCTCATTTGTTTCTTATGGAAACCCTGTGTATATTTTCAAGGCCTTGCCACCGAAGGCAAAAAACTGTTGAGTGCAGGGCAGGGGCATAAGACAAGCCAGTTTTCTGGGTGGGCAAAACCAAAAAGTGCATCTGCCCCCCCCCCCCCCAACAAATAAAAAAGAGCAAAAAAATGAAAAGCAAGTGGTGCCTAAATGAATTGGACTTGAATCCCATACAGTGGCTTGGATGACGTTGAACTGACAACTTTAGGTCTTTTCAAGCACACCCATTATCATACCTACTAACTAACATGGAATTGGAATTGGATTAAACAATCCTACTTATTAGCAATATTACCATAGACACAGGTATAACCTATAGGCGTGATGGAAACCAATTCCCAAAGCATTTCTACGTAAGAAAAGAATCCAACCCCAACCCGGCCCAGCCCATATCGCCCCTGCGCGGGTCCTGTAATTCTGGTATTCACCTGCAGTTATTGCAGACACGAAGGTAGATGAAGACGCGTTGACAATACAAATTCCCAACTAGATTATTTGCTTAAATCTCCCAGGTTTTTTTGAGGTACGGCAACTCAAATCTCAATATGGGTGGATATTACGCAAACCAAAAGCAATTCATTCACAATATCGTATTCATTTTTCATTTTTATTTTTAACGTAAACATGAAAAAACTAATTGGCGCACGCGGGGCCTTTAGCGCCATTTGGAGCCTTTTGCCCCCCCTTTGATAATTTCCAGGTGGGCAGGCGCCCACCCTGCCCACCCTCAGCTGACGCCCCCGGAGCAGAGCGTACTAAAAACATTAATTACCTAATAATAAAATAAAAATTTCCTCGAGGAAACAAAAAAACCAGTGTCGAATGATATGAATCGTAGTTTCAGAATTCGTAAAGTTATACTTGTCACTTACGTCGTGGCAATGACGGTGATGGAACCAAACATTAATTTTTTTTAATGCTAAATTGCTCGAGAGAATCGTACCGTGGCAAGTCTGATATTCGCTGCCTTTGTACAATTTTTCCTGCTTTCATTTCAACTTTTCATTTACCTTGGACGCTAGAGGTATGGGTTAGTATTTTTTGTTAGTTCTATAATGTTGTAACTAGGGATGGCCATCGATTAAAAAATCTAAATCGATTTGAGAATCGATTTCTTGACTCTCAAATCGATTGAAAATCGATTAAAAATTGATTGAAAATCGATAAAAAATCGATTTTTCGATTAATCGATTTAAAATCGAATTTTCATCAGCATGGCAGCGCGCCAGGTGCTGTTTGAGGTTGGATGTGCTGGAGCAATACTTGACAGGATGGTCACAATGACGACAGCAAGCGATTTCTTTGTTGAGAGCGTTTTTCTCACCATCGTTTTGAAACCAAAGGTTACCCATACCTACTTCACTTCTCAAAGTAGGTAGTTGGGGTAAATTGTTTGCACTTTCGCATGGAAGCGCAGGCAGGAGACGCCATTTTGAAGTTTCAACCTGTAGTCGCAATGTTGCCAACACCCATCATGCAACAATTACGACTATGGTGCTATGTACCAGTAAATCGTAAAATTAAAGTAGATGTCACAGAGCGGTAGATTTAAAAAGAATGCAAAAACGTAAAAAATCGATTTTCTGTTGTGAAATCGATTATCGTTTTTTTTAATTCAAAATCGATTAATCGATTCGATTTAATCGTATCGATGGCCATCCCTAGTTGTAACCGATTTCCTGGAAATGAAGAATCTTGGGAAAATCAGAGCCTTTAATTAAGCATTCAAAGCCAAGCATTGAATAGTTTTTTCAAAATTATCCCCGACAACCGATAGGGTGCGGCGCCGGCATGCAGCCTCGCGTCTATGTGCGTGTCACCAACGTACGCTGCGGCTGCGGCTGGACGGGCTTGGAGCTGGCCGTCACCAAGTTGTCGAGGTTCACCAGCGCCGAGTTCTCCCCGAGGAAGCTGTGCGGCGTCTTCTTGGGGTCGGGCTTCGTGTCCAGGGTGTCGCCGAGGAGGTTGAAGTCGAACGGGTCCAGGCCCTGCAGGCCGCCTGCACACAGACGGAACCAAAGCGGTCGTTAGTCGTCGCTCGTTTATGTTACGACGGTGGTTTGGGAACACGTGCCGCGCAAAACCAGTACCTTTACGTCGTTCAAACGCGAAGAGGGACAATGGCTTAGCCCCAATTACGAGCACTAAGACCGTGTCTGAAATGGATTGGATTTGTCCTAATTACGAGCACATCAATGGTACCCAGCTGGCTGAAATGAGCAACAGCTCAAGGCCATTTAAACCAAAATAAGAAGAAGACGAAGAAGATGAATTTGGCTGTTTTGTGCGGTCTCGTGTACTCGTTCTTGACAAACCACGTCACAAGTACCGTCCGAATTGCAAAACCACCGAGACCAAGACCGCATAGCAGAGCGAGTACGCGAGACTTCGACGATGCAGTCTCGCAGACTTGGTCTCGGTGACTTGCCTGTTATCAAATGGCGGTCGGTACCGTAATTATTTCAGGTAGCAGAAGTTATCTGTACGAAAATGAAACAAATGAAGTCACCGAGACCAAGTACCTACGCAAGACCGAGACCAAATCGCGAGACCGAATCAATTCAGACACGTCCTAAGTTGACATTAATACGAAGTGTGCTGGTAAGTTGTGTGGATAGCAACAACAAATAGGTGTACTAGATACTATCCCCCCCCCCCCACCCAACTAACCATTGGTCACAGTGCAATGCTATAACAGTAAAGGGATTTTAAAGTGAATGGGAAATTTTAATTTAGGACAATACATTTCACAGATCATTGAGGGGCAGTTCTGGTAAGTGATGTGGGCTCACACGGTCCATTCTTTTGCTATTCCCGTCAAAAAATGTTCCAGAAACTAATGTAGTAAAGCTTGAAGCAAATGTGGCAAAGTGTACAGATACTTGTGCTGATAAATCAACAAACTGCCCATTGAATTCGCGGCCTTAGGACAATGATAACACCAAAAAATGGCAGCTCTAGCAATGAGGCATCTTTAAATGTCTAGTCTGAGGGGGGAGGCAATGTGTAAACATCATTCAGCATTCAAAACTGCCCAAACAAGCATTTTGGCTAATTATTCAAGGACAGCAGATTCAAATATAATATATATATCATCATTTTTTGGGTACTTTCTTTATTACCTATCTGTCAAAGGCAACTGGCGTTGATTCCCAAAGCATTTGTATAACAAAGTCAATTCTCCAGCTCATTAGCTCTGTTTGGTTGTCCACGAAATCTAGATGATAACTAGATTTCTTGCGTTTGTTTGTCCAGGCTAGGTTTCGTATACTGCATGATTGCCTATGATGACGGCACAACGAAAACCGATATCTATATAATAACTACATTGCATCTTGTTATGTACTGGACAACCAAACATACCTATTGCTAACAAAATCAATTAACAATCATTTGAGAGTCAAGCCTCAGATCAATGGACCAATAATGCACCTAGCAAAATGTTGCTAATAAGACAGCACACACAAACAGCTCTTAGTGCTTGCCAACCAGTTTCTTATCAAGTCAAATAAATAGCAACAAGTTATTGGCCCCATGTTGTGATCCAGCAAATAGAGGAACAATAGATAAGCAACATAATAGCATTTCACTTTGTTTATTTGTTGTGTAACTCTTAGTTTAATCTCTGGCTAGACTGATAGATAAAGTGCTGGTGGAAAGTTATCTGACACCATTGCATTTGACTTTAAAATACCATGCCTAAAATAATTGTAGTGTCCAGTGTCTGTCCAAGAAACCCACACCTGAAGTTATTTTTAGGCATTGGAATTCTTTACTTGACACTTGACCAAAATTAATCAGCACATGGAAAACTCATTGTCTTGCTTATCTTGTTTGCAATTTAATCTCCTTTATATATAAGCCTGTTCATTGAGCGTAAACTCGGGCCACTTCCCTTATCTCGTACTGGATACACTTTCCAGGCCACACCTGTGGTCGGATCGTGATAAAACCTATATTTTCGAAATCATCGCACTTCTGGCGACAAATTGACGCCCTTTGCATTTCGAAAGATTTCACCCGTTAATTACTTCCAAGAAATGTAAAAAAAACCTGTTGCGCAGGTTCATTGAACAATGTAGATACTTGAGGGTCACTTACAGCAAAAAAAATTGCATCTTAGGCCACACCCACGTATCGGACCATGATAAAATAATTTTCTACGGAATCCTCACACTTTTGACAACCAGTCAAATATCTCACAATATCAAAAATCTCTTGGAAATTCAAAGCAAGCTTTGTTCAATAAACCTCATCAACAAGCAATGAACAACCTGAAGAGAAGATTGGCAATTCAATTTCTATACATATTGCTTGGGTGGGGCTGATTAACTAGCTTCTATACTTTCCAGAAATCTTTTCAAACTTCTAGTAACAATTATCGGGTTCAGATTATGAATCTTGGAAAACTAATTGTAACAGTTCCAATTCCATGAAAAATAGCAGTACTTTCCGGTTCCGGTTGTGAAGTATCTAACGTCACAGCCATACCGGACCATATGGTCCAGTACAGTTAGCCCCTGGGCTAGGGGAAGTGCCAGGTAGCTCGGCAACCCCAGCTCCGGCGTGAGGAGCCTCGAGTGAGGAGCCTCGTACGCGAGCTCCGCTCACCATCTTACAGTCACCGACTGACAATAAATAAATATGCCGTGCGCTACTCAACTCTGTGTGCATCTCCTCCCGATCGTTTAGTTCCTTCTCCCCAAAAGGAATATCGCACCGTCCGGTTCCGATTCCAGTTCTCGGGAGGGCCGGAAAACGCGGACGGACTCCGTCGACGGCGGCGACCGATGCACTCACCGTGGTTGTTGTTGGTGTTGTTGACGTTGTTCGCCGGCCGCTCGCGGTTGGTGATGACGTCGAACTCGTCCAGATCGCCGGGACTCGCCGACTGGTCCGTGGACGGCGACCACGGGTCCTGGCGCGGCCGCCACGGATCGTGCGCCTGCGCCGACGACGACGCCGCCTGCGCAGGCGCCCACGGGTCCACCACGGGCGGCGGCGACGAAGACGCCGGGCTGCTCCACACGTCTTGCGGCTGCGGGAAACGCGGCCGGGTCGGTCAGACGAGCGACGCGGCGTGCCACGATCCGTCTCGTGCTCGCCGCTGCGGCGCTGGTAGTCACTTTCGCACATGCCTTTTGCCACGGTACGGCTCGCCATCTTGAAGATGCGTGGGCAAAAGGCATGCGAAAGTGACTGCTAGCGCTGCAGTGGAGAGTTGACTCTCATATGGGCCAGAATATAGGGTTTTACCACAGATAACAGCTTAAATGGCTGAATATATGACCTTATGTAGCGGAATTGCAAGAGCAAGAGTATGTATGAGTACAGTGCTACGAGATTTGCACAACCTACCCAACACAACTAACGACTAGACATTCATATTTTACCAATTAATTACTACAATGACATTAACATTACTGTTTTACTCATAAGTCAGTTGGAGATTAATTACAATGTGAACCTACACACGCAGTTAGCATCATACTGGATAGTAACATTACGGAGAGAAATTCAACATTTAGCGTAGAAACAAGAAAGGCAGGCGAATTATTATGACAGAGCACCACAAGCCTAGGTACATCAACAATCAACATTAGATAAAGATGCAACCAACAAGAAGACGCCTGCAGTACTATAAGAACAAACAGTTTTTTTTTCAATTCGATTAATACTCGATTTTACGACATATCTCAAAAGTTGTCCACAGGTGCACAATTATTATAAAGTACGCCAGGTGAGTGTTTTGCTAACGCAACACAAGAGATGTTAGTTCTCCTCTTGGGGAGTCACAGGTAGGTAAGCATATCTTCGGCATATTAAAAGCTTTCAGGGCCGATCGATTGGTTAGAAATGTGAAACTTCATGGTCAACGCTCCGGGCATTTCATTAAAAAAATTTTCGGATACATGCCGTACAATCCGACAGAGTAACCGTGATCAATATTTATGAAGGCAACACGTTATTCCAGCCCGACGATGGGCGTGCCACCAAAATGCCCAGCTTGGCCGTCAAGTTTCGCACTGAAAACGTGTACGCCGAGCGCTGGGACAAACAAGCACACCAAGTTTCCGTTCGCGGCCACCGCTTACCGAATCCCAGCACGAGAAAAACACGTCCAGCGTCTGCGGCCGACACAAACGCAACACGTCAGAAAAATACCGACGCTCGATAAGTCACGATTGCGTTCGCATTTCTATCGTTGCTAAGCTGCAGATCGTTACTGGACTATTGTATTGCATAATAGGGTAAATGACTGCAGCCAAACTGAATAAAGTATCAGGCAAATTAAGTTTGTGATTATTGGCACCCAGGACTTAGGCAGCCCAAAGCCCTCTAGGGCCGACACTTGACTTTACGTCCTATGAATGAAGATGACGTTAATATGGTCACGTTCCCAATTCATTCATCATTGTCACTTGAGATGTTGCCGCTACAGATTTGGCCAACCTAACCCCTGTCCTCTCGTTCCACTGTGGGTCCAAGACCATCACTCTAATGAACTTGTACTCGTGGCTAGACCTGCATTTTCATGGAAGCATTTTGGCAAATGTATGTCCCTGCAGTTTTATGCTGTCAAGATAACATTGCCATATTTAATATAATAATTGCAATATGGATCAATTATTATAATAAAGCTATTATATGTTATTGTGATGTTACACTTATGTATTATCTGCAATATAGGTAAATAAAAATAACATAAAAATATCGTAGAAAATGTAGAAATAATAAGAAGTATTCATGTTATTCTGCCAGCTCATAAAATTGCTGTGGTAGACTTTTGTCAAAACTTCTCGCATGCAAGCAAATGCAGCTTTAGCCTTGCACCCGGAACACCGAGTCCCTAGCTTAGGGAGCCTATATAGGGTTAGAGAGTGGCTATCTCAGCACATGGGTGCCATGTTTTTACCAACTTGAACTATTCAACAGCCCTTTCAGCAGTAGTTGATACGTTACAAACTTAACTCACCATTGTGTACATAAACATAGATATGCAAAGGAGAAACTCTCTCTGTCTATGAGAAAGTAGAAACTCATAGACAACTGCCACGTGCTTCGTGATCAACTTGGTAAAAACCGTATAGTTGGAATTCGAACAGCCAATAGAAAAGTGTAATCATGTTGGCCACTCTCTAACCGTATATAGGCTCTCTACCTAGTCCAGCCATAGTTGGGGAAGGATCTTTAAAAATATGGCGATCGTGCAATCAAGATTCTTTTTTAGTGATCTTAAAACTGATCGCGATAGTTTTTTATAAAATGATCTTTTAATTTGATCGAGATCTTCTTTCCACAATCTTTTTATAAAGATCGTTTCCTAATCCCCGAACCGATGGGTTTCAGAAGCACGTGTATAAAATTCTGTGTTTTTAATATGGGATTTCAGCCAACAACATTACTTCCAAATTTTACCGTTTATTCCTGGACAAGCCGACACAGAGGCAATGAATCTTCGGACAAAAATGGACCATTTCCCAGTTTTTTTCTTCTGAAAATGATCTTTTAAACGAATTTGATATTTTTATAAAACGATCTTTAATTTGAATTTTTAAAAAAAGGTTCGCAATCTTTGATCCTTTTAAAAGATCTTTTTTTGATGCTTGATCTTTTTAAAAGATCTTTTTTTGAAGACGATTGTGATCTTTTTAAAAGATCTTTTTTTGATGACAATCTTGATCTTTTAAAAAGATTTTTTTTGATGACGATCTTGATCTTTTAAAAAGATCTTTTTTTGACGACGACCTTGATCTTTTTAAAAGATCAATTCCAAAACGACCTTCCCCGACTACGAGCCCAGCCGCCGAACACGTGGCCGACGAAAACGCTTCTTACCTGCGGCCGATGCGGTGGCGAGGCGTGGTGCGTATGCGCGGGCGCGGGGAAGCCCCAGGGGTCGACGGCCGCCGCGCCCGGCGGGCCCAGACTCATGTCCAGCAGGTCCATCATGTGGCTCTGCTTCTCGGGCACGGGCGCCAGGTGCTGTCTGCAATCACAATTCGGACGACCGTTGATGCATTTTGAAATCGGTAAATTTTTTTGTGGTTCACGTTCCCGCAGCCTTTTTAGGATTACGAATGAGGAATGGCCATGAGAGCCTAAGTATAGCAGCTCTAGTTAGAAGGCTGTGTGATGGTCAACTGAAATTAATCCTAGTGTAGCGCAAGCATCTATTGTGAAAGGCCATATCTCATCTACAGAGCATTTAATAACTTGGTTAACTTTCTAGAGTGTATACTCTTTTTCACGTTAAGAATGCTAGTATTGTTCTGCAGACTCCCGACAGTGCGCTGTCAGTCATTCAATAGTATTTACGGTTCAGGACCGGAGACCCTTGCTTGCGAACCCTTTAGCGGAACAATGAGACGGCCTGCGAATGTTGAAGCCTCTGGCTCCTGCCTACCAACAGGGTCTCTTTGACAGTAAAACACCGCTAGCGTTCTTAACCAGAAAATGAGTTTAGGATTCTTTTTGGTGATATGTTTGAACAGTTGATTTAACAATATTATTGTCAAATCTGGTCATGTTTGGGGCTATTTTGAACTTGGAAACAAGCAATTTTTGCAGCATTAGTGGTGGGACAGAATTTGGACATGCTTTATGTGCACTTTTTTAAAGCTTATTTTTCTCCTCCAATTGGAAACTAGGATGTAGATGGCATTTTTATTGGATGGAAAATAATGTTCTGTACACACAATAAAGCAGCAGGATTTTCCAAAACTCTTCATATTAGCCTCATATCATCAGAATACTAAGCAATGTGTGTCAGTGGTGTGACTTCCAAATATTACATGTTAAGCACGTGCATGTATACTTGATTTCTAAATCTATCACAATTTATTAATACAAAGAAGTAAACCTGTGGACTCTGAAATCCGCCTAGTAGAATTTCGGCTATGTGCTCAGATAGGTTTGTCCGAAAAGTGAATAGGCAGGCCAGATACAGACCACGTACTAATCAAACTAAATCTATGTAGGTATGTACTTGCTACTTACTTACCTTGTTTGATAAAGTTTACTGAGTGGGTGAAACATTTTTCAGAGCTTTAGCCAAGATCAGAAACTTGATCGAGTCGAAAAAGTTTAGAACTTCAAACCTTTTTGGCTGCGAATGTGGTTTTGTTTCTTTACGATAACATCACTGTATCTTTTTTAAGATACCAAATGTCACAGCCTGGTGAATGACAAAGCATTCAAGAGTAGTTACTGTTTTCAGAAGGCTGTTACTCTGTACACAGGTTTGACTCTTTGGCTTTGTCATCCTGTGGATTGAATCCATCGAAATGTCACCGTTGTCAAGAAACAGATTTAAAAATAAATACAAAGTCCACAGTGCAGGACCAACAGCATTTCTTTGATAAGACCAAGAATATGCTTAAGGGCAAATTAATGTTCATGACATGAGTGGATTGCATTTGTGCACTGAGGGTCAATAATGCATGCTTTCTTTGCTCAGCTCCTCGAAACATCTGCGCCTCACAAAGATTTAAATCGGCAAAGCTAAAATTTACCGTCTCGCTTCGGAAGTCAACAAAGCCAAAGAAAATAATTTCCGAGCCAGACTTCTCTTGCCTGTGACGCCATTTCAAACGTGGCTGGCAATGACCCGAAGTCAGCCGCTCCGATTCCGCCGACTCACTTGAACTCCTGCTCGGACTGCGAGAGCGCCAGCTGCAGCCGCACGTCGTCCGACCGCCGCCGCTGCTCCTCTTGCTCCGCCTCCTCGCGAGACATGGCCAACGCCAGCTGCAGCTGAAGCTCCTCCTCGCCCACGGTCTGCGGCCGGGCCGACTCTGAAACGCGACCGCAATCGCGGTTATAGCCAGTACACACCACGCTTTCTCCACGCTTTAGAGCCCGTCGGAGCCCGAAACGCTCTGAGAGGCCGAGAACGAGACGGACTCGCAATACGCACTGCGCTTTGGAATCCGACGGGCTCAGCCCACGGACTCGAAAGCGTAGGTGTGTATTGGCTGTTAGGGACTCGAGACGGTGGGAAAATAAGGGTGTGTTCCCTATTTTGAACCAGAGTGTCCGGTTCGAGCCATGTTGTTACGGTTAGCTGCGTTCAGTTCCGCAATCTTCAGCTGTATCGTTCCGGTTGCCGTTGGCCAACGTGTGGTCGCTAACCAGAGCCACCCACGATTTCTAGCGGTGGGTTGGCCTGGTCCTTGTGTTTCTTTATACCGAATACGGAATGGACCCACTGTCTATGCGCCGCGGTGAGAGAAAATGCCACAAAATGGAGCGCTATCTTTGCCAGTGCTCAACGAATAGCTACTTTGACTCTTGATCAATGCTGTGATGATGTAAGTGTAGTTCTGAACCAAGGTCAGCAAGTTTGCAAGTTTTACCAATTAAATTTTGCTGAATATGTGCGGTTCCAAGGTACTACGTCCGCGGCTAAGCCAAAAGGTGCCAAAAGTTATATGAAATGCACAAAATTACCAACAAGATGACGTGTAGTAATCCCTGTTCAAAGGTACCTTTGTCTACTTTTTTATATTTGACAACTAGTAGCCAAACATATTCCAGACTTGGTTAATTAGCTTAATTTTATAGAAGCGGATTGCAAGCTATCTGCATATCAATATAAGTACGATTGTGGCAACAGCGGTCTAATGCCTACCTATTCCTAGTCAGTGATACTTTAAACAAATGTGCTAAGTCATTGTGTTATTGCTATCTACGGACATCAGTGAATTAGACAAGAGTTTTTGTTGTCTGTCTGTGGCCATTGTTGTCAAGTTTAGGCACATACCTCGAGACGATGGATCTGCTTCGGATGAGGACCACGAGTCTTGGAACCCCTGTAACGCACAGATTTCAGCGTCAGACAGAAAAAGAATGCATTAACAAATGTTATTTTTCTGTCTTTCCAATTTCCAAATCGAATTCCTTGCTTTGAGACTCATACTGATTGGAAATTAGTTATCCTTTTCCTTTTCCTTTTCATGAATATGAATTTGTTTGAATTAGGTAGGTACCTAACAGATACTGATACAGTTCATTACTGATGTCTTAATACTGACCTCATCTTGTCAATTTGTGACGAGATGTAGTGATAAAGCAGCAAATAACTCTAGTCTCACACAGCTGCGAATTTGATAGTTCCTTCTTGACTATACCGACGAGAAAACCGACGAGAAGGATTAGTGATTGAAGTTAGATGTGTTTACAAACTGGTAGATATGCCAATAATTTTCATTGCCCTTTCCCACTTAAGATACTAACCTCTCCAGTGAATACATAGGTCACTAACCCAACCCGCTATCCCCAAACCTGGAATCTTCATAGTTTTTATCACACCCAGCAAAGCTGGAGAATGTATGCCTTGATGGTTTAGCTGGTACAGTAACTGACCAGCAATTTGGAGGCCACGCATTTGCACCCCGATTCGATTGCAAATTTTCCCAGCATCGCTACCCCCAATTACCCACAAAGTTCAACTAAAGCCACTAGGAGACAATCGACAGACAATGATTATAGAAAATATGAAATCTTTCACTGACGCTCGGGAAGTTGCTGGGACTCGACGGCGACATGTTCGTGTCGAAACCGTTTCCGTCGCTGCCGAACCCGGATGCGGCCTGGGCGAACCGCTCCTTGGCCTTGAGCGCCCGGGCGCGCTCGTTCCGCAGCCGCTCGTCGTCTTTCAGCAACAGAACCAGCTGCTTGGCTTTCTCGCGTACGTTCAGACCCTGGTCCTTGGTCTCCTCGAAATACTGGAAGTCTTTCAACGTTTGGATGGCGAATATGTTTTCTTTGCACTGCATTGCAACCTGTGTGACGTGGATAGTTGATGTTGTTAACAAGTTTAATATATGCTTGTTAATTGGCCGGTCGATTTATAACATCAATATCCCTTTGTCAACCTGGATTTATCTTTCTTTGATTTTGACTTTTGTGTCAATTTAAATTTTTAACTTGACCAACTAATGTTGTACTTTCTACTGAATAATAACAGAAATGTACGTTTAGGTCTGTAGAAGGCTGGCATTATGCCAGTAAACTTACTAGTACGGAGTACCTACCTAGTTTGGTAGTCTTAGGTTCTGCTATTTGACAAGTTGACTAGGATTACTTGATCAGTTAATTTGTTTATTAATTTTCTCCCAAACCCAATATTGTTGTAAGTTCTTCAATTACTTACCTTTTCTGTACCAGTCTTGATGAGGTATTCAAGTAACACTAGCGCTTTGTAAACGTGCCTCCAATTTCTTCCGTGGTCGTTCAGCCGTTTCCAGACCATTTGCATAATTTCGGTGAACGCAACAACATTGTACGTCAAGTCGGCCACCTCGGACATGATCGTCGAGCTAGGCCCCCACGGATCGTTACTTGTCGCCTCTCGAACCTTTTTCTGTGAATTTGCAAGTTTTAGCAACAAGTCTTAAATGTAGAAAGGTGGGTCAGGTACGGATCACCATTTGACAACCTAAGTAGTACCTAGGTAGGTACCTAGAATGTACAAACAAAAATTATTTATAGGTGTATATATTCTAACCTGTGCATCTGAATAGTTGTGTGCTAAGTTTTTTATATTCCTTCTAAATCCAGCCACGTTCACTTGCATAGTGTCCTCTTTTTGGCGCCGCATCTGAAAGAGAGAAAATTGCAAGTGGCATCTATTTAGAGTTGATAGTAAAACCTAGCCTAGCTACTTTCTGTGAGGTAGGATGCACAACTGTCTTTCAAGTTCTACTATCTCTTAAAGTATTGACTCATGACGTCTATAGATAACACAAACAGAATTGGGCTAGAGGCATCCTGGTATTGTATTACAAATAAAATAATCAATGAGTCAGTGACTAGAAAAACCAATGTACATGCTTAATAGAAAATAGGAGGGGCTGCTTAATATTTTGTTATAACATTGGTAATGTTTAATTATTTAAGAACTTACATTGAATGGTGTTTTTTCTTAATCTTATTATTAAATAATTTAGGCCTGACCCGCCTTGCAAAGCTCGCCGCCTGAAAAGTACAAAACTCAAATCACTCAACTGTCTTTGTCATTGGAAGTAAAGGGAAATAACCCTGGTGACATTGACAATATCGAGGAAATTCTTGACAGCCGGTAAAATGCCGATGAATACACTGGCGCTCCGGGGCTTCTGACAAATATGATTACCTAGACGTAGCTCGTTGAATCAGCGGTTTGGGCTTACATTTTGCACTTATTCAGCTTCCATTATTCACTCACGACCCCTACAGCACGTGATTAAGTTAATTAGAGCACACGAAGTGTAATAGCCAGACCTACCTAGCATTGCTTTGAAGTTGAGTGAACATTGACTAATGGTGTCAATGGTAATGCATTGTAACCTACTTTGTTTGCTGGCGGCTTTGAGTGTACGCAAGTATATTTATGGATGTGATTAGTATTCAAATAATATAACTCCAACTGGATGCCCAAGGGTAGCCGAGAACAAGTGTCAAATTACGAAATATGTCCCTGAGCTAGAAGCTAGACTCACATAACCAAAGATAAGTCAGAAGCTGGACCTGCCCCTTTACGTTTAGACGTCAAAATCGGGCTACTTGTAACCTTTTTCGGATATTCGGTCCCAGGGAATGTAAAATCTGTTTAAAAACACTTACCCCTACAAAAATAAAAGAAGTGCCTTGTCTTGACCACTAGAAATCGAAATAAAATAACATAGGAATTTTGACACTAGCACTGACGAGTCATAAAAAAGCTCCTCTCTTGTATTCATCACAATTCTAAGATGGCGTGACATCCGGTTTAATTTTACTCAATTAGCATACTTATTGCGCCAGCGAATCAGTGAACTCATCTGCTAATAGTTTATTGACTCCTCCAGTAATTAATTCAGGTGAATATCATAGTTGGATTAATCTCGATCGCTTAGTTTACTGCTTGTTAGGGTGGCAAATAAATTGGCTTCTGGTTACCTTCAATTTTAGGGGAAAGCTGTTACACCGTAGTAAACTTGTAGATGTTTTTGGGACCTACATTACATTTCAATGACAGGTTGCACCATCACAGACACATTTTAGGCTGTATGTTATTTTAGTCTGTTATCTCATGTAAATATTGATACAATGGTCATGCAAAGTAACTATTAATTTCATTTTACATTTACAGATTTGCTGGTTCTGTACCATATAACCAGATATTGAACTAAGGTATTGACCCAGAATTGACATCTTTGAAGGCAAAAGCATTGGCCAAAGCCTGTATTTGTGTGTGGACCATGGCTCCTCAAAATAAGGAGAACAATGGGAGATCCAAGAGGGGTCAGAAAAGCCGAAGACAGCAAGAAGAAGAAGAAGCGGAAGCAAGTAGCAGCGCAGGCGAAGGTGACACACCTGACGATTACAGGCGGAGAAGAGATCGCAACAATCAGGCGGTTAAACGAAGTCGCGTCAAAACTAAGCTAAGAACTCAGCAGACCCTAGAAAGGGTTCACCAATTGAAGACCGAAAACGAAATGCTGGAAGAAAAAATTAAAATGTTGTCGAAAGAGTTGGGATTCCTTAAAGATCTCTTTCTTGCACATGCCGGTAAGTCAACAATCATCGTTCAAGTTCTTTTTAGGTATCTCAAATATCACATCCTGTTTGAAATGTCGGATTGCATTGTATGGAAGTACTACTCAACTAGATTCAGATTAGCAATAAATTACTCAAGGTAGGTACAAAATTAGTGGAAGGCATGCGGTTGCAATATTGGTCAGGTACTACACGTGTCGCGCGATGTGATGCAACACTTTCTGGTGTCTGTGCATTTTTTTCATGAATCCCTCGTCGTTCGAAAACATAGCGTCACTGAGCATCTACTAATCCTAAAATCTTCACAGGGAAATGGTGCAAATTTGTTATAGTTTTTACTCTGAATTCGTATTTGCTGTGCATGCTAGCTATATACACGGGTACGTATATAGGTAAACGATGTAGCCCAAGTAGGAAGCCCTGACATATTCCCAAGAAAACTTTTGGGAAAACTTTCTAGACTTTGGAATGACGGAGTGATTCAGAGCCATGGTTAGATGGTGGTAAGGTGTTCGGTAATGCTCTGATGAGAGGAGACTGACTTGCGGTCCTAAGAAGATCCTAGGTCGACGTTTCGTCGGCGTTGGCACCGACATCTTCAGGACTTGATAAAAAAAAATTTGCAATTTTTAGGATCTGCTCATGGAGTGAATCTGGACAACGTCAACCTGGAGTCCCTTCTGCGAGACGACATCAAGGTCGAAGAAAACCGAGAACTTGCGAACAGAATCCAGTCCTTCAAAGAAGGCGGCCGCCTACTCCTTGACATGGACGAGGGCAAAACCGAATACAAATAACTTCTTCCCACAACGTAGCTTTTAAGTTTTAACCACCTTAATCCAGTCTTTTATTAGCCTACAAAACTAATTTAGGAATTGTTTTCTAATTTTTTATCTTCCCTGACTTTTATCTTTGTTTGAAACATAAGCTATAGGCCTACTTGACATGTACTAAATGCACAACGGGTAAAATTAAGGATTTTTGCGTATTTATTGTTGATGGCAATATTATCTCCTCAAAGGTAATAATTTTTGAGTGGTTAGCAAGATAGTTCTTGGCAGGTAAGGATTTAATTCTAGTAAATAGTGATATAGTTAAGGCTCGACTAGATTTTAGCTCGGTGCGATATCTAATCTGAGAAAACTACGCAGATTATGTGATGCTCAAAGAAAGGCGATCTCACATTGATTTGTGTTAGATCGAGGTAAAGAAAATAAACTTTTTGGTTCCGGTGATTGATATAGACTGACGTGTGGTAGCGGATGGTAGAGCGGTTTGCTAAGGCAATCTAGTAGAACAGAGACTGTGGCAAAAGGAAGCAATAAAATGATCTCATTTATATAGCATATATCATAATCTGTTTGGGTTTATCAGATTGGTTGACCGAGCCTTAAAATTTCATTCAAACTAATTTCAATGGATTATTTGGTGTTTTGAAATATATATTTATTTATAGAGGTAGGTACCTAATTTAAAATGTATGCATTTACCGACCTATGGTGGGTACATGCAGATATTGAGGATGGAAACGGTACATAGGAATATTATTATATATAGTACCTATACTCTATTATTAAAGCTACAAATTAATTGTTTGAAGTGTAGCTTATAGATTTTTTTTCTAATAAAATCTTTTCAGTAATTACAATAATTTGATGCTCCATTTCCCTGCATAAGTGGCCTACCTCCTATATTGTGTTTTTGTTCCTTTCTCTATCCTAGTGCTCTTTAAAGATACTTACCTGCCCCATTATCCAATTGTAAAGGTATTTGATATGTTGAAGAACAAAACTAGATTATAAGTGCACTTTTCTAGTTTTGTTCTTCAACATATTATTATTGCAATGGAAATAGAAAAGAGTTTAAATAGAATACAAGCCCATTAAAAATGTATGTACTATCTAGAAGTTGTGATTACAAGAACTGATTACTTTGCCATTTGGAGATTTTCAGAGCCTGCATTAATATTCATAAGAGGGAACCTTGCCACTTTCCAGGGCTCTTTAGATGGGATTTGTTTTGATTTGCTCTTATATTTAAGTTTAAAAAAAAATCTGGATTATGTATGTAATAAAATAAGTAAAAAATTAGGTTACTTGTCAAGAGTGGGAAAGTGTATGTCTACATGGACAAGAAAACTTATATACATGACTATAGTAGAACCTCACTTTTTGTATTGCAATACCATTTTTTACAACCTAAAGCAATGCGATGTTATGAGATTGCAAAAATTCAATAATAGGGCGATGAGGATTATTCTTAAAGAAAGGAGATCAACATCAGTCACAGATATGAGGAAAAGGTTGGATTTTTTAAGTATTAAACATAAAATAGAATTAAGTGTATCAGTTTTTATACACAAAATTATGTTAGGGTTGGCACCTGAATATTTAAAGAATAAGATTAATATTGTGGACCAAAGATACTATATAATAACCTTCGGTTGTGTACATAATCATAATACTAGAAAGAGGAAAAATATATTTATCCAGTCTGTTAAGTTAAATAGTATACTGACGAAAGGTTTAAGTGATTACAACAAATTAGCGGCTACAATTAGGAATACGAAATCAATAATAAATTTTAAAAAGGAAATGTTAAATAAATTTAAAAGTGAAATGTGCAGTGAATTTGTTAGCAGATAATCGGATAATATAATATAATGTATTTTGAATAGCAACTGTGCTAAATAAAAATCTTTCAAACAAACAATATCAAAATTGTTTCTAGGTGGCTCTTTCTTGAATGAAATTCTACCCAAGGATTTTTTGACTGACATTTTCCACAGCCTCCTAGCATAACTTAATGCCAGAAGAGTGATAGGAAACATTTTCATGTAGAAGGCCATGGTTGAGTGCTCGGATGGAAATTCAATGTGTGCTGTCGATGGCTGCCATGCCTTGTCACAACACTTGATTTCGCGGTCACGAGCATAGAAAAAGTGCACATCCCGTACAATACAGTTTAACCATTTACTCTACGCCCGCTTATGAATCTCTCCCCCGAACGCAACTGATAGATGGTATGGTAGTCGTGCTGCTTATCTTACATAGGTACCGAGTACATCACGAGAATTGGTTTTTCCAACTTATTATGTCAATTCAGAAGTAATCACTCAGTTTCATCTCTGTAGGCTGTTGATTAAGAATTCCCTGATCTAGGAGAGCAATATATCTATATCATAATTATTATCAATAAGAAATTATAAACATTTTTCTCCTATAGTATATCATAGTACTATTTTCTGCCATTATAACTCATTCTTCTGTTATATATTATACTATTAATTTTCTTAGACTCATGTCTACTATATATCCTAACTTTAGCACTAGTTTTGAAAAAAACTATTTCAAACTGGGTTTTGAATGCTAAATCAAAAGTCTCACTGGTTTCCCGACGTTTTGTAACATAAACTAGTTACTTTATCAAGGGTGAAAGGGTAAAATATATTATACTGTTTGTACCAGTATTTCACTCATCAAAGGATACCGCACCCTTCGACCATTGCTAGCCGGGATACGCGCAACTAGCTCAGCGCTGTATGAATCCCATGCTACATTAGAGTATTTACCTTACAAGCTGTCATCTTCGGTCAGATCAACTCTATAACGATGCCGTTATGTATTGCTATTGGAAAGACGAAATATATACTAGTCCATTCTAAATAAGTAAAATGTATTTTAAAAGTAGCTCAATAATCCCTTGTGTGTTGGTTTGAATGTTTATTCAGTTTTAAGATAACGTATAAGTGGTAACATACATCGTGAATGCAGTGAGAGCTGGCACGGCATACTAGTTGCCTATCCCGTACCGGAGCAGCGATAGAAGCCGCGCCTGTATAGTGATGTAAAAGAAATAAAAGACAACAACTACAAGAGGCCAGACTACCTCGCTCCCAGCTGCTGGCAGCTGCGAGTTAGCGCGAATGCAGAGTCTCATGAGTATGCGCTTTTTTACTTCGTAAGAGATAACTCCTTCATCTTTATCGTTTCATGAAAAAGCACAAAAAAAGAGCAGAATACTACATTTTTAGAACCGGTTTCGGCCCTTTTAAACCAAAACAAATGAAAAAATGGGTCCGTTACCGACGCAGATTGATTCTTCATTTACAACTTACTTGCTTCCGTCAATAGTTTATCTCTTAGGGTATAGTAAAAAAGCGCTTTCTCGTGATACTCTGCATTTGCTCTATCTCGCAGCCCGGGAGAGAGGTAGTCTGGCTTCTTAGTGCAATTTATTTTGATATAGGCAACCAGGGGTGCGATTGTGCAACTGTTTTTCATTCGATTTGGCCCGAAATCACTCAATTTAAAATCACTGCCCATGTTGAACCATCGGCGGTAAAATTGAAAACGAATGATTTTGAAACCATACAAGTTACACAATCGCACCCTGGACAGATAACCCGTAAAGACATGTTGCAGCCTAGATGGGTGGCATTTTCATTTCCATGTCCTAGTGGCAAGTCCATTCTGGGATAAGTAAGAAACTATACCTCCTTGTATAACAAATTTAATGTTTGTATTCTTGTTTGGAGAACTATTTACCAACTAGTTTAATTTACAATATTATTGATTTTTTGCACATTACCGTTCAACTACCATATTTCAATTTTTACTCTTCTTATTCACAAATGTGCAATATCCTTTGCTAGGGAGATTTTTATTTGATCTCTATCTGGCTGCTCTATCCAAAATGTGCATAATCCCTGGCATTTCCAGGTTCTACAAATCATGACCCTCAAAACGATGAGACGGCAGACCGCTTAGTTCGCACACAGAAGTGGCTCGGTGGTCCCACAGCCAGTTCTGGAATCACAGGTAGGTAGGTACCTTATTTTTAACAAATTCCAGTTGGCTAAGTGTTGGTTTTTCAGTGGCCCGGGCCATTAAGATAGCAACGGTCCATTAGCAATAAAATGATAGGCTCTGATTGGATGTAGCTCAGCAAATAACAAGTTAACAGACCATTAGATATTGAAAAACTGGATCCAAGTCAATTCTTTGTCTGAGAATGCAACCAGGACAATTGGAATTGATGTTGTGATAGGCTGAGACTACAGACAGAGATGTAACATGGCAAACAAATCTAATGTGGGAAAACTCCAGGTCAAATTGAAAGTACTAGTAGGAATATTTGGAAATTTCTGTAAGCAGAATCAAAAGCATATTTTTTGATATCTTACATAAATAATGCTCCATGAAAGGCTTTAGGGCTGGAGGCTTGCGGGTCGCAAAGACACACTACCTCTACCATAGGAGCGATGTGCAGAACGAGACGTTATGAGCGTAAAACTGAGGTAACGATAATTTGGTAGTTTCGTGATAATTGAAGAGGGTGGGGATTTTCAAAGGTTTATACTTTTGGAAAAATACTAGTAATGTCATAGCACTATTTGAGGTAAGGTTTGAACTTGCAACAAAGGTATGCATGTGGACATTGCTTCGTTGTTCCTACACAACACAGGATTTCTCCAAGATTTTGAGCACCAGTCTTCAGATTTCAGTTACTCCAAATAAGTCGATTCTACACATTACACTAACTGTAGGCAGTCTAATGTATTGAGCTCTGGCTCACATGGCAAGGTTAAAAATCAATAACCATCATGCTTTGCTAAAAAGTTTAAGGTAGGTACGAAAATAAACTCGACATATTGACGGACATTCTCGCGATAATAGGAGAAATGGTAACAAGTTAACAATCAATGTGCAAGTGAATTATGTTGTGTTGAACTGAAAATTTATTCAGTCATTATGTTATCAATAATTTAATATATAATTATATATTCTGTGTATATTGTTTAAATAAAATGCAACAGGTAGCATTGGCCGGCAAGATTTTTCCCAAGACTAAATTTATCTTTGAAAGGTGTTATTTAAATAATTTTACATAATTTGCTCGAGATATGATACAACCTATTTCAATACATAGTGTATAACTACTACAATAATATAATAGCTCAGCTATAATTTTTGCTATAAGGAAAATCTACAAACTAATGAAACAGCAATAGCTGTGGCAGCTGAACAAATAATAACAAATTGTGTATTTCTGTATTGTTCGTTTAACCTCTCTTCTAACCCTGTAGGCATGATCAACAATTGATCACCAGTGACTTCTGGTAATGTGTACTGAGTTTTAAGCAAAGCCTTCAGCTCGGCAAACTGTCGATTCGTTAAATCCTCTTGGTTTTTCAAAATTCCATGTAGGTTTATCAGCCAATCACCACCTGTGTTTTCGGAAGATGGCTTGTTGTCAAGGTTGTGGATGATTTTATTCAGTTGTCCAATAACCAAATCATCTGGTTGCTTGGTTGCATCCTTTATCTCCTTCACAAGGATGGATAATTCTCTTTCATGTTTTGACAATGCTTCTGGCAGGCCTGAAGAGTCAGTTTTCATTGCCACTGAATCTCTTACAAGCTTTCTCAGTTGCTTCATTTTCATCTCATTGTTGATTGAACTACCTAATATTCCAATGACAGTGCCAACAATCGAACCGATTATGGACCAGTATTTGGTCTTTTCAGCTTGTGCCCTTTCCTTTTCGTGACTGTCCTTCACTGCAGTTGACAACGTAGAAAAGCAATCGCGTTCTTCTCGTTCGTACCGTGAAAACTCGGTAGTTAATCTCTTCTCGTGTTGTAATATTTGAAGCTCGCTGGTGATCAATTCTACAAATCGCTTCTCTCCTCTTGTGGCTTTTTCCAACTCCCCGTGTAAGTCTTTTAGCTTGGTCTGAACAATTGCAACTTCCTTGCTTACTTCTCGTCTTCGCTCTTGGGCAGCTACAAAGTTAGTTTCCGCATCGAGGACTCGATTTTGTGCCCGCCTCACTTCATCCATCCCTGTCACCTCTTCATACCATAGCATGAGAGCTGCAAATTTTTTTTTGACCAAGTTCTCGCTGGCTGGATCAGGGGCACCTAGCACAGAAGGAAATTTGCTCGACAATCTTACATGACATTTAAAACGAATATCATGAGCAAAATTTCTTAACAATGCATTTTTAATTAGGTTTCGGGTAAAACACCCCGCCATAACTACTCAACTCGCGATAAATGCCTGACTTCTCTAATCTCACGTGCATCGAAACCCTTCTTGACGTTTCTGATGACATAACCTAAAAGTTAAAACTCATCCATTGCCGATATTTGGCCGATATTTCAGCTTTTTGCCGCTAGATGGACGAAATGTCAGAGTTTTCCCCCACTCTTTAGAAAACTTGTAGAGTCGAAGCAGCAGACGACCCTAGTCTAGGCCCAGCGACAAACTGCTAAATAAACTACAATCAAGAAAATGTCACACTCGTCTAGCTATGAATAACGGTAAAGATCACCCCTCGGTGCGTTTCAAGACCGTACGCCAAGCGGCATCGCGACAGTTCGACTTGTTTTTCTCGAAATGACAGCCGCCAACCGAATAGTTCCCATAGTGCATCTCGGTACCACCCTTGCCAGTGGACTTGGAGTGCAATATCTTCCGTGAGGAAAGGTGCGATTTTCCTAGGACAGTGTTTCGTTTCGGGCCGTATTTGTGTTTTTAACTCGTGACAAAAGTGCGCGACAAGCATTGGAATATGTGTGAATAAGTGTGTACCCGTGTGTCGAACGAGTATTTTTCTCGTGTGTGTGTATGCGACCGTCAACAAAATAGGGAATATCGTCGTGAACGAAGGGCAGGCCCATTGCTGCCTGCCAAGCATACTTCTTGATGTCATGGGTTGTTTTGGCAATGAGAGCTCGAAGGCAGAGCAGCAAGCCCTCAAAAATCAGCACAAAAAGATAGAAAAACAATTGAAACGGGATAAACAAGTGTACAGAGCAACGCACAGATTGTTGTTGTTAGGTAAATATCTCTGGTGATACGGTTAAAGATTTATTCGGAAGGGCCTATTTGAGTCAGCCATATTGCTACCTCTATATAAATGAGAGAGAGAGGATTCTTTTGATTTTATCCCTAGATAATTTATAACATTTATTAATAAAATGTTTTCTTAGGGGCTGGTGAATCAGGGAAAAGCACAATTGTCAAGCAAATGAGGATACTGCACGTAAATGGCTTCAGTGAAGAGTAAGTAAAATACATTTTTCTTGACATGTCATTTGCAATTTATCAGTTAGCAAAAATTGGCGGATATTTTTTGTCTCACGATTCTCGTTTTAAATATTATTTGATGCTTGTTGGCAACCGCAAAGTGGGGGCGAACATTTAGAGTTATTTTAAGCATCTATTAATATTCTAGGCCAACATACAGTTTGTCTAAAAGATCCTACATAAATATCCAGCAATTGCCAGCTGAATTTTATTACCAATGATGTGCTACTGATTGAGCCATCAGTCACCCAGTTTTACCGACAACACACGATTGTTACCTATCAATCAGACTACCAAACAGTTATTTCCAGTCACCTGCCGTCCGCCTCAGGTGCTACCTACTCTATATTTGGGAATGGCATGTCATACACCAGCTGTATGCACCAACAACAATTAAAACAATTATGGCAGGTTCCTCTTTAAAACCTTGGGCTCGCAAGAGGCCTACGCCCCTTTCTTAATGCCGCAAGTTTACTATACCTAGTAGCGAACTAATTTGATGAAATTACAGTTCTTGGGTCCTCCTATTCTGGGAAATGGATCTAATATTACTGGCTGTTGACATCTACTAGAGGTCACTGCGGCTAAGCCCGAAACAGACACTGTCAGATCTTGTTTTGTAAACACTGATGTTTGTATTCAATATTTTATTGCTAGCATTGCTAGAAATGGATTAGGGTCTACTATCAATTAGTACATTTCATTTCATGAGGGAAAAGAGTTGGTCTGCTGTTGTGGGAATGTGGAGGATCCAAGAATGATATTAGGTTTTGAAAACAGCACATTGCAAAACAGCGCAGGGTCCACTTTTGGGAGTGACTCAGTGCTATACACTTACATGTGAGTTTTGAAGAACGAATTATAATTTGTTAGAAGTAGGTACCCATCTTGTGTTTCAACATTCCACAAGGAAAAATGTCTGATTATTTTAGTAAATTTGCATAAAAGGAATCAATCAAGCCAAGCAATGTAATTCAATTTGAATAAATACATTCGTGGTCAAAACCCCAAACATATAAAATGATCTCTATATCTCTATACTAAAGATTCAAAGCTGACTGCAGCTTCTTTGCAGGTGGTTTGTAGCCTCTGCCTGTAGGTATATGTTGGGTACTTTGCACTTCTGACTAGAGTCTTACTGTAGGCGCCTAATGCCCAACCAAACTCCACAGATGCTAATAGCACAAAATTAGATAGGTAGGCAAGTCACCTATCTCATCGTGTTTATTTCAAACTGTATATATGTGATGCTGTTTATCTGCATTTACTTTACAAATGAGTTGAAAATTTTTACGCACATGGCCGACTGACAATTCGGTAAATTTATTAGTTATCGCATTCCAACAAAATACAATATCTACATAAAATGGGAGGCTGCTGTTGGAAAGCACAGCAGAGCAGAGCAAAGAAAAAAATATAATAGAGTTAACAAGCCAAGCCAGCAGTTTGTTGAGTTTGCAGCTCTCATATAATATAAATTATAATAGGTTACATTTAATTAAATGTATTTCAATTCAGCCCATTGTCTCGGGTTCGTACGCATGCCGGTGCGATTCTCAGAATGATAAGCCTGCCGCTGTGATGCTGAGAGTGAGCTGATAACAGCAGAGATCATACCCATGTCCGCGTTAACTGTGCTATCAGTGCGCGCTATCAGTGCGTCGGTGCAGAGCTTTTTCTGTCAAGTGCCCGGCACTGATAACTCTGCTGATAACTCTGCTGATAACTCTGCTGATAATCTATCGCGTCGATGTGATATAGGAACCTTGTGCAGCATCGCGCCATAGCGTACGCTGATGATCAGTCGCGATTATATGAAAGACCATCTCGCCAAAAACCTATGGCTAGGAATAGAACGGGGCTTCAGTTAGGTTTAACTCCCCTGCACTTTGTCTTTATATGCACGAATATTTACCTAGATGTTATTCAGTTTGAGGATCAAACACCGAAGTCATGATACTTTGCCGAAAGAGGTTACCTGGCCATTTTAAAATCTAGCTTTCGTGACTGTTGATTTTAAGTTTCGATAGCGTATTTGTTGGAAAAAGGCATCTTACATACTCTAATTTTGAGGGGGCATTTTAAAAACTATTTGAACAGTTTTTACCTTAGGTATGTATTACATTTGACGGTAGTAGGTATGGTAGGTTTATGAAAATTCTAATTTCACATCCATTTCATTATTGAAATCGTATGTCCTATTCTCCTTTAACGGGGTTCTATCTCTGTAATATCCCAACAAAGACCCTGTAAAAGAATCGTCCAGTTGAGTGGATATGATAATGTTGGTTTTTCGGCTGGGTTTGTATTTGTATTTGTTTATTTGGTCTATGGGTTACATAAGATGTGTTGACCACGTCAATTTTATTTATATGTATACATTCTACATGATGTAGGATAGCCGTTTGTAAACATAACATTAGAGGTCAGAGTGAGTAAAAATCGCTTGTGCCAAAAAAACATGTTGTCAAGGAGGGATAGTTTTAATAAAAATTTAAAGTTATTTGCATTATTCGCTTGGATTTCGGGAGGCAGGGCGTTGAACCTTCGTTGAACAGTCGCGGCCAGCTTGAACGACGCCGGTGGTTGTTGTTTTCAGCCGGTGGGTACTCGTGTGCTGGGGTGTCAGACCCCCACATGCTGTCAGGTACTAGTGTGCTGGGTGTCAGACCCCCACATGCTGTCAGGTACTAGTGTGCTGGGTGTCAGACCCCCACATGCTGTCAGGTACTAGTGTGCTGGGAGTCAGACCCCCACATGCTGTCAGGTACTCATGTGCTGGGTGTCAGACCCCCACATGCTGTCAGGTACTAGTGTGCTGGGAGTCAGACCCCCACATGCTGTCAGGTACTAGTGTGCTGGGTGTCAGACCCCCACATGCTGTCAGGTACTCATGTGCTGGGTGTCAGACCCCCACATGCTGTCAGGTACTAGTGTGCTGGGTGTCAGACCCCCACATGCTGTCAGGTACTAGTGTGCTGGGTGTCAGACCCCCACATGCTGTCAGGTACTAGTGTGCTGGGTGTCAGACCCCCACATGCTGTCAGGTACTAGTGTGCTGGGAGTCAGACCCCCACATGCTGTCAGGTACTCATGTGCTGGGTGTCAGACCCCCACATGCTGTCAGGTACTAGTGTGCTGGGTGTCAGACCCCCACATGCTGTCAGGTACTAGTGTGCTGGGGTGTCAGACCCCCACATGCTGTCAGGTACTAGTGTGCTGGGTGTCAGACCCCCACATGCTGTCAGGTGCTCGTGTGCTGGGTGTCAGACCCCCACATGCTGTCAGGTACTAGTGTGCTGGGAGTCAGACCCCCACATGCTGTCAGGTACTAGTGTGCTGGGTGTCAGACCCCCACATGCTGTCAGGTACTAGTGTGCTGGGTGTCAGACCCCCACATGCTATCAGGTGCTCGTGTGCTGGGTGTCAGACCCCCACATGCTGTCAGGTACTAGTGTGCTGGGGTGTCAGACCCCCACATGCTGTCAGGTACTCATGTGCTGGGAGTCAGACCCCCACATGCTGTCAGGTACTAGTGTGCTGGGGTGTCAGACCCCCACATGCTGTCAGGTACTAGTGTGCTGGGGAGTCAGACCCCCACATGCTGTCAGGTACTAGTGTGCTGGGGTGTCAGACCCCCACATGCTTTCAGGTACTAGTGTGCTGGGTGTCAGACCCCCACATGCTGTCAGGTGCTCGTGTGCTGGGTGTCAGACCCCCACATGCTGTCAGGTACTAGTGTGCTGGGGTGTCAGACCCCCACATGCTGTCAGGTACTAGTGTGCTGGGGTGTCAGACCCCCACATGCTGTCAGGTACTCATGTGCTGGGGTGTCAGACCCCCACATGCTGTCAGGTACTAGTGTGCTGGGGAGTCAGACCCCCACATGCTGTCAGGTACTAGTGTGCTGGGGTGTCAGACCCCCACATGCTTTCAGGTACTAGTGTGCTGGGTGTCAGACCCCCACATGCTGTCAGGTACTAGTGTGCTGGGAGTCAGACCCCCACATGCTGTCAGGTACTCATGTGCTGGGGTGTCAGACCCCCACATGCTGTCAGGTACTAGTGTGCTGGGTGTCAGACCCCCACATGCTGTCAGGTACTCATGTGCTGGGGTGTCAGACCCCCACATGCTGTCAGGTACTAGTGTGCTGGGTGTCAGACCCCCACATGCTGTCAGGTACTAGTGTGCTGGGGTGTCAGACCCCCTAGTCTGGTGCTGGTGGTTACTCGAGGGTTTTGTGGGGAGATGAAGGTTAGAGTGAGTGAAGGAGCAGGCGGCTAGAATATTGTAGACAAGTTTCGTACAACGTTGTGTTTCGTATTTTTTGAAAATTTAAGGGCTTGGTACTAAATTTTCTTCCGTCAATAGTAGTGCGTTTTGAGACCGTAAACCGCTCATCCTTGAACGCTAAGTGGGGTGTTAGCGAGGGGACCGCGTGGGTGTGACACATGCCTGGCTTTAATCGGTACCCCTTCGCCCGTCGTATACTGCTTGTCCCTAAAATCCTTTCCGATCAACTTTTTGGGTGATGGAATATTGACTTCCTGGAGTAGGACTGGATAAGGTTCAATTTTCATTTTCAATTTCAATTTTGTATTTATTTTAATTTTTCGCATTCCTTTTTGTACACATCATCTCAAGATTTTGTTCCCTTAAACAGATGCGAAAAATCCCACATAAGGTAGTAGGTAGTACACTAGATTGTAAGTCCTAAGGTCATTTAATTTTCTCGAATCATTTTGCAATGGATGTTTACTGTGCAAATTTTCTCGCGATATGAAAAAACTCGAATGTTTGATTGGCTCAATTACCTACCGCTTTGAGGAGACTTAGGAAGTACCATACAATCCATGTCCCTACTACAGTAAGCTGCACTACAGTAATACAGTATCCACTACAGTAAGCTGGATTTGTTACCGCTATTCTTATACTGTGTCAATATTTATAAACAACATCCTCACTTCAACATATTAATATTATAATAAATGCGCTTCTTCTCTTTGAACTCAATATAGTGCGTTCGCCAATACGCACTTTTCATGCCCATTTTATCAACACCATTTATCATTGCTTTGATCACCCTTTGATCCGTATCTTCTGCAACGTAGAACGTCCCATCTTTTTAGGCGGTACCCCAACCATCATGTGACCCCGCTAACTGTTGCTTAACCATGATCAACTGAGTGAGCCCCAAACTCTTTGGAGATCGCAGCGAATGAGTTTCAATCTGGAACCGCGAACCACAATAGAATGGAGAATTATTTTAAAATGTACACATTCGCCGCTGAGGATAACATTAGAAAGATAGAACGAACATATTATTATGTATAACGTGATGTATGATATTATGGCAATATTATGTTGGCACAATATGACAATATGGCAAACCTCAGGGTTGGTAAAAACCAGCGGGTTTAAATGGGGTTTTGGGGTGTTTCGATCCGAAGTATTGAATAATTATTAAATTTGAAACAACAAATATTAGTACGGCCATGGATGGGAAGGGGGGGGGGGGGGGGGCAAAAAAATGGTCACAAAAGTGTACCGTTTTCTATGCCCGTGACCGCGGAAGCAAACTTGTTGGCTGGCATGGCAGCCATCGACAGCAAACGTTGAATTTCTTCCTGTACTGCGACTACGTCAAGATGATTTCGCCATTCTCGGTTAGGTTAGGAAATAACATTGGCAAAAATAGGGATGATATGAATCAGACACGATAACGGCACAGTGTAAAAGTCACACGTGGTCCCCAGGCCGAGCACACGACCAGGGCCTTCTTCATGAAAATGTTCCCCATCGCTCCAACTGCGTGAATGTTGCTATGAGGCTGTGGGAAATGGCAGAGTCAAACAATACTGGGGACGAATCTCGCTCAAGGTCAAAGCCACCCAGATACATTTTTGGCATCCGATCAAATCGAAACAAATCCATTTAAGAAGGCGCTGCCAAGGTAGCAAGGCTCCTTATTTTGCAAATCAATTCCTGCCTTGAAGATGTCCGAATGTCGTCCTCTAAGCCATTCGCGTAATACTTATGCAGACTTGGACTGTAGCTAAATATCTTGAAGTATCCCCGTCCAGAGTCCAGAGCGTTCCATCACCAATCACATTTTCCCGAAACACTCATCTCTGAAAATGTGTACTGATTTTAGGTACCTATAGCTACATTGCTCTTTAGGCCATTAGAGTAATACTTGTACAAGACTGGACTGTAACCATCTCTCAGTTGCACCTCTCCATCAAATGTCCTGTGAGTTCCATCACCAAGAACATTTTCCCCACACACCCTGTGCTTTGCTCAAGAGTCTTCAGGCAGTCACCACATTTTACTCTAGGTCATTCGAGTAATACTTTTAGGTATACGATGGGACTGTATGTGCCAAACGAACTTGCAGTCCCACATCTCAATCAAATGTCCAGAGCGTTCCATCACCAATAACGTTTTCCCGACACACTCATCAGAGAAGGTGTGCTTTGCTCAAGAGTCTTCAGGCAGTCGCCACATTTTCCTCTAGGTCATTCGAGTAATACTTTTAGGTATACGATGGGACTGTATGTGCCAAACGAACTTGCAGTCCCACATCTCAATCAAATGTACAGAGCGTTCCATCACCAATAACATATTCCCGACACACTCATCAGAGAAGGTGTGCTTTGCTCAAGAGTCTTCAGGCAGTCGCCATATTTTACTCTAGGTCATTCGAGTATTAATTTTAGGTATGAGATAGGACGGTATGTGCCAAACAATCTTGCAGTCCCACCTCTCAATCCAATGTCCAGAGCGTTCCATCACCGATAACGTATTCCCTACACACTCACAGAGAAGGTGTGTATTGCTCGTGCACACCCATGGAATCTTCAGGCAGTCGCCACATTTTCCTCTAGGTCATTCAAGTAATAATTTTAGGTATGAGATTGGACGGTATGTGCCTAACGATCTTGCAGTCCCACCTCTCAATCAAATGTCCAGAGCGTTCCATCACCAATAACGTATTCCCCACACACTCATCAGAGAAGGTGTGCTTTGCTCAAGAGTCTTCAGGTAGACGCCACTTTTTACTCTAGGTCATTCGAGTATTAATTTTAGGTACAAGATTGGACTGTATGTGCCAAACGAACTTGCAGTCCCACCTCTCAATCAAATGTCCAGAGCGTTCCATCACCGATAACATATTCCCCACACACTCATCAGAGAAGGTGTGCTTTGCTCAAGAGTCTTCAGGTAGACGCCACTTTTTACTCTAGGTCATTCGAGTATTAATTTTAGGTACAAGATTGGACTGTATGTGCCAAACGAACTTGCAGTCCCACCTCTCAATCAAATGTCCAGAGCGTTCCATCACCGATAACATATTCCCCACACACTCATCAGAGAAGGTGTGCTTTGCTCAAGAGTCTTCAGGCAGTCGCCACATTTTCCTCTAGGTCATTCGAGTAATACTTTTAGGTAAACGATGGGACTGTATGTGCCAAACGAACTTGCAGTCCCACCTCTCAATCAAATGTCCAGAGCGTTCCATCACCGATAACATATTCCCCACACACTCATCAGAGAAGGTGTGCTTTGCTCAAGAGTCTTCAGGCAGTCGCCACATTTTCCTCTAGGTCATTCGAGTAATACTTTTAGGTAAACGATGGGACTGTATGTGCCAAACGAACTTGCAGTCCCACATCTCAATCAAATGTCTAGAGCGTTCCATCACCAATAACATATTCCCGACACACTCATCAGAGAAGGTGTGCTTTGCTCAAGAGTCTTCAGGCAGTCGCCATATTTTCCTCTAGGTCATTCAAGTAATAATTTTAGGTATGAGATTGGACGGTATGTGCCTAACGATCTTGCAGTCCCACCTCTCAATCAAATGTCCAGAGCGTTCCATCACCGATAACATATTCCCCACACACTCATCAGAGAAGGTGTGCTTTGCTCAAAAGTGTTCAGGCAGTCGCCGCATTTTCCTCTAGGTCTTTCGAGTATTAATTTTAGGTATGAGATTGGACGGTATGTGCCAAACGAACTTGCAGTCCCACCTCTCAATCAAATGTCCAGAGCGTTCCATCACCGATAACGTATTCCCCACACACTCATCAGAGAAGGTGTGCTTTGCTCAAGAGTCTTCAGGCAGTCGCCACATTTTCCTCTAGGTCATTCGAGTAATACTTTTAGGTATACGATTCGACGGTATGTGCCTAACGATCTTGCAGTCCCACCTCTCAATCAAATGTCCAGAGCGTTCCATCACCAATAACGTATTCCCCACACACTCATCAGAGAAGGTGTGCTTTGCTCAAGAGTGTTCAGGCAGTCGCCGCATTTTCCTCTAGGTCTTTCGAGTATTAATTTTAGGTATGAGATTGGACGGTATGTGCCAAACGAACTTGCAGTCCCACCTCTCAATCAAATGTCCAGAGCGTTCCATCACCAATAACGTATTCCCGACACACCCGTCAGAGAAGGTGTGTGTTAGTGTACCCATAGCGTCTTCGGGGTGTCGCCGCGCAATGTTGGCATGCACTCGCTACCGATCCTCCCGAGACAATGCATCGGCGAAGCCTGTTCCTCCCCGCGCGCCCGTACGCAGGTACATGCGGTACGTGAGCAGTCGATTTCATTGGTCGATTAGGGCCCGCGATGACGTGCGAGCTCCACTCGCTGTACGCCGACATATACCGGAAATAATTGCCGCGTGCGATATGCACACGTGACGCCGGCGCTGCTGTCACGTGGCGTGTTTGCTAATTAGGTCTTCGGATATATCACTATCTTCGCTTTCTGTGTATATGTGTGTGTGTGTAATTAATTTGCGATTCGTAATTGGTTTTGATCGGTGGCGGTGTTTTTAAGTCTATATGCACTCGAAATTCGAGTGTTTTGAAAGATCATCCGAATGTGGACACTGAATTAATTTGTGTTTGCCACTTTTTGGGGATCCCGTATCATAGAGTACAATACCATAGAATCAAATGACGAGTTTTTGTCATTGCCATTAAACAGGGTATTTATTATAAAAATTATTTACCATTTTACTCTTTACAAATCGTAAAAGAGTCTAATTGATACTACACTTCGAAGTCCGCCAGGCTGTGGTAATCGTAGGCTAACACTACTGTGGATTACTGTCGGCATAATTACGTTGTATCTGACGGTGTATGTTGGGGGGGGGGGGGGGGGGTCACCGGCCTGGTAACAGTGATATAATGAGGGGTTGATAATTCGAACATTTAATCATGGCGGTATAGGAAATCAGGTCAAAACCAGCACAAACCAGGAAAAGATGCATCTCTGCTGAACGCTCTCGACTAAAGAAAATCCGCTCAAACTTTTTAGAATTTTAGATAAATTTAGATAATTTTAGAAAAGGTATATGGGATACGAAGACCAAACGATTAAACCACTTCATTTGGCGAACTCGTAATGATGGATCTCTGGCAGTTTCATTACAATTTCATTGGTGTAGAGTTGGGATAGTCGGTACTCGATGGTGTGATTTCGTCAAGTCTTGAAGATTTCGTCAATAGCGTCTTTGATTTGTCTCTGTCTCGCTTTTAGTAACTTCCTTGGCTCCATTCATATTATCTATACTCCATTTCACGTTAAGCAGGGGAGTGGATATGCGTCTTGCACGAGGACCCACTGCTGCTAGACACGAGCTAAGAGTTCCAAGACTCACAAGCCATGTCTTGAGCAAGACAAAGGATCTATGGGCGGTTTAACAGCAGTGGGTCATCGAGGAAGATGCTGGTCAGTCGGCCGCTCTTGAGCGCCTCCAAGACGAAAACTTTTCGTCTAGTTCTATAGCGAAAGAGTTGCTTCTTCAACCCTAGCGCCCATGGCCGCTTGGAAGTTATTATTGGGACATAGGAGCACCAAACAATCCTGGAACTTGTTCGGCACTTTCAATCTTCTATCTACGGACAGTACGATCTACTTTACTACATTGTCTTTCAAAATGGTCCAGTTATAATTCAAAATGTGCCTGTTTGAAATGACAAAAATCGCAGGCAATTTGACATGCAGATCTCGCGAGATAGAATGACCATTGTATGCCACCAGCATTCTTCGTCCGACAGTCGACTCAGTTTCGTGTTCTTTCACACTGTGACTGACTTGTTCCTGTCACGCCGCACAATCGGATGGGATCTAATCCAAGAGAGCTCACGTATCCCGGCACTAACGGAGCATTTCATTTTAATGCTAATTTCTGGAATCATTTGTGTGCGGTCAGATCCAAGACGTCAGTATTTCTCGGCTGTTTATAAAAGTAGGGATGACAGTTTGCAGTGTTCGCATTACCTTGATAACGGGAGGTAACCGTAGTTAATTTACTATAGTAGGTGTATCTGTGCCAGAGATCTCCGACGTTAAGCAACACTGCACCGAACCAGTTCTCGAATGGGTGACCACCGATCGAATTATCATTCCGTAATTCAGTGCCTTGTTTTAATGAACCAATGCATTGACATTGTGATGTGGGCTTAGAAGAAGGTCACTCTCTAAATTAACGCACCGGGTGTTTTCCTTTGCCCTTCTAGGCTAGGTCAGGTAACCTGCCCACAGGGCCTGTTTTACAATGTACAGCTAAGTCTGCTCATTGAGCTGTGAGCTCGGGCCGCTTCCCTTACCTCGTACGGGATACACTTTCTTGGCCACACCTTTGGTCGGATCGCGATGTAACCTATATTTTCGGAATCTTCGCACTCCTGGCAACCAATTGAACCATTTTCATGTCGAAAAATTAACCTGTCAATTACTTACAAGCGTTTTAAAACAACCCTGTTTTGCCGGTACGTTGAAAGATGTCAATTCCATCTAAGAATTTACCTCGTACTGGATACACTTTCCAGGCCACACCCGTTATCTGATCGCGACGAAACAAATATCTACGGAATCCTCACACTTTTGACAACCAATTGAAAATCTCAGAATCTCGAAATATCTCTTGGAAATCCAAAATATGTTTAATTCAATTTACCTCAACAACCATCAATCAACGGCCTTAATATAACTGCCAGTTACCTAATTGGCTGTGACCTTGGCGATAAGAAATTAACTGGCAGTTAACATTAACTGGACATTTAAAACCGGCACAGTTTGCCTATAATGGGAATATCGAAGCGCATTCAAATATAAGTTGAGAGGAAATTGTTACTGGTTTATTCAGATACCAGAATGCAATGAATGGAAGGATGGCGAAGTGTTGATTTCTTTGATTGATTTCTTTATTTTTTTTCCCCATATTTCCTTATACAAGTGACATTTAAGTTGGTATTAGTAAAGAGTAGTACAATTCATATATCTATATAAATATACTATAATGTATAATTTAATTGTGAAGCCCACACAAGGCAGTTGAAAAAAGTTACTATTGAGATCACCGAAGTTAAGCAATGTCAAGTCGATACAGTTATTGGATGGGTGACCACAGCTTCACGTATACCTGTTTAGCATGTGCACCTCGCGAAAAGTTCGGTTGTGTCTGCTGTCCTTCGGACGGTACATTCAACCGGTGGTTCCCCTCTCGGGTGCCTTTCGACTAGAATGGGTCGAGTGCCAGCAGCACCGGGTGGCTTCCCTTCAAGGCTAGGCTAGGTTCGTCTATGCACCAATTATTCTCGGACGACAGAACAGCGCATCGTTGCGCTTCACAGATGAAATCTACACTTTACAACATCGTCTGGCACAAGATATTTTTACGTGTGGCTTTACCTTTAGTTCATATTTTTGTAAATTGGTCGCGTATTTTTAATACATTATTTTAATAATTTGAAACTTCGTGATGACAATTCCGTTTTATTTTTTGTGTTTCAGAGGGTACTTTATTTGTGTGTGTGTTATCTTTTGTATTGGTAAACCTTGCTAATCTAATCCAGTTCGTTTGTTTCAGGGAGAGAAAACAAAAAATAGAAGATATTAAAAAAAACATACGAGACGCAATATTAGTAAGTACACTATATCAAAACCTCTTCTCTAATAATCTTGCCATTTATTACAGCATCGACCACCGCTCCACACCTCTTAGAGTTGGTCAAGTAATCATTGCCCCCCCCCCCCAATAAAAAAATTGTCCCAGCCCCTAAAAATGGCACTCTGCCCCTTGTCCCACCATGACTTTACCAGTCCTTATGTACCCAATACTATACCATATTTTTCCTCTGTACGTAAACTGAAGCTGAGACTGAAATCTTTTCCACCATTGACCAATATTGTGGCCCCCTTCAACTGCGGGGTTCCAAAATGTTAGCTCGAGCACCGAGTTGATGCACGGATCCAGATGTAAACGTACCATTTTTCAAATTTGTTGGTAAGATCCCTGTAATCACGTATGGAATGAATAAGAAGAGTTACACAACGATTTTGGATATCGGCAGCCTGAATTGACATCGTTCCGTCAACGCAGTCGTTACATTTTTGGCATACTAATACGGTATTACCAAACGAACAATACACAAAACAAAAACATTTATTGTCAAAATACATCGAAATTTTTTGAACTATTCAATTCCCCCATGCTCTCAAATACAAATTACTCTATACACATTTACGATTTGGGTAATAGTTGAGACTAAAAGAGCTTCACGAATTAAACGAATCATAACCAAGTCACGATCACAATCACAATGTAAATGTGAATAAAGTGTGTACTTTTTATTTTTATGTACACAAATTAGCCTCCCAAAAATGTTCCCCATTCCTGGATTTGAACCCGGGTCCCCAACATTCGCGGCTGGTGCTCTAACCAGCTGAGCTAAATAGACACGAAATTTGAGTTAAGTAATTTGCACACAGGGGTGAGAATTGAATGTCCCCATGGGGTATGTTCCAGAGTCTACGAATACTCATATTGGCTCTGGAACCTTTTTGGGAACATTTTTGGGAGGCTTATTTGTGTACATGAAAAGAAAATGACTAGCCAATTTCGAGCTTTCGTAATTTAAATAAGATTATAAAGAAAGTGTGTACTGTTTCGCTGAAGAGCAATGCGTCGTACGAGAAGCCAACTTGTCGATGTGAATTAATGCACCGTACCGCGAGCCATCTCAATGGAATTCAAATCGCGGGTTTGATGCAACTAAAGTCCAAACCAAGGTGTGCGAAGACAACGAACTTCAAGCAATTCGTGTGCCGACGTGAACGCGAAGTCGATAGTCCCAATTTGTCGAATCGAGGGGCAAAAAGGGGTCAGCACACTGACACATACTTTAGAGCAGGGCCCCAACATTCCCAAAACCACCATTCCCTAAGAGAAGGTCGTCGCTTCGTTTTCGGATTAACTTTCCTAAACATCCGTTCCCTAAAAAGCCTCCTTTTCGGAGTAACTTTTCAAAAAATCCATTCCCCAAAAAAACGTTATCGCAGCTCCTTTGCGGATCGTCGCCTCGTTGACAAACCATTCCCAAAAAACGTCGTCACATTTTTTAATCTTATTTAAATTACGATAGCTACACATCACATCTTCTCACATCTTTCTCACCTCATTCTCGCAAGCGCAGGGCACAAGAGAGGTCCCAGGCCTCCGTGATACTGTTGGGGGGGGGGGGGGGGGGGGGAGCCTCGTCCGCATTTGCGGAAATGCTGATCGTTAAATCCGCCCCTGGTCAAATCGAGTTGCGTGCAAGTTGTCCATGACTTCCTCGTCGCGAGTCCAACCTCGATTCGGTGTATACCGTGCCCCTGCAGTACACGATCCTGCACTGTAACACGATTGTCACGAGCCGATGTCATTTTCTCTCCTGTTTTCGGGAAGTCACTGTTTCGATCCTTTGCTATCATGAGTCATGATTACCCGGAATGCTATTTCCTAACGTAATTTCCCACTAAAATATTGCTGGGGCAATCAAAATACGTATCGCGGTGTTTTTATTTGTCCTTTTCCTGGGGGGATACCTTTCAATTCAATCTATGCACACCCAGCTACGCATCAAAGCCGATTAGAGTGATTTTCCATGGCTCGATAAAGTACCTACAGTCGGTCGTAACCAGAGAAGACGTGTCATCGCTAACAGGTCGTTTGGGCATTGGTTATCAGACTCTTCGACCAGTTTGCTCATTTCCATTATCATGTCAGTCTTGGAATCATCAACGAACCCTCGGCCTTTTGGTTGCGTGCTGGCAAGGCATTTTGATTGTCAAGCCGGGTGAAACTATAGTATTCTTTAGTTAGAACCGAGTATACATAACAATATTCCAGTATTTTATCGATGATCACCCGCCTTATTTAATCATATAGCACATCGAACCCTTCCCTGATTTTCACATGTCATCCCTTTGGCCTCCCCAAAATGTCCTCAGCAAAGTGCCAATATTTGAAGCGGTCTCGTATCTCTCCATTGCCAAAACTGTCAGTGTCATTTCTTATGTATTTTACCTTACATCATCAAGATAGCAGGCCTGACAAGTTCTCGAATGGTGTTACTATTTTAGCTCGATTTTTTCCGCAATCATGTTTTGTCTACGAAATGTCCCCCCCCCCCCCCCCCCCCCCCGCCCCGCTAATATACCCTGTTTTAGGAACAGAAAATGTTGTGCCCTTGCCTAATTGATCATGTTTTGACCCGAATTATGTGCCCTCGCCCATTTCTTCATTTTTTTGCCCCCCAAATGTTTTCCCCTCGAGTAAAACGTCGTCTGTCGGCCCGCCACATCGCATTTTTGCCCACAAAACGGTGTGCCCACGCCTAATTGATCATGTTTTGGCCCAAAATATGTCATTCTTCTTTTTTTTTGCCCCCCAAATGTTTTCCCCTCGAGTAAAACGTCGTCTGTCGGCCCGCCACATCGCATTTTTGCCCACAAAACGGTGTGCCCACGCCTAATTGATCATGTTTTGGCCCAAAATATGTCATTCTTATTTTTTTTTCCCCCCAAATGTTTTCCCCTCGAGTAAAACGTCGTCTGTCGGCCCGCCACATCGCATTTTTGCCCACAAAACGGTGTGCCCACGCCTAATTGATCATGTTTTGGCCCAAAATATGTCATTCTTCTTTTTTTTGCCCCCCAAATGTTTTCCCCTCGAGTAAAACGTCGTCTGTCGGCCCGCCACATCGCATTTTTGCGCACAAAACGGTGTGCCCACGCCTAATTGATCATGTTTTGGCCCAAAATATGTCATTCTTCTTTTTTTTGCCCCCCAAATGTTTTCCCCTCGAGTAAAACGTCGTCTGTCGGCCCGCCACATCGCATTTTTGCCCACAAAACGGTGTGCCCACGCCTAATTGATCATGTTTTGGCCCAAAATATATCATTCTTCTTTTTTTGCCCCCCAAATGTTTTCCCCTCGAGTAAAACGTCGTCTGTCGGCCCGCCACATCGCATTTTTGCCCACAAAATGGTGTGCCCACGCCTAATTGATCATGTTTTGGCCCAAAATATGTCATTCTTCTTTTTTTTGCCCCCCAAATGTTTTCCCCTCGAGTAAAACGTCGTCTGTCGGCCCGCCACATCGCATTTTTGCCCACAAAATGGTGTGCCCACGCCTAATTGATCATGTTTTGACCCGAATTATGTGCCCTCTCCCATTTCTTCATTTTTTTGCCCCCCAAATGTTTTCCCCTCGAGTAAAACGTCGTCTGTCGGCCCGCCACATCGCATTTTTGCGCACAAAACGGTGTGCCCACGCCTAATTGATCATGTTTTGGCCCAAAATATGTCATTCTTCTTTTTTTTTGCCCCCCAAATGTTTTCCCCTCGAGTAAAACGTCGTCTTTCGGCCCGCCACATCGCATTTTTGCCCCCCAAATGTTTTCCCCTCGAGTAAAACGTCGTCTTTCGGCCCGCCACATCGCATTTTTGCCCCCCAAATGTTTTCCCCTCGAGTAAAACGTCGTCTTTCGGCCCGCCACATCGCACTTTTGCCAACAAAACGGTGTGCCCACGCCTAATTGATCATGTTTTGGCCCAAAATATGTCATTCTTCTTTTTTTTTGCCCCCCAAATGTTTTCCCCTCGAGTAAAACGTCGTCTTTCGGCCCGCCACATCGCATTTTTGCCCCCCAAATGTTTTCCCCTCGAGTAAAACGTCGTCTTTCGGCCCGCCACATCGCATTTTTGCCCCCCAAATGTTTTCCCCTCGAGTAAAACGTCGTCTTTCGGCCCGCCACATCGCATTTTTGCCCCCCAAATGTTTTCCCCTCGAGTAAAACGTCGTCTTTCGGCCCGCCACATCGCACTTTTGCCCACAAAATGGTGTGCCCTCGCCTAATTGATCATGTTTTGCCCACAAAACGGTGTGCCCTCGCCTAACGCCAGACGGTCCGTTGCCTCTCTGCAGACAATAACGGGCGCGATGAGCACACTGACGCCACCAATCTCGCTGGAGCGGCCCGCCAACCAGCACCGAGTAGATTATATCCAAGACGTGGCCTCGCAGCCCATTTTCGACTACCCCGCGGTAAGTGGAATTAGTCACTGCTCGCTTGCATGTCATCGTCATCGTCGCCGATCTGCAGTGTACGCTGACGGATTGTTTGTGTATGTTGGTCTCGCGGACTTGATTGGCTGGCTGTGAATGAAAGAATTGATCCTGGCATTGGTTTTGTGCCGAGGTTCATATGCGCGGATTGGTAATCCGTTGTTTTGGCAGTTTTACTTTGACTGAAAATGAGACCAAAATTTTATTTTGTCATAGTATATATTTATTTATAACTACTTTACAAGGTATTTCTTTACTATATAGGTATATGGTAATTCTAAGATAAATATAGATCCGATATGGTGCTTATACTGCAGATAATTACTAATTACAATAGTAGAGCCTGCACATCTCATTCACAATTTTAGGTTTCGTCAACATTGAACAAATTCAATGAGATTGTTATCGAATGTCTGTTCCGTCCATAGACTCCACGCATTCTCTTGTTTTGATGTCGAAATGTCAGTTTAAGAGCTAAATGCATAGTAGATGTGTTTCTCAAGGGTTGAGTACACTCTATACTACATTTCACGTTAAGAAGGGGAGTGGATTTTGCAGTCTCACAACTACCCAGTGAGCCTTTTGTCCGGCTCTCGACATGGCTTCTAAGTTTTGAAACTCGCAGCTCATGTCTAGCAGCAGCAGCAGCAGCAGTGGGTTCTCGAGGAAGATGCACATTTACCCTCCTTCTTAACGTGCCATAGAGATTAGAATTTAGAGTATAGTATTTTTCACGTTAAGAATCAAATGATTTGTTCTGTACACTCCAGACGTTACGCTGACAAACATTCGATGCTCAGACCATTCACAATTTTAGCGGGACAATGGTTGATGAGCGTAGCGAAATCTTCAATTTCACTACTCCCAAAAAAAAGTCACTTGTGTATGATTTTTTTACGAAATTTTTCGATTTTACAAAATTCTGAATCTCTGGAAATAACAAATAACAAAGTTCTTTACATATCTGCACCAAAGTTTATACCAATGTCGACCTTATACATATTTATTATGCCTTAAAATCTGAGATCGGTAGGACTTTCTGTTTGGTTTTTATTCGCATTTTTGGAATGTTTTTTCGTGAATTGACGCCTGATGCAATAAGAGTCCGGTTCCTGTCGTTTCCTTGATTACCAGCTTTGTTGACTCCAAGTTTGGCCAAGGCAAAGATTTGACAGTTATCAGAAGTTATGGAAGTTATGGAAGTTTATGGAAGTAATTGTAAGTAAATCCGTGTCAGAAAATTTCTCCAATCAAATAAGAACCCTCGGGCATAAGTTATGCCTTAAATGTAATTACTTTATCATTACTCAATGAGTTCATAATCTGCAATTTTTAGCTATCTGACAGCTCGAAGAGAAACAAGGGAACGTCAGAATCCGTCTACATTTTCACGTGATCAGAATTTTCGAGAGGGCAATGGTCTGGCTTGGTGCTCTATGGTTTACATAGGACTTCTGCCTGCACATTTTTATCCGCTATACACAAACCGCTACGCTTATCTTCAACGCAACACAAATTGCGTTCGCGAAGCCCTATAAGTACGACCTGCGAATGTTGACACCTTTGGCTCTTCTAAAATCAGGGGAGCCTCTTTGATCATGCCACCGCTTTCCTCCTTAACGTGAAAAAATATTATAGTATCGACATCTATCGAATAACAAGCTGTCAATTCTGAAACGGCAACCATGTCTCAAAAATACTTTTCCGACCCACTCATGCACTTTAAAATTGCATCCGATGCATCTTGCATGCACTTCAGTCCGTCTTGCGTTTTATTCAGACACGTGCCGATAATACAACGTGGGTGTCACTTACGTAACTCGTACATATATATTCTAATGCACATTCGCGTTCCGAGTGAAGTAGAAACTCTGTACCTTTGTACACTTTATAGAGGCAACGTGCATTGTAACAATATGGTGACACTAGTAGCCAGCAAATGGTGTGTGGCATATACTACCTGATAGAGGCAACGTGCATTGTAACAATGTGGTGACACTAGTAGCCAGCAAATGCTGTGTGGCATATACTACCTGATAGAGGCAACGTGCATTGTAACAATATGGTGACACTAGTAGCCAGCAAATGGTGTATGGCATATACTACCTGATAGAGGCAACGTACAGTGTAACAATATGGTGACACTAGTAGCCAGCAAATGGTGTGTTGCATATACTACCTGATAGAGGCAACGTGCATTGTAACAATATGGTGACACTAGTAGCCAGCAAATGGTGTATGGCATATACTAGCTGATAGAGGCAACGTGCATTGTAACAATATGGTGACACTAGTAGCCAGCAAATGGTGTGTTGCATATACTACCTGATAGAGGCAACGTGCATTGTAACAATATGGTGACACTAGTAGCCAGCAAATGGTGTATGGCATATACTACCTGATAGAGGCAACGTGCATTGTAACAATATGGTGACACTAGTAGCCAGCAAATGGTGTGTTGCATATACTACCTGATAGAGGCAACGTGCATTGTAACAATATGGTGACACTAGTAGCCAGCAAATGGTGTGTTGCATATACTACCTGATAGAGGCAACGTGCATTGTAACAATATGGTGACACTAGTAGCCAGCAAATGGTGTATGGCATATACTACCTGATAGAGGCAACGTGCATTGTAACAATATGGTGACACTAGTAGCCAGCAAATGGTGTGTTGCATATACTACCTGATAGAGGCAACGTGCATTGTAACAATATGGTGACACTAGTAGCCAGCAAATGGTGTATGGCATATACTACCTGATAGAGGCAACGTGCATTGTAACAATATGGTGACACTAGTAGCCAGCAAATGGTGTGTGGCATATACTACCTGATAGAGGCAACGTGCATTGTAACAATATGGTGACACTAGTAGCCAGCAAATGGTGTGTGGCATATACTACCTGATAGAGGCAACGTGCATTGTAACAATATGGTGACACTAGTAGCCAGCAAATGGTGTGTGGCATATACTACCTGATAGAGGCAACGTGCATTGTAACAATATGGTGACACTAGTAGCCAGCAAATGGTGTGTGGCATATACTACCTGATAGAGGCAACGTGCATTGTAACGATATGGTGACACTAGTAGCCAGCAAATGGTGTATGGCATATACTACCTGATAGAGGTACCTTTCCTGCCTATGCTCTTTTCAGGCAAACCTTTCTGAGCAGATAGCCGACATTCGACTGGAACGCTTTCAAAGTCCAGAAGTGTTCATTGTAACAATATGGTAACACTAGTAGCGAGCAAATCGTGTATGGCATCTACTCGCTGGTTTGTAATACGCGATTTGATTACCCATCTGATTATGTACTACACATTACCTTGTCGTTCTTGAACTGGTTTGCACTGGTTTTGTCGTGGCTATAGGTATAGGTATAGGCGTCGGTCTCAACAACTAGACGCTAGACCAAGGTTTTGGTTGACTTGCCGTCTGGCTGGGGTATTTTTAACGCGAAATTATTTTGGTTGCGAGTATGTTATTGGCATTTTGTCGTTATTTTTTTGTGACACTCGTTAGTTTTTTCAATACACGTTGGAGGTTGGTGTACCTTTGAAATCAGTTACTGATGTTTATTTCGATCTTTTACAACTGTGGCTTGGTGTGAAATCATATACATTAGCTTATTATTTACCTTAGCTGTAGCTGAGGTTATCTTTACATTTATTAAATTACAAACTCAAACTCGGCGACACATAATGTTATACAGCCGAGTACTAATACAAACATTTCACGGTAACAGACTATTACACGTGTGTCTCGTTCTTACAATTATGCATATCGTATTCAAAACCATGACCTTTCTCTATAATTTACTTTACAACATACTTATCCTCTACTACTTAACTTTTAGTGTCAAGAGGGTGTATTTTATCTATTTCCTGTCGTTAAAAATTATGATAGTTTGTCTATTCGTAATCTCGTAGAATTCAAGATATTGCAAACTAGCCATCGCTGAAGGTGTTACAAATAAGGTGACACGCCACTCTAGACTACCCATCAATTAGTGGCTAGACTAAAATTTAACACCGTGGCAAGTATGTAATATCAACTTGTTAACTGGCTGGCCAATTAGCACCTGTTTATTGATAGTTAAATGATATTATAGAACCGTTTAAAAATAACACCCACATTGGTGGTTATCGTTGGTGGTAATACGGTGAGCCTAGCCAGTTATAAATAGCAAACCTACATGGTTTGCGCAAGTATTTAAATCATTTGGCTGGCAAAGGAAATTAGACATTTTGGTTGAAAGTAGACGTTTATTGTACAGGAAGAAACGGTTTAAACAGCTGCGAATTGTGTTCAAGCATAGAGAACATTTAGTTTGACAGGGATTTTTGTCGGAAACAAATTTACGATTGGGCGTTTAGACTAGGTTTTAGCTTTTTTTGGCCTTGTCGAAAAACACGATTTTGGCGTATATTTACCATAACATGAAAAACATTGTCCTATTTTTGTTTTTAATTTTTTGTGGCCATAGTTTTTGGGTGTGCATATATGGATTTTTCGTCACACCCGATACTACTAGCAGCTCTTGGGTATTAACGTAGAATATAGATGGTAATACACCTTTGCCGCAATTACCTTTTATATACACGTTCATATATCCCAAAACAACTCAAATCGATTACTATTAAATTATGGGTCACACTCATAGTAATACATTTATGAAATTAAAAAATATATATTTATACCGTAAAGATATTTTTAGTGTCGTTAAATTAGTTATATTTGACCCTAGCACCGCGGAGGCTAAAAACTCGAAAGTTATTTTCGAAAGTGTTCTCATTACGAGAGAGAAAAAAACGAAGATAAATTTATATAATAAAGCGAAACTATTTCCATCAATGTACCCATAATACCGTAATCATAACGTAGCCTCCTTTTATTGGCCGGAAATTGGAACGGTGTCGAAGCCATTGAACGAGCAGTCCATTCCACACACCTTCATCGATGTACATCCCTCTCTAATTACAGTAATAATAAAAATAATAACGCGTCATTAGCGAAAGACCGTGTTTGGTGTTGAGCATGCCTTGATAAAAGGCGCCCTATCGTATAAGGAAGCAATGTCTGAGCGAAGCATGTGTATCACCTATGTTATACGCCAGCAAAGGTGAGGTACACGAATGTGTTTCTGTGCCAAGAAAGCGATCCGTTTTCTGCTCGGTTTCAAATATCCATTTATATTTTATTTTAGCAATTTATGAGCCTGGTCAGAGATATACAGCTGCGTTATTGTAGCTTCCTATTAGATACTCAATAATGTTGTACCAAGTTTTTCAACTCCATAGTCGAGATCCCAACTAAAGGGGTTACAACATATTCGCCGCATGTTATGACGGAAGTTAGTTGTTACTCCATAGTTTGGATCTCAACTAGGAGTTGAAACACTTGGTAAAGAAGGCATTACCATACTACTACCGATAAAAACGCATTTTGTGCGATGAAACAATAAAAAAAAGATGTAGGTGCCTACACTTGTGTATTAGCGAATATTTACATTTACAAATTATTTAAAATGTGACAACAGAGTTATTTCTAAAATAGGTTTAGTGTAGGGCGAGTGAAAGGGTTGACACCGCCTTCCATTTAGAATGCCCACATTTCGATCCTTCAACCAGACTATCCTGATTGTAGTGGCCCGTAATTTCATAAAACCGTTCCAGCCAAAAGTGCATCGCTGTATAGTTCATCAAAAGGACACGTCCCTACAGACATGTCGTAATGGAGCTAGAAGCTTGCGTGGCATTCCAGGATCAAAAGAAGGACACTTCATTTCAATCGGAGGTTGAAAACAAATTAACTCAGATGATGCTAATGTTGGCTTTGCGAAGTCTTTGGGGTTGATTTGTAACCTCCAAAATGCATTCTGGCATCACCTCGCCTATATATACTCTGTCCCATGAGAGAATATACTTTCCGCGGCAGCGCTACAGTTTATGGACCATTTTGCATGCTTTTGACGGAATCTGACAAAACTTCACGAAGTTGCATTCTTGGCAAAATACATTCGGCCAACGTCCACTTCTGATTCTTAAGACCCTTGCCCAGCATTTTAGATTTGGGTGTTTTGCAGCTAGTTTCACAGAGGCCGAATTTCCTATTGGAAAGTTATTGCAAATTTTTTTCTCGGGTACCTATCCTTCTTATGTACCGTATTGGCATTTCACGAATTTGCATTCATACATTCGGCCAATGTCCACTTCGATCCTTATGGTTGGGTGCTTAAGGCCATTCATTGATGGTTGATGAGGTTAATTGAATTCAATATTTTATGGACTTCCAAGAGATATTTCGAGGTTCTGAAATATTCAATTGGTTGTCCAAAGTGTGAGGATGCCGTAGATATTTGTTTCGTTGCGATCAGATAACGGGTGTGGCCTGGAAAGTGTATCCAGTAAGAGGTAAATTCTAAGCTGGAATTTACCCTTAAGTACATCTTTCAATATACCGGATAAACATGGTTATTTTAAAACTCTTGGAAGTAATTGACGAGTGAATCTTGCGAAATGAAAATGGTTCAATTGGTTGTCCGAAGTGTGAAGATTCCGAAAATATAGGTTTCGTCGCGATCCGACGAAAGGTGTGGCCAGGAAAGTGTGTCCAGTGCGAGGTGAAGGAAACGGCTCGACTTCGGAGCTCATTGAACGCTCTTAAGAGGAAACGAAACGCTAGAGTTTTCGTCGTACGCGGAGGTTCACGCGGGATCTTCTCCTGGCCACAAATACTAACACAGAGTTTTGGAAAAAAATGAGGGTTGTTGGATGTCGGATGGTGTGTTAGGTTTTTATACTTTCAAAAATGACAGAGGTGTACATTTTCAAAAAGTGCCAAAAATACCATTTTACGGCATTTTTACGTAGCTCGTATGGAAAAAGTTTACAACAACTTGTATTAAAAATTACCATCCGGCATCAATTAATTCTTTCTCGGTCTATGGTTTTTTTTTTCCAGATTTGTAAATTAATAATAGTTGGTGTAGGAAGTTCCCGCGTGAACCTCTGCACCGACCCCTGGCCACGCAGCGTGGCTTGTGAATCCAATCGTTTTCAACGCTCTTATATGGTCGGGTGCTTGCAATTTGCAGCCAGTCTCACAAAAAGCCATCCGAAAGTGATTGAGGTGCCTAGTATCATACCGCTCGGCACATACACCGATTGGCAACTCACGCGACTTGGCAGCCGCTGTCAGTCTGCCAATCACCGGATCGGGTGCGACTGCATTTCGCATGCCAGTCCCTCGCGAAGGGACATGCTAATCATGACAAACCAAATCGTGTACGCAAGTTCATACGTGGCAGCACATGCAGTGTCTGCACAAGGTGTTTGTCAGTCTACCTTTTACACGTATCCTGGTCGGCAGCAATGGATACACTCTATCCCGTGAGAGAACATTTTGTCTAGACAGGATTATAATTATTTAAGTGTGTCCTCCTGTTACAATCTTGACAAAAATGCAAATTTTGTCATTTAGACTCGCAATCATTTTTGGTTGTCGGCACATCTCCAGCCAGATCTTTTAGCCCCACTGCATAATAACAATAATATTACATAAGGAACCAAATTACATAAATTACATAATAACCCCCCCCCCCCCCCCCCCCCCCATAAATGTGGGTTATTGCGGAGGAAATATGTGTGTTTATACCCGCGGCCACTGGGGGCTACGCCACTGTTAGGTAAAGTCACTGATGGCCACTAACAATTGGTTTACATTGCATTTCGCCTCGGATGTGTACTACATTATACACGGATACCCAAAGGCCAGTAAATGTGCTGGCAGTTTATTTTCGTTGCTGATGCTACTGTTGGACGTGAGCAAATTATCGATGTCTTACGTAAAAGACGAATGCTTTCTTGTCTTCAGGGGATGGGCACACACGTGAGGCTTGTTGTGTGGGTTCTGACGTGATTGCAAAGTTAAGCAACACGGAACTGGCTCGGGATTTGAATGGATGACCTACACATCGTTCAAGGTCATATTTCGGTCGAAGTTTCACTGCCATATTGGAGGCTTCAGCGGTACATCGCTCACCATATTGATAATCATCCTCTGCACAGTATGGCTTACCGGTTTGGGTTGCATTGAGCACCGAAGTTAAGCAACACTCGGCTGAGTCGGGAATTGGTTGGGTGACCATTACATAATTACTGTTCTCGAGGGAGGCTGGAGCGGTTGAAGTTAGTGCAGCCGATCAATCCACCTTGCTTCTCCCGACAGCATATGCTAGTGGAAGAATCATTTGATTCCTTTGAAGCTTTGGCTATTTTTTATTTTTTAATTTTTTTGCGCTTCAACCTATTGGTCATTTTGCGCGGCTTTGGCTAACCTAGACCCTAGGTCTAACCTAACCTAGCCTAACCTAACCTAAGCTTTGGCTAGGCTAGATTAAGTTAGGTTAGGCTAGGCTACGCTAGGCTAAGCTGATTTAGGCTAGGTTAGGTTAGGTTATACAATTCAGGCTAGTCTCAAGTTTTAACTATAGTTCGGCGAGTTAAGGCTAGGTAAGGTTACGCAAGAATGATCCTCTTCCCCCTGGCCATTCACCGGCCTCTTCCGACCCCGACACAATGCCAGCAAGCCAGCATTGTCCGAACAGTGCGTCGTTAAACGCGACTAAATCAATCGCTCGACCACGCGCGTCTTGCGCCCCGACGGAAGCGTGCACGTCGGCGACGGCGACGCGACCGTCCGTGAGCACCGCGGGCCTTCCGTGCCTCCGCCGACCGCCGGCCGCCCGGTGGCATGATTCCATTTGCAATGCGCGTTCGGCACTCCTTTGCACCGATTGGTCCAAACGCCAATACGTCAAGGCAGCAACCAACTCGCGATTCTCGACCTTATAACGCATCTTAAACACATGCGCAAATTCGCGGGTTAATCAGCTGAGTGAGTGTCTGTAGCCACTCACCTGTCAGTATTGTGAAGATTGTTGTGCATTTCTGGTGACATTTGGGGAAATTTCAAACTCAAAGTGAAACATTGAACACGCCCTATTTTCAACCTTACCTAATCAAAATCTGAAATATAAATTTCAGATATGTCGTGCATAAGATGTGGGAATGCCACCACAGTAGCTGAGACAAGGGGAGTAGCGCCACTGGTAATTGCTCGAAAAACACAGGGTGCCCAGCTAGTATTGACATTAAGATCAAATTAACTTCTATAAGGACACGAAGAAAAAGGATGCATATTTTCGGCTTCCTTCAGCGTTACCATTAATAGTGCAAATAAGCAAAGAATACAATCACAGTCCATCATCCGCTGATGCAGTGAAGTAAGAAGTAGCATTCGAAGTTGGCAATAGTGACTTGAATTACGCGCACTTAAAAGGTTTGTGCTGCGATCAGCCAGTCAGATGGAGTTTTTGCAGGCAAGGTGCCGAACACGTATTGCAAATGGAATAACGCCGCCCGGTGGCCGTCCCTAATCGATGAGTGCATCCGTGGTCGGATTCGACTCGGCGACACCGACGGTTATTTCGGTACACGAACCGTCTCCGCGTTATATAGATATCAGGCGCGACGGGAATCGACGTGTTTGCGTTGTCCTGCTCGCCTGATCGGTGGTAAACGCCCGAGGACGTTTACGCATGGCTACTTACTCCATTATGATTTGTGGAACATAACTTGGAGAAGGACAAATTGTTTCTGGTTTAAGCGAATACCAGCAAGCAATGGTTATGGGGTAATAAATTACATATGGGTAGCGACGCTGGAAAAATTTAATTCCGTTTTACCACTTTTCCAGCTTCGCTTTCCCTCCAAATATTGCAGATACAGCTACCGGGTAGTGCATACCTATGTTAAAATTGGCTACACGTTATCTTGTGTGATTGGAGTCCGGAAATGATTACCGCATTCCACTCAACACATCCAAACTTGTGCCCATTCCAAAAGGACCTAGTTGGTAAACCTGAGCTAAATTTGTCCAAACTGACTAAAATGCCTCAGCTGATTTTGTCCAATGTTCATGGGCGCACATTTTGGATATCTCCGCTCATGTCTAGTAGAAGTGGGTCCTCTCATAACAAATGTGGATCCACTTTTCTTCTTTTCGAAGAAATGGAATTTGGGTGAAATAGCTAGGAGCTACCAAAATAATGTAATAACTATTGTTAACACTGGAATGGGGAAGTGGTTCAGAGCCGCGATTAGATGATCTGGTGTATTGGACTGTTTCGTTCTGGTAAGATTGTATCACAGACATAAGGTTGCCCAGACATTCTACCATACCTAGCTCTGGCTACGGCAAACATTTGATGTTAGTAGTTTCGCCGGCAATCGCTGGGGTGCGTTGGTAACCAGTTTTTACGTCATCTTCCACGCCATGGCACAAGGTCAATCGTAATCAAGGGACCCAATGTTCCTCAGGTGGTTACAGTTATGGCTTCATCAATACTATCTAGGGACCCAATGCTCCACAGGAGGTTTATGTCACCTTGGTTATCTAGGTGATATGTAACAACAGACAATGGCTCCATCCCTTGACTGTCGGCGAAACTATTATTGCGGGCGGAGGGCTTTCGCGTAGCTGCTTTAGTATGTGGGAGTGGAACATCTTAACCTTCTATCTGTGATTGTATGTTTTTACATGGCAGTTTAGCGCCAGGGCTAGTCTTAACACCGACGTGACCCTGCCGATTGTTGATGTTTGGTCGGGGCCCTGGTATTATTGACTTTTGGTCCTGAAAACGACCTGTTAGAACTGTTTTTTTAACGTGACCTTGTTTCGTTTTCCGTTCCTCAGGAGTTCTACGAGCACACGGAGATCCTTTGGAAGGACCGAGGAGTACAATCGTGCTTCGAGAGGTCAAACGAATACCAATTAATTGACTGCGCCAAATAGTGAGTACCCACGCCCACGCATACTCTGACGATTTTTGACCAATGGACGACTAGATACAGTTCCAGAGTCAATCACTGATTTGCCCACATAATTATCGACTCTGAAACTGTAGTCGTCCATTGCAAACGCTGGATCAATGAAGGGCACAGCTAGGTTAAGCGACAGTGCGTTTAGTATTTTGGTGGATGGGTGACCGCTCCTTAATGGACGACTACAGTTCCATAGTCAATCACTGACGTGCCCACCTAAATGCAGTGCTGATCTTATGGCAATTTTTTGTTCACATAATGATCGACTCTGGAAAGGCACAGAGGGTTTTCTGGAGCAGGCTATGGTTACCCATTGTATTAGCACATGAATTGTGCCACTGGCGGCGTCTTTGTCGTTTCGGCAGGTTATTCACGTTAAGCAACACCGCACCGAGTCGGTTATTGGAAGGGTGACCGTCAAAGCTCAGAGGTCTGTTTGAAAGAAGACTTGCACACCTCTGTGTTTTATTGCAACTTAACTATCAATACGGTCGAACTAATGGCGTTTATCAGCTCGGGAGAACATAGAAGTTAAGCAACAGTGCGCGGAGACAGATAATGGATGGATGACCGTTATATTTTCTTAGGTAATTACAGTGTATTTTATATACGGTACAGCTCAGAATGTACCAGTTATCGCTCAATCAACATGGTACCTGTTAGGAAATAAATTTCGACATATTTTTTAACACGGTTTTAGGAGTCAAAAGTTTTAGGTTTGTTACTCCAATTTGGGACTAATTGATTCGTTTCCTCCTGCCCCAAAAATTTGCCTTCACTTCCAAACTGCGGTATATTACGGATCCGACTCAGAAATGCTTCGATAACAGAAGTTAAGCAACATTTCGCGAATGTTGACAATGGATGGGTGACCATTTGGCAGTGATCAAGTTTAACTCGGCGCAGCTGAATTTACTTGATCTGTGAATACTCGAAAATCAAGATGCAATTTAGAATCATTCATTTCGTTCAAAGAAGTGTCCTTTACCAGCCCAAACAGTGGCTTTAGCCTGAAAAGGTGGACACTGAATGATAAATCTCGTCCCCGTATCCGCTCAGCTGGCACCGGCAGCCATGGATCGCTGGCCGCTACGTCTTGAGCCCGACACCGCCCAGGGACGGCGGCTTCTGTTGGTGGACACTCAACTAAGACGGCTAGACTCTCCATTTTTTCTCCTCCCCTCAAAGGAGTCGCTTTCTATATGCCCGAAGTGCTTAATTAATTCCTATACGAATCTGGAATTATTTTGGCTACTTATCAACACCACCTGCCTCGCGATCACCTAACCTTTTCGTTATGCCGTTATCGGTTTTGATGGGTAAAATCCCTGTTGTTGTCAATGTTAATTTTTAACTTTCAAATCGATAGCGGCGTAATCAGAGTTACGTACTCGCAGTGCTGGTGGCTAGGCTTGGTACTAATCGAATTATATTATAATGCGCAGGCTAGTGTATGCAACGTACATGTGAATCAAAAAGTTTGCGACAATTTTGAATATAAAATATAGCGTTAGCAGCCGAGAACGTTCATTTTCAGAAAAATTCAAAACACAAAATTCAGTTCCTTTTTTGGCCACCAGATGGTGTCGGTTTCTGACCGATGATTTCCAAAAGTGAGCGCCGTTTTCGCAAGAGTGCCTATACCTCGGGGCCAGCGAATCGACAGGTCCAGGCGTCTTAGTGAACACCTACTGGATCCTACGGGCTCTCCCTACCACATCCTGGCCCCCTGGCTAAAGATAGCTCGGTGACTGGGACGGACAGGTCTTGCGCGCTAGTGTGACTTGACTTCCTCAACGTCTTCCTCGTAAATAGAGGGTGCAGCCGCCGCCGCCGCCGCTGCGTCGTTTGTGTATAAACGGCCGTCCAGTCATGCCGTCTCCGTTGATGTTTTGACTCATCTTCGGAGTGCGAATGCACGGACCGAAGTTCTTTGGACAACGATATTCGAAATGGTGTCTTGGCGAATAGCGCACGTTTGGAACAGATACTGTTCTGGCGCGGTCAAGTCACCTTTCTGTGTCTTTTGGCAAGTCGTCGGGAAATGTTGTTTCAAAATAAAATCCCCAAACACGTTAGTTTAGTTTTCTTGTAATTAGTTTTAAATGAATCGTTAATTCGTTCGCCAAGCTTAAGTTCTGTCTGGCTTGAATTTTCACTTGACGATTATTAGTTGGCACCTGCCGAACGATTAAATTGTAGCCACACATTTTGTGTCCCTACACACGCACCGCATGGCTGAACTTCCTCTACTCTAGCACAATTTTCAGCCACAGTAGCAGACATATTTTCACATGTTATGGTCAATGCATAGATGTCAAAAATTGGCCACGCGTATTCCAGGGGGGATTCCGGCTCCCCTTACTTACAAGCCATATGCTCAATTTTCGGATGCCGGAACGTACTACTCTTACAGTCTAAACAAGCAGTCGGTTAACTTGCCGCCAATGGTTCTGACTGGCTGTAGAGTGTAGAACGACGTATAACGGACCGTTAAATCTTGAACCTCGCGCTGGCGATCATCCTTAGTAAATTCTCTCCCACGATCAAGTATAATCGCAACCACCTTACTAAAGAATTTTTCACTTGAAGAAGGTAAGTAATGTTTTGTAGACAGTAGATACCTCAGAAAGTGACAAGTATAATCGCAACCACCTTACTCAAGTATTTTTCACTTTAATCGAAGGAAAGTAATGTTTTGTAGACTGTAGACTTCAGAAAGTGACCATTCAAACCTTCAGTGGAACAATAGGACGTCCTACGAACGTTGACACCTTTGGCTCTTCTAACAGCTGGGGAGCCTCTTTGCGATCGAAACACCGCTCTCATTCTAAAGGTGAAGAACTTTTTTTTCGCTTTTTCTGCCGTTTTACTGCCGTTTTTCTGTCGTTTTCTGTCGTCGATCCATACGACGAACGGTCTGCACAAAGCTCCGTCTGTGGTCTGGCGATTCCCGGAATCGCCGCACTCTCATGCGGAACGAATCCCGTCCGTCCGCTGAACCTCAGACGCTCAGAACTTTCCCTCGGAACCCGCGGAGAAGATGGCCAGTCGTCGCGTCGCGCAGCATCTGTTCCCGTTCGCCGAAAGCGTCGGAGCGATACCTTCACACGTGTGAATTCCGTGCGGCAGACGAGCCCGTTTTGTGTGATCCCTCACTGTTTGTTTATCGAAACAAGATGATGACCTTCTTGTTTATAGCTGTAAATGCAACAATACCGTCTCTCTTTTCTCTCCACACGTTCACTCACATATGCATGCACACGGACGCGGACGCGGGAGCAGACGAAACCTATGGTTTAGATATATATAGGACATGGGTGTATGAACTAATACGGCTAGACTGTATTTTGTTTCGCTTACTTCGTATCCCTCCTGTACGCTAAAATATAAATAATATACCGGCATTGGAATTATTTCTGTTTCTTCCTCACATGGGCTTTTATGTAGCTCAAGTGAGGTGAGTTTAGGTTATCAATGTTAACATTTAAAACACATTTTGGTGTTTCTCACCTGCAACCGTTACAGGAGGCCAGCAGCGCTCATCTTCTCCAACTTTTCCGAGGTTGAGTTGAAATAATATGATAACATCTATCGATGCCTCTGAAGATCTCACTCTCATCTCATTGCATCTCACGGTCTCACCCATTCATGAATAAATTTGCAGACAGGATAGTCTCGATCCACACGCATTTACCTACATTTCGTTTTATTTAAGAAGATACCATTCCGCTGGGAGCGCTAGTAGTCGATGTAGCTTACATAAGCGCCAATTTGACAAAACTGAAATCCTGTCATCATTTTTAAACCTTCTTAAACTACCAAAGCTTTTTTTTTCTCTAACTATTTACTTGTTGATATTTTTACTCATAATTATGAAATAGATTCATGTTGTTATTTTTTTATTTGTAACCGAAATAGTGTTTTGTTTTCTCGCCATTAAAATATAAATGAATGGGTTTGTAGTTCATAAAGGGCCAGTCCCTGCTGTGGCATCTTCTCTTACGGGCTAGACTGTATACCAGATGTTCATTGCAGTAGTGAGAATTTGTTGGTTCACCCTGGTGTCATTCCGCGATAATTTGACCGGGTTTGGCTGATCTTCCTATCCGGACGACTGAACGTAAACCCATGCTAAGTAAATTTTGCCCCTGTTACTTACAGATGCTGTTGGTATGTTTGCGTGACAATTGGAACGCGTAATTTGTGGTGATTGCTGGTTGCTGGGAACTGAAATGCTGGTTATCTTAAACTTGAAATCAAATTTTTGGATACTCTATGAGAGTCTTTATTTTGCCCTGCGTTCACTTAAAAAAAAAAAGATTAGCTACTGTGGTTCTCAAGAAGGGTAAAAAATGTCAGTTCTGGAAACCGTTTCAAAAATTGGTAATGCTACCTAAAATTTTGTTTTCCCAACGTTCGCAATCCTGTAATCTAGTTACTAAACGTTGGGGAAAGTGAAAAACAGGTTTTAACCATTCAATTACCCGGATGTCTTTGTTGTTTTTTGACAAATGTATTCCTCTATAGTTATTGAAATTGGCTAAAATATATCGCCTCGCTAATGTATTAAGGTATATACAGGCAAATTACTGGCTTGTACTGGCTGGCCACCCTCCCTGGTACAGGTTTATTTTCCCCGGCCTCCGCTCATCCTCATGCCGAGGCGGCAAGTCAACATCACATGCGCAGGCACCTTAGTGGCTGGCGGCCCACCATTTGCCATCCCAGATTTCCTAGTGACATTAGCCAGAGAAAACAAATAGCACCGCGGCGCGGCGATAAAACCAAGCAACGCGCGGCGCTCCGTTTGTAGTCTGCCGCGGTCGCTGAGCTGCCGAAATCGAGTGGAGACCGCCGACAGCATGATCGGAATGGCCGGCCGCTTCCGTCCAACCTCTGACTGGCACAAATCGCCGGCTTGCTCCGTGTGCTGAACTATCTGTACAAAATAAATCTGTGGTTTTGCCATTTGCTCAGCTCGTCGTTGAACTGTTGGTGGAAACAAATATTACAGCAGGCCGATTTAGGTACAGCAAAATAGATGGCCCTTGGCTGCATCCGTCAGTATATGACAGTATGGCCGGAATGGCCGGCCGCTTCCGTCCAACCTCTGACTGGCACAAATCGCCGGCTTGCTCCGTGTGCTGAACTGTCTGTACAAAATAAATCTGTGGTTTTGCCATTTTCTCAGCTCGTCGTTGAACTGTTGGTGGAAACAAATATTACAGCAGGCCGATTTAGGTACAGCAAAATAGATGGCCCTTGGCTGCATCCGTCAGTATATGACAGTATGGCCGGAATGGCCGGCCGCTTCCGTCCAACCTCTGACGGGCACAAATCGCCGGCTTTCCCCGTGTGCTGAACTGTCTGTACAAAATAAATCTGTGGTTTTGCCATTTTCTCAGCTCGTCGTTGAACTGTTGGTGGAAACAAATATTACAGCAGGCAGATTTAGGTGCAGCGAAATGGATGGCCCTTGGCTGCATCCGTCCTTCTAAACCTGGCTATAAAGCTGGCTATTTCCTGGTGTTGTAATCTTATCTCGTGCAATGGCCCGACGGGGCACTCTCTGCGTGCGTTTATTGAAAGTGCTTCAATCTTGTCAGTGATCGACATTTTGTGAGCCGATTGTGGAGATGTCGTGATAGCTGAACTTGAGTGATAAGATTCGACATTCTTTACTGTACGAGTGTATTGTGCGTGGTGAACAGCGGACATCATGCGATCTCGCCGTGTTCGGACACCAGTGGCGTAACTAGAGGGGTGCAGGCTTACCAGTGCTCGGGGGCCTCGGGCTCACGGGGGCCTCCAAGTAGATTTTTGGGGCCCGCACAGACCCAAGTTAATCCGAAAAGAAGACGGCGACAATTTTTTTTAGGGAATGGCTTTTGCTCTGGGGGCTCCGATTTGAAGCTACGCCACTGTCGGACACTTGGAGAAATTTGATCATCTTGTCACTTCAAACGGCACGATAATGATAATATTTGTTGGAATCCAATTTTAAAATCATTTTCAGATGATTAAATTGTAATTAGAACCGATTAACGATCAATCTCTTAAATTCATTATCGGCTGATTATCACTTGAAATATCTTGAGATGCCTCGATCAGTCTCAAATGATGATGTGATCCAGTGCTCCATTGTGGACGCATCTTAGGTACCAATCTGAAACAACGTAAGTGATCAAAGCATTTGTATTTATCGATAGTAATTATAAATCAATCAGATATGTATTCTGAATCAATCTAAGGGACGTTATCTATTCTTACAAATTCATACTGGGATGTAGGCACTTGAAAATGTTCTTTATACCTTATTGTTATCTGTATAGCAATTGACCAAAGGTTCTTTCCTGTCGTCACTTACGCAAACCGCAGCCGTAAAAGTGGCATCCAGTCGACTCATCACTCGCACGTGTGGGAGACTGGGTTGGATTGGTCCACGAGGCGACCGGGCTAATCCGCGAAGGGCAGGTGGGGGTTGAGTATTGTTTTGGCCCGGTTGACTTTATCCGCGAAATTTTGCTTGTTTCAAAAATTATTCAAAGTGAAAATCACATCCATGACTAAAGAGAGTAAGACTCCGACCCGTGGGCACACCTTGGCTTGAATCGATCACTAAGATCACTAAGGCCCGAATTGAAGTTTTCGCGCAGCCAATATTTAACACAGGCACTGATCCAGCAGCTATAGTACGTCTCATGTTCTTTTGGAAGCGCCTCGGGCACTGGGCCTGCACTGTAACATTGTAGAAAACCGGTTTGATGCTGCCATCAGAACCTGAGACGAACTGTACTGTCAATTCTGTGTGCGCTGCTAAGCACGAAGCGTCTGCACCTTCTGCCGGCCGTCGGGGTGAAATCGACCCACAATCACCCGCACTACCCGAGCCGGACCAGGCTCCTCGCGGGGTCCGATGATCACGTTAGGTGCACGGGACCGATCTTTCCGCCCGCGTGCGTCCCTCTTTGACACGTGTGCACGCCGCAGCGCGGTCACCTGTGGTCCGGGGGGGGGGGGGGAAGGAAGCAGTCACCCCGTTAGTTGTTTATAAACACGCCGAGGGCGGTGTCGGCACGCTGTGGCGCCAGTGGAGAGATGCTGAAGTTCTGGGGCGATTGCAACGATGTTTTATACAATTTCCATTTGTTAAATATATACAGTATGTTTACAGTCATTAATCTGTGGTGTGCTGTTATCCAGGGGCGTAACTAGAGGGAAGCAGGAACGTAGCTCAGTGCTCTGGGGCCTCGGGCTCAGGGGGGGCCCCGCGGAGGTCGAAGTTGAACCGAAAAAAGAGGCGATGTGACGTTTCTTTTTAGGGAATTTCAATTGCCTTCTTGAAATCTAGTACGTTTCCCGAGTACAAGCTTTCTAAAAATCCATCCCCTAAAAAACGCCACCGGCCTTCATTTTTCGGTTCAACTTTTACAATATTGGCAACTTTGGAGGGGGTAGAGGGGCCTCGCATTTTTTTCTGCTTTAGGGCCTCTGATTTGAAGTTACGCCACTGGTGTTAGCCTTATACCTTACCACCGCCTGGTGGACTCTGATTTATGGTACGCCATGATATAAGATCCCAAAAAGTGGCAAACTCAAATAAATCCTTGTGTTCCAGCGGAACGCTCATCAGAAATCACACGTTTAAGACCTATTTAGTGAGTTATTTCGTGCCGGTGGTCCCAACTTAAGTTTCTAAGTCTTGTTTACTTATAAATTAACTTCAGCCCCCACAAAATGTCAACGGATGTATATTTTGAAGATGGTCCTCAACGCACCGAGTCCAACGTCCCACGCTTTTCCTTTATCAACCTCACAACCTCTTTCCTCGTGCCTCATGCTCTTTACCTTTTCCATTCGTGTTTGTTTTTTAGTCTGTTTACTTTGGCCCACGCAATATTCCAGCAGTCAATGCTGCTATTTTGTAGATGATCCTTCCGCCCATTAACTGCGCCACCCTTCTACGCTAATCGTATCAACCTCTCAACTCAACTTATGCCAAATCATTTCTATCAGAATATTTTTTATTGTAAAAGTTTCCGGCCTTCTTACAATACACTGGCCATAAGAGCCGATGTGTAACGAACTCCAGTTAGACGGCTGTGCACTGGCAAACTCAAATTGATTCTAGCGTAGCAATCCGTTTTGCTCATGAACTATATACTCCATTTCACGTTAAGAAGGGAAGTGGATTTGCATCTTCCTCGTTGACCCACTGCTGCTAGACACGAGCCAAGAGTTTCAACACTGCCCAGAGAGTCTTTTGTCCGGCTCAAGACATGGCTTGTGAGTTATGAGACTCTTAGCTCGTGTCTAGCAGCAGTGGGTCTTCTAGGAAGATGCGAATCCTCTCTCATTCTTAACGTGAAATGGAGTACAGTCGGCTCTACATACATGTTCGTCGCCATGACACCTAAAATATACGCCGGCCGCCGGGGGTGTCATACCTTCGCGGCCACCCACTGCACACTGCTCACACTCCATTCCGACAGCCGAACATAAACAAACGCCGCGCCAACCGTGCGGCGCGAAACCGCCCGCCGCCGCAACGCGCCCCATCGAATTTCACGTTGACCATCCCTCACGACGGGTCTATTTATAGCCGCGGCACCGCCCGACCCCCCCCCCCCCCCCCTCGCCATCGGCAACCTAGGAGGGAGCCGCGGCTGCGACGCGCGCGGAAGAGATCTCTGCCCGACACACACATGCGATTCTGTGCATTACACACCTCGGGGCCCGATTCTGACCCCCCCCCCCCCTCCAAGGCGTTGGCGGGGGGGGGGGGGGGGGGGGTGGCAAGGTGTCGGTGTATGGGCCGTGTTTTGACTATGCCGCACGGCGCGGGGTCAATGCTAGCCCCGCGACGGTCGCGGCCGCCGCCGGCGGGGCAGGGGGCGCGGGGCTGCTGTGGGGCAGGGGCAGGGGGGGGGGGCGGGAAACCGGCAGCGAGGGCTCGGTTAGCCCGCCGTGCACTATTGATCCTGAGCGCGTGGTCCCTCTCGGCGGCTTCTGAACGCTCCTCGGCGCCCGGTGGCGGCTCGTTCGGTTTTTGGGGACAGTGGCGTGGTTTTTTTGTTGCGGTGACTGATGGGCATTGTTGGGGTTTAATGTCACGTTGCGTTTGGTGCGGGCCCGCGAATCCGAAATTCCCGTTTTGAAAATGTACTGCTTTTGGGAGAGGTTGGGGATTCTTTCGAGTACCCATACACTTAAATTTCATCCGGAATAGGAACCACGAAATCGGCACCGACACCAAAATGTCAACAAAACTATACCATAATTTACAAACGAGATATGTTTTAAATTTCTTCGACTCTTGTCTTCTGTCGTATCTTTACCATACATTTTGGTTTCGGAGTTGCGTGGGTGTACGGATACCTATGTAGGTGTGCGGATACCCATGCTTGATGAAGATGCTCTAGACCTATATAGAGGCTTTGGTTTATAAGGAAGAGTCAGTGGGCCCTTTTGTCAAGGTCCCTGTTTTCTTTTCTTCGGACCCTTGGCCAGAAGCAAATAAGAAATGATTAAAGGTGAATATTTTCTCGAATGATGCGACCGCGCCTGAACGCAAATTGACCGTGATGATGATCAATGCCCATGCATCTATTACTGTTATACGACGGCGTCATTTCGTACATCTTTTCGTCGTAACCGACTGGCGGGCAAACAAATCGGCGGCGTGTTTTCAAAACGTTGATTCAGTGGTCCTGTCCTGTATACCAGAACGTGAACGTAACGATCGTAATAAAAGCCCACAAATTTGCGTTGCGGAATGTTGACAAAATTTTGTGTTCGGCTTTTTTCGTGCACTGCGCGTGAATTTGAATTGATGCTGCTCTGTTGAGGAAAGAGTGGTGGGTGGCGGGGGGGGGGGGGGGGGGGGGGGCGTGACCGAGGCGAAAATCGCTTTCTTTTTTAGAAGGTCCAGGCATGCCAATTTTGTGTTCCACAGACAATTGCATATCGGGGAAATGTTCCAATAATACGATTGCGGAAAGCTTTGGCATTCCATGCGGGTTGTGGGTATACGCGATGTAGGAGTTACATGTCACCCCCCCCCCCCTCCCCCCCCCCCCCCCCCCCCCCCTCCCAATTTTGGTGTATCGCGGTTGTCGCTGGTTCGATCCCAGAGTATCGCCTTTAAATCGGTATTGTGCTGTCGTGCGCAATGCAATTATAGGGGAAGCCGGGAAATTTTGACAGTGATAGGTATAAATAGATTTAGGGTTCCTTAATTGATTAAAATACCTTGAAATGTTGCGTTTGCAATTTTAGGTATTTGTGTGGCTTCGAAGGCGTTGTTTCTCTGGGGCATTGATGATGACGAGATCATATGAGTTGTATATTAATTAATATTACGGGTCAAATACCTTCTGAATCTGGCCCGGAGTTCTGGTTCTGTATTTGTGAATCTGGTCCAATCTTGGTCGAGCCGGTTGATTTGAAAACTCATGCAAACAAGCAACAGTTACATCACTCGAGTAAAAAAAAACCACCCATGGGTGTGGCAATCGAATTTTGACTTGCATGCATGTGGCATGTGGCATTTATCTTCGATGTGGAATTGACATTGGGAACCCAAATTCATCGAGCTTAAAAATGTGTTGAATAGAAAATTGAGTACTAATGTTCATAAGTATGTCATAGAATTGAATGAGTGTAAAAAAACTTAACCCTCCCTCTCAAATGCGAGTGTTTTTTTTACCAACAGGGTAAGGTAACCAAATGTAATAAAGGTTAGGTTAGGGTAACACTTGTTGAACAATAAACCTAACTATATATAGAAAGTTATACCCCTATTTAGGCAAAGTGGTGTAGGTAATCATTTGGCCGTATATTAGGTATGCATCAAAACATGGTGACGATTGCGGATGTAATCCAATCGTATACCCTGCAACCAGTGGTTAGTGCCGAAAATAAAGGTGGGTAGACGCGAATTTTTTCGTCAACCCGTGGGCGGGGGCGGGGGGGGGGGAGGGGTTCTTGTTACTAACTGAATTCTTATTTCCACGTTTTCGTCGTCTACCGACACACTCTTTTTTCATGTATCGAGCATCGCTGTTTGGCTTTGGCGCTTACGACTGATTTCGCTCATGGACTGAAAGGTATAAATGGCTGGGTTATGGGTGGGTGGAAAATCGGTAAGGAATTTAATGTGATTGGGTATATGTTGAGTGTGAAATACAGAACAAATATGGAAAACTCGCAAAAGGTAAACGTATATATATCTAAAAGCTGGAAATTAGCGTATACCAGCGTATACCAACGCATTCCTTTAAAATGAAGGTGACTATTCGCCAATTTTGAAAATAAAATGTGAGTATACGCTAATTTTGAAAATAAAAGTCGAGTATACGCTAATTTCAAAAATTATATGTGAGCATACGCCGTAAACCTGCGTTGACCCTGGAGTACACCACCGCCTGCACCGCCGTCGAAACCCGGCGACATTGACAGCACCGCGTGTACCGTGTTTTCCGTTCCCCGGATTTCGGACCAAATGGACGGGCGTCGGTGGCCAAATGTGGGTCAATTCGTTTCCACGAGGCAAACGTGCTTTTTCCGACTCCGAAGCGGCGGGGGTGGAGATGTGTGGAGAGAGAGAGGGGGTGGACGCGGTTTCATTTAGTTCGGTTTCATGCTTTTTTCTGATCATGTTTTTGCATTTGCCTGGGCGACTATGCACATAAGTGATTGATTTTCAGTCAAAATTCTAGTGAGTTTTTAATTATACAGATATCCTTCCCTGTTTTGCTGACATTTTTTCAATCAAGTGAAACATGTATTATGTCTTTACACGTTCGAAATAACGTCCACCATTTTTGTGCGAAGCGCGAATGATTTTTCTCGGCACTGGAATGATCGTGCGAATGAAAATAACAAATCGACATACAATATTTAATTAATCTATTTGGCCTAGCCAGAGAATAATAACAATAATGATAATGATAATAACGTTTTATTTCCGTTTGGCACAAGTTTAAACAGTGGTAAATTGGAACCTGCTATGTTTTGTCAAATGTTTCACTCATTTTAGTTATAACTACAATTTCAGAAAATGCGAAACAAAACAAACGCTCTAATATTGAATTGTTCTCTACAACTCATAAGATGGCTTGACTGAGTAACAAACCGTTTTGAACAAACTAGTCTCATCCATACTCGTGCCTCGTGCCTGTATCGCGGACAATCCATCTGACATTTAAATAATATCACATTACATTCTAAAATATCCCCTTGCGTCATTTTTCAAATGGCAAACGTAACGTGTACTTGCTGTCCAATTCACGACACTCGCAATCGATCGCAAAAAGTTATTACGCATTATCAAACGGCACAATCTCTAATTGTGATGTGTTATTATATATAGTTTTCGGTGCCTCCTATCACAAGAAGGCATCAGCCTTAACCTGGACTAAAAATAAAGTGCACGCATTATTGGTACCTGGTTTAGATTGGAGAGAACTAGAGAGCTGATGTTATATTGTTTATGATCTGATAGTGATATCACCTATTTATGCTTTTTGCTTTGTCGATCGGGGATATCATTTCTACTGGTGTGCGATGTTGGGTTCACGATGTGATAGCGTTGGAGTGTGTACATTTTTCACAGACATCTGGCTAGGTGTTATGGGAATTCTAAGATTCTTTGATAAGAACTCTGAAATTGAGAGCAGTTTTCATCACGCTCATTACGAAATGATAGCAGTATAAAGTATTTTTGTCTTAGTGATCATAAAGCTCATTATTTTTTTTGGGGTTTAAAAATTTTAATATTATCCTTTATTAACGTATTTGAGAGGTGTCTTTTGAATATTGTTAGCGAATGGTGTCACCAGAAGGTTTTACAGCGGTTTCTTACATAATTAAAAGCATGCTAAATTCGAGTTAAACCTTAGGCAAGCAATGACACTTCGGAATACACATATTTTTCTTTGTCCTTTTGTATGTATAGGTATATAGGTGGAAAATGGTGGAAAATAATTTTCTGTTGTCAAAACTAAGATAAAACAATGTCACGTTGTGAACTGTTAAGAGTAGAACATTTTCTAAATACCTGTAAAATAAATAAATAACGGAATATTAAAGAAAACCTCAACTGGGATGCTTCTATATTCCATAAGACCAAAACAAAATTACCCTCTCCTTACAGAAACAAGTTCAAGCTAACACGTGATGTTCAATCAATTTAGGAAAAATCATATTCCTTTACGACCTTATCACTATAGTCTTGCCTAAGTTGTTTTGATTCACCTGTGAATGTGAATGTGTTGTTGATAGGCGTATATCTGATAACCTAGGTGTACTGATAACAGCGATTTGAAGTTCACAGTTGGTTGAAAAGAGGCGCCAGACTGCTCGTTGAACGGTCATTGAATTGCTGCAATTTCTCTGGGTGATTTCTTTGTACCTAACGTCTTTATCGTTGATGTGTTCAAGATACCTAATACTTTTCCATTTAGCTAGCGTAGCTCGAGACAATTTTTCGGTTCAAATTCGCATTGTTATATTTGTATAACGGATTTATATATATATATATAGAGATAAAATCTGCCTTTAATAGCTCGAACCCCGTTATTGGAAATCTGGAATCTTTTTATGACATGGCAGTTAAAGAAGAACTCCAAATATATTCAAAAACCTATATTTCAAACTGGATATTGATGCAAGGAATATGCAAGGCCATAACTGTTTGGAATATACTATTGAGCACTGAGGTTTAGGAAACGTATCTTTGCGTCGCAAAAATGCGTATCTTTAATGCAACAAATATTGTTTGTCGGCTTGAAATTTACAATTCGATCGAAAGTATACACTATAGTTTAAATTTAATTAGCTTGCCGTCGAAAGACACATCTTGTGAGGTGTAAGTTAAAAAATTCCAATGTATGTACTTGAATATATTGTTATTCGTTTAACCCGAGTAAACGTACTTTCTCCTGCGTGCGAACTGAATGTTTATATGGCCCAGTCCCCGACCTTTCAACTTACCCTCAAACTCCTACCTCTGCACACCGCCGAAGTCTAACGATCTACGAACATTTGACCCTTTATGCTACCAACATTCCTGTTCAGTTCAGTCACAACCCTTGGAATCGCTACGGGGTAGCAATTGACCTTAAAGCAATGAAACGAACCCCTTAAAAAAAAGGGGTCTCCTCTTTCGACGAAGCAACCGCCCCGTTCCCGGTCAGGCATTCCCGGATCTCCCATTCGTTCCCGATTCCAGACCACCGTAGACCCGGACCGTGCCGTGCCGTTGACTTCTCTCGCTCTCTCAGCCGCCGCGCCGTGCCGTGCCGTGCCGACGGACGGCGTCGGCGTCGCTTTCTATTTATAGATCACACCACTAAAAATGGCATCGTCCGTTAAAAAATAAACATCGGTCTTTGGGGCTGTTCTAATTTGCAAAGGGCGGTAGTGGCCTGGCGTGAGGTCGCCACGTTTTCGGCAATATTTCTTGGTTTGGGAACATGACAGTATATAATTAATACGTTTCTGGGCGCTCTTTTCTACACTGCCCGCGCTTGAATTTATACAGCTCAAATGAACTTTTAATTTATGCAGACATAAAGTAAATAGTGCAAAACTACTCCTTGTCATCTTCCGACAGGCGGTGGATTTCACTTACTCTCCAAAAGCAGCGAAAGGGGTTTCAATAAATGCTCGCCACTGTTTTTCGATTCTACATTTACATGTCGACTCTTCATTGCGTTTATGAACACTCTTTTTTTTCCTTCACTTGCACGACACCTATATAGTCATAAAAAAACGGGGTAGTTTATTTACTCAAAGAGACCATTAAAAATCACGTGAAGTTTTCTTCGACACGACAGTTTTCTTGAAATCCTACACAACACACTAGATATTATTATATAAAATAAAACACACAAAACCTAAAATATAAAGTAATAACCCATTAAAATTACATCGTAACTCCCCTAGGCTATTTTCGCCCGCACCACCCACCGGCTCCCGAGCCGTTTATGTACCTCTTAGGTGTACGACCCCCTCCGTCCGCCCCCCAAGTGGGCAAGGTCAGCCCCCTTCCCCGGGACTTCTTTATCTGGGTTAGAAGCCACACGCGCGGCGCGTTTGATGGTCCCTGGCCCCTGGCCCCCGCCCCGACCCCCCACCGTCACCGACCCCCGGACCCCTGATTAGGGGCGGTTTGATGACTTTGTGATGATGATAATGCTTGTCACGAAAGTGGAGGCGTGCTGGCTGCTGTGTTTACGCGACTAGGATGCCTGTTATAAGGGAGCGCGCGTGTTCTGTTATTGGAACGCGGTTTAGGGAGCAGGGTATGTGGATTCACACGGCGGGGTTCAAGGAAATCTGGGCTAAAATCGGGGTTACACTTTTTTTAAGCCTATCAGATTTAATGGGCATTGGGCTTTGGTGCCAATCTCCCTCCCCCACCCCTCCCCCTCCCAATCATAACCCCACTTCAATAATCCAGGTCCATTCACTTTATAGATTCACAAATGTAACGGGAATTTTTTTGCCATTTGGTGAAGTGACAGCTTTACACTTTTTGACTTGTGAATTTTTTCAAGCTTTTCGTAATTGTTGGGACCGTCTTTATTGGGGCCTTCTTTTATGACAAATTTTTTTTTTATCAAGGTTTTTCTTACAAAATGTTTTCATTTAGCCCTTCTGCAGCCATCCCTGGTAGCAGTATTTGACAGAAAAATCTGCAATATTTCTATTTAAATTTAAATTGTGAGTATAGTGACACTGCGCAACAACTTCATAACTTTTCGTTTTACGTCAAAACGTAGCGGGTGACATTGGTAAAATCCCTATTTCTTAACGTTATTTTATCACCGTTATATACAGGCTACCTGCATATAATAGAGATCTGCTATATGGTAGCAGTATCCCAGAGATGATACTATTGGCTTTGATCAAGGCCAGCCAAGATGTGCAACAAGCGCCCGAACATGGAAGCAAAGGGATGCCGCCGCACAGTGTTTGCGTAGGACAAACCCATGGGACAAACCCAAGGTCAAGCCAATGCTTGGGCTTGCCAGCCCATTTCAAGCTTGCATGTCAATTCTGTGGCAAAGATTGTGTCAAGTTGTTTTAATTTGACATCCTAGTAACTTCTAATTTAAGTCAATAGAAATTTAGAAGCTGCTAAATAATTTTCTAGTTTGTTTGCATTCATGTTTATTCACCTTTAAGACGAAGTGCAAACCTCACACACACATTAAATGCAGTAAGAACTGGTTTTATCATACTAGTTGCCTATCCCCAACCAGCGCAGTGATCGAAGCTATTGTAGCGCCGATCAGCCCAGCGTTAACGCTTGTCTCTTTTCTCTTCCGCAGCTTCCTAGACAAAGTCCACATAATAAAGCAGTCGAATTACACGCCAACCGAGCAGGACATCCTGCGGTGTCGTGTCCTCACTTCGGGCATCTTCGAGACCAGGTTTCAAGTCGACAAAGTCAATTTCCAGTGAGTATACCAGCGTGCCGAGGGACTACGCTGGGTAACGAGTAGCTACGCTCGGTAGAGTGGATCTTGTACTACTTTAGTTTCACACAGCCACAAAGAACGGGATGACCTAACCCAACCTATCCGTACGTTACAGATTGGGATATTTGGGACATAACCTAACCCCCTAGCTACAGTACGTGTCAGGTTCTTTTGTCAGTGCCTCGGGGCATTAAGCGTTCTCATCACATAGTAGAATTCCTGTTTGCTGCTGACAAAAGCACCTGAGACGTACTGTATCTATAACTTACATTTCAAGCCTCGTTGAGATGAGGTTCCAAGTAGAAAAATCATTTTCCAGTAAGTACCAAGCTACTAAGAATAGTGGCGTAGTCAAGCCGACCAGCACTAAGGAGTTTGTGTTTGCATCCAGTGGTCGGTTTTTCTGATTGTGGGTTTGCTACCTCTCAAGCTCTGAGAAAGTTTCCCGCCATTTGGACACATCATCATCATAGCTTACAGAAGCCATATCTACAAATCACAGTTTTTGCTTAACACCCAGGATAAAAAGATGAACCGTATAAAAACGTGAAAGCGTACGGAATTTCAATAATCGCCGTGTCCCGGGGTGCTTTTAACTTTGATTTGTAAATTGGCTCTGGTTAAGTCTGTGCAGATGGTTTTACAAGGCCTCAATCATTTACAACACCCACCCATTTCCGATGATCGATGATCGCTAGTCAAGTCTACGGACCAAACTCTGGCCAAGCATTGAAATTGTAGTAACTAACAACAACAGAAAAAAGCATAAAGTAATCACTAACTTTATTACCCGAATTCTCGGATTTAGTTGCTATTCTCTCGGAATTGGACTTAAACGCCTAAGGAACCGAATGACATTAGTGGAAAACACCTCCATTCAAACTTGTGGTGCCTAACCACAGACCAAAGGTTGCCCAGATGTTCCACTCCATGCGAAAGCAGCTACGCTAAAGCCCTCCACCCGCAAAAATAGTTTCGTCGGCAGTCAAGGGATGGAGCCACTGTTGGCTGTTTTATCCCCTGTAACCAAGGTAACTGTAACCACCTGAGGAACATTGTGTCCCTTGATTATAATTAACCTTGTGCCATGGCCTGGTAGATGATGTTAAAACAGGTTGGATTGGTTATGTTGGGTTATGTATAAGTTATGTTGGGTTATGTATTATGTTGGGTTTAGGTTATGTTTAGGTTATGTAGCGATTGGCGGCGAAACTACTACCATAAAAATTTTGCCGTAGCCGTAGCTATGTGTGGTAGAATGTCTGGGTACCCTTATTTCTGTGCCGTGGCTGTAGCTAGTTAAGGTAGAATGTCTGTGGCCTAACGTTTGCTCTCCGCCCGGCAGCATGTTCGACGTGGGCGGTCAGCGCGACGAGCGGCGCAAGTGGATCCAGTGTTTCAACGACGTCACCGCCATCATCTTCGTGACGGCCTGCTCCAGCTACAACATGGTATTGTTCGAGAAGAACAGGCTCTGCGGGTTGCGAAATTCCTCCGCACAACTTGAGAGATGATGTTTTCTCGGGAGATATATTGTTTATAAATTTCCACCGGTTTTCTAAAGCTTTTACTATGCGTGTTTAAGATCGCTTCACTCCGCATTTAAAAATTTTGTTCCGAAACACCTAAAGTGCATTAAAATTTCCCAAATTTTTATAAAAATGTTTTGTTAATGTAAATTTGGGGAAAATATTACCTGAAGTCAAATAATTTACGAGAAAAAAAGTTTTTCTTATCTACTCAATAGAGGCTGGCAAGCAAGCTACAGCTTGTGATGTACAATATAATTAGTAATCTAATTACAGTGTGGAAGAAGTTGGGTAAAAAAAAACACAACGTACCTGAAGGTGTAGGGGGTATTCCAAGAATAACTGGATGTTACAAGTTTGCCCCATACCCTTGTTCTGATAAGCAAGCTAGCCTGACGCTGAGCTAGAAGTTTAAAGGTGGAGTTGTCGCCAGAGATATTTATATTTCGAAGAGGTTCCAAGTTGTAGCAGGGTGAAAATGGTTTTGTTCTGTTGTGTTTTTGTTTCGGACTTGAAAAGCCGACCATGGTTGTTTTTAGGACAGAAACACAATCACAACAGAGCATCCCTCGATACCAAAGGGTATTTCCCAAGGGATCTCTGATACCAAGTAGTAAAAAGTTACGCCATTGCCATGCCCCCAGGTCTCGAAGGACCTGGTCGCAAATTTGGCCGCCGGTCGTCGAGATTTCTAAAACGGCGGCGCTCGTCTCCGCAGGTGCTGCGCGAGGACCCGACGCAGAACCGTCTGCGCGAGTCGCTGGACCTCTTCAAGAGCATCTGGAACAACCGGTGGCTGCGGACGATATCGGTGATCCTGTTCCTGAACAAGCAGGACCTGCTGGCGGAGAAGATCAAGGCGGGCAAGTCGCGGCTCGAGGAGTACTTCGCCGACTTCACGCGGTACCAGACGCCGATGGAGGCGACGGCCGAGCCCGGCGACGACCCCGAGGTGATCCGGGCCAAGTACTTCATCCGGGAAGAGTTCCTGGTGAGTCGACGCGGAGGTGTCGTTTCTGGGATGGCGTTTGAACGCCGGAGAAAACTTCCATGCTGGCTTGTTTCGTTTGCAATTGACGGCACAAGCTTTATATGTAGCAAAGCTGGTAAATGGTTTGGCTCTTTTCTTGACATTCAGACCTCATTTTGGAACAAACTAACAACACTTCTAACAAAGTAAGAACCTAACAATTTGTATAGTCCACTTGCTATATAGATGTGCAGAGATTTTACGCCCCTTCTAACACTGAGCCATCAATTTTTACCTCTGAAACATGTTACCTGTCGGAGTTGATAGATTTGGCTGCGTTTTCGAATGTCTTAACGATCTCAATTCATGCATCTTCAACCCCATGATCATGCACAGATATTCTATTTCTGGTGTTCACCTGATAGATAGGGGTGGGAGTAGGCATACATTTGCCATTTTTGGCAACACAGCTCAGTGGTCCAGTCAAGACGGGTGGAACTGCAGTCAAAATCCGTGAAGATGAACGTGATTCGCAACAAAAGCCCATTACCACTTGAAAAGTTAGAAACCCTATACACATCTATGTAGAGGATAGACTGTCAACTCCTTAAGAAATTATGCTACACAGGTATTTTAAAATTGGCTACCTACGCGAAATGTTTGCAATCAGGGTATGGCGCAGTTTTTTCTGTGGGTTGTCGCACTGTTTCACTCGCTTGCCGTTGAACTCTACGCTGTATTCTCTGTCACATCACCGCGGAAACTCTCGTGGTGCTGCCATCTCGGCTTATTGGTTGCTTTCTCACCTACTAGCACCAAGTCTTTCTGCGTAGCCTTTGTCGTTATGTTTAGCGTTTATGTAATATTTGTCTAAGCTTAATCTATGTTCATGTCATATGAGTTCCCATCACACTAGGATGTGGGACCTTTAGACCTATTGACTGATCGACAACAAAGAACTGCTGTACAGTTATTTTTTTGAAGATAGTTTTGCCGTCAGGGTCCTGGATTCTAAACCGTGTTGCCCACCAACATAGCAAAGTGCAAACGTAAACTTGTGTAACTAATATTGCACATTTTATCCTTTTAGCAAATAGGAACGGTGGTGTTTGTAGTGTGGACTATGTAAAAGATAATCCAACAAACAATTAAGTTTCAACGAGTGTCAGATTTAATCAATTTTGATGCCCTGGCTAAATGATAATTTTATCAGCGTATGACAGAGTACATCAAGGCTATTTATAATGTACAGCTAGACACATTTCATCTTTTCTAATCCTGCTCAGTCTGTAAGGACTTGAAACAAAACTTACCTTAAATTTCCTAGACTTACGTCTGCTTGACCTATCTTTAGCTTGAGTTTTCAAAAGACTATTTCAAACTGTGTTTGGAATGCTAAATGAAAGTCTCGCTGATTTCCCAACGCTTCGTTACCTAGTTACTTCCTCGAGGCTGAAAAGTCGAGGCCTGATTTTTACCCTAAAGGGTGCAAGTTGAGCCATCACTCTTGAAGAAGTAACTAGAAGAGGAGCTTAGATGCAAAGTGCAACTTGTCCAAAATTACAAAAATTGAGTTCGAGGTAACAGCACCATGCATGTATTTACGGAGGAATTTCCTCCAGGTTTACAACATAACTTGTTGCTATATGACAGCTGGTTGCAAAAAGATATTTATATCTTGTCCAGGGTTAAAGTTTTCAAATTTCGGTCATTATCTGAGTTTGGTTTTTATGGACCATTTGCACTTTGCATCTAAGCTCAAAACCCAGGGCCCAGAACCGGAAAGCAGAGCTAAGACTTACTTTGCAAATTTCAGGGGTAGTAACCATGGTGATCCCAGGATCCCTCTGATTTCGCCGTTCTCGGTGACAAAGTTAAATAATTAACACGGGCAACAATAGGGAATTTATCCATCGGAACCGAAAACGGCATAACGTAAAAGTTACAAAATCGCTGTCCAGGTAGAACTAGTATTTTTGTAAACATACCTCCTTTGCCTGACGCTGACACTCAGTTTGCCCAGCGCTGACACTCAGTTTGCCCGGCGCTGACACTCAGTTTGCCCAGCGCTGACACTCAGTTTGCCCGGCGCTAACACTCAGTTTGCCCAGCGCTAACACTCGGTTTGCCCGTCCCCAGCGCTAACACTCGGTTTGCCCAGCGCTGACACTCAGTTTGCCCAGCGCTGACACTCAGTTTGCCTGGCGCTAACACTCAGTTTGCCCAGCGCTAACACTCAGTTTGCCCGGCGCTAACACTCAGTTTGCCCAGCGCTAACACTCGGTTTGCCCAGCGCTAACACTCAGTTTTCCCGTCCCCAGCGCATCAGCACGGCCAGCGGCGACGGCAAGCACTACTGCTACCCGCACTTCACGTGCGCCGTCGACACGGAGAACATCCGGCGCGTGTTCAACGACTGCCGCGACATCATCCAGCGCATGCACCTGCGACAGTACGAGCTCTTGTGATGCCGCCCCGCGGAGAGAAGCCGAGGCTAAGCGAGCCGCCCCCTCGCGGACCGAGACGACGCGAGCTGCCGATCTCTGCTGGTCGACGGCGACAAGGGGCGGGACGTTTCGGCTGGGTCGCGGATCGCAGGCGTCCGCCGTAGCCGCGCGGCCGATCGCTCAGCGGTCGGTCGACGGACGACGCGTTTGAATTCGGAACCGTGCTCGGGCGGGGTCGAGCGCGAGCCGCTTGTGCGGGTTGCGTGGAAATCGGCACTCGACGGCTCGGCTACGCTTTGCTCCACGAGAGTATGTACTTACCGCTGCAGCGCTGGGGTCGCTTCTAGGTTATGCCATTCGTCAAAAGGCATGCAAGAGTTACAGCTAGCGTCGCAGGGGAAAGTATGTACTCTCGCGAGGCAGAGTGTATCTTTCGTACCAGCAACGCAATTGTTTGCTGGTGTGGAAAGCTTGGGAGGAAATTCCCCGGGCAAGATCGGTTGGGATGAAAATGCGTCTCGAGTCAAGACCCAAACGGATGTCCCGTAGTGTTTACACTGTGCATTTAGGGTTCGGCTAGGTTTGCATCGGAGAGTTGTTGCGCTCGGAGAGATTCGAAGCGGGTACAAAGGTGATTTTGGTTCTTTTGGAAACCAAAATGTTGCCTGCGCTGATCTTTGAGGGAAAATAATTTATTGCCAGCCGGGTTTTGAGGGAGAAAGCACCAACTTCGAATCTCTGTTGTAAGACGACAGGCCCATCCTCAAGTTTATCGTTTACTTAAGTCTGTGTCTAGGACCTTTTCAATGATTAGCTTGCGGATGCTTTTCTAATGGACAGCTCTCACAGAAACTGTATCAGTTCTTTAAAAACAAAATCAACGCTTGTCGTGTCTGTTCAATCTCACTTCAGATGAGCGATTTCTTTCCCAGAACGTTCTCAAAATCGATGTTCAGACTGGTATTTGAATGCGATGTACACACTTATTTACCCAGCATTCGAGCCTAGCCTGAAAATGGTTCTTGATAACGTTCAACAAATGTATGGAGTCCTAGAAAATTAAGGGGCTTGACTAGCATTTAAAGAGCGACTGTTCGATGTTTCCAGGAGCGATGCAGTTTTTAAGTGCACCTCGACCTAGCCGAACCGATATTAGATATTTCAATGCAGAGAAGACCTGTTGTCGCCGACGCCCCCCACATGGCTAGCAGTGATTGCAAATGAAACGTACGTGGTGCTAGCGAAGAATGCCAGAACACCGTTAACATTGTGCGAGATAATGCTTTGTGTCTAAGAGATAAAATGTTCTAGTGGAAATCTTGACATTAAATTTCATAAAAGATTGTTAGGCTAGTCACAAAGATAGATATTTCCGCAGGACTGTCTATCGATGTTTCAAGCTGTATGCCTCGTACAATGGTCGGGTAAATTTCCTAGCACCACGTAACGTTCAATCAGGCCATGCGCTACGTCTACAGCGGGCCTGGGGCCGTTTATCAAGGGTAGGGCAAGATCACGGCTGGATCTGCCTTAGACTATGTTTAAGTCTTTCTCTAAGTTGTGAAAAAGAGATGGGTTTTTTTTTCCGTTGATTCTTTTTCGACTTGTGAACGAAATATGTTTTTTGCATAGCATTTAGATGTTGTCTACTGCGTATCTTACGGTCCTGTAATTTCCGATCTTTGGTCGAAAGCCTGCTGGTTGCCGTTTTGCTTCTAATCGAGCGCGACGAAGATGGGTTGGCGGGTCGGTTTCCGACTGGAGTGGCAGCTAGTTTTCTTACTACGTTGCGTGCTGTGAAGTTTTTTCCCGACGAGGAATACGTTCGAATGTTGGTCCCGCGAGAACTTTCGCTATGCGTTTATAATGCGAACTGCGTAGGATCATCGCGAGAGTCGACGGCTGATATTGAAGTGGTAGGTCAAACGCTCTTCGTAGAGCGAAATGTTGACTGGGAGCTTGTTTTTTCGGAAACGTTCATAATCATCGCCTTTCGTTCAGATTTTTTATATTACTCTATTAAATTGTACGACTTTGTTAGGCTAATTTTTGTTAGATCAGATTTAAAAAGTCGATATCGATGCTTGTAATCGATTCAGCAAGGCTTTTGGCTTAGTTTTTGTTAAGTTTTTTTCTAAGCCTTGCTAGTTGGATATAGTGAGAAGATAACTGAAATATCCAAATCACCTACTGCTACAACGAGCTAGTAGATGACTGCCAATGTGTTACTGAATGCAGGGTTGGTTGGGAACCGCAACCGATTGGGTAAAATTTCCAAAAATAAACGCAGCTCCTTTGTTTCCAAACAATCATTGCGAGAAGTCATCACCAATTTAATTTTTTCGGTTATAGTTTAATTATCGTATTGCTGAGAAAAGTCATGTCCACTGCCAGTAACGATTTATATTGTTTTATATACCTACTACGCAATTGCACATAATTTAGAGCCAATTCATTGAACCATCACATTGGGCGCAGAGCTGAGCTAGGAACCGTCAGAGGCCGCGAGACGAATAACGAAATAGTTGGCACGCTTTTGAACTTGCAAAACTTGATGTTGGAAAGAACACCAAACCGTATGAAAATGAGAATGGCAGCGGTGGTGCACGAACGATTGAGGAGTATATTCCTGTTATTATTCACTGGGGGTGTGAATTGTCATTGCGAGTTAGCTTTAAATTGTCGGTCCACCGTCAGCAATGCATCGCTTTATTGGTAGTAAGCCGTTTGTGTGATATGTATTTTGTTTTTGCACCCTCCCCGATAATGGAACGCTCCCATAGGATGATTGGAGACGATAGTAGCTTTGTTTTTGATTTTCCGCCAAGCGGACAAAGAATGAAAAATGTCTAAAATCACCGAATGCTCTTATTTGAGAGGGTCACAAAGGCACAAGTACAAAAGGGGGGGGGGGGGATAATAAGCTAATCGTAATACAATTACTACCAAACAAAACACAAAAGGGCAAGGAACGGGAATTATTAGTTTTGATGAATGCTGTTTTTTTTCATCGTTTACAATCAGCAAACAAGCACGAAAGAGGAAAGGAACGTGAAATATTAGTGTAAAATGACTGCTATTTTTTTCATTATTTACAATCAGCCAGGTTTCCAATGGTCCGTTTATAATTCGGTGGCATTTAGTCTACGAGTGACTATATTTATAAAGAACGCGAAGATATCTTCAAGAAGGTCACTGTTCTAGTTCTTACCACCTAAACGCAAAGTGGCGAAACGTGCTGACAGTAAAACGAAACGTTTCTCTTCCGGGTTTGCACCGCGTCTGCCCGCTAAGTTTGTTCGAGCCCGAAACACAATGCACACACATGTCACATATATAATCAATAAACGGAGCTCATACTAAATTCTGAAGGATGGGGGATGCGACGTCAGGTTCCGGTTTCTGCCCTGTCTGCTTCTCAGGCCAGTCACCGGGTCCGTGCGTTTCGAAATGCCGACAGATCAATTTCGAGGTCTCGGGTGTATGGGGAAAGTTAAAAAAAAATGGAAAAATCACGACTTACATAAGAATTATCATTGTTATCAAAGAATAATATTATATTATTTAATCTTGTTGGATATATTAATTATATAGCGTGTGTAGATTAAGGTGAACAGGCAGGTGAAGTGCTGGAAAGTTTTGTAAAAAAAAAAATATGAAGTTACCTACCGCTAAGAAAGGAACCATTGACGATTCGTTTTGCACGATGGGACGTTTTTAATACTTTACCTTGTAAATAAATTGTGTTCTATGGAGAAAGCCGGTGGCGTACGCATGGGAATAGCATCGGGAACTTTTCACGAACGGCAGTGAACAAAGCGACGCTGGCTGGTACCTATTAGCAGATACGTCGTCCTTAAAGATAGAAGTTTAAAATATCTTAGCGATTTACGTTGGTTGTTTTCTATTTTAACAGAGATTTTTAATTGAGAGCTTTATTATTTTTGTTTCAAAGTCTATTCGCCTTCCAGTCTTTTAGGTTTCTCGATGAAAGTTAATATATATAGTTTTCCAAAGGGAAACTAAACAGAGCTTAACACATTTTATCAAACGTAGTAATGGATTATACGCTTTTAGATATTATTGATTTTATAATTGCAAGTGCTTTCTAGGAATTTTAATGAAGTTCGATTCATTGGCATGCAATTTCCGATCAAGATCTGTATATAATTTATCTCAAGTTCTATTTTTATTTTTTATTGCATAACAGCTGATCATTTTAGAGCTAGAAATGAGAACGGATACTTTATTGCGCCGTTTCGGAAAACGCTGAGCATTTCGTTGGTCGCACAAGAATAATGTCACTGCGTCACTATCCACGTTGCAGCCGCTTTGGTTAGCGGCACGTGGCTGCCAATTTACGCCACGAAAACGACGATTTTGGGCTCGAAAGCGCCAAATCACGGTTCAAAAGCGCTGATTGCGCTGTAATCTAACAGATGCAAGCCGGTCTTGAGTGTGAATGTACGAATGAATGCCGATTATTTTTTCAGTAGTTTTTAAATGTCTTTTAAAAACAAAAACATAATAGTGATCTGCTCACCTGCTCACGTGATATAGAGTTTTTGTACAAAATATAATATTTAAAAAATGCTATTCTACGAAAAAAAAGAAAAAAACTTGCGTTGCTAGTCGATCTTTTAATTAATAAGTCGTAATATTTATTCGTTGTGTGTGCCTCTTTGTGCGAGTGCGAGGGGGAAACGCGAAAAGCTGTTCCCGTTTTTCTAGCGCAGCCGATGCTTACTTTTCGAGGCAAACTCGGAGGAACCACGCACACTTTGCTGTCACGTTTAGCAGTCTTCAGCCCTGACGTTCTGTTTCGAGAGGTTCGATTTCGAGTTCCCTTCGTTGAGACTATATTTTTGTTATGTTTACGCATGCTTGCTAAACAATGCGTTCTTTGATGCGCAAGTGCGAAGCCGAAGATGCTGTTATCAAACTGGCTACGAGCGACTGAGTATTAATCTGTCTTGTGTGAACGAACGTGAGTGAACGGCTGCAAAAATGAGCTCTTTCAGCCAGTTTTGTACAGGTTATAAATTATATCTAATGTGTAGTATTACTACTATAATTAATTAACGTTTATAAATTATTGTTCGGAGGGAATCTTGGACGTGCACGATTTCCGTTTCCTTTTCTAAACAATGTGGATATTGTTTAACGGTTTATTTTTTTTATTTTCAATAAGTTGTATGTACCTTTACCCCCCCTCCCCCGACCCAAAAAAATATATACCTTGCTGTCGTAACAATTAATCAGCTTTCTTTTTACGATGGAAATAGTATTTGTGAATAAGTTTGAAACTTTTTAGATGCAAAATATCAAAGAAAAGTTGAATATATGTTGCAAATTGTTAGTGGTATATAAAAACGTAGCTATACTGTATAATGTATGAATAAATAAAAATCACTTGAAATGGTAAGAAAAATACAAAAAAAAATGTCCGGGCCGATTCTCAAATACTGCATAATTGTGTCAATAATATTAAATAATGTTGATTGGCATTCTGAATTCATTACTATATGTAAGATAATACAATAGCGAATCAGTTTCGAACAATATGCTGCTTAATAAATAATACTGAATTACTGTACATTGTGTAATTTTGAATGAGTTTAAACTATTATATTATTGTTTACATGGACAAAACATAAAATACATCCTTTCATATTTGTGAGCCTGAAAACTCATGCAAAAACAGCACAGCAAAATGTATTATAGATAAAAGTGCTGGTAATAGATTATTATCATTCATTTCTATTCATCTTTTATTTGAAAATAAAAATCCTGTATATAAAACGTATGTTTAATAAACGGTATTTATCTAATGTGAAATAAAGTTAGAGGTCAGTAAAATTGATATCATGGTCAAATTTCTGCCTGTAAAATGTTTGGATGGTTAGAGATCGGAAATACTATCACCCATGGAAGCTTCTTCATTGAGAAGTGGAATCTTACTTTAGGATAACAGAAAAAGGATTTTTCTATACCAGGCCAAACCAAAGAGATAATTTGCGTCGCCGGGCCAAAAGGAGAATTTGACACGAAATGAAATGGGTAATCAGTAAAATCGTGCACCTGGTCGCCCCAAATCTTGGCGACAATCGAGAATGCGCAGCAAGTGGCGTAGAGTCGTTATAAATAATTGAAACTGGTTTAAGATTGTTGCAGTCTCACCTTTCGTCTTGTTAGACAGGTCATTCTGTCATGAAAAAAGCATTGTAAGCTTTTAAACCAAGCCAAATGAGCCTGCCAAACTCGTCACTGCGCTAAAAATATTTATTTCGTTATTCATCCTAGTTTAACAATTTAGATGCCAAAATGCATCAGTCACCTCATCTTTGAAACCTATCTGGGACAAAGTTTTCTTTAACAGCAAAGGTCCCAAAGAATGGTCTCCGCACTTTTTTCCTGATGTTGATGAAAATATGTTTGCTAAGGTGGTTTAGTTGCCTTAAATATGCTGTTTTTTAAAAGTTTGTGGTCTCCACTTGACAGCCTGCTGTCTTACATTTATAATGATGGCTCGGTTATATCACATGTAGTATTGTTAATTATTTGACCTCCACCCTGCTAGATTGTGCTTTTAAGCTGTGCTGTGAAATCTAATCTGATGCCATATTATAATTGTTATGATATTTGATTCAGCCATTGGGTTTATAAACCCGTTGATTCAGCTCACGACAAAATTGGGGGTTTGGGGACGCAGCCACCCAAAAAATTTTGGTTTCCAGTGGGTGATATATGTCGCAAATCTATAGGTTTTGCGGAAATATTAGCAGTGAAACCTACCTCCTAAAGGAGAGAGGTCATGCAACTCATCTCCCTTCCATATATCACTTTCTGGTTTAAACAAAAGAGTACCAGAAGAAAACAAAAACTAATTTTTTTTGGCTGCTACGATAAACAACTTCGTAAATATAAAGGTTTTTCTCTGTTCACGTTTTTGGGTTATGTAAAATATCATTCATAATCATAAGTAAAGAGTGGTAAGTATTCGTTCGTGGGCCTGTCGCGTTCGTGAAATCTTTATTCATACCACATTTACAACAAGATTCGTTCGAAATTTTGGTCACGAGGAAATAATGTGGGCCGTCTGTGAAACAAGTGGCCAATCAGAGCGCAGTTAAAAGAACGTCGTAATTTGCCAGACAAGCTGGGGCTTAGAGGTTATCTATCAGAATTCTGTGCCAACACGACACGAGTTCGAGTAAATACAAGTAAAACACTAATAAATACTAGAATCAAAATGTCTTCTAGTGATGAAAAGACGGAGCTTAAAGGAGGACACGCTCCAGCAGGTAACACGATTGACTTTTTGGATATCACAAATCTTTCAAAGGTTGCAATATGTTTCCATGATGTGCTTCCATTGTGCCTCATGTTGTCGCTCAAACAAGCTATTTTGTATTCCAGTCAAAGCTGGTGGAATGAGAATTACCCAGAATAAGAGTTCCAAAGATGAAGCGAAGCCGTCAAAGGATGCGAAGCCCGAGGGAGAGTTGGACGATGCTGTAAATGAGGCTTTAAAAGTTTCAACTAGGTAAGAGCAGATCTACAAACAATGTATTATTTACTAACTATATGTATGAATATCATATCTAAAATATCAATAGTATTTAGTGGTTACCAGTATTGCAGGAAATCTGTTTCAAAACCTAATCATAATATCAGGTGTGTACCCATCTACTGTTACCGCAAGACCAAATTCAAGGTTATCTTTGGAACATGCAACAAAAACCCAATTGTACTTTCGTGCTATTGTGCAACTTTGTTGACCTTGTTACTCAATTCTTTTAATACCTTCAGCAGCACCTTGATACATTGGTTTAATTCCCACATGGCATCTTCTCTTGCTTAAATTCAAGATAATTTTATGCAGAATGGACAGTTCTTTAGGTACATAGGTACATACCTGTTTTGATATATAAGTTATCAGCATCTGATTTATTTTGCAGTCCTCCGAAATCTACAACCGTTTCTGGAGCGCCTGTGCGTGGATTCGCTGATTTTCCAGCTGAAGCAGTGCAGAGCTTCCACGACAAGCCGGCTCCCACTCACGATGCTCGTCAAGCTCATTCCAAACCCAACATCATTCAACAACCTCGTAAGTAGACCCTCTTGCGTCCAACAATCTTCCTACGCCAAGCAACAACTACGCTATCCATCTAGGGAAAAGAGTTTAACACGGTTATTAGGTTCTAGAATCTGCTAAGCTGTGCTTGTCTTCATTGCATAACTAGACTATGCAAAACTTATGTCAGTAGCTGCTCTAATGGGTAGGTAGTACATCTGGCAGGGCTTTCTAGATTCTAGAATCTTTATTTTTATTTTGGTTTTGAATTTTCTAAGCATTTAAAGGCTCGTTATATTTTTCTACTTGTTGATCTATTTTGAAATGTTTAATTTTGCAACTCTAGCAAATGTTCAAATAATATAATTTAAATTTGTAATATGTTTCAAGCAGACTGGATTTATCAATTTTAAAACAAATGTTTACCTGGGTAGTGTGTAAATCCAAGAGTATTGTTTTTGCATAAAATACTCTACCCAAATTGTTTTGAGTTGTTTGAATTCATATATTATATTCTTTTTCAATGTGAGATTGTAGTTTTTCTTGTTGAAGTGGTTAAATATTGTCAGCTTTATTAAAAACTCTAGAGCTTTACAAAATTGTCATATTCCGAAATGGCGCAGAAATGTTTGATATTTGGTACCTACCTACTCCTACAAGTTACATTGTCACAAGAAAATTTATACAAATATGTCACTAGTTTCTCAAATGCTTTTCTTTGACAGCATGTCATTGAAGTGATCAAACGCAATAATTCATTTAATTTTTACAACTTGAATAGCTCAGGATCCGAGCTAAATGTGAAGACATGTACCTCATATATGTATATATATAATATATATAGTATACGTATTGCTAATAATTCCAGTGAAACTCAAGGAAAGGTGAAGGTGAATTGAAAAAATAGAACCAATGGTTATTACGTAGATACTCACATTTATTTGCTCCAGTCCAAACATACCGAATTCCTGGTTCAACTTAATTTTAGGAATATAAAATTGAAAGGTAGGTATATCTGACGAGGAATGTATAAGAACATGAAGAGTGCATTAATATAGAAAAGTAAAAGTCTTGTTAAACATGGCTACAAACTTATATAATAAAGTTGACATCAGAATTATTTAACTAAATCAGATCTTATCCTTGACCAAGCCTATCACATAAAGTAATCTCCATATTTATAGTTTTTTACATGTTATCATACTAAGTACATATACCTATATATAAGTCCGTTCACATCAAAAGTTATAGGCCAGTTAAATATTGAATATATCTAGTACCTATTGCATCGTTTGAAAGCGGAACATTTCTGCTGCACTTGATCAATCATGTGTTGTGCAGTGCTGGTGTAGGTTTTCATGATAAAAGCTGGATATTGTTTTGCAGCAAAAAATACCATAATTATAATTTCCGAAACTTTGGATCCAAATGCATATGATAATAACCACTACAATGCTATGTCAAGTTACAAAAAAATACCTACAAAATAATCTCTAATAATCTCTAATAATCTGCAAAATAATCTCTTATCTGTTCATTTGTGCAGGCCCATCCCATTTAAATTTATTACATTATTTGCTGTGCACAATTTCATTAGGAACAGTTATGTTTTCAGGAATTGTTGACGTAATATTGAAACGTACATAATACACAATTATTATTTAAAACTGTTTGAGCAAACCCCCTTGAGGTTGTTACAAAAACATTGATATGGTACATGCAGATATTTTTAAAACTTCAGAGATTGCACGCATTGCGTAGTTTACGACTGCCATCGTGCAAGGTCCGACATTCTCACACTTTATACTTGTTGCGCAATTCCGACAGCGTCCACTCGGTGATGCCTTCTTCGGCAAGATCCTGCTGACGGTTCTGGAAGCTGCTGTTGATCTTTTCCATCAGTTCCTTACATGTGAACTTCTCAATAGAGCTGAGAAAAGTCAAGCTCAAATTGAATCTGAAAGTAAAGTCAATAGACAATTTAGGAATGTCCTACATACGTCTCAAAAGATATACGTGCGTGCACCTCAAACGCAAAAGTCGTTGGCTGCGGGATTCTGCAGAAATAAGGTAACATCTCTCTTTTTCTATTTATAAGAAGATACACTCACAGTTGAAGCTAGTTCACTCCAATGTTAAAGGTGGCTAGACAAAGTAGAAAGAGAAGGTGGCTCTGGGACCCCAAAACCAAAGAGCGGGTTTGGGATAGCGCAAGTGCAATTGTCAATCAACTAAAGGGGGAAAGTCTCGACCAGAGGAGGGAAAAGGCAAGGCTGGGTGCCTTACGTAATGCACTTTGCGAGCAGCAGGGGTGGAAAGAGATAGGAGACAAAGCACAGGAGGGACTTAATTTAAGGAACGAGCACGAGCCTCGGGAAAAAGGAGCTAAGACCGAAGTAGGGAGGAATTGCTTCCTTAATCAAACAATAAGGAATTGAAACTCTTTGAAACATGAGGTGAGGTTTGCTGCGACCAAGTTACACCATAGAATATAAATCATTCAGAAAGATTTTTTACCTAAAAGTGAATGTCAATTTCTAATATTTGCATTAAATTAGAAACCGTATCTACCTTCCCAACGTACTAAACTGTGCGCTGTAAGAGGCAATAAATAAATATCTAATAAAAACAAAATAACCCTTGAGAGTATATTTAAAGTCTGTCGTAATAATCAGTGGGAACATGAGATTTTATAAAGCGGTTTCCAAGTCCGAACACGCATCGCAATGTCAACGCACCCTAGCAACCACCAGGGGCATCGACTGGCTTCAATTTTTATTCTGCAACAGATGTTGATATTTTGCATGAATTTGATCTGTGACTGAACTGGTCCGGTAACATGGGAATAAGGGATGTCATGAGCCTACAATACTACCATCGAATTTGGATTGTTGATAGAACCAAAGCTTAAAACGTTTATGGGAGATGTGGTGTGTGCTACTAATCTGTTGTCAAGGTAAAATTTGTTGGTAAAGACGATAATTTTTGCATCAACCACAGATGCGAAGCACACTTCCAGTTTGGGCAACAGGCAATGGCCCAAATTCAATGCAACTACTAGGTAGTAGAGGGTGTGATCTGTTGGTTTTTCAAGGACTATAGTTTGAAGAACAACTATGACTCAATTACCGTTTTGCTTCGGATAAAGCTTGCAAGAGTCGAACGACGAAAACGATGTCTTCTGTGTTTGACGGGAATGCCAAAAGCGTTTCCAGCAGCTCACCCAACATTCCCACGGGGATCTCGGGACGAAACATGTGGCCCAAGCAAACGGGCCCGATTTGTTTCAATAGACTCAATTTATCGCACACGTCCAGTTTCTTCCATTGTCTCGCAAATTCGTTGCAGCAGGTTGGTAAGCGATCTTCATCCTGGAATGAGTTTTTGCAATGTTATGTTTGTGACGTTATGAAGATGTGAATTATTTGGACCCAAGCAGCATTTTGAAGTAGGCAGGTGAGCAAGGTTGATTTTGCCAAACTACTGTAGACGAAAGTAATCTTTTAAAAACAAAATAGACTGTAATCTAAAGTTTGAAATGATTTAGAAAGGAGCTATCTACAATACGTACTTCATTAGGCATGTTCTGCTGATTGACAATTGAGTCCATCTCGTCGCCTGACTTTTTCTTTGAAGTAATAGTATTCCAAATACTGCCCCGCTTTCCGAGGTTGTTAACACGATCAGTTTTATCGAGTGGCCTCAAATGTGATGCCTTAACAATGTCTCTAAACTCAGCGTAAGTGGCTACCCCTTGATTGATTGCACGGAATTTTGCATCATTTTCTCTCCAGTATTTCGAGTCTTCTTCTATAGCGTCTTGAAGTTCCGTTTCCAGAGAGCTCAGATCAATGGTATTTTCTTCCAAGTTAGCCATCATTACCCAAAAATCACTTGGAATGTGGACCTTTAATTTAAGAAAGAAATTATTTATTAGGGGCAGCCTGAAACTGCAGCAACAACATCCTACCTCAGGGACATGGTAACGAGCTCATGCTTTCAAAAGGCGTTCCAATGGTTGTGAACTATCTTCAATGTTGTAAAACGCAAACTAATCCTTCTAAGTTATGTTTCTATTTAAAAAAGAATGATTTTATCGTACCAAAGCTGGCAGATGTCGCGGCTTCTGAGCATATTGCACTACAGGCTACAAACAAAGAAGTCGAAGGACCTGGGTTCGATCCCGATCTTTTGTTGCCGGATGTCAAAGTCATCTGTCAAATCGATCAGCTGGTGCATGGCTGGATTTTGTACTGGCGAATATAAGGTGCTAATCATGATAAAAGTTGGCAAATATTAATAGTTATGGATCGTTTTGAATATGCCGACGCCCGGATGGGTCCGGGAGAGTCTTATATTTTAAGAGAAAAAGGAATCAAACTGTACGATGGTGACTCTGGGGTGTGTACTGATTTTAATTCCAAGGATACTATGCAACTTTTACTACTACATTCATCTGTGCTAACAACTCACAATAATTTTAAGTTTAAGGTTTTTGTACTTGTTACATCAACAAGGTGTCATTGTACCACACTTTAATTTTTCAGACATCTTTTGAGAGTGGCGAGCTAGTGTTATCGTCTCATCGCATACTATGGGGCCGCCCAGGTGACATTCCTCGAGGACTAACTTGTCTTTCTTTGTCGCTGCGGTATATTATTCTTGCCGAAGAAGAAACAGGTGGATTTGGTTTCAACCGTAGCAAGAAAGTTGTTCTTCACCTCACAGAACCACTTTCCAGTAAGATATATATCATACCCTTCTAATGTTTGCTTACTCTTTGCTGCCCTTATGCGCTTTAAAATTTAACTTTCCATCCGTCGTAACAAGAAGACGCCAACAGTCTAAGTCATACACTGCCAATAAAATATTTCTCATGGTAATCTGATGCAAATCTCATGACAAGGTTCTGGCCACCGGATGACCAAGAATTTATCTTTTTTCTGTATTAAAATATCTACATTGCCACTGCTTCTTTCAGATAAATTACCTGGGCCCGTTGGAAAGAGCAAATACAACTTAATAAAGCTATCTTTCAAAGAAGGCATGGACAGCGACTTTGTTGATTCAGTTGTGGCCGCTATCGTCAGCAGAAAATGGGAGAGCTTAACTCCAATCAGCAGCTCTGAAGCATCTGGTCCATCGAATCCACCTCCCATAAAGCAACGCACTGGAATCCTAGGTATCGAGCGTGGCATTCAAGAAAAACAGAAAGCAACCGATGACAGCATATCAATGGCATTCCAAGATCTCAGCAAACTGATGAACATGGCCAAGGAAATGGTTAATCTGTCTCAAAACATTTCAAAAAAGATTAGGGTGAGTGCATTTGTTTCTGATAAACTGATTATCAATGTAGGTACGTACTTACTAAGTGTAATTTAACGAAAGTCAGAAGTCAGCGGTACCATTCACAAACACAGAAATAATGATTTGGGCTAAGGTTTTTACCCCCCGTGTTTCAGGATAAGCAGGGAGACATAACTGAAGACGAGACAGTTCGATTCAAGTCATACCTTCTTAGTCTTGGTATCGAGGATCCTGTAACGCGTGGCGACTTTTCCAGCGACAACAAGTATTACAAGGGCTTAGCTAACCAGCTAGCAGAGATCTTGCTAGAACCAGTCACAGTGAGTCAATTTATCTTAGTTACTCCTTTTATACTTATAATAAACTTCATATGTGCTGCTTCCATTTAACCAAATCCTTAACAGTTATAATATGGGACACTCCCTCCTTGTAGCATTGGATTTCACGGCGACCATCTTCATGGCAGGCACTTACGGCTTGTTTTCAAACCTTTTCCTGTGACAGAATGACCAATCTTATGAGATGCTATGAATGATGGCCTCAAGCTGAAGCAAACTGAGATTACTTGTTTGTACTCCGCGCCGCTAGGGCGCTCTGTTGATTGTCGTTAAGATTTGGGGAGAGTGTTCCGTATTATAACTCTTAAGGTATTTGATTTAACATACTTCTTTATTGCTCAAAATATATGTTGTCATTGATGGGTTAGTAATATTTATTTATGAAAATTCTTAAAACATTAAACAAAATTTAATGTAGGTATGCCACCTACAGCTGGATGAGATTGTGATGGATAACAGGTAGGAGTTGCTTCAAGGTTTTGGGCAAGAGCAAAAGCGGACGTACGATTTGGTTTCGTCAGGAAGCGGGAGGGATGATGTGCCTGACCGACGTGTACTGCCGCGTGAATCGCGCTCGCGGCCTCGAGCTGCTCTCGCCCGAGGACCTTCTGAAGGCGTGCCGACTGCTCACGAGTCCGCTGCGGCTCCGCGAGTTCGAGAGCGGCGTCATCGTCGTGCAGCTCAGCTCGCAGGACGATACGTTCATCGTCAGCAGTACTGAAGAGGAGGTAAGCGTCACGTTTGTAATGAGTCATGATGACCAACGATTTCCTAATAAAAGCACTGGTTTAAAAGAAAAGTTCAATTGGTTATTGTACTTACTGAAGTCTACCTTGTTTCCCAAAGTTTTGTTGATGTACTAGTTCATTTCACTAAATTACTTAGCATATAATAGGTATCCATTTTGATATAGTTTCTTGAAATCAGGCGTTCGGTCACGGTAAGCGGGGCATGCTCCGCATGCCCTGGTCAAATCACCAAGTGGGTTATTTTTATATTTTTCCATCATTTTCAATCATCATTTAATAGTTTGGCTAGGAAAAAAAGAATCGGGTGAATGTTTTCAGCTTCAGTTTTATAATGCATTAAGTGCAGTAGCGAGTTGCGGGAGGAGGGAGGATGGCTATAACGTGACTCGGCCGTGCAAGCCATCGAGTCGGGCGGTCGTACAGCGCGTATCGCGTTGATTCTTTGGGCGGGGAGGGGGACTGAAATCGACGCTCTCGCGGATACTCGCTCTAGCTTCGCGCAGTAAGCCATGCTTTGGCCCAGGAGCTGACTCCGTTTATAGCACAGCACCGGCACGGATACCACGCGGCACGGCGCGAAGCACCAGCGCTAGCGGCACGGGTTTTAAAGCAGCAACTACAGGCGACAATGAGCAGCCAAGAAGATATTTTCGGCTATGGAATTTGGGGGGAATTAATATGTTTTAATACTAGCCTGATAATATGCATTTTTAATTAATTTAATGTATAGAAAATAGAAATACTTGAAATCTGGATATCATAATATTATTGGTGAATGATAGCAACTAAACTCTTTCTGACCTGCAGTCGAAGAAAGTTGTCTCGCGTAAGCAAGTTTAGCATTGACGTACAGTACCTTTGGAATGGGGGCTGTGATTGAATAGTCTGATGGAAAACAAAATGCAGATTTACATGGTGGAAATATGGTTAGGTATATTTAGGTATATAAAGGGGAAAATTTTTGCATAGCATACCCTCCCAAAAATCCACCGCTCGCCCCTGCTTGAAATAATAGTGATTATGCTAGGACAGGCACACGTGAGATTTAGAAATGTAACACTGACTGTAATTAAGTAGTATTGATACGAAATTAAATTCTGCATTAAATGTTGGCTTGTCCTATCTTCACTAGTTTTCAAAAAAACTATTTCAATCTGGGGTTTGAACGTTAATTAAATGCTAACTGATTTTTCCGACGTTTTGTAACAGATGGGTGATAACTCGTCTGCAGACAGCATGAACAAAATAACTAATCAGTGTTTCAATTCTAACGGTCCTGCCAAGAGAAAGCTTCTTAAAATTTAATGAATTGAGAAACCATCAGACAACCTAAGATATCCTATCATAGCTGCGTTCTTTTAGTGGCCTGGCCAGCGGCCTGGCGTAGTTGGAGCTAGTGAGCCTATATATATATATATATATATATATATATATATATATATATATATATATATATATATATATATATATATATATATATATATATATATGTTATATGTTATATGTATATATGTTATATGTGTTAGAGAGTGGCCATCTCTGCGTATGGGTGCCATGTTTTTACCAAATTCATTTATTCAACAGCCCTGTCAGCAGTAGTTGATACGTTACGAACTTACCTCACCATTGTGTGCATAATACGTAGGTATGCAAAGGAATATGAGAAACTCATAGACAACTGCCACGCTCTTCGTGATCAAATTGGTAAAAACATGTCGTCCGTTTAGCATGGAATTCGAACAGCCCATAGAAAAGTGTCATCATGTTGGCCACTCTCTAACCCTATATAGGCTCTCTAGTTGGAGCGAGCCTCTAATAAAATGGCAACTTGCGTGCAACATGCCTGCCGTGGCCGATGATATTTGAAATAATATTGTGATATTTGAAATGCCCCAAAATCAATAACATGTTTTTATGGGGAAAAAAACATCAAAACATTAATGAAAACAATGGCAATCAAAAATAATAATAATAAGTTTATTGTCTAGATCAACATCATGTTATAAAGACAATCAAATTATAAGCAAGAATAATACAGTCAAAATCAATTAAATCACTTAAATCACATTTGAAAATCATCAACAACCAGTTAGTGTTCAGAAACTAATTGCATTTTACATCTTTCCTCATCTTTTGCACTCAATTTTAGGTTCCTGCGCCGCCAATAGCAGCCAATCGGCTGTGGTACTTCTCTGTTTCGCCCCACGGCCGACTCCTCCCACTCTCCTGTAAAAAAAACGGCCAGGCCTCCAACAAAACGCAGCTCAGTGCTTTAAAAATTATTCGTTTTCAATTTCAATGCCTATCGGTTAACGCGGGCAATGATTTGATACGAGTGATTTCGAGCCAAATCGAATGAAGAAAAGTTACATGATCGCACCCACGTAGTGTATTCGAATGTGCCATCGAAAATCCCATACAATACAATAACATGCTACTATAACGAACTCCTTTACGCAGCTGACTGCTCGAGGCTCCACGACTGCGGCCGAGATGGCGCAGTCGCTAGGCATTTCGCTGCTGCTGGCAACGGAGCGGCTGCGGACGACCGAGCAGTTCGGCAAGGCGTGCCGAGACGACTCGATACAAGGGCTCAGATTCTATCCGAACCTTCTGCTCGAGAGGCTCTGAGCGGCCACCAAATTTAATGTGCTCGTGCCTTTTTTGTCGGAGCATAGTGATTGTGTCTCGAATATGTGAAACCACATTTATTTGTTTTTCTGACTTCTGTGCTCACCTGCGTTTGTAATATCGTTGGTATCGCACAGCTGGAGATTTAAAATTAATTAAATTTATGTTCAATTGATATCTCACAGGCCAGTTTTTTCAGATGGTTATGCAGTTACCTAAATTAATTACGTATTATTAGAGCAAGGAATGGCACAAGTGAATTAGATGTTGTATCATCAGAAAGGACAATGCATTAGCATGTTTTATTTTTAAATTTGCTAACCCCAGCTGTTGAAAATGTGGCCCGTCCACTAACGTACCTACGATAGAGTTTCAGGTAACCCAAACCTTGCCAACTGGTTGAAGAGAGTAAATTATATGTATTTAAAATGAAGAAATAAATTATGTTTGTCTACGCTATACTGAGTTACAGTGTTTTAAAGGTAGCTTGTTGAGTGCATGCTGAAGGAGGAAGAGCACCCTTGCAGTCGGCTCCACAAAACGGGACACGGTAGTGTACCCCAACGCACCACTGCACCTTCCCACCGAGCTCTTTGCCAGACAATCTGCTGCCTAATCGGGGGTTGCGGACTCCGCTGTCCTGATGTCGCTGCGGGGCCTCCGACCCAACCAGACCGGGCGCCTCACTGCGGTACTAGTATTTAGGCCGTTCTTTGGCCAGTTTAAGAAACGAGTAATAACTACACGAGGTAAGGAATTATGTCCTTGCGTTATAGGCATGCCTATTAGTCCATTGATAAAGGAAAGTTTTGAAGGAAGCTTTCTCAGCGGCACCAGCTGGTCACCGCGAAGAGACCTCTCTGCGCCCGTCAGCGAGTCAAACACGGACAGAAGACGGAATCTGTCGCCCAGAAACACGCCTTGATGGTAGCGCGTCGAGGCATTCGCATCTTGGTAGCCGTAAGGCCCGGGGTAGTGAGCACCTTGGTCGCAGACCTCAGTGGTGTAGATCCAGAATATTTTTTTGGCCAAACACTGGGTTCAGACCAGGCTATCAAAGTTTTACTGCAGGGGGGGGGGGGGGGCAGTGTTGAAACCTTTGGCCTGTTAGTTTTTAGCAAAGATACTTATATAAATAGGATCGTTTTTAGTCTGAAAGGCTTGATATTTATCCAAACTCCTCTCTTTAGTCCGGGCAAAGACTTGATATTTATCCAAACTCCACTCTTTAGTCCGGGCATGGGCAACCCCTGGTCACTGGGACTATTTTGTCCGGTCTGTCAGTGCCACGCCTTGGACTATTAGCATGGAAGATAGGTAGAGATGCGTGTTTTTAGCATTAACTATAAATGCTAAAATATATAAATAATCCAAATGAGTGGATATTTTTTGTTTTCTTTACAGTTCATGGAATTTGGAACTGAATGGTAGGTTTTTCTATTTTGCTATAAATGCAAAATTGAGCGAAAATGACCCTTTTTAGCTAAATTGCATGTATTTTGCAAAATAGCAACTAATTTCCAAGCAAAAGACACAATTTGAAACTCTTTTCTGGGCAGTTTCTGGGCCCGTAGACGGGCTGGGAGAAACAAACTACGGATGTGAGCGATATTACTATCATGGTATTATTGTACTTCATTAGAGAGTCTATTGCCTGCCAAAAATCCACTATCCTTTCATTTTGCTCAAAATAGATTTTTTCATTTTAGCTATAAATGCTAAAATTAAAACAATTTATGCTAAAATTTTGAAAAATTTATGCTAAAAACACGGATCTCTAAAGATAGGCCCAGGCCCTGTCTGAAAAAATATTTTAAAAGTTACAATAACCCCCACCTCTACACACCATTCACGAAAAAGATCGTCAGGCCCGCCGGAGAAGCAGAAAATTTTCATCTGCCCCGTGACTTCCAAAGGTTGCCCACGCCTGTTTTAGGCCATTCCGCGGGTGTAGGGTTCGCATGATCACAATGCATCGAATAAGTAAGTCGACTGCTTGGAAAGTAAACTGTTGCAGCCAGTTAGCGCTCAGCAGCAAGGCGGGGGGCGCGGTCTCACAAAGCCGTGTTCGGAACTATCCAAAACTACCATTGGTTATATGGACTACTAACTTTTTGGAATACACTTTACTTTTCGAGTTTTTATAGTGCTGGTCTTTGCAAAACACATTTCAAAGTTTTGCAAATGTTGCTTGTTGAGCGTATATACTATGTTTCTTTTTGTGGGTAAACACGCGATGGCAAAAAGGTTTTTGGTTATGCGGTTTATACCCGACTACAGCACATGTCGACACATCACGCACATTGTGCAGTACACGGCTTGACACGCGGGTCCCGACCGAAATAGATAACAGCAAAGCAACAAATGCCTGCAATTTTATTGGAGTATTATCCTACTTACAACAAGCTATACGTACCGGGCCTAGAGCCCTTTCCTTAAGATAATGGCATTTATACTAAATAAACAATGGCATAAAGCATAAGCAATTTCCATCACCTTTACAAGGCACAGTCCTGGACAAATGCCTGCAAGCGCATTCTGCATGAATAAAAGTTAGACAAATAACTCACCCCTTCACCACTCAAGATGCAGACCCCTAATATCTTTTCATGACTGGGTAGTTAATAGTTATTAAGAAATCTTGACTTTCTGGCTTACATTTTTTTAAATGCCAATTTTTATCACTAGGAAACGCTGCCAATGTGTTCGCGTTGAAGATGAGCGTATAGGCACAGCGGTACTAAGTTGAGAACAAAGGTAGACACCCTATATTTCATCTCAATCGGTTCAGGCTTTTGGTCTGTTGAGCGCGCGCAAACACACATACAAACAAACACAAAAAACGCACACACACAAGTGTTTTTTTACCAGTAGTGAAATTGAAGATTTAGCTTCGCTCGCTACGCTCATCAACAATCCTTGGGAGAATTGTTTCAGTGGCGGATTTACTTTAAATAACTTGCATGCAAGAAATTGACAAAATTTCAAAGCTGGTGTGACGTTTCGAAGAGCAATATTCGAAATTGGGAAAATTTGGAAAAAATACGCACTTTTAAATACATTTCTGTACCTTTCCTAACTTTCACCAATTGTCGAATATTGCTACTTTTTCTGCTTTGAACGGGAGGGGTATGGCGGATTTTCTTGAAAAACGCAGGGGGTCTAAGCTGAGAACAAAAGTAGACACCCTGAAAAGTTCATCGCAATCGACGCAGGCGTTTGGCCTGAAGAGCACGCTGAAAACACATACAAACAAACAAACAAACAAACAAACAAACAAACAAACACACACACACACACACACAAATGCTTTCTTATACCAGCAGTGAAATTGAAGATTCGCTTCGCTCATCGAAAAACATCTCACAGTAATCATTTTTAAACCTATTTATCTAGCCGACATGTACGTTTGCATTAGCTCTTTATTTTTAAATGTACATTTTAAACAGAATACAAAAAAAAAAACAATGACAAACAAGTATCTGTTTCACTCGCTCTGCCCACCTAACTATTGTCGGCCCTTAAGCAGAGACAAGAGTTTGCAGTTATCGATAACAGATCCGTTCGGTTAACAGGTCGTTTGGGCATCGGTTATCAGATTTTTCAATCAAGTTTGCTAATTTCCATTCACATGTCAGTCCTGGTGTCAGCACCGAACCCTCAACCTTTTGGCTGCGCGCTGGGACCGAGATGTTTCAGCCGGGCACTAAGGGGAAAACTGGTTTCCTCTGGCCAGGAGCCACTAAAGCACCGATAGCTATTTCCCAAGTAGCCGTTGCTCCCCATAGTCCATACGATCGACATTCCTTGCCACACGACATGTCCTCGACGTTCGAGTTGAAAAACGCACTATCGAGGTTTTGGCAGCTCGGAATACGAATTTGATTCCAGATCAAATTCACCGTCTCGAAACATAAAGCCGGGTTTACAGCTAGCAATGTCAGCGACACGATGTCACCAACATTGTCTCTTCCACCAATCAGATACTCTGGATGTGCATGACGTCATGTTCGCGACTCTGCCACGGAGTTTTTGAATGGGAATTGGCTTTGAGGTTGTCCCCTAGTGAGTTGAAAGGAAGCTGCTGTTGACGGTGCTGTATAAATCCTACATCTTAATCTGAAAAACGGACATCTTAAGGATACTGGTGTGGTTGTTGGTGATTATTTAATGAAGCTTTATTTGAACTTTCAATTGGTATTTCGTGGTTATAAATGACACAATTCGTTGCTTCAAGTGTGAGGATTCCGTAGACCCTGGTTTCGTTGCAGTCGGACAAACGGTGTGGCCAGAAGTTAGTATCCAGGAGAAGGTAAATTCTGCGCGGGAAGCTGCCCGAGTATGAGCTCAATAATGCGACGTAACAGGGTTGTTATAGAATGCTTGAAAATACTAGATGAGTGAATATTTTCGAGATTTGCAAACACACAATTTGTTGCCAAAAGTGTTAGGATTCCGTATACATAGGTTTCGTTACGATCGGACAAAAGGTGTGGCCACAAGTTAGTATCCAGGAGGAGGTAAAATTTGAGCGGGAAGTGGCCCGAGTATACATAAAACAACATAAAAACATAAAACAACACTTAACATAAAAATCCTGGATCCTTACCAAAAGAATGGAAGCTCTCCTTTGACAACGCCCTCCCGGATTCACGAAGAGTGCTCATGGGTCTTCCATCGGGTATTAGCGATAAACTCGCTTGGCGCAAACACAATTCTCTCGTTACCGTTCAGCGTCCACACCTAATGTCCGATCATGAAGATACTTTCTTATTGACGTTATGACAAATGTTTTAAAATATTGTGATTTACAACTTGTTGGCCATTGACTCAAAATAACAGTTTTCCGCAAAATAATTCAGAGTTTTTAAAACTGGATTTCTCAGTCAATATTGAAGATCGATCAAAAAATCTTCTTTGTCGTAAGAACACGTTTATTCTGCACACGGACAAATTTCAGTGACTCGCCGTTTGTAATTTTTTACTGTTGGACGGTTGTGACTGTTGTTGGGGAATATCAGGAGATATTTCGAGGTTCTGAGGTAATTATTGGTTGTCAAAAGTGTGAGCATTCCGTAGATATTTGCTATATCAAGTCTATGCTTAAACACCGTGTTGTTTGAGCCAATATTCGACAATAAAGAATACGTGGGAGGGCCCTCTAGTTTAGGGCCCCCCGCATTTCTCGGTTGTCGCCGTGGTCAAATACACCGTGTGTTAAGGCAACGCTTGTACATGCGCGAAGTTCTAGCTTTTAAATGTATACACTTTTGCGAGTTTTCCATACTTGTTCTATGTTTTTCACTGTATACCTATTCACCTTATCAATTCCTATTTCCCACCCACCTACAGCACACCCATTTACGCACGGTAGGTACCCATTTACCCATTAACCTATGAGGCGCAAATCGACCCAAGCGAGAATAGTCGTAAGCGCCAAACAACAATGTTTGATATATGAAAAATGGGTGAGTTGGTAATGACGAAAATGTGGAAATTAGAATTCAGTTTAATTTTTAGTGTCCCCCCCTCCCCCACCGGTGATGTTACGAAACTTTGGTGAATTGGCACTCAATCTTGTTTAATCTAGCCAGCGTGAAATGTGTTTTTGCATGTGTGGCGATTGCATTAGCGAATCTTCATTCGCTCTGCTGGCCCGATGGGTATAACGAATGTCGAATAGCAGCGACCACGGTTACTGACGCATATCGTTATCGACCTTTTTTAATTGATGCATTGATCAGGTAATACAATTATATGTCCGAGAGAGTGCTCTTGGGTCGAATCCAGTTATCAATTAGCACTTGCTGCCTGTTCATAGAGTTCTCTAGAACATACAGGGCATCTCTCGGTCATACAGTTCGCCTGACGGAGGCGGTCACTGAGACTGACACTAGACTTTGCGTCGGCATTCCGCTGACCAAAGTCTCTCGTACCTGCTGCGAATTATCGCAGCAGGTTTTTTTGGTGTGATTTCCAGGTTGTTGAAACTAGTGAATCACGATTCACCATGTTTTACAATCTGTCAGCGGAATCGTGACTGTGTTGCTTGCTAGCTTGCACAGCAGGGTTGCTGACTTGCTGGTTAGCTGCATTGTTACGGTTCTTGAAATTGCTAACAGGGTTCGCCTTTCGCCCAACTTTTCATTGGGTGGACTGCGGCCTTCCTTGGGTGACAGCTTCTTGTACCTTCTGTCTTTATGTTTAGCTGGTTAATGGTGTATTTGTATCGCTTGCTGGGTTGTGGGGAATGTTGCATGCGTGGGTTGTTATGTATTTATAAGAGATCTCATGTGCTCAGGACGACAGAACTTCTTTTAGTGCTGCTTCCAGCAAGCGTACGCAGCGCGTTGAAGGACTATCAACCAATCAGCATGCCCCATTTGGTAGCGTAACAAATCTGCAACTGAAGATAAAAAAGAAGTGCAAAGGCTCCGCAAAACGGGCAAATATTGAACCTGTCCAATATTTTGTCGCTACGTGGCGGCAGCAGCGTTTTCGTAACGTCTTTATGGACTCTGCGATGTTTATAATTATTGTGTGCTGTGTAATGTTTTACCACTGTACTATTTCTTCCAGCAGCTTGACTCCAATCACACTCACGATGATATGCTTGCCGTACAAAAAACGTGTCTTCAAGCTTGTCATAAAACACAAGACGGCATGAGAAGACAATAATATCTGTCACTATTGTGACACCGACCTCATTTAATACGTCTACCCTGTATTTTTTTTTAAATTGCTTCAATGCTAAAAAACACATATCAAAAACTCATTTTGAGGCTCCTCCATTATGCGCGGTTCGGCCGCGCCACTGTCGCAGCACGTTTGTGCTGCGGAGGATTATAGGTCAAACGAGGCATAAGGATGTGGGGCGTATAATGTTGTACACGCGCGAAGAGACCTCAACTGCCGATTATTTTTTTTAACAAAAGTGTCCTATTAATGCTTGTACAACAATCAACCACTACGTTCCCAGAAGCGAGTGTGGCCTGATCACCTCTCAGCTATGCAACGATGGATCGATCCTAGCCTAAGTAGGTTTTTGGCAACTGAGTCGATAGATCGCAGAAATTTGAATTTGAATTAGTAAAAGTACGTTGCAAGTGTCCTGGTAGCCATCCACGGAACAAAAGCTAAGTTGAATCGATTTCAATTTTATCTCAAGACGCACAAGGTAGTACTAGAATTGCAGACAGATAGCGTTGTCTGGCTGTGGAGTCTCAGTACCTGCTTAGCACTCGAAACTGTTCCTAGCAGCCGGAGTTAATATTCAAAGGAATCATGAAAGGAGGGTGGTGGGGATGCATCGAGACGGGACAGCGCGGCCCGGGGGACGGAGGACGCGCGGCACCCTGCACCGCCCGCTCGCCGGGCGGGGACAGCGCGGCCCGGGGGACGGAGGACGCGCGGCACCCTGCACCGCCCGCTCGCCGGGCGGGGACAGCGCGGCCCGGGGGACGGAGGACGCGCGGCACCCTGCACCGCCCGCTCGCCGGGCGGGGACAGCGCGGCCCGGGGGACGGAGGACGCGCGGCACCCTGCACCGCCCGCTCGCCGGGCGGGGACAGCGCGGCCCGGGGGACGGAGGACGCGCGGCACCCTGCACCGCCCGCTCGCCGGGCGGGGACAGCGCGGCCCGGGGGACGGAGGACGCGCGGCACCCTGCACCGCCCGCTCGCCGGGCGGGGACAGCGCGGCCCGGGGGACGGAGGACGCGCGGCACCCTGCACCGCCCGCTCGCCGGGCGGGGACAGCGCGGCCCGGGGGACGGAGGACGCGCGGCACCCTGCACCGCCCGCTCGCCGGGCGGGGACAGCGCGGCCCGGGGGACGGAGGACGCGCGGCACCCTGCACCGCCCGCTCGCCGGGCGGGGACAGCGCGGCCCGGGGGACGGAGGACGCGCGGCACCCTGCACCGCCCGCTCGCCGGGCGGGGACAGCGCGGCCCGGGGGACGGAGGACGCGCGGCACCCTGCACCGCCCGCTCGCCGGGCGGGGACAGCGCGGCCCGGGGGACGGAGGACGCGCGGCACCCTGCACCGCCCGCTCGCCGGGCGGGGACAGCGCGGCCCGGGGGACGGAGGACGCGCGGCACCCTGCACCGCCCGCTCGCCGGGCGGGGACAGCGCGGCCCGGGGGACGGAGGACGCGCGGCACCCTGCACCGCCCGCTCGCCGGGCGGGGACAGCGCGGCCCGGGGGACGGAGGACGCGCGGCACCCTGCACCGCCCGCTCGCCGGGCGGGGACAGCGCGGCCCGGGGGACGGAGGACGCGCGGCACCCTGCACCGCCCGCTCGCCGGGCGGGGACAGCGCGGCCCGGGGGACGGAGGACGCGCGGCACCCTGCACCGCCCGCTCGCCGGGCGGGGACAGCGCGGCCCGGGGGACGGAGGACGCGCGGCACCCTGCACCGCCCGCTCGCCGGGCGGGGACAGCGCGGCCCGGGGGACGGAGGACGCGCGGCACCCTGCACCGCCCGCTCGCCGGGCGGGGACAGCGCGGCCCGGGGGACGGAGGACGCGCGGCACCCTGCACCGCCCGCTCGCCGGGCGGGGACAGCGCGGCCCGGGGGACGGAGGACGCGCGGCACCCTGCACCGCCCGCTCGCCGGGCGGGGACAGCGCGGCCCGGGGGACGGAGGACGCGCGGCACCCTGCACCGCCCGCTCGCCGGGCGGGGACAGCGCGGCCCGGGGGACGGAGGACGCGCGGCACCCTGCACCGCCCGCTCGCCGGGCGGGGACAGCGCGGCCCGGGGGACGGAGGACGCGCGGCACCCTGCACCGCCCGCTCGCCGGGCGGGGACAGCGCGGCCCGGGGGACGGAGGACGCGCGGCACCCTGCACCGCCCGCTCGCCGGGCGGGGACAGCGCGGCCCGGGGGACGGAGGACGCGCGGCACCCTGCACCGCCCGCTCGCCGGGCGGGGACAGCGCGGCCCGGGGGACGGAGGACGCGCGGCACCCTGCACCGCCCGCTCGCCGGGCGGGGACAGCGCGGCCCGGGGGACGGAGGACGCGCGGCACCCTGCACCGCCCGCTCGCCGGGCGGGGACAGCGCGGCCCGGGGGACGGAGGACGCGCGGCACCCTGCACCGCCCGCTCGCCGGGCGGGGACAGCGCGGCCCGGGGGACGGAGGACGCGCGGCACCCTGCACCGCCCGCTCGCCGGGCGGGGACAGCGCGGCCCGGGGGACGGAGGACGCGCGGCACCCTGCACCGCCCGCTCGCCGGGCGGGGACAGCGCGGCCCGGGGGACGGAGGACGCGCGGCACCCTGCACCGCCCGCTCGCCGGGCGGGGACAGCGCGGCCCGGGGGACGGAGGACGCGCGGCACCCTGCACCGCCCGCTCGCCGGGCGGGGACAGCGCGGCCCGGGGGACGGAGGACGCGCGGCACCCTGCACCGCCCGCTCGCCGGGCGGGGACAGCGCGGCCCGGGGGACGGAGGACGCGCGGCACCCTGCACCGCCCGCTCGCCGGGCGGGGACAGCGCGGCCCGGGGGACGGAGGACGCGCGGCACCCTGCACCGCCCGCTCGCCGGGCGGGGACAGCGCGGCCCGGGGGACGGAGGACGCGCGGCACCCTGCACCGCCCGCTCGCCGGGCGGGGACAGCGCGGCCCGGGGGACGGAGGACGCGCGGCACCCTGCACCGCCCGCTCGCCGGGCGGGGACAGCGCGGCCCGGGGGACGGAGGACGCGCGGCACCCTGCACCGCCCGCTCGCCGGGCGGGGACAGCGCGGCCCGGGGGACGGAGGACGCGCGGCACCCTGCACCGCCCGCTCGCCGGGCGGGGACAGCGCGGCCCGGGGGACGGAGGACGCGCGGCACCCTGCACCGCCCGCTCGCCGGGCGGGGACAGCGCGGCCCGGGGGACGGAGGACGCGCGGCACCCTGCACCGCCCGCTCGCCGGGCGGGGACAGCGCGGCCCGGGGGACGGAGGACGCGCGGCACCCTGCACCGCCCGCTCGCCGGGCGGGGACAGCGCGGCCCGGGGGACGGAGGACGCGCGGCACCCTGCACCGCCCGCTCGCCGGGCGGGGACAGCGCGGCCCGGGGGACGGAGGACGCGCGGCACCCTGCACCGCCCGCTCGCCGGGCGGGGACAGCGCGGCCCGGGGGACGGAGGACGCGCGGCACCCTGCACCGCCCGCTCGCCGGGCGGGGACAGCGCGGCCCGGGGGACGGAGGACGCGCGGCACCCTGCACCGCCCGCTCGCCGGGCGGGGACAGCGCGGCCCGGGGGACGGAGGACGCGCGGCACCCTGCACCGCCCGCTCGCCGGGCGGGGACAGCGCGGCCCGGGGGACGGAGGACGCGCGGCACCCTGCACCGCCCGCTCGCCGGGCGGGGACAGCGCGGCCCGGGGGACGGAGGACGCGCGGCACCCTGCACCGCCCGCTCGCCGGGCGGGGACAGCGCGGCCCGGGGGACGGAGGACGCGCGGCACCCTGCACCGCCCGCTCGCCGGGCGGGGACAGCGCGGCCCGGGGGACGGAGGACGCGCGGCACCCTGCACCGCCCGCTCGCCGGGCGGGGACAGCGCGGCCCGGGGGACGGAGGACGCGCGGCACCCTGCACCGCCCGCTCGCCGGGCGGGGACAGCGCGGCCCGGGGGACGGAGGACGCGCGGCACCCTGCACCGCCCGCTCGCCGGGCGGGGACAGCGCGGCCCGGGGGACGGAGGACGCGCGGCACCCTGCACCGCCCGCTCGCCGGGCGGGGACAGCGCGGCCCGGGGGACGGAGGACGCGCGGCACCCTGCACCGCCCGCTCGCCGGGCGGGGACAGCGCGGCCCGGGGGACGGAGGACGCGCGGCACCCTGCACCGCCCGCTCGCCGGGCGGGGACAGCGCGGCCCGGGGGACGGAGGACGCGCGGCACCCTGCACCGCCCGCTCGCCGGGCGGGGACAGCGCGGCCCGGGGGACGGAGGACGCGCGGCACCCTGCACCGCCCGCTCGCCGGGCGGGGACAGCGCGGCCCGGGGGACGGAGGACGCGCGGCACCCTGCACCGCCCGCTCGCCGGGCGGGGACAGCGCGGCCCGGGGGACGGAGGACGCGCGGCACCCTGCACCGCCCGCTCGCCGGGCGGGGACAGCGCGGCCCGGGGGACGGAGGACGCGCGGCACCCTGCACCGCCCGCTCGCCGGGCGGGGACAGCGCGGCCCGGGGGACGGAGGACGCGCGGCACCCTGCACCGCCCGCTCGCCGGGCGGGGACAGCGCGGCCCGGGGGACGGAGGACGCGCGGCACCCTGCACCGCCCGCTCGCCGGGCGGGGACAGCGCGGCCCGGGGGACGGAGGACGCGCGGCACCCTGCACCGCCCGCTCGCCGGGCGGGGACAGCGCGGCCCGGGGGACGGAGGACGCGCGGCACCCTGCACCGCCCGCTCGCCGGGCGGGGACAGCGCGGCCCGGGGGACGGAGGACGCGCGGCACCCTGCACCGCCCGCTCGCCGGGCGGGGACAGCGCGGCCCGGGGGACGGAGGACGCGCGGCACCCTGCACCGCCCGCTCGCCGGGCGGGGACAGCGCGGCCCGGGGGACGGAGGACGCGCGGCACCCTGCACCGCCCGCTCGCCGGGCGGGGACAGCGCGGCCCGGGGGACGGAGGACGCGCGGCACCCTGCACCGCCCGCTCGCCGGGCGGGGACAGCGCGGCCCGGGGGACGGAGGACGCGCGGCACCCTGCACCGCCCGCTCGCCGGGCGGGGACAGCGCGGCCCGGGGGACGGAGGACGCGCGGCACCCTGCACCGCCCGCTCGCCGGGCGGGGACAGCGCGGCCCGGGGGACGGAGGACGCGCGGCACCCTGCACCGCCCGCTCGCCGGGCGGGGACAGCGCGGCCCGGGGGACGGAGGACGCGCGGCACCCTGCACCGCCCGCTCGCCGGGCGGGGACAGCGCGGCCCGGGGGACGGAGGACGCGCGGCACCCTGCACCGCCCGCTCGCCGGGCGGGGACAGCGCGGCCCGGGGGACGGAGGACGCGCGGCACCCTGCACCGCCCGCTCGCCGGGCGGGGACAGCGCGGCCCGGGGGACGGAGGACGCGCGGCACCCTGCACCGCCCGCTCGCCGGGCGGGGACAGCGCGGCCCGGGGGACGGAGGACGCGCGGCACCCTGCACCGCCCGCTCGCCGGGCGGGGACAGCGCGGCCCGGGGGACGGAGGACGCGCGGCACCCTGCACCGCCCGCTCGCCGGGCGGGGACAGCGCGGCCCGGGGGACGGAGGACGCGCGGCACCCTGCACCGCCCGCTCGCCGGGCGGGGACAGCGCGGCCCGGGGGACGGAGGACGCGCGGCACCCTGCACCGCCCGCTCGCCGGGCGGGGACAGCGCGGCCCGGGGGACGGAGGACGCGCGGCACCCTGCACCGCCCGCTCGCCGGGCGGGGACAGCGCGGCCCGGGGGACGGAGGACGCGCGGCACCCTGCACCGCCCGCTCGCCGGGCGGGGACAGCGCGGCCCGGGGGACGGAGGACGCGCGGCACCCTGCACCGCCCGCTCGCCGGGCGGGGACAGCGCGGCCCGGGGGACGGAGGACGCGCGGCACCCTGCACCGCCCGCTCGCCGGGCGGGGACAGCGCGGCCGGGGGACGGAGGACGCGCGGCACCCTGCACCGCCCGCTCGCCGGGCGGGGACAGCGCGGCCCGGGGGACGGAGGACGCGCGGCACCCTGCACCGCCCGCTCGCCGGGCGGGGACAGCGCGGCCCGGGGGACGGAGGACGCGCGGCACCCTGCACCGCCCGCTCGCCGGGCGGGGACAGCGCGGCCCGGGGGACGGAGGACGCGCGGCACCCTGCACCGCCCGCTCGCCGGGCGGGGACAGCGCGGCCCGGGGGACGGAGGACGCGCGGCACCCTGCACCGCCCGCTCGCCGGGCGGGGACAGCGCGGCCCGGGGGACGGAGGACGCGCGGCACCCTGCACCGCCCGCTCGCCGGGCGGGGACAGCGCGGCCCGGGGGGACGGAGGACGCGCGGCACCCTGCACCGCCCGCTCGCCGGGCGGGACAGCGCGGCCCGGGGGACGGAGGACGCGCGGCACCCTGCACCGCCCGCTCGCCGGGCGGGGACAGCGCGGCCCGGGGGACGGAGGACGCGCGGCACCCTGCACCGCCCGCTCGCCGGGCGGGGACAGCGCGGCCCGGGGGACGGAGGACGCGCGGCACCCTGCACCGCCCGCTCCGCCGGGCGGGGACAGCGCGGCCCGGGGGACGGAGGACGCGCGGCACCCTGCACCGCCCGCTCGCCGGGCGGGGACAGCGCGGCCCGGGGGACGGAGGACGCGCGGCACCCTGCACCGCCCGCTCGCCGGGCGGGGACAGCGGCGGCCCGGGGGACGGAGGACGCGCGGCACCCTGCACCGCCCGCTCGCCGGGCGGGGACAGCGCGGCCCGGGGGACGGAGGACGCGCGGCACCCTGCACCGCCCGCTCGCCGGGCGGGGACAGCGCGGCCCGGGGGACGGAGGACGCGCGGCACCCTGCACCGCCCGCTCGCCGGGCGGGGACAGCGCGGCCCGGGGGACGGAGGACGCGCGGCACCCTGCACCGCCCGCTCGCCGGGCGGGGACAGCGCGGCCCGGGGGACGGAGGACGCGCGGCACCCTGCACCGCCCGCTCGCCGGGCGGGGACAGCGCGGCCCGGGGACGGAGGACGCGCGGCACCCTGCACCGCCCGCTCGCCGGGCGGGGACAGCGCGGCCCGGGGGACGGAGGACGCGCGGCACCCTGCACCGCCCGCTCGCCGGGCGGGGACAGCGCGGCCCGGGGGACGGAGGGACGCGCGGCACCCTGCACCGCCCGCTCGCCGGGCGGGGGACAGCGCGGCCCGGGGGACGGAGGACGCGCGGCACCCTGCACCGCCCGCTCGCCGGGCGGGGACAGCGCGGCCCGGGGGACGGAGGACGCGCGGCACCCTGCACCGCCCGCTCGCCGGGCGGGGACAGCGCGGCCCGGGGGACGGAGGACGCGCGGCACCCTGCACCGCCCGCTCGCCGGGCGGGGACAGCGCGGCCCGGGGGACGGAGGACGCGCGGCACCCTGCACCGCCCGCTCGCCGGGCGGGGACAGCGCGGCCCGGGGGACGGAGGACGCGCGGCACCCTGCACCGCCCGCTCGCCGGGCGGGGACAGCGCGGCCCGGGGGACGGAGGACGCGCGGCACCCTGCACCGCCCGCTCGCCGGGCGGGGACAGCGCGGCCCGGGGGACGGAGGACGCGCGGCACCCTGCACCGCCCGCTCGCCGGGCGGGGACAGCGCGGCCCGGGGGACGGAGGACGCGCGGCACCCTGCACCGCCCGCTCGCCGGGCGGGGACAGCGCGGCCGGGGGACGGAGGACGCGCGGCACCCTGCACCGCCCGCTCGCCGGGCGGGGACAGCGCGGCCCGGGGGACGGAGGACGCGCGGCACCCTGCACCGCCCGCTCGCCGGGCGGGGACAGCGCGGCCCGGGGGACGGAGGACGCGCGGCACCCTGCACCGCCCGCTCGCCGGGCGGGGACAGCGCGGCCCGGGGGACGGAGGACGCGCGGCACCCTGCACCGCCCGCTCGCCGGGCGGGGACAGCCGCCCGGGGGACGGAGGACGCGCGGCACCCTGCACCGCCCGCTCGCCGGGCGGGGACAGCGCGGCCCGGGGGACGGAGGACGCGCGGCACCCTGCACCGCCCGCTCGCCGGGCGGGGACAGCGCGGCCCGGGGGACGGAGGACGCGCGGCACCCTGCACCGCCCGCTCGCCGGGCGGGGACAGCGCGGCCCGGGGGACGGAGGACGCGCGGCACCCTGCACCGCCCGCCTCGCCGGGCGGGGACAGCGCGGCCCGGGGGACGGAGGACGCGCGGGCACCCTGCACCGCCCGCTCGCCGGGCGGGGACAGCGCGGCCCGGGGGACGGAGGACGCGCGGCACCCTGCACCGCCCGCTCGCCGGGCGGGGACAGCGCGGCCCGGGGGACGGAGGACGCGCGGCACCCTGCACCGCCCGCTCGCCGGGCGGGGACAGCGCGGCCCGGGGGACGGAGGACGCGCGGCACCCTGCACCGCCCGCTCGCCGGGCGGGGACAGCGCGGCCCGGGGGACGGAGGACGCGCGGCACCCTGCACCGCCCGCTCGCCGGGCGGGGACAGCGCGGCCCGGGGGACGGAGGACGCGCGGCACCCTGCACCGCCCGCTCGCCGGGCGGGGACAGCGCGGCCCGGGGGACGGAGGACGCGCGGCACCCTGCACCGCCCGCTCGCCGGGCGGGGACAGCGCGGCCCGGGGGACGGAGGACGCGCGGCACCCTGCACCGCCCGCTCGCCGGCGGGGACAGCGCGGCCCGGGGGACGGAGGACGCGCGGCACCCTGCACCGCCCGCTCGCCGGGCGGGGACAGCGCGGCCCGGGGGACGGAGGACGCGCGGCACCCTGCACCGCCCGCTCGCCGGGCGGGGACAGCGCGGCCCGGGGGACGGAGGACGCGCGGCACCCTGCACCGCCCGCTCGCCGGGCGGGGACAGCGCGGCCCGGGGGACGGAGGACGCGCGGCACCCTGCACCGCCCGCTCGCCGGGCGGGGACAGCGCGGCCCGGGGGACGGAGGACGCGCGGCACCCTGCACCGCCCGCTCGCCGGGCGGGGACAGCGCGGCCCGGGGGACGGAGGACGCGCGGCACCCTGCACCGCCCGCTCGCCGGGCGGGGACAGCGCGGCCCGGGGGACGGAGGACGCGCGGCACCCTGCACCGCCCGCTCGCCGGGCGGGGACAGCGCGGCCCGGGGGACGGAGGACGCGCGGCACCCTGCACCGCCCGCTCGCCGGGCGGGGACAGCGCGGCCCGGGGGACGGAGGACGCGCGGCACCCTGCACCGCCCGCTCGCCGGGCGGGGACAGCGCGGCCCGGGGGACGGAGGACGCGCGGCACCCTGCACCGCCCGCTCGCCGGGCGGGGGACAGCGCGGCCCGGGGGACGGAGGACGCGCGGCACCCTGCACCGCCCGCTCGCCGGGCGGGGACAGCGCGGCCCGGGGGGACGGAGGACGCGCGGCACCCTGCACCGCCCGCTCGCCGGGCGGGGACAGCGCGGCCCGGGGGACGGAGGACGCGCGGCACCCTGCACCGCCCGCTCGCCGGGCGGGGACAGCGCGGCCCGGGGGACGGAGGACGCGCGGCACCCTGCACCGCCCGCTCGCCGGGCGGGGACAGCGCGGCCCGGGGGACGGAGGACGCGCGGCACCCTGCACCGCCCGCTCGCCGGGCGGGGACAGCGCGGCCCGGGGGACGGAGGACGCGCGGCACCCTGCACCGCCCGCTCGCCGGGCGGGGACAGCGCGGCCCGGGGGACGGAGGACGCGCGGCACCCTGCACCGCCCGCTCGCCGGGCGGGGACAGCGCGGCCCGGGGGACGGAGGACGCGCGGCACCCTGCACCGCCCGCTCGCCGGGCGGGGACAGCGCGGCCCGGGGGACGGAGGACGCGCGGCACCCTGCACCGCCCGCTCGCCGGGCGGGGACAGCGCGGCCCGGGGGACGGAGGACGCGCGGCACCCTGCACCGCCCGCTCGCCGGGCGGGGACAGCGCGGCCCGGGGGACGGAGGACGCGCGGCACCCTGCACCGCCCGCTCGCCGGGCGGGGACAGCGCGGCCCGGGGGACGGAGGACGCGCGGCACCCTGCACCGCCCGCTCGCCGGGCGGGGACAGCGCGGCCCGGGGGACGGAGGACGCGCGGCACCCTGCACCGCCCGCTCGCCGGGCGGGGACAGCGCGGCCCGGGGGACGGAGGACGCGCGGCACCCTGCACCGCCCGCTCCGCCGGGCGGGGGACAGCGCGGCCCGGGGGACGGAGGACGCGCGGCACCCTGCACCGCCCGCTCGCCGGGCGGGACAGCGCGGCCCGGGGGACGGAGGACGCGCGGCACCCTGCACCGCCCGCTCGCCGGGCGGGGACAGCGCGACCCCGGGGGACGGAGGACGCGCGGCACCCTGCACCGCCCGCTCGCCGGGCGGGGACAGCGCGGCCCGGGGGACGGAGGACGCGCGGCACCCTGCACCGCCCGCTCGCCGGGCGGGGACAGCGCGGCCGGGGGACGGAGGACGCGCGGCACCCTGCACCGCCCGCTCGCCGGGCCGGGGACAGCGCGGCCGGGGGACGGAGGACGCGCGGCACCCTGCACCGCCCGCTCGCCGGGCGGGGACAGCGCGGCCCGGGGGACGGAGGACGCGCGGCACCCTGCACCGCCCGCTCGCCGGGCGGGGACAGCGCGGCCCGGGGGACGGAGGACGCGCGGCACCCTGCACCGCCCGCTCGCCGGGCGGGGACAGCGCGGCCGGGGGACGGAGGACGCGCGGCACCCTGCACCGCCCGCTCGCCGGGCGGGGACAGCGCGGCCCGGGGGACGGAGGACGCGCGGCACCCTGCACCGCCCGCTCGCCGGGCGGGGACAGCGCGGCCCGGGGGGACGGAGGACGCGCGGCACCCTGCACCGCCCGCTCGCCGGGCGGGGACAGCGCGGCCCGGGGGACGGAGGACGCGCGGCACCCTGCACCGCCCGCTCGCCGGGCGGGGGACAGCGCGGCCCGGGGGACGGAGGACGCGCGGGCACCCTGCACCGCCCGCTCGCCGGGCGGGGACAGCGCGGCCCGGGGGACGGAGGACGCGCGGCACCCTGCACCGCCCGCTCGCCGGGCGGGGACAGCGCGGCCCGGGGGACGGAGGACGCGCGGCACCCTGCACCGCCCGCTCGCCGGCGGGGACAGCGCGGCCCGGGGGACGGAGGACGCGCGGCACCCTGCACCGCCCGCTCGCCGGGCGGGGGACAGCGCGGCCCGGGGGACGGAGGACGCGCGGCACCCTGCACCGCCCGCTCGCCGGGCGGGGACAGCGCGGCCCGGGGGACGGAGGACGCGCGGCACCCTGCACCGCCCGCTCGCCGGGCGGGGACAGCGCGGCCCGGGGGACGGAGGACGCGCGGCACCCTGCACCGCCCGCTCGCCGGGCGGGGACAGCGCGGCCCGGGGACGGAGGACGCGCGGCACCCTGCACCGCCCGCTCGCCGGGCGGGACAGCGCGGCCCCGGGGGACGGAGGACGCGCGGCACCCTGCACCGCCCGCTCGCCGGGCGGGGACAGCGCGGCCCGGGGGACGGAGGACGCGCGGCACCCCTGCACCGCCCGCTCGCCGGCGGGGACAGCGCGGCCCGGGGGACGGAGGACGCGCGGCACCCTGCACCGCCCGCTCGCCGGGCGGGGACAGCGCGGCCGGGGGGACGGAGGACGCGCGGCACCCCTGCACCGCCCGCTCGCCGGGCGGGGACAGCGCGGCCCGGGGGACGGAGGACGCGCGGCACCCTGCACCGCCCGCTCGCCGGGCGGGGACAGCGCGGCCCGGGGGACGGAGGACGCGCGGCACCCTGCACCGCCCGCTCGCCGGGCGGGGGACAGCGCGGCCCGGGGGACGGAGGACGCGCGGCACCCTGCACCGGCCCGCTCGCCGGGCGGGGACAGCGCGGCCCGGGGGACGGAGGACGCGCGGCACCCTGCACCGCCCGCTCGCCGGGCCGGGGACAGCGCGGCCCGGGGGACGGAGGACGCGCGGCACCCTGCACCGCCCGCTCGCCGGGCGGGGACAGCGCGGCCCGGGGGACGGAGGACGCGCGGCACCCTGCACCGGCCCGCTCGCCGGGCGGGGACAGCGCGGCCCGGGGGACGGAGGACGCGCGGCACCCTGCACCGCCCGCTCGCCGGGCGGGGACAGCGCGGCCCGGGGGACGGAGGACGCGCGGCACCCTGCACCGCCCGCTCGCCGGGCGGGGACAGCGCGGCCCGGGGGACGGAGGACGCGCGGCACCCTGCACCGCCCGCTCGCCGGGCGGGGACAGCGCGGCCCGGGGACGGAGGACGCGCGGCACCCCTGCACCGCCCGCTCGCCGGGCGGGGACAGCGCGGCCCGGGGGACGGAGGACGCGCGGCACCC